>OW388081.2:105188672-105824390 GCA_936449025.2 Sarcophaga subvicina | reverse complement strand
TGTTGACATGTGGGCAGCTGGTTGTGTTATTGCTGAAATGTTGAGAGGTGTACCCCTTTTTGCAGTGAGTATATGGCTTGTGTGATAAAAACAAATCAAGAACTATGAAACAAAAATTTAATGTCCAGGGTACAACTGATATAGAACAACTGGCATTGGTCATAAGGACGTTAGGTACTCCACGTTTAACTGAATGGCCCGAACTGACATCGTTACCTGATTATAATAAAATAAGGTATAGACCGTTGTAATAGCATTCAATTACTATAATAACTCTTAAGAAAGTAGAAATGGAGGTTATGAAAACTTTAATTATGTCTTTTTTAAGATTTCCTAATGCAGTGGGCATATATTGGGATAATCTATTTCCCAGTTGTACTTACGCTGTGGAAATAAATTTGGTTGCTAATTTGGTTGTATATAATCCAAAAAATCGACTTAAAGCTGCAGAGGTATATACATATATATATTTATTTCAAGTAAGTTAATAAACTTTAAATTTTTTTCTTGTAGGCAGTAAAACATGACTATTTTCTTTAAAAGTTTGTCGAGTGATGACTGGCACTAAAACCAAATATCCAAATACCAACTGATATTAATTAATTATTGCACCAAGATATATTAATATTAGTTAATAAAACATAATCTTAATTAATATATCTTGCTTTATACACAGTTAGTTATTATTTAAACACTATAACGAAATAAAAACTGAAAACAAATCCTGCTTCATTTGTCTGGTTGATTCCGCCATTTAATATTAACATGGCAACGCCATTATTGTTTGTTTTGTTTATTTTTCGTTTTCGTATTTGTTTGGTGTTTAGCAAAAATATAAATATGGATAAAGTTAAAAAACAATTGTTACAAGCATCCATTAACTATGGAAGCATGCCCATGGATAAACTTGAAAGGATTATTGCTGATCTTTGTGAGGCGTGTAAGTAAAAGCAAGTTTTTGTTAATAGATTTTCGATATGAAAGGTTGATCAGTGGCCTGCAATCGGGTTTAATTTGGCGCAATTCACAGACCAAAACCCAATAAAAATTTAAAAATAAAGCATAAAAAAATTAAGGCTAAAATCTTCCACTGTTTATGCTATTGGGGTACTGTACGAGTTTAAGACTATCTCGAATTCCTTTCAAATAATCGAAACAAAGTGCGCAAATGTTCGCTTTCTTTAAAAGGGATAAAGTCGATCAAAAAGCGTGTACTTACTTTATCCAAGTCAAATTTATAAATTTTAAAGCGATGTCAAGAGATATAACCTTCTCTATAATATCCCATAATTTGTATTTCCACACTTAATTAGTTTGCACTTCCATACTCAATCAGACCCTAGATGATATTAGTTTGGTTTGAAAAATATACATACATATATCCTTTAAATATCAGTAATAAAATTAAGTGTAATACAAATATAAATATTACTTAACACTCTTCGTAACTTTGGCTTTACTTTAATTTTTAGACGAAGTTAGTGAACCTGATATGAACGCCTTAAAAGGTATCGTTGCTGAAATTGACACTGAAGTACGAAAATACGATCAAACATTGCAGTTTGTCAAACATCCACTTAACAGTGAAGAATATTTGGTATTTGCAATGTTAATAGCGAATCAAGGCTGCAAATTTCAACCGAATTATACGGATACAGAGCGAAAATTTTTTTACAAATTACTAGAAACTCTGGCAAACAATGAGGACTATGGCATTATGTGGCATAATATCTATGCCGTTGCAAAACAATTGCCACCAAACGCTCAACATCCGCTGTCAAAAGAGAGAATACAAGACCTAGAAAACCTTTGGGTTTCTCAGGGATATTTTTTACCTGTGGAAGACAAAATTTACTTTGGTCCGCGTACTATGTTAGAATATGGAAACTATTTGAAAAGTAATTTTTCCGATTTAATGAATGATTGCAAGTTATGTAATAAAATCGTATATTGGGTAAGCCAAAAAATGAAAACTTGAAGTCAATCAAAATTAAAAATTATTAATTTTTAGGATATCAAGTGTTCGGAGTGCGAAGTTAAACTACACCGCGAATGCATACGAAAGTATTTAGTAAAAAAATCTATATGTCCTAATTGCAAAAAGACTTGGAACACACGTTTAAGTTAATAGTAATAACCGATTTCTTTATTATATATTCTTTCTTATTTTTTACAATAAAATATTATATTTATAAGAAAATATGTACAGTTTTATTACAGAAGTTACTGCAAACATCGGTTTTAATACCGTTATACTCTTAAAATAGTAGCATCATTTCTTATATCTTTTAAAATTACATTACCATTATGAAAACATAAATTTGCCAATTGCATAACTGTTGCCGCGTAAACTATGAGTTTTCCGATTCTTTAAATCTGAAAATTAGATAAGTATATATTATAATCAGTAATAAAGCAGGACAAAACTAAAGGAAGTTACATTCACAAATGTACGGTTTACATGATGATATAGCCTAATTTTTAAATGTATAAATTTGTAGCAAAACTTAAACTTAAGAATTCTACAGCAGTTGTTAATGTTTATAGATGAAAACAGAAAATGATGCAAAATTACTAATGAAATTAATAATAATTTCATATCTTACGCTTCACTTACTTGCATTTTAGACATGTAAAGAATACTGTCTGTCCTTCATCGGCCGATCGTAATTGCAGTGTAGCATACGACATCTTGTCATGCCCACATTTGGAACATTTACGTTCCACCACAGGACCCTCCGGGACAGATTCCTTTTCATCTTTTGCTTTAATTACCTTTTCCGGGTCATAGTTATTAAAATGTATCGTATACTCTACTACTTGATCACCAAACACTGAAAAGTATATGTTATTGTCGTAAGTTTTAAAATATATTTTCTCTTTAAATACCATCGGGTTTAAATGATTGCTTGCAATTGTAGCAGCTTACGTCCTTAGAACTGTCCAAAGGTGGAAATATCGAACCACAAGTTGGACAAAATCCTGGTGTGGAGGCAAACAATTCCATTTTTTTTGTAAATAAATCGTTTATAGCTAAACAAACCCTTGTGCACGTGTGACACATTATTAAATGTTGCCAGACTATCAATCTTAATGTGAAAACATTATTTTTAATCGTTTAACAACACTGTTACGGATTTAATATTTCAATTTAATTTTTATTAAAATTATTTTTCTCAAATCTAAATTTATATTACATAATTTTATTTCTTCTCGGCTTTTTTTGTTTTATCAACTTGATCATCTTTATCATCATCACTAGACTGTGATTCATTTTCTTCAGTTTCCTCTTCTGACTCGTCCTCGTCATCATATTCATCGTCATCCTCTTCATCATCATCATCATAATCATCTTGACCATAGCCGGATGTTGATGCAGCTCCACTGTCATAGCTATAATAAGCACCACCGCTATAATCATCGTCACTGTCACCATAAGCGCCTCCCTGCTGTTGTCTACCAAACTTATGGGATCGAGTCGACATGCTCAAGTCCTTAGTCACAGACGTTTCATAGTTGCACTTGGGACATGGTATAGCCTTATTCTTTTCATATTTAAAACCTTTACGTTTGACATGATCTTCACAGTAGCAAGTTTTGCAACGTAAACAAGAATATTGACCCAAACGATTGCACGATTGGCATTTATAATTTTCACTTTCTAAAACTTGACAGGAAGCTTGGTGTTCGAATTGATCGTCTTCGCACAAAAATCCATTACAATATGAGCATTTAAAGATTCTACCCCCATGATCCCATACACCTCGCTCGCATTCTACACAAACAGCAGTTTGTAGTGGACATGTGCATGCATGAGTTTGTAAACACTTGCGTCCATGGCATACCCATGCCTCACAGAAATCACAAATGGCACCAACCATTCCAAGACCAGTTGTAAACACTCCAGCATGTTTTATAACACAATCTCCTGTCTTCAACATACATTTCACTTTGCCGCACTGTGCACAAATTGGCAAACGCTGTAATGACTGACAAAAATAACAAAATGCTCTGGATTTTTGCTTACGTTCGCATTTTTCACACTCCATTGGCGCATTGCATGGCACATCAGCCAAAGGAATTTCCCGGCTGCGGATTTCTTTAAGCCGAAGTTTTTGCTTCTCTGCCTTCTTCCTTTGTCCAGTTTTTTTCTTGGGCATTTCTTATCCAATTCTATCAATGCAGGAGAGTTAGAGATGAACTAGTAATGTAGTTGCGATTTGACAGTGAAACAAATGACAGCATAATTAATAGCAGTGTTGCAAAATAACGTAATTTTAATTAAACCACAGGGTGGATACAATGTTTTTTCTCAAATTTTCTATATATCTATGTGGTTCCAAGCACTAACAGCCTAAATCGACGTTATACTTTGTAATGAGGCTTTATTACGACTTAGATCAGTATGGTTTCATTAATAACTTTTAGAGAAATGGGTATTTCAAGTAAATATAAAATTTTGTTAGTAAAATATAATAGCATACAGAACTTAAATTGACTTAAGTCGACTTAGCCTGTTATTGCTTGGGACCGTAGATATTAATTGACTGGAATTTAACGAACCTATAATATAAACTCAAGGTCGACAACAAATATAAACTTTATTAAACTATATCGTTATAAAACTATATAGCATAGAATGTGTTATTTATTAGTAGATTAAAGTATTTTATTCGATTTTATTTCATTTGTTTTTATTTAACCTAATAAACATTGTTATGCATTACTTATTGTTATTTTTTAAAACGTTCAACTCCGTTGCGTGTTCCGCTAGTAGATCAAGTAAAACTTCTATTTTTAATTCGCACATATTGTTCTCTTCTTCCAATGCCTTCAAACGACGATTTATACGCACAACGTCGTCAACATCACCTTTTCGAGAAGCGTAAATCCAAATACCATCTGCAAAACGTAATTCCTTATTTCCCAAATTTAAAGCAATTTGCTTGTAGTCATCAATATCTTCAGAAACCAATGGGCAGTTATTATTGTTACGGGACGCACGGGGTGGTATTGGTTTTGATTCAAATTTTTTGTTGAATAAAGGCATATCTTCAGATTTATTTTTCTATGGCCTATAAAACATATACGAAGTTACAAAACAGAACAATTCGTAAAGCAATAAAATATAATTCAAAATAGACAAGTCTTTACATACGTACTAGTAAAATTGTTTTTAAGACACTTCTCGAGAGTCTTTTTTTTATGAGATTTTCCTTTGTTCTGTTTTGTAAGCTTTAAACACCATAGTAACCTAGAGGTAAAACTTTTATTTTGTTTTTTTTTTTCATTACGAGTTCTTTTGAATACTATACAAACCACCCTTTAGTCGAACATAATAATGATAACGTTACATTAATTATAATTTTGTAAAGTATTTCAAATAAAATGTTTTTAAACATATTTGTTTAACGAATTTTATAAAGAATGGATTCAGTTACAAATACGGATAATATCTGTAGTCCTAAGTAAAACAAAACAAAATATTTTAATAACACCAACTTATACATGTGTACTACATTACTTTTTTATTTTTTAACATGTAGCATTTTGAAAGAAATCACAAATTGCTGTGAGAAATTAATTACGGAGACTCGATGTGACATAGAAATTTTTCGGGTGTGTTTTCAAAAAAAATAATTAGAAAACAAATTACTCATATAACTATCATTGTATATATTTTTAAATAAATAAATAAATATACTCTCTGACCACATGCAGAATGAACAACATCATCTCGAACAACAAATTCGGGAAATATTAGAAGAAAATAGTCGAATAAATTCAAAGTTGGAAATATTGAAAAGTGCTGCTTCAAATAACAGTGATTTTAACGATGGTTTTTGCACTAGGGACAGGCTAACAAATGAAACTATTAAAAATTTTAAAAGACAATTTGAATATTTGAAAGCGGTATGTTATAAACTATTTCATATAAAATCCTAAGGTTCACTGATAAGCGTTTGTATGCTTTTCCATAGGAAAATAATGATTTGCGCCAATTGAACAAAAATTTAAAGAAAATTATAGAAAATCTTGAGAAAGAAAGTCAAAACTACTGTAATCAACTATTCAACACAACTTCTGTAAGCGAAGTAAGTTTGTATTATTGTAGTATACTGTAGTTCTACGTTAAAATCAATTCATAAATGTATACATATCTTGTTTCTCGTAACCTAGGTTAAACATAGATATGCCACTGCTATTAAGTTATTGGAAAGTACTATACTGAACCAGAAGTCCGAGTTAAAAGAACAGTCAGAGATTATTGAAAACTTATTTGAGCAAAAAAATAAATTACGAGATCAAATTGAAATATTAGAAAAATCTCTCGAAGGTATGTTAGTATAATTAATATTAACAAATAGTTTATAAATATTTTATTTTTCATAAAAATTTAGTGACGTTTTATTTAAAATATTAAATGGGCAACATTTTATGCGTTATCTTAATTACTTTTTATTTTTACCAGAAAAAACAAAAGAGTTGGAAAAAGTGCCAGACAATGCTAAAATAATAGCTCAACTGCAAGAACAATTGCATGTAACTGAACGCCATAATAAGGATTTACAAAAGTCTTTAAAAGTCTCTCACCAAGCAATAGAAGAAAGATCGAAACGAGAGCAAAGCGCGCTACAAAAAGTTCAAGAAGCTCTAGCTATAGCTGAAGCCGCAGTTGCCGACAAAGAGGAAGCTTTAAAAAGAGAGAGGCTTGTAAAAGAAGAGTGTGATAATATAGCATCCACAATAGGGCAGGTAATGGATGAGGCCGCGCGCAAAGTTGAAAAAGATATGGAAGCAATTAAAAATAAATATCTCGATAAAGAAAAATCTCTATTAGAAGAAAAACAAAAGCTTGTGGAAGAGATGCAAAATCAAAAGAAGTTTAACCAAATACTTGATACTAGATGTAACCGGTTTGAGCAGAAATATAAAGATGCCGTGAGAAACAATGATGAATTAACAAATCAACTACATTTAACAGCAAAAACTTTAGTAATACAACTATTTACTTAAAGTTACATTTTTGATTCATATATTTTGTTTTAATTTTAGAGAGAGATGGAGGATAAACTAAAACAGTTGGAGTATCAAAGAAATTGTGATTCAAATTATTCAAGGTTAGCAAACATTACTTTGTTATATCCGATGAAACGATGGAAAATAATTATTTAATTTAATTTTAGACACTCGGTAAACCCAGAAAGTGAAATACAACATTACGTTAAAACTAACAGACTTTTAAAAGAGAAGTATAAATATTAACAAAAAGACAATTGTTTAAAAGGTATTAACACTTTTTGTTTTTTAAGATACCATACAACCATTAAAGACTTGACTGCAAATTTTGAAAAGGAAATTTATAATTTACAAAATGAGGTAACTCATTTAAAAGCGGAAAACCAGGCGCTAAAATTGCAACAAAATTTCTCTGCTAAGGAATGATGTACAATAATCAAAAACCTATATTTATTAAAATTTATTTGTGTGTGATGTATGTAACATATTGTCTGATGTTTTTTGTATTATATATTTGTTGTTTTATAAATTGTTTCAAAGATAACAATTTAAACTATGTATGTAAATAAAATAATTAAAAAAAAATACCTCTGGAGTTAGAGTTATGTATTTACAGTTTGAGTGTTTCGTCCTGGAAACAAACTGGGAAACCAATAGCTTCGTTCGTCATCTTGATCATCAATCCAACAAATTCCTTCACAAACAACTTTTTCTAATGATTGCTTCGCACGATAATCTGGCCACCTGTAAAACATTATAAATAAATAATTTTTCTTGTTTTCTTTTCAAACGTACCCTAATTGTTCTTTAATCAAAGTCATGTTAACATAACCGTTCTCGTTGTTTGAGGCTAATGTAAGGATAGCGGTGTCCTCCTTACTTAATTCTCCTGGTATCGATTGTACAATATACTTCCCTTTTCCAAGTTTATGGACAGTAAATCTAAAAAGAAAGCGAATTTATTATAATTAGTATTGTTAAATTACACTTAAGTTAAAAAACTCATTATTTAAAATAGAATTGTTGAAACTGAGATGATATGAGAAGTAAGCAATATACATATACAGTTTTTTTCCATCTTAATCTATATTTTTAATTGCATATGTTAAACAAATTGTCTATTACTTCAATCAACTTTGCTGTTGTTGTAAACTGACCTAGCTCCATATTACTTTCCAAAAACTTTTATAAAAAAGCGAATTGAACGTGTTATAATTCGTTTCATCTTTTAAAATAATATGAAATCAAGAAGTGACCTATCTATATTAAGCCATCGATATTCAATAGATCAAAACTAAAAAAGTCAATATTCAAAATTTTTCCTTTTCAAAAAGGTTCCAAAAATACTTACCCATTTCCGAATATGCTTAGCTTTTTTGTTGCCATTAAAATATCCTCATTTGTAATTTCTTGGTGAACTGCGCTTTGGCCCCTAGCAGCGACTAAGCGTTTTCTTAATTCATTCAGTTCTATAAGTCCTCCTTAAAAAACAACTAGAATTTATTTATTTTGAACTGCGTGTATTCTTAAATAGTTAAGAACGTTAAATACAAACTTTGCTTAGTATAAGTGATATAAATTAAAAAAAATATTTTAACGAGCTTAAGTTCTGATTCAGATGATTTGTTGTTCAATGTACAAATATTTTAATACCGGGAATTGAATACTGTTTTTAAATAACACAAAATTGAATTTAGTATCTTACAATAATAAAAAAACAAAAAAATAATAATGATAAATTGTTACAATGTTTTTAGACCAACGGTTTTAATGAATTTATTTAATTAACTTTAGGTAAGGGTCTAGTAGGTAGTGTGTTGGCTTATTAGACGTAAAGCCCGGGTACGTATCCCAGGTCAAACATCAAAACGAAATATGAAAAAAATGTGTGCGGCGATTTCCTCTCAGCATATTTATGGCAAAAACTCTGAGAGTAAATAAACCTGCCATGAAAAAGTTTCTCAGAAATCTGCCGTTCGGAGTCGAAGTTAAACTGTAGGTCCCGCTACTCACGTATAAAATTAACGCACACAACACGAAAGGTGTGAGAAGGTAGGCCGTAATCCTGACTGAAGGGTTGTAATGGCCAATTATGTATGTATATATTTCATTAATGATATGTGTAATGAAAGAGTTTTGTTGTTAGTAACTTCATATGCATGGGAAATTCCATCCGAAGCAAATATTTTGTAAAATTTAATGCAAAACGTTACTACTTTCATGTTACACCAGAACAGTCAAAAAATTAATTGTTGGAAGAAAAATGTCTATTGTAAAAGCCAATTGTTAATTTCTTTTTTAATTAAATCATAGTTGAAATTTGGTAGTTTTCTAAATGACACCACTTATCATTGGTAAACTTCCTAACGTAGTACGGAACTAACCTGTCTTGTGGTTGGCAGCTAAACAAACTTCTACTACTTGTACGCTTAGCTCGTAATAAAAATCTCCCATTCCGAGAACACTCCAAAAACCTTTTCCAGAAGCTAAAGGATCAACACCTATAGCTGCACACATTTCTTGAAACTGTTTACGGAATTGTGAGTTCTTTTTTATATCTTGTTTATGTTTTATTGCGAACTCCTCCAGTTTCTCACGAAATACTTCCATTTGCTTTGACATCTGTTCCAGTTGCGATTCTTGAAGGTCAGTGCCTTTGTCCTTATATTTTTCTGCAGCCAATTGCTGTTGCTGAATTGCTCCCAAGCCTGCACGTCTTCTCATTTTGAAGTGTTTTTAATTATTTCTTTTTACTTTTTTACTTAACTGGTATAAATTGTAATTAACTTTTGTTGCAGTGATTTCAAAACAAAACAGCTGTTTTACTCGTTAATGCTACCAGATGCTTTAAAAATTACAGTCACAGAAAACATCTACATACATCGTTGTAAGTATATTTTTTTCTAATAATTTCTAGATTATATTCTTTTATATTCCTTTTTGTCTTCAAAGGTTCGTAATTGGAACTGCTTTAAACAAGGCTATAACACCTTT
The DNA here is from genome assembly GCA_936449025.2 of Sarcophaga subvicina. Taxonomy (NCBI): domain Eukaryota; kingdom Metazoa; phylum Arthropoda; class Insecta; order Diptera; family Sarcophagidae; genus Sarcophaga; species Sarcophaga subvicina. The sequence continues at coordinate 105,814,376 of OW388081.2, read as the reverse complement.
CTTAATTTGACAAAAAGCAAAAAAAAAAAAACGCCGGGACATAAATCTACGTACAGCGGTGTATGTAGACTTTTTTCTTTGACTGTATGTATATTTTTAACTCACACGATGACTCCTAAAATTCGCAGTGATATAGAAACAGAGTAATGGTCCACATTGGCTGCTCCGATAGAAATATGTTAAGGACAATACTAATGAGACTTCTTTCTATGATCACTAGCATCTAGTTTAAAGAATGAATGTATGTGATATTAAATTCAAGAATTTTAACAATAGGAGGACTGAATGTAATTAACGCTGAACTATTCTCTAATCTAACTTGTAAGAAATCTGGTTATCACATACCAATATTACCATATATACCAGATCCAAGGTCTTGTGAAACAATAGTTTCTGACGGAAGGAAAAGCCACAGGAAATTTCCTCCGAAGCGGATAAGGAAATAAACCAGCTGGAATACCTTTATAAACCTTAGCAGGTATGCGAAGCTCTAATTCTGGAGATTTTTTAATTGACTTCACAGAATCTATCCCGCCTAGACCGCACAACATTTTCTTGTGAAGTGCATCAAAAGATCAAATGCCTTTCTCAATATTGAGTTGTTTTTTAGTAATGTAAAAACATTGTGATATTAGGATTCCTTAGGTCATTGGTTGTGTACTCGATACTCAACGATTTCATGGGCTGACTCTTTGTGTTATAGGGTGATCACATACATAAAAATGCCGGAGTTGGCAAACAGAGACCCTACTGAGGAAGTCGTATTATCCTCACTGCCATGAAAACTGACTGTAAGTAATTTACTTACAGGACTGGATGCTTTGTCTTTATCACATTGCATATCCAGATAATACTGCTAACACTGTATGGAGTAAGTAATTGAGCATTACATATACTAGACCGGCAAAAACACTTAAAGGTCTATGGTAGTCACAGTCTCATGCTTCATGTTGTTTTGTAATAATCTTGTAAATATTTAAATACAATTATGAAAAAAAACTGACGTTTATTTAAAAATTTAAATACAAATTAAACTAAAAGGCCAATGCTTAAGCACACTTTATTCTGACGCTCACGTATACGTATATGTTCATATATTATATGTTTGTATAAATATATAATGTTTATTTAATTATAGTTCTTCAAATAAATATTTCATACACATAGTTAACTAAAAACATACATATGTATAAATAGCTTAAAGTTAAATATTCTTTCCATTATATATTAAAATATGTATTTTGTCTAAAATGAGTTATAAGATTGTGTAAAGCTTTTTTGATTAAGATTTTTATGTTATAAATGTAATTTTAAAAAGAGACGATTTAGGTTTTTATTTGGCTTCTTTTCTTCTGAGATTTACCCAACAATTTTCTCAATTCTTTTGACATATAAAATGGATTTTCTGCTGACCCATCATTTTCGGTTGAATCTTCTAAAAAGCAAAAGAATAAAGTATCAACCGCCATCGAATATGTACTAAATATAAAGTGAGCCATAATATAACAGATAATGGCTACCAGAGCAACAGGGACAAAGGGATGATAAATTGGTATTGATTGTGGATACGTTATCAAAAATAAATACGTTATAAATGTAGAGCATCCAGTCACTAGAAACTTCGATAAGACGAACACAAAATCGGACACTTTATCGATGGTATAAACGCGTAAAACATTTTGTGTAATTAAAGAGAAGGATTTTTTAGAGCTACTGCAAAAATTTGTGCTGTGAATGGCACATGTTATGTAGGCATTTCGATTAAGAAAACGAAGAAAATTTTCAAGTAGCCAAAAGAAGCATTTCATACACCAAAGTAAAGCATGTGTCAATTTATTATCATATAACTTCGCTTTTTTTTGAATCATTTCTAATATATATCGTATTATTCGACAAACAGTTAAAATTAAAGATCCAAAAGCTAAGGTTCCTAAATGATATACAGTTGTTCTACATATTGCGTTGAACAATGGAAATTTCGGAATATTTTTCTTGTTGAATGTCCAATACCAAATCGAAAATGTGCATGCCAAGACCATGTCCTCATAAGCCGATATAAAAAATGTGACCCAAAGAAAACCAAATATGTTCAATAACATAAACCACTGAGTTGTTTGAGATTTTATAATCTCATTGAAACTACAGGATGTATGCACGCACGGTTTAGATGGATCGTTTTCTATATGACAATATTCTTCAAACAATTCTGGCAGACAATTATCACCCAATTCATAGGGCTTATATTTTGGCCCGCTGCAAGTGCAGTTTTCTGGTACAAATTCTGTGTTGTTATCCATGCGACGAATCATGAGGAACGAAAACGTGCCAATAGAACTAAGGTACAACATAATTATTCCTGCTAGCATGGTTACAATAATATATAAAATTCCCGGAAATATTGGAAAAAATATTGACGATTTTATTGCCGTTATAGCCTTACTTGCCTCTTTAATTATAGCAATGGCAATACTTATACGTTTCCTAATAACAAATATAATTAATAATGTTATAAGTAACAGTGCACCAAGTATAATTAAGGAATATAACCACACATCTTCAGTTTGGAAAATATTTTGTATTTTTGCCATTAAATATGTGCCATGTTGAGGAACATGTGGTTCTGTACTCCATAAGCGATACTGTCGAAAACAGTATATAACGGACAAAGTCAAGCCAAATATTACGCCACATATTGATGTCCATACTAAAGCTGCAGCTATCCAACGCAGCAGTGTTATAAAAATTAATACTGCTATCAGATGTACAATAAAAGCAAATATTATAACTTTCCAAGAGTTTTGCAAATCAATTGCTATCTGATCTGCTAAAATACTTTTGTTATTATAATTAAAATGCGAAATAATTGCAGCAAGAACTCTATTTAAATTCGAATTTGTTTTCATGGTTTTTTCTTTAATAGTTCTGTCTATACCATTATTTTGTAAGCACATATTTTTAGTACGCTCCAAGAATGCAGTAAATTTCCTTTGTATTGGTTTGATATCTACGAAATTGGCTAATTGGAAATTCGACCTGGTTTTACGCCCCGACAACACGTTTGGGAGTATGTTACATATATCATCCTTAAAATCCCAAATGCAATGCTTAAATAATGGACTGCTTTTCAAATACCATCCACTACACTGTTCATTTGCAATAGCTTTTTCTATGGCAGTTAAATTTTTCAAATTTCTTTTGTCAATACTAGCGTCACAAATTAGTTTATCCTTTAAAGCATTTATATCGGTTACTTTTTCCGTTTGGTCTTCTTTCCATACGAACGACGAGTTCGGACATGATTCAACACATATTTGCTTCGTGTCGCATCCGGATATGGGAGTCAATGGATCGATACATTCGTCCAAATTAAAAAAGAACAACATTGTCTTATTCCGTACTCCAGAATCATACCCACATTTTGCGTTTTGAGAGTCAGTGGGGATCAAAACTTTGTTTAAGTCTCCTTTGGACAATGCATAGCTAGCTACATACACCCAAGCACATATAAAGCAAACAAATATAATCAAACAGGGAACATCTGTACAGGTATGATTCTTCACATTCTTTTCCGTATAGTTATTACAGGGATTCTTCTGCAAGGGGGTCATCTCTTGTTCAATTATCTTTGATTCTCGAATCGATTGCCTAGGCAATCCATAATTAAATGAATTACTTCTTGATGTTTGAGCATTATACGGTACTTTTTTCGATATTACAGATTGTCTATGCATAAATGCTTCCTGCATCAAATCTGTAGAATTTTTTATGGTCACTCGGCGTTCCGGAGCATCTTCAAAATTGTTAATCGACATCCTTAGACCTGGTATATTTTCGTCACCAGTCACTAAGATCCGATCAAAACGATTGTTCATATCTAAATCGAATACTGGTAGTATAAATCCGAGAGTATCGTAACCGTGCACTGCACTGTAAACCGTCGACTAAACTGTTCTTTTTTATTTAATATTATAAATGATAAAAATTATTGGTATTCTGCCGGCTATAAATAATAGGATATTTAAACTTGTGGTTCATTTGATTACTCAAATAAATTACTTTGTTTTGAATTAAGTATTATTATTATTAAAATTTAACTCTTTCCGGGGCAGTGATACGATATAATTATACCACTTTTGTGTGAATTTAAGCTTATATTTTCTTAAAAACATATAAATCAAACATTTGAAAGATATAGGATTTTTAAACTTAAATTGAATTCTATCAGTCAATAAAAAGGATATCACCTTTTAAATCGTATCACCATTTAAAAGAATTATACTTTGCATTGCCGCAATGCCTGCTAATCGAGATACATAGTTATAAACGTGATTGAAACTACAGATATCAAAAACGATAAGTAGAAAATTTTAAATAATATAGTAAAAAAAACATCACATATTGCACTTCTAGAGACGAAAAAAAAATGAATCTCTATATTGAAAACTTTCAAGAATAAATTGATTTTAAGTGGAAACTTAGAGGATCAGAACCATATTAAGGAACTTTTGAAACACAGAGGCATAATTAGCGACCACAATTTGCATACAAATAACTTTGACAAATCAGTCCAACTATAAAAATACTATGAGTTAAAAAAACGTAAACCGCAAATGGTGATTCCGAATGGTAGTCGGCAAAGTTCTTATAATTGACCCAGAACCTCCTCCTGAAAGCATTAAATTCCGACGAGAGCCTATATAAATTCTTGACATCTGTCCCAAAATTGAAGACTTGTGTAAAAAAATTATCGCCAAATATTATTTGCCCCGTAAGGTAGATGAAAACTAATTAAACATTACAAAATAGGTAGTTTGTAGTTAATTTAAAACTGGAATTGAAAAGTTCGTTTAAAAATGTTCGAAATCGGGAGTAAAAATTTTATATCAAGGGGAGCAAACTGAACTACGCAACAGCGAATTATTCGTCAAAGTTTATGAAATTAATTCATTTTATTAGATTTATAATTGCAATTTTAGGAAAATGTTGCGAAGATGGAGTTTCAGATAAAAAATCCTGCTCTTAGATTTGTAGAACGAACATAGTCAATCTTTCAACATAAATTTATTAACACTAAATGAAGATTTTGACGATAATACTACCTTTTCAAACAGTTTCATTTCAAAATAAAAACGCAATAAAACAGTTTAATTTATATTAACTAATTTATTCGACATTTAGAGGTTTGTGAATCTGTAAAAAAAAAGAATCTCAGATGACAAAAACTTACCACAAAAATGAACATTTGGTTTTCGTATTGATGATTTCAGTGGCTTCATTCTCCAGCATTCTTAAAAACCCATTTATTATAGGAATGAGTTTCATACACGCAGTCAATCGCAGCTGAATATAAGCATTTGTGAGTCTTGTAACAAAACAAACCAAAGAATATATAAAACGATTAGTAATGCTCTTTACTTTACGATATATTTTGACGACGAAGCTTTTCTGTTGCTGTCATTTGTTTTTATGCTGTCACACATTTTCTCTTAATTAATTCTACTAATTTATAATATTTTTCGTTATCATAATTATGTATGCCTTCTATGATTTTATAACAAAAGAGAAAAAAGAAATTCTGTCGAATTTGATAAGAACCAAATTCTAAATTCGTAAAAAAAAAATGCAAAAATTTAAATTATTTTTGGCTCTATTCAGACAAATATTTTAACTGGATTTTTCTAATACTTTTATGGAATACTATACTACCATCCGTGTTTTTAGTTTAATTATTAATATAAACACTTCTCTCAAGAATACAAAACTTATATATTTTGAGGACAATTTTTTGTAATCCTGCCTAAATTGCAATTTAGAAAACATTTTTGCTTTAAAAGCAAATACATATATCATTTTGTTGAACTGACAACATTGTTCTTTTACAATGATTTGTAAAAATTATAGGGATTAATCCAGTCATATAGTAGTATCGTACACAATATTTTCTCCTTGATTGACTATTTTTTTTAAATTTATTTCCTGTTATAATTTTGGTTAAAAATTGTATTACTGTTCATTTAAACTTAAACTATGCGTTTTTAAGTGAAATTATTTTAAAAAGAAATTATTAAGCCGATTATGGATAGCAACCAAAACAATTGCGTTGTAGACAACCAAATATAAAAATTTTTTAAATTTTAAATATTGGTTGTCAATTCTATAATAGCTTGTTTTTTTTTTTGCGAGTTGACAACTTCGGTACAGTTGATCTGTCATCCATAATCGGCCCTTAATTAAAAAGTCTTTTATCAAACAATTTACTCAAAAACATACTGTTAAATAAATATTTAAGAATTGTGTATGTATGTATACACACTTTTTTGTGAGTTTTTGCTTTTAAGATACCTGTTTAATTAAATATATAAAATTTCTTAAAATTATTTTATATGTTATAAATTTCTGTAATTATTCAAATATAAACTGACAATTCAAATTGAAGAAAAATTAAAAATTAAATTTGTTGAAAAAGGACAGTATTATTACCATTATAGAATGTGTACACAAAGTATGTACTTTTCTTACATAAAACATAAATATTTTGCTGTTAAAATCAATCATCTAAAGTCCAATTATAAAATAATGCTATTGTAATACATATTTTTTATATATACTATTGTAAAAAAAAAACTAATCATCTTTTTAATAAAATGAATAGTTATAATTAATTGGTGGTTTTTGTTTACGGTTATAACATTGAAATAAAAAATGTATACATTTTCTACTAAATTTTTTGTTTGTATTAATTATAATTCAAATATTTTTTGTATTTTTTTCTGTTTTCTATATCTGAAGTTAATTTTTTGTTGGTATTATCTGTTTATAAATAAAAGTTTAATACTTTACTAAATTATAAAATTCTTACGAGCCTAAAAAAAGCAGGTAAAAAAAGAAAAAATTACACATGCTCAACAAGGTAGGGTAACATCAATATTTAAACTATAAACATGGTGGCTGTTTCAATATTTTCGCATTGTATTTTTCCTTGTACCTCATCATTACGATTCACTTATATGATTAAGATATTGGTATTATTTTTTTTCTCTGAATAAAATGGATTTTTATTGAATGATAAGCCTGCCTGAGCCTAGAGTATTCTCTTCCTTGCTTTGCTTTTCCTTTTCCTGCCTGCCTCTCTCATTTTGTCTGATAGTTATGTTTTTGTATTTTGCTCTATTTTTACCTATTTGCAAGGGGAGGAAAAAATTTGTAAATTTTATATTAGCTTTAAATAAAATATAGTTTGAAATCATAATATTTCAGCGTTTTGAAGACATTTAAATAAAGAGTGCAACAGAGCGCTGATAGTAAATAATATGTAATATACAAGATTTATGGTTTAAATAAGTCTAATTAACTTTCTTATTCTGTAAAAAAATGAGAGATTCTCTCTAAAAAATTATTTTACAAAATAAGACACATTAAATGATTTTAAATGCATGATACAGAATATATCCGTCAAAAATATCAAATTTAAAAAGTTGTCTTATTGATGCGCACTTTTTACTATCTTAAGCTATAATATTCCATAATAGTGTCCCACTTAAAATCTGATATGGGAATCAGCAGTGTATAATGTAATGAAGCACAAAAATATAGTAAAAAATGCAAGAATAGAGAAAAAAAGCTTCAAATCTAACTTGAAGCAATACTGAAGTAAATGAACAGTAATAAATATTAAAAAAAAAAACTAGGTTCTATCAATTTGAAACGTAAATTTTTTTAAATAAAGTAAAAAATTGAAAATTAGTTTTACCAATTCAATATTCTGCAACTTGGTGTTAAATTTTAAAATATGTAATAATATTATAGAATTAGCGTCGATTTTAAGTGGGTAGTTCCTTTTTTAGCTTAAAAAAAACGTATGTAGCCATTTCAAAAACCTATTGATCTTGTTTAATATCAATATACATACATTACACATACAAATCTTTTCTGAGTACATAAAACGTTTGACTTTTATACACTTACCTTATATTTAATATCTTCTGTTACCACCTCCTCCGCCAATGTTTCCTCCTCCAGGACCACCACCGCTATTGTAATTGTTACCACCGAATCCACCACCTTGTGGCCCACCTCCAGCTTGGTTGCCTCCTAACCAAAGTAAATAAATTATGTATACTCTATCCAATTATAGTATTGCACTACTGTTACTGTATTTACCTTTATTAAAGCCATAAGGTGCGGGGCGACTACTGCCAAAGTTGCTACGTTGGGGACCACCGCCATAGTTTTGTTGGTAATCATTGCCAAAATTGCCGCCGCTGCCACTACCGGTGGTGTTACTTCCCCAATTTCCACCGCCACCACCATTAGCCTGAGGACCACCGAAACCACCACCATTGTTCCAGCCGCCGTCATTTCCACCGTTATTCCAAGGTCCACTAGCCGGTTGATTATTCCAACCGCCGGGACCACCACCTTGGCCACCACTAAAGCTACCATTATTGCCGAAGCTATTTCCGCCCCAATTACCACCATTTTGACGATTACCACCCCAACCGCCTCCTTGATTTCCTCGCTCATTACGACCACCACTTCGGCCACCTTGACCGCCGCCACCACCACGACCTCCACCGCCGCCGCCACCACCACCGCGACCACCATCCATATCTTGTTTGGCAATTGCTTTCTTAACGTCTAAAGTTTTATTTTTAATAGTGTGACTTTTCTGAAGAATAATTTTATCCACAGGGTCATAATCGTCAAATTCAACAAAAGCGAAACCACGTTTTTTTCCAGTTTCCTTGTCTGACACAATATTAATACCTAAAATGTTACCAAAATCTTTGAAATATTCGCGTAAGCATTCCTCATCATGATCATCACGAAGACCACCAACGAATAATTTCTTGACTGTAGCACCTGCATTAGGGTTATCGATATCTTGACGTGGTACAGCACGCTTGGGTTCAACTGTACGACCATCAATTTTATGAGGACGAGCATTTTGGGCGTTATCAATCATATACGATTGGGAATAAGTGATAAAACCAAAACCTCGAGAACGTTTAGTCTTTGGATCTTTCATGACTACAACGTCAACTATATTACCCCATTTTTCGAAGTGGGCTTTTAGACCCTCATCGGTGGTGCGGTAGTCCAAGCCGCCAATGAACAATTTACGCAACTGCTCCGGCTCGGTAATGGGCTGAAAATACAAATATTAAATTAAAAAAATTAGTAATTTAGAAAAAAAAAAATGTGAAGACGAGACAAAGAAATTGTCGTTTTTATACAAATTTATGTATATGTTAAAAATGATTTTCACTCTATCGTCGGTAAATAACCTCATTTTTTTTCTTTAACTTATATTACATATGAACAAACGTACGGACGCCATTTTGATTTTCTGCAATTTTTTCTTTTCAATTTCTTATGTACAGAAAATTAAAGGAGAATATTGCAAATTATTTTTAATATAAATATTATTTAGCATTTTATTAACATTGTACGTTCGACTTTTAGCGATATTTATATAGACTTACCTCGTCATTGTAGTTGTCATTATTTCCATTTTCAGTTTTTACTGACATTTTAACTGCTGTCTTTTTTAACTTAACTTCTTTTGATTTGAATTTATTAAATGCTGTCCTTTATGAAGGAACAAAATTAAAGACCCGAGTTACTTAAATTAATACAATTAATTCGGGCGGCTTTCTTTAACAAATTAAACAACGCGGCCGGTTTTAGTATACGTTTTCGCAATAAGAGCTTCGTTCAATATGAAAATTAACGACGCCTCGTTACATTTTTCAGACCTGAGTTACCAACTATATGAATTGTTATTTTTCAAGATAAAATTACCAGACTTTGCAATTTGTGCTTCGGAGTTTTGAAGTTCATTCACAGTTTTATGCAATAGTAATTATTTAAAGTTCTTAAATTCGAACTGCTCGAGTACCATGGAATATTGTTGTATTAATAAACATAGAATTCAATAGCAGAGAGAATTTCATTACGTATATAGGTGTTCACACTCTTCAAGTCTGTTATAAAATACAACTCTGCTTTTGTTTAAACGCGTTGCTAACTCTCGTGCTTTTTGTTCAAGCCAAAATTACAGAACACCTCCATAAAAACATATTGCCGCCATTTGTGTAGAGTGGAAAATATTACTTCCGTTTGGTATATCGTGGATATTTGTCGATGTACTTTTGTGTGCGGTGGAAAAGTGAAAATAACATTTATTGAAGAAAAGTGGTTGCGAATTTTATTTGTAATAGTGAAATATAGTGCTATATTATTTTATTAGCAAAGGTGAGATTATTTTAATTAAAAAAAAATTGATGAAATTGTACAGCTTTACGTTTGTATAAATAAAAGTTCTGTACCCGGTGACGCCATATTGCATAAATTTTCCGAAGCTAATCTAAAAAATGTGTTTTGCGCAGAACTGTAGTTAATTTGCTATCGATAAAAAGTGCTCCGTTAAGAAAACTAATTATTTTTTGTCTTTTAGATTAAAAACAACGAAAAAATATATAACCAATGGTGGGTTCACGAGTATATGTTGGGGGTTTACCCTATGGTGTCAGGGAACGCGATTTGGAGCGTTTTTTTAAAGGCTACGGCCGTACACGCGATATTTTAATTAAAAATGGCTACGGATTTGTGGTAAGAAAAAGAAAAAAAATCAATATTATCAAAAATGTCTACATTTATTATAAACCTTATTATTTAGGAGTTTGAAGACTATCGGGACGCCGATGATGCTGTCTATGAATTGAACGGGAAAGAACTTCTAGGAGAAAGGTAGTACACCAAATAAATTTTTTTTCTTTTATCAACTTCTGATGAACTATATTTTGTTTTAGAGTCGTGGTGGAACCCGCTCGTGGTACAGCTCGTGGTAGTCATAGAGACCGTTACGATAGATACGAAGGCGGACGCCGAGGTGGTGGACGTTACAATGATAAGTAAGTACATTCATTATATTTAATTAGTTTAAGGGATGTTTTTGTTAAGCACACTATTTTAATGGAATTAATTCGATATCAGTACAACTTTTTTGCATGTAGCACATTTTACAATTGCATAAAAACTATTTACAAAAACTTCATGCACACATGCAGAATTCCAGTCCCGACTTTTCCTGAACTCATAAATAAGTTGGTTTTATTAGTAGTAGTTTATGTTATGGCAGTTTAATAAAAATGAATGCAGTACACCAATTTATATGTAATACACTAACTATATAGATAATATACACTAGTAGACAAAGAAAAAAAAGATTTTTCGTTCAAATAAAAGAAGCAGAGGAGAACATTTTAGAAATCGAAATTGGTTAATTAATAGTTCCAATGACTCGCAGATGAGCTGATGGTTTACAGAAAATAGGATATTCCATTTATTGCTGCGATATACATACTTATTATATATGCATTTATTTTTGCCACCTAAAATTGAAACACATCAATCTGGTGTTCCAACCATTGGTTTACATTGCAAATGACGACGTTTTTAATTAATCTGCTACTGTTGCAGAGTGAGTGTAATGACATTTTTCGTCAATTGGGACAGTTTTGGATGCATATTGTTGAACATGTTCGATAGCAGACATTTGTTGGTTGTACGGAATATTAGGGAATTCGAGACGATTCAAACGTCAGGTTATATCCCTGCTTATCCTCATATCCAATATAGCAGATTGCTTTCTTATATAGGCATACGACCTTCGCGTTTCATATAGTACTATGATTTAGTTAAGGTAGGTGTTCCCACTTCATAGCACAATAGTGCACAGAGTGTTCATACGAATACTTACGCTCCTTAATTTAGTCCTGCCTTAACCAGCGAAGGATCACTTAACCAGTAAATGTGCAGAAAAAAAGAGTAATGTCTTAAACTCTTAATTTCAAACTAAAAAATAGTATTTATTATTTTTAATGTTATTTTTTATTTATTTTATTTATGAAATTTATTTAAAATCAGTTCAACGTTAATTTTTTAGAAACTGTAACAGAAGACAAGAATTTAAATTTAGTCACCTTGTCTGATAGTACATTACGTGCTCTCTCACCAACACAGTCACATTATTTATTTTGGATGTTCTTAGATAAGGTTATCGACCGCCTTCTCATAGCTCGCCGTTCGTCACTTCACGGTTTGTTTAAAAAAAAGTAAATACTAGATATATTTTTTTCGGATTTTCATCTCCACAGAAATGGAAAATGTTCTTAATTTATATCTAAGATTTAGTTGAGATAAAATAGTAGGAATAGTGTATTTTTTTATACGTAGGACTATAATACCTACCAAGAACTTTTTTTTTATTATTTATTAAATATTAAAATTATTAAATATAAGTTGCGTAATATAGTAAAGAAATCGGCAAAAAAGTGTATAGTTTTAAATTTTTTTTTTACAACGACAAAAGAGTACGTTGTAGAGTTTGGCTTTAGTCGTATTGCTATAAATTCGTGTGGTATTTTCTGAAGAAAAATACTTTTGACATTATATTTAATTGTTGTATTTATATAATTGTATAATTAAAAATCTAAATTATTTCGTTTTTTTTTCCAGAAATAAGAATAACAGATCAAATTCACGCTATGGGCCTCCATTACGCACCGAATACCGTTTAATTGTTGAGAATCTATCCAGTCGTGTTAGCTGGCAGGTATGTTCTATTTTTTACATAATTTTTTTTTACTGATAGCTAGATACCTGTAGAATAATATATTACTGGGTTTTTTACGTTTTACATCCCAAAAAGTGCAATTTATAAGTTCCCCAAAATGTTAACAATTGTTGGGATATAAAACTGATAATTCTAAACACTGTTCTTTTTTCTTTTTTATCACAACATTTTACTTTATGAATTCATGCAATTTTTTGAAGTCTTAGAAATTTTTCCATTTGAATGAAACTTCAAATTTTGCATGCTTTCGTTATTTCATTCAACTAACATTACTATTAAGTTTATGCAAAAATTAATTCAGTTTAATGAATATATAAACCATCTACATTATTTAAATATATGTATGTTTACATATACTACATAAATATATTAAAAAAAAAATTAGGAAGATATCATTTTTTACATGCATGATGCCATCGTAAAGAAATTTTTTTCTTTTGTTTAAATTTCAAATTTATAAAAGAAATCTGTTTTGATTTTTTTTTTTTTCATTTTTTTTTATTAACAATTAGTTTGATTTGAAAACGGTTAAATTACTTTTTTTATTTTCTTAAAATTCAATATTTTGTATATAAAACTATGTGTGTGAATTAAAAAGAAACTGACTTTTCATTTCCTCCTAAAATTATTTCTATTTTTGAAATGTTAACGTCCAAAAAAATACCAATGCGCAACCAAATCAAATGGGTATATCAACAATCGCCCTCAAAAGTACAGTGCGTGACGTAAATACATAAATACCGAACAATGTGTATTACTAATTAGGTGAACGAAATACTTACTAATAATGGGACAAATGCAATGATGCACTTAGAGATGCACAGAGAAGATAGCCTAGTGTTTTCAATATGGTTCCTAAAGTGTTACTTTCCTCTGTTTTACGATGTGTCTACACCAACGTTGAGAGGCGATGGTGACAAATGAAAAAAGCGAATTGTAACCTGCGCAAACGCTAGTCAAGTATTTAAAAATGAGGCTTAAAACTTTGCAACTATTAACATAAAACACAAAAGACGACATCCATTTCATGCACAGGGGATTTATAATAAAAAATTTAAAATTAAAATGATGACCTATTTCAATATAAGAGGTGCCGTTTAAATTCTGGTTTCTGGTACATTAAAAGCAACGCAGAAGATACTAAAAGAAATATAAATAATCGTATGAAAAACAGTAATACTACACTTACAACGACCGATCGCATCAATAAGATTTACATCGTATAAACTACAAACCTATTTACTGGCTTATAAAAAAGACAATTTCATCATTGTGACGTGCTATGTGGAAGAATAGAAAATAAGGAATATCTCCATCCGCCTTTCTTGTTCTACCTACTGCAAAACGTCCACAAATGGTGTCGATAAAAATGTTGAAGTTGTTTTATTTTATACGTTTGTGTTTGTGGTTAAGATTGAGAGTGAATGATACCATCAATTTAGGTATTTCAAAAAATAAATTCATTACGTTTTAAAAAAAATTTTAATATTTTTGAAATATAAAAATTTAATTTTAGAATTTTGAAAGCATATTTCGTTTTGTCATTTCCGAACACAAGATATCCCAGAGCTTGATGCTGAGGTCCAATTGTGCGATTACGAAATCAATGAGAAAAGTAACATTACAATTTCTTCGGACAGAATACAGAAATCAGAATAATGTCCGAACGTGATTAATGCGTGACTTCTAATCCAGTCCAGCTAAACCTTTTGATAATCCGCATTTTAAGAGGGTCAGCCGATAACAAAAATAAGTTTAAATAATCTCGAGGCATTTGAAAGACAGGCAGGCAGGCAAGATGACTCGTTTATAAACCAATTAAACGTATCCATGCTAGAGGGTCAAAGAGAGAAAAATGGAGGGATGTGTTGGTTATTTGCGATGTTTATATCTTGATGACTGGCGAAGCATATTCCAATTCTTCATACTATCTGGGCTTTACGAATAAGTGTAGACGATGACGACGTTGATGTTAAGCAGATGCTTTCGAATACTTCGGAAGATATATGACCAACTTTATAAAAAAAACTAACGTGTCTCTTAAAACTCTGAGACGTGATACAATTTCTCTTTTTTTCAGTAGTTGCAGTACGTTTCTAAAGCGAACTGATATCTATCTTACTCTTGTCCAGTGAGGTTGGCAAAATAAAAAGACGCATCCCGTTAATAGGTTCAGGCTTAAATCATTTCTCTGGCAAAACTTTTTGGTAGATGTCATTGAGACTTAAAACTAGTGTCGCCTACTGATATGTTTCCCTTTCTTAAATCAAAGACAGACGTCAATGTTGGCCGATTCGTAATAAAACTGGAAGCTGGCAAAGATATATGAAAAAGGTTTACGCTTTATCTGTTGGCAAATTCTTAAAATCTTCGATGATTTACATTCCTTCAGACATTTAATTGGTCTAAAGTAACGCGCAACTTGTACATTCTCTGTGTCCCTAAAGATGATGATGAAATGTGCCCTTAATAAGAATGATTAGAACAATTCCCATACGTACGTCGGTCATTTGAGGTGCGGAGTGTGCATTGCTTCTACAACTCAAACAAGTTTACAACTTTGTGAGAAACTGGCATCTACTTCTAACAATAATCACCTATAAAAACATGTGCCACTGTGTGAGATTGGTCATTTGAATGTCGTTCGGGTTCTGGTAGATTGGTTTATTGGTTTATTCCAAAAAAGGTTACAAAACCAGTAACAGTCGTCACGTCTCCTAAGTAAGAACTGTTCAACCATGTCAAAAATGTTTCTTTTTATTTTTCTTTATAAACATTTCTAATATAAGCGAATATTACCTTGTCTACACTGAACAAGAGTTTTAACACGAGAAAATTGATAACATATTTTAGCATTTATTACACGTTGCATGCCTAATCGAAAATAATGTGAGGCACACAGTATTGTTCGGCAGCCTTTAAGGAAAGCCAAGGAACACTTTTAAAGGATTCACCATTTCGCATGATTAAACGTCAACTGGTCGAACTCTATGCTGTTAAAATATTATAAAATGAGGACGAAAACGCGCTGCATGTTTCTGTAATAATAATTAGCTAAATGTGTTTATTCATTTTCGGATGTGTTACTCTTGGAATATGATCTTTGACTAGACTAATAATAAATTTGAATTATTCTTCTTACTCTTCTTTCTATGATAAATACGATATTATTGACTGTGTAGGATCTTAAAGACTATATGCGCCAAGCTGGTGAAGTAACCTACGCCGATGCCCATAAGCAAAGACGCAACGAAGGGTAAGTACTGTCTTTTTGAATAAGATTTTTCGATAACAATAAAAAAATTTTTTTTTCATATAATTAGTGTTGTAGAATTTGCTTCATTGTCTGATATGAAGACAGCTATTGAAAAATTGGATGACACCGATTTAAATGGTCGACGCATTCGTTTAGTTGAGGATCGTCGCAGTGGTCGTAGTGGCCGTGGAGGACGTGGTGCATCGGGATCATCTAGTTCTCGTTCACGTTCTCGATCACGCAGGCGTTCACGCTCTCGTTCTCGCCGCTCTTCTCGCTCCCGTTCTAAGTCACGTAGTCGCTCTAAATCGCGTGGAGCCCGTTCGAAATCTAAGTCGCCTGTCAAATCCCGTTCTCGCTCTCGTTCAAAGTAAGTTAAATGCATACATTTATTTATAAATTTTTTATATAAATTTTATTATTATTTTTTTTTTCTAGTAAATCACGAGAACTCTCCAAATCTAAATCCAAATCCCGTTCCCGCTCTCGCTCTCGTTCGATTAAACGTGATTCACGTTCTCGTTCACGCTCTAATTCTAAACGTGAATCAAGATCGCGTTCACGTTCCAAATCACGAAGAGATTCTCGTTCACGGTAAGTTTGGTGCTCTTAATATAATGCACATATAATTAAGCACACAAATAAATGTTCTTTTATTTTCTTCTGTTTTGCAACACTCGATTGATTACAACTTTAACATTGATTGATTGAAATAACGCAAATTATTATTTGTATTTGATAACACAATGGATGTGTACGTGTACATGCATTGTCTGTCACCTCTGTGTCTGATGTCTCTCACAATTCGTGTTGAGTACGTTGTTTTCATTATTTTCTTCAAATAAATCCCATTTAAAATCCCTTGATTTCCACTGCGTAAAATAAAATTTTTAATTAAAATGCAAAACTATTGTTTTAAGTAGAAGCTAAAAAGATTTTATTTTTTCGGTTGGTTTCCTTACAAATTGAGTTTTTCAAATAAAACGTATTTGTTTACATTTAAATAAAACAGTGCTTTAAATGTCAAAAGTTAGAAAGACGTGAAGCAGCTAAGCTCTGCGTCATGATTTTGAAAAAGTTCTAATTTGAAACACTCAAAATTTGCTATTGCTTTGATTGTAATATTAAATATAAGCTATAATTCCCTTTATGCTAATTAATATCTATACTTCTTGCTTTCTTCCTTGCATTTTCGTTTATAGTGATCGTTCCGTTTCTAATGACAACAAATCACGTTCCAGATCACGATCTGCATCACCGAAAAATGGTAACGCCTCTCCTGATCGTAATAACGAGAGTATGGATGATTAGATATATTAAGAGACTTTAAATTTAATTACGTTACATATTTTTTTCTTTTTTTTTGTAATCAATACATATATTATATGTATATACATATATTACTTTCCTTTATTCCTTCTCAGAGTTTCCTCATTTTTATTACTTTTATTCATTTTATGTAATTTTTATTAAAAAAAGAAAACTACGTAAATTTCTTTTAAAATGAAACAAAACTATTCTAGAATATTGAGTAATTGTGTAGTAATTTATAATCAAAAATGTATTCTTATGATAAGAATGTGTTGTTGTATGTATATATACATGGTTTTATATGTATTTTAGTGTACATTTTTTGGTGCACACTTAAACAACGCCACTATCATAAAGTTTACATTTAAATTCAGTTTTATGTTGCTAAAATTCACTTACTAAAACCTACTGTTTTGTCGAAAAAAAATGTTTTTCTTTCTACAAATAATTACTATGCTTCACTCTTAAAATATGTACTAGAAAATCAATAAAATTAATTTGATTTTTTGGTTCTTTTTTTAAATTTTGTTTGTAAGTTTTTTTATTATTAATTATTGCGGTATTGATGAAATAAAATAAACAATTTAATACAATTAAAATTAAATTCTACAATATTGTGGACATTTCGTAAAAGTATAAAAACTTATTTTGATGTGTAATTTAATGCTTATCTAAACTAATCTTATCTACGATATTGTAGTGTATTTACAAGCGAAAAATAAAGGATGAATAAAATTAATCTTAAAAATTACGATGTGTCCGTTTCCTTTCTATATCGACGCCTCCGTTCTATAACATTCTAAGTCGAAAAAGTGTGTATTGAGTTATGAGCTCTCAAAGTTTTCACGCGACATATGTGTATTCTAAGGAGATTTTTCCCTATAACTTCGGAACGGATCGGCGCAATTTTGACAGTATTTAAGTTAGAGAACATAGAATTTAAAAATGCAAGAACATTAAAAACGTTCTAAGTACACTTAGAACGTTATAGAATGGAGGCGTCGATATGAGTTCATAAGATGGGCGCAAATATAGTAAAAACGACAACAAATAATAATAAAGTAAGTTAAGTGGGAGAGCCCCCCGAAGGAAGAGGTTCCACTTAGGCCCATTGTGATACAACACATTCTACTTGGAGGTCAACCAGTCCTTAGAAAAAACCATCCCCAGACCAAAATAAATCTTGCTACTGCAGTAAATGAGAAAAATGAGAGGCCATAAACCTAGACTATCGAACGAGGAGACTTAAAGTTCTTGATACACATTTTCCGGCTAATTTTGAACACAGACATGAATTGCATCGTTTTTGAAACAATGGAAAAAAATTCTGGACTGAGATATAAGGTCCAACCACTTTCCTACACTTACCAATAGTGCTCAATACGACTACACTAAAGGCAGGTCCACTGAGACTGTACTGAGCTCCTTGGTGGGGAACATTGAGAAAGTTCTGGCATCGTAGTCCAGAATCTTTCCATTGTTTTGAAACGATTGAAGTTATACTGATAAGTCTGAGATCATTCGTAATGGATATCGAAGGTCCCTCAACTCTAGGGATGAAAACGACCATCGCCTCTCTTAACAAGTACATATGAGTACTCAAGACAGGCATACTCCTGCAGCCATATCAGATGTTTCTTGTAGGTCGGTAGGTATAATGCCGTCAGTACCGAGTGATTTAAAACGTTTGACTGAGACAATAGCCCAAACAAAGGCGTCTGTACTGAAATTTAAGACAATCTTTGGCCTAGATGTCTGCAAACGTTGAATTCATGTCTGCGTTCAGAATTACCCGGTAAATACGGATCAAGGAGTACTTTAAGAGTCTCCTTTCGATAAAGTCTAGGCATTACTACCCGACCTAATAGACCCTATATCACAGTTTGTCCTTTCCATTTCCTCAGAAATGGACCTCAAATTTGTAGCTACATAGTCCAAAGGTTCGTTAGTTTAGTCTCGTTGAACAACCTCCTACATTCGCCCCGCAATGCTTCAATTTCGGAGTTCCACCACTAGGGTTTAGCTTTACTCCTTGGCACCCTTTCTCTTCAGGCTAGTGACCATTCAGTGGGTGTTTGTCAGACTGTCCACCGTCTTGCCCAGATTAGCTATGTCCTAAATAACGGGTAGTATTCTAACAGCAGAAAACACTGATCTAAAAACATCCCAGTCAGTATCCTGCCTATTTCTATGAGATGGCCCTGCTTTCGGCGGGACCTCATTAAAGACACGTTGTGTATGTATGGTTGGATAGAGAGTAATCGTTGGAGACCTTCCAGTCTGTGAAGTGTTCCCTATGAGTGTCAGTTACTAGAGTTATGTGAATTACTTCGCTACATACTGAATTAAAGAACGTGGGTTCTTCACCTATATTCAAGATCGACAATAAAAATTCCACAAGAAATTCAAAGATTAACTCATCTCTTGCATTAGTATCCGAACTTTCTCATATGCAGTGATGAGTGTTGGTATCGGCACCGATTAGTAAGGGAACTCCTTTTTATCTGGCCTCCACCATTGACCGCCTCATACAGCTATTGGGTGGGAGGAGTTCTCATACGGAATGTAGCGGGAGAAAATCCATAAAGGTCTGCCCCCAGGCGGTTGGAGCTTACCGCAACCGCCACCATGTCAGCACATAACAAGATTAAGAAGAAAATGATTAATTCCATTCTTTTTAAGGATACAAGCTCTATTCTTACCTACGACAGAAGGAACGACCAGCTTTATATTGAGTCCGCAAACCTTGTCCTTGTAGACTCATGGTTCTTGGATCAGATAGATTTCTCATTGAGGATTAAGATCGCCTTCCTGAACCCGAATTTGACCACATCCAATTGTCTTGATTGTGTCCATGATCTCATCAGGGTCTGCGATTGATACCAACCCGCGTCATGGACACGTGGGTAGGGACCAGGGTTGTCGGTAAAGATTCTCCTAAAAGAGCGTAGTAACCTTCGGCGTGGTTTTAATCTGCAATAGCGCGAATCAATCAACCCACGCGTTTGTCGTTACCCTTTTCCGGCGTGGCGTTCTTGCGTGCCCATTCCAGTTCCCTTTATCACCCTCAAAGAGTTGATTGTGGGAAGAGCAGCTGACTTAGTCCTGTAGCGGCTCTTAGATTCGAGTTTGGCCTAAGATAGAAGGGCCTTGCTTGCAGCGTAATCCAGTCTCCTATATCGTTGCTTACTTTGGCCGTGGGCAAGTACAGATCCTGAGAACAGATCACATTTCCCACATTGGAACGGTTGTCCATAATGATCGTCTGAAACGTTGCCTTATGGGTCCACACCTAACCGCCAATAAAAAACTAAAAAAGAGGAAGAAAAATAACAAAAACATTAATTAAACAAGACCATAATAAATATCTTATTTAAAAATCTATTTTTACTCTACAATATTCGAAGATAGTAAATAGAATCGTTCACATATAAAAAAATTGATTTGTCTTTAAAAGATCACATACCTACATACATACATAATTGGCCATTACAACCCTTCAGCCAGGATGACGGCCTAGCTTCCAACACTACTCATGTTGTGTGCGTTAATTTTATACATGACGTCGACTCCGAACGACAGATTTTTGAGAAACTTTTTCATGGCAGGTTTATTTACTCTCAGAGTTTTTGCCAGAAATCTGCTGAGAGGAAGTCGCCGAAGAAATATTTTTTTTCAGGGTTTACGTCTAATAAGCCTACATACTACCTACTAGACTACGGCGATTTCCTTTAAAAGATCACACATTTTCAAAAACTGTTTATTCCAAACTGAAATTTTACGTCACGAAGTTTTATTTATTGCTATTATTAAATAAAAAAATTGCCATTAAAAGTATCTAAAAAAGAAAAATTGTGGTTCGGAATCGATTTTAAATCGTAGGTTCCGCTCTTCATGTATAAAATTAATATACGCAACATACTTAATTGGCCATTAACAACCCGATTAACGGATTTCGCTTCTTGCGCGCCTACGCCAGTTGGTCACAACAATCGATGACAGGACTTCCTCGATTTGGTCCTTCCAACGAAAACAAGGTCGTCCTCTTCGCCGACTTCCGCAGATCCCCGCATCAAAACCAACCAGCTGCTGGATGTTAATACGCTACGCAACGTCTATGTCGTTGAGCAGTTCATACAGCTCACTGTTGGATCGGATGCGGAAATTATCGCCAACTCGCACTAGACCGAAGATCTTACGTAGGACTTTTCTCTCGAATATTCTCAAAGCTGCTGCGTCGTATGGCTCTGCGCCATAAAGAAGCACGAGAGGATGGGCGTCTTGTAAAGTATTAGTTTTGGCGTACGAGAGGTCTCTGCTACGCTACTCAATTGCCTATTGAGACCATAGTAGCAGCTGTTGGCAGGAGTGATCCTGCGCTTGATCTCCAGATTGGCATTAAAAAATAAAATTATGATTTACGAAATTGAATTATGTATGAGCTCTTCTATAAAAGAATGAACAAAAGAGAAAAAAGTTAGTAATTGAGTATAAATTGAATAGAAAAGGAAAATAAGTGTTCAGTAATTTGCTTTTAAGTAATTTACTTTTAAGTAATTTACTTTTTGAAATTTTTGGTAATTTCATCTTAGTATGATGTGCTGAAGTGTTTTATTATGAACCCAAGAAATGCGAATTTGAAAACGGAAGCAAACGAAAATATTTTTATGTTTTCGGATTAATAATAGAAGTTAATAGACTTCAATCCCCCTAGAAATAATCCAGTACCTACTAACAACGAACATCAACAAACTCAGGTGGAGTCATTTCTCAAGGACAAGCAGAAGTCACAACAGTTTACGGAGTACATGATTTATAAGCAACTACAGAAGTCAATCTTATTATTCTAGGATCTGCTAACCTGCTACAGTAGACCAATCATCTGTTAGGTCGAAACTGAAACAAAGCGAAGGAATAATATACCGCCCTACATATGTTTTTAAAGAAGATCAATGAAGAGAAAACGGTACCCGTGAAATGGAAAGAAACTTCGTCACAAGAAACTCTCCGGTTGTTTTTAGATGAAATTAAAAAGTTAATATTTCCGATAATTTTTGGCCAACTAAACTCCGTAAGAGGCCACGTGGTAGTTCACTTAGTACTTTAACACATTACATCATTTAGGGACTTTCTTTTTATTATTAATAAATTGTAGATTTTCTAATACATATATTAAAACTACTACTAAAAATGTGTACTTCATTTATTTTCTGAATAAGTATATTTAAGTAATTGAGCCCACCGCTATTAAAGTAAGCGTGACTGTATAAAGCAAAGTTACCCATCACAGTTTTTATTTTTATTTTTATTATTTAAATATTTTATTTGTGTATTGAAGGTCTTTATAGCAGAAATAATGTTTAAAATACGGAAATTAATATTAAACTGAAGTGCTAAAGTAAGTCAGTGTGACATTGACTGAATTTTAAGATAACGAGTTCATATACCTTTGGATACGAATAATTACGCAATTCAATCTGTTGTTCAGTGGGTTCCCTCTGTCGGTTTTCAAAGAATTCTTACATCAATTAAAAATTCGGGTGGTATATTATTTTCACCAGTAGAGTGTGTAGAATCGGGATTTATAATCTCGGGTGGTTTTGTTGTCGATAGTGGTACAGGTTTAAAAAGCGGGTTTTCTACGAGAGTACTTATTAAACCTCCCTGATTGGCATTCCATGCTGGTGGTACAGGATTAAAAACTGGGGTATCCGTGGGATCACTTATTAAATTTCCTTGATTAGAATTCCATGGCGGCATAGCAATATTAGGACCGGGGATATTAGTATTAGGAGTTTCTATATTCCAATTGGGATTCTGCGGTTTATTTGAATTAAAATTGGAGTTTGGATCTTGAACAATTTCACCAAATTCTGGATTTGGAGTTTGTATCATCCAAGTAGGACTTTGTTGAGTATTAGTTTGTAATCCTTCTTCTGTGGGTAATAGCATATGGCCAACATTTGTATTCGGCTTTTCTTGGCCTTGTTTAGAAGACGTTGTTGGTGAAATAGTTGGCGTAGAAGTGGGTTTATTTGTCGTTGTCTGAATGGGTCTGGGAGATGGCTTTTCTAGACCTTGATTAGAAGACGTTGTTGGTGGTTTAATAGTTGGCGTAGAAGTGGGTTTATTTGTCGTTGTCTGAATGGGTCTGGGAGTTGGCTTTACTGTAGCTGGAGTTTTATTGTTTGGATTAGAAGGCTTGGCTGATGGTTTAGCGGATGATGCACCTGGTTGTGGTTTTGGTTTCAATGTTGGATTTTGATTATTATTGGAATTACCATTAAAATTAGCTGGGGGTTTGTTTGGTTTCAGCTGATTGTGTCTGGGGGGTGGATTTGTAACTGGATTTTGCGGATTTCTGTTATTGTTGTTATTTGTATTTCCCTTATTATTACTAACATTATTATTGTTGTTTTTGCCATTGCTATTGTTATTATTATTGGGATTTCTTACGTTATTGTTATTATTATTGGGATTTCTTACGTTATTGCTATTATTGTTATTGGGATTTTTTACGTTGTTATTATTATTATTATTGGGATTTCTCATGTTGTTGTTATTATTATTAGGATTCCTTATGTTGTTGTTATTATTATTAGGATTTCTTATGTTATTGTTATTAATATTGGGATTTCTTCCGTTATTGTTGTTAATATTGGGATTACGTACGTTATTGTTAATAATATTGGGATTTCTTATGTTATTGTTATTAATATTGGGATTTCTTCCGTTATTGTTGTTAATATTGGGATTACGTACGTTATTGTTAATAATATTGGGATTTCTTACGTTATTGTTATTAATATTGGGATTTCTTACGTTATTATTATTATTATTGGGACGCTGATTTGGCCGCTGTGCAGGATATCCTGCACTATTGCCATTTGGATTTGGTAGTCTGTTATTATTATTGATATTATTAGCGTTATTATAAAATCCGTTGTTAAAATTTTGTGGCACAGGTACGCGTTGCATTAGATTTGGTGGCACAAACGGATTTGGAATCAAAGGCAAATTCGGTTGTACAATCTGATTAAAACCTGCATTTAATTGCTGTAATACATTATTGCCCTGCTGTCTGAAATTCAAGCCAAATCCTGGTACTCCAACTCCGGCGACAGCCCTAGCTGTTGCAACGCCATTGACATTTGCAAAAGATGCAGCAAAAGCTTGTCCAAACGTAAAACCCTTTTCATGACTTAACAGTGCACAAACAATTATCAGGAACTGAGTAGAATAAATTTTTAAACCGATCATTTTTTTAATTAATTAAATTATGATGACGACGACATGGATAAGCGACTAGTTGGCTTAAAACTCACACAAGAACTAATACTCATTTATGGGAAGAAATTAATGTTTGATTTAGAAGAGAATTGTTTATCTCAAATTCTTTTTTTTAAAGTATGGGTAACACAAATAAAATAAATAATGAACGTGTTAATAATGACAGTCAAATTTGCTAATATGAAAAAGAAAGAAACTTGTCAAAAATATAAAGAAAACAAAAAAACGTTTGTGACAATATCTTAAAAATATTTCCTTCAAATCGAGTGCTTTCTATATACACACATATTTTTATATATATCTTTATACATTATTATATGTATTAATATATATATAAATTTTGAAGTATATAAACCCATAAATCATAAAATGTTTATGCTTCAAATTATTATTTGTTTTTTAAAAATAATTATGGAATGACCCATATCTTAAGCAAATAAACAAAATTATTTCCAAAAAAAAAAAAAAAATCCAAACCAGTTTCGTATTTTCGGTACACGAGTTTAAATAAAAACGTATGTATTTATAGAAAAAAATCTTACACCTATAATTACTCATCATATTTAAACAAAACACTGTCATAATGGAATTGATTTTTTGCTTGACCTCTAAGAATTTAATATCCTTAAAAAGTGAAGACTTGAAAAAAGAAATTCACATAAATATGCCACAAATATGAAGATAAAAAGATATGGGCTTAAATAAATATGAATTCATTAAGCAAATGGATATTCTTCAGTATGGTTGTTACTGTAACATTAGCCGCATTTCATAGTTATGCTCAGATAATAATTGAAAGTTCCTTTTCGGATAAGGAAATTATTGGAACACGTGGAGGACGAACATATACGGATATAGCACGTGTAATTAATCCAAATCTGTATGCATATATTGGTGCACAACCATATCCAGCACAACCCTTTTGGCCTCATCAAGGAGGTTAATTAAAATCGAATATATAAATAATGATTTATAAATAATGATTTAAATAAATAATTTTCAAAATTTATAAAAAATATAGTCAAGGAGACATGTTAAAATATTGAGTATTCAGGATCTATTTAGCAAGTTATTATTACGATCAACTTCATCACTCTGATACGTGTTCGAGAATAGTCACTACACGGATATATCTAAACCTGGGGTAAGACTGCAGGCTGCCCTAAAGGCCATTGCGTCAGTCTGGTGTAAATCACGGCTTGTTCGTGAGTGTAAATAGTCTTTAAAGACCTTTAGAGCAGATCGGATCCATCTATGATGCGTTCCCTGACATAACGGTATACTAGGTAGTGAGGCGACGGATTTTCTCGGTAGATTAGCTTCATTTTCTGAGAGCGACTTGATAGCTGGTCCTGATCCTTCAACCTACCATTTCAACGGTCTTATCACTGTATGGGTCAGGAAGGAAGAGTAGAATCATTGCGGGGATGGCTCGAGATGTTATGTGTTTATAACCTGCTACAGATAGTTTTAAAGCAGGTTGGTGCTGGGGTTAGACCAGTCTGAGGTTAGTTTTTGGTTTTATTACAGGACACTGCGAGATTAGATCGCTGACTAGGATCTGGACAGATCTTAGTCGGACTATTACAGGGTATGTTGCGATGAGGAGGGGTTGGTAACTGTCGAACACCTCCTCTTCAACTATCCAGGCGTTAGTATGTTGAGGACCGTGCCCAGAGTCCTCATTGAAGGCTTGGACTCTCTGTCGAGATGAGGAGAAGTTGGAGACCATCGAACACCTCCTTTAAAACTGTTCTGCTCGTAGTAGGTTGAGGAATCTGGGCAGAGACCACTTTGAAAGTTTGGACTCTCTGTCGAGAGTCGACATTAGGACTCTCCATAGATTCAGAAGTAGTTTGAGTTGATTGTACTAGGACATCAAGGTTATAGTCGCGCTTTCTTGTGTGTTTGTGCCTTCTGCATTTCTCATTTCCCTGTTTCCTTCACGAACCGCTCTCTCACTCTTGCTCTCTCTTCTGGGACATAGTTGCTATGGTTTTTTTTTGACCTCTGGGTATTGTACTTCTCCCAATGGCAAGTACGCGTCCTCAAACCTAACCAATAAATAATGGTGTAATGGATTGGAACGTATGTTCCCCAGATATTTATGACTTGCCTTTATGCTGTTAAGAACTTGATCAGTATTATGAAAAATAGAATATTTAATTAAAATTGCAAAATTGTAGTAAAATATTTATATCTATCTCTTAAAAAAATCGCCCCATGGTTATGAAAAACTAAATAATTGGTTAACAAAAAGTACATCAACAACAATAACAAAGTGTGCAAATACAGAATTTCCTAATTGCTCAAAAACAACCTAATCGACTAAGGTTTAATAGCTTAAGAAACTGAAGTGACTTTATAATTATGAGATATACTTCTTTAGCTTTTGAGTACGGAATAACATCTTAATGTTATAAAATGGTTTCTAATTTTGAAAGAATTATACAATAAATAATAAATTTTATTACTATTAGTATTACTAGTGTTGAGAATTCTAATATTATTTTCAATATTATTCTTAACAAATCTGATTATTTAGAATTATAGAATAATAATAATAATAAATATACATTACTGCCACAGCAGTAACTACCGCATACATAAGTTTACATACATACATACATATGTATATAAACAAATATAGTTTATATTAATGTATAATGGTTGACAAAATTATCACATTCTTTGCCGAAGTTTATAGATAAAATGAAACAAAACAAAATAAAATTGATAAATTTAAAATGCTGGTGGTAAAAGTGATAAAGATAATGTTGAAACATATATTAGATACGTACAAATGAAGGAATAACGGCACCATTGATAAAGAATACAATTAAAATTCAAATATGAAAGAAGTACTCTATACACCCTTAGATTGTATTTTAAATTATTTACATACATGAAGAACTTAATATTGTATAAAAAGTTTTACACACACAATATAGAGAAAAAACTGGAGGTCATATACCATGTAACGAGGCGTAGAAGGGTATAGGAAATACGAACGAATTTGCTCTACGGAAAAGGCGAATAGTAAATGAAACTATACGATGGTCGAAACAAGCTTTGTAATTTTAGTCTGAACACTTCGTGGTAATATCGATAAAAATAATGAAAGTTTAGTTGTATTTCACTAACTGTGAGGTATACATAAAATCTGCATATAGTAAGGAAATATGCCGAAGTGAAGTACGAAGGTGGGTCAACAAGTCTGTCAAAAAGCAGCTAACCTCTTTCGAAATTTAGAGGAACTGTTATTTAATTTGTACTTGACAGTCATTGATGACACACTACCAAGTAATATGATGGGGTAACGCTATAAATTGATTCTTTCTGCATCACATTCTTCAGTTCTAGCTTTGAATGACTATTTCTCGCCTTCAAACCTGAAGAAATTTTTTTATGTGTTTATTTATTGAATGTTCAATTATATTAAAATAACAATAAGTTGTCTAATCTGAACTGTTAAATGACAAATTATTTATGTCTGGTCAACATTGCGAATAAACTCAGCTATCGTAGTAGTTATATTTGGAGGAAATTATTAATTTTATATAGAGATGACGGCTTTTAGGCGACTAAGTCGAAAAAGTGACTTCAACGATAAAAACATCTGAAAACAAATGTATTTGTTGACCTCAAGAGGACAAACGTATAAAACTAGGAAGATATGTTCTATCTAGAAGTCTGCGTTTTACATCTTTATTGACTTACTCTTGTACTTCTTTCACCGATTGAAAGAAACTGAAGAAAGTATCATGAGTGGTTCCCTCGATAAGGTTGACGATACTACAAAACTAGTACAGTGAGACTTTACATGGGAAGTCAAAAAGTAACAGCAGCAAACCGTGTAAGATAGAGGTGTCTCGTGGAAGACGTATATTTATACGAATATAAAAAAATCATTCAATTACGGAGTATCCTTTTTACTTAGCCACAGAACGGAAATAAAAACTGGAATCATTTAAATTATTACGAGGAACCTTATATAAAAATTTATCACATTTAAGATTTTCATATTTTGTTGAAATATTTTATTTTAACTAGTTTCTAGGCCTGAATTCGGCGTGAGGCCAGAGTTCAAATTCAATGTCAGACATCTCCAACAAAACGAAATATGAAGAAGAAAATATTTCTTCGGCGACTTCCTCTCAACAGATTTCTGGCAAAAACTCTGAGTTAATAAAATTGCCATGAAAAGTTTCTCGAAAATTTGTCGTTCGGAGTTACTTTAAAGTGAGAAGATAGGTCGTGATCCTGTATGAAGAGTTGTAATGGTCAATTATTTATGTAGGTTTCTAGGTCTGAAATCAGTCTCTATAGATATTCTATTAAAAAAAACAACGATAGTAAACTTATTTGTTTTATAGCGTAAACTATAGTTCGATTTAGACGACCACGTCTATTTAAAGATTAATTTTTATTGTTTTGTATTTATAACATATTTATCAACACCACATTGACTACCGTATATTTGCACATTGATATGTTTGTCTGTCCACAATGCGCTAGGGTGAATTTGTTTGAGCGTATAAGTAGACTTACAATAAAAATTATTAGAATGGTAGTTGACGTTTATTAAACGATTTTTATTTATTATTGTATGTATGTATGTATTTAGATATAGATAGTATTTGTTCAAACGAACAGCAGCAACGCTACGAAGTTCTCGAGTAGTATGTATGGGACTCGGTTTCACTTGTTGGATTCTATTCATTCAACTTCAAAACAAAGACAAAGTTTTAATGAGTAGGACGAATTGTAAATGTCTGCGATTCTTTAATTTAAATGTAAATTGAAAATAAAGTAATAATTAAAATTCACATGAAAAATATTAAAAAAAATTATTATTTCATTGATATAAAAATTGTTGGAAAATAAACTTGATTTTGAGTCATTAAAAAAAGAATTTTTTATTTGAGTTCTTTTAAGTGTAATAAAAAAACAGAATAACAAAAATTCCACATTACATTAAAACAAACGAAAAAAAAAAATAATTGCAAATATAATCTTGATCTTGAACCTTGTAAAAAAGAATATACAAAAATAAATTAACAATAAAAATTACCATACCCATGCCATATAATAAAAAGTGAAATTTATATTTCTATTTCTAAATTACGATCTCCTCATATGTTACTATGTGTTGAAAACATTAAGAAAAATAAAAAACAAAAAATCAATAATAAATAAATTGCATAATTGAGACAAATGTGTACCGGTGAAATAAATTAAATCGGAAAATTCAAATGGGATGTTACTGTGAGTGGATCGAAAACACTAATCAAGCATTAAAAGTTCTATTGTATTATATGCGATAAAAGTATTTAGAAAAAAGAAAATTTTGGATCTTCAAAGAGTTACCTTCATACATACATAATTGGCCATTACAACTCTTCAGTCAGGATTACGACCTACCTTCTCACACCACTTATGCTGTGCGTTTTAATTTTATCTATAAGTGGCGGTACCTACAGTTTAAATTCGATTCTTAACGACAGGTTTTTGAGAAACTATTCATGGCAAATTTATTTTCTCTCAGAGTTTTTGACAGAAATCTCTTGACAGTCGCCGAAGAAATATTTTTCATACTTCGTTTTGTTCGAGATGTCTGACCTGGCGTATGAAAACGTGGCCTCACGTCTAATAAGTCAATTTGTTTGATTTTGTTAACTATTTTGTCTTTATTTAGATAAGTTAGATTTTGAAATTATAAAAGAATAATAGTGAGCATAGATTTCTGAGTTTTTTTAAGTAAATTTTAGTTTTCTAAACAGTTAACTGAACTTCAAGTGAATGACAAGTTGAAGTACTATTCTTCTTTAAATCAAGTAATTGAAATGACTTTATCTACCGAAGTTTTTGTTTTATCGATTGTACAAATGATTCAGATCGTTGTCAAGCATAAATTCCAATTGATTTTTCCTCTTCCTTTTTTCTAATGAATGTTTTCGTTTGCAAGTGGCAGCTTTTGATTTATTAAGATGTTAATGTAGGCCAAAGCACATATTTTTTTAAAAAATATTGAAGAATGATGATGGCAGCTAATTGGTGGTTCTCTCTGATGATTTACAGTCTTTTGTAGTGTTTAACTCTTTCTTCAGAAATGGCGCTTTTTAGATACTACTGAAGTCTAATGGCTCGATTTGTATTTAAGTCACATAGAAATTGGTTTTAATAGCTCACCGTAGTCTAGTGGGGAGATGAGTTGAGGTTTGATAGGCGCGAATTCCGAGTTCAAACCTGAGCTTTGAAATCGCGAAGAAAATAAAAAATTAAAAAATACATTTCCGTCGACGCTGCACTCTCTGCAGTTTTCAGACAAAAGCTTTTCAAATCAGTCGATGTTAACTTGTAGACCAGGCCACAGAATATGGGCAGTGTACAAAATGTATTTCTGCATAAAAAGTTTGTAATGACCAAATAATTTTACATCTCTTGATTTAAATTTGATCAAATCGAGTTGAAACGTTTTAATTTTTCTAGGAACTTAATGAACTGAATATTTGTTTTTATTTTGTTTTGCATCAATTTTGCTACTTTAGTCACATATTTATCTTAATTTCAAAACAAATTCTCTTTCAATTAGTGTTCATTGTTTATTACTGTCTATTTTTTAACACTTTTTTATATAAAAAAAAAAGAAACTTGAATGAGTCCTAAAATGTAAACAATAGATAGCACTTACATCTGTTGATTTTACTTTGTTAAAATTTAATTCAACTAAATACACTTGCGCAATAATATTTTCAATCTGACAATAATTATAAAAGAAATTTACGTTTAACCATACAGATACATACATACATAATTGGTCATTACAACCCTTCAGTCAGGATTACGACCTAGTTTCTCACACCACTTATGTTCTGTGTGTTAATTTTATACATGAGTGGCGGGACCTACAGTTTAAAGTCGACTCCGAACGACAGATTTTTGAGAAACTTTTCATGGCAATTTTATTTACTCTCAGAGTTTTTGCCAGAAATCTGCTGAGAGGAAGTCACCGAAGAAATACTTTTTGTATTTTATTTGATGTCTGGCCTGGGGCTCGAACCCTGGCTTTTCGTCTAATAAGCCAACACACTACCTACTAGACCACGGCGACTTCATACAGATAATCATTCTTATTATTTCGTTCAACACTGTATATACAATACACACACTTAACAGAGTAATATTAAGTGGTTATCAGAAAATACAAAAAAATGGTCAAAGAAGAAATCTTACAAATATACGATATGGATGGATGGAATGGAATTTATTTTATTTATTTTCTATTTATTTCCTTAAGAAGTATGCCCCCACACGGTTCTGAGTGGAACAGTTTCTCTTGTAATTCAGACATAAAAAATTTTTACAAAAAAATATTTGTTTTAACAATGTCTGGGGAGGATTATCGATACTGTGAAAAAAATGGGATTTGCTGCAGGTATCCCACTATGTGCAAATTGCAGTCTAAGGTGTCCCTAATAAAACGCAATTAGTGGTATATCCTAACTAATTTTGGAACTTGCGAAATCGCGGTTGTCTTTACTGGTTAAATTCGAATTTATCTTCACATACATAGTTTACCCCACTGTGTTTGTCCTAACGAACTTCAGGATGTTGTCCGGTGTCAGTAAGGAGCGTCATAGTATCTGCCAAGTATCGAATAAGGTCCTGTTTCCTTCTAAACATCGTATGCGTATGTGTTCTAGTGAATCTTTCTGTTTAATATAGAATTTACATAAAGGGCTTGAAGCTTATTAGTCGTTAGGCCAATGTTCAAACTCCAGGTCCGACACCTCGAACGTAACGAAATATGAAAAAATATTGCATTGGCGACTTCCTCTAAGCATATTTTTGGCAAAAACTCTCGAGAGTTAATAAAATAATCATGAAAAGTTTCTCAAAAATCTGTCGACTTTAATCTTTAATACTATACTTTAATACGGGATACTATGTCGTAATTCTGACGGAAAGGATGTAATGACCAATTATTTATATGTAATGTACGCTTGAAGAGGTTTCTATTCTGTATAAATGTTTCTTGACTCTACGAGTCCGGTCAATACTGTTTATCCCTGGATATTCTACTGCAAGCCTCAAATTTCCTTCCACTATAACTGCCTAGCAAACGTTAGATTATCTCAATCATTGGATTAAGAAGACTCTCTGTCCATTCATTGACCTTTCGTAATAGCTATGGCAGGCGCAAAAAATATTGTATTGTTTATACGTATATGTAATTACAATATAATTTTGTTTCTCATTTTTATTTAGTAAAAGATTTGGAACGTGCAATGTATGGCACTATGAATTCTATATTTAAAATTAAAATATTGATATTAATTTTTTAATTGCTTTTATTTAGAACAATTAAGAGTATTACTCCTAAATTGTTTTGTATTTAAATAGCATCATTTATTAACCATATATACACGGGAATAGTTATTATTCTTAATCAATTGAGACAAATAAATGCACAGTGGTTCCGTTTGAAACATTCATAATCAATTCAATTTCATTTGGTTTAATTAACTATTGAACAGTTTTGAATAGTGCATACTTTTGTAGCCCACAGCCTACAAAAAAACACACATAAACATTTCAAAATTCCAATTGTGGTTGTTTTCATTTTATTACAATTTTTTTTTAGTAAATTCAACATATTCTTTTTTTAGTTTTCATTCTCCATCACTGGCGAAGTGTAACACACATAAAAAATAAAAATTAATTAATAAATTAAAAAATAACAATAAAGCAGAAAAAATAAAAGAAAGCAAACAATCAAACTTAAGTGTTATGGCTGCGATACATTTTTAATTGAACCATTTTACCAAATCAAATGAAGAAATAAATATAAGAATAAATGTTGTATTAAAAAAATCAAAAAAAAAGGAAAAAAGAAACGCAAACAAATAAATAAATATAATAAATTACATTTCATATACATATATGTATATATATATATACATACATACATACATATGCATATAACATACAAGTGTATTTACAATTTCAATTTTGCATTCTTTATATGAAGAAAACAAAAAAAAGAAGGCGAATAAAATCTGAACATTTTGCAATAATGTTTAGTGCATTAAATAGTTGAGTTACTTGAAGATGGTCAAAAATAAAATTGCTGTGACTGAAGTAATAAATTTTATGATTTTAACTGCTACTATAATAATATTTAATCGAGACAAAAACCAATTAGTTAATGGATTTTTTATTGATTACACAGGTAAGAAGAGCTCATACATTAATGAATATTTTAAGTTGAAATCACTTGAAAACTTGAATAATATTTCATTATTTTTATCAACCGTCCTTCCATAGACTTGAAATTTAAATTGAGCGTTTTAACATGTAGCTATTCATTCTTCTAGCCTCACAAAATATTTTTAATATTATTTTTCAGTCTTCTTTTAATCTTTATAAAAAGTTTTAGTTTTATAGCCTTTATAGCAAAAGATTTTTGTTTTTATTGGTCCATTTATAAATATTTAAATAAACAAAAATCGTTGACTTGACAGTCATGTGAAAAATAATAGGACATCAATGCGATATTTCGAGATTCCATGAGAAAGTAAATAAAATGAGAAAATTTTTGAAAAGTAATGCACTTATTCTCAGCTTATATATCACAAAAATAAATTTCCCTCCATGCTTTACTGCATTAAGAGTGGATCCACACTGTGGTTATTGACAAAAATTAATTTATTTAATTCAGATTTGAGCCTTAATACTGTAAAGGGACCAATAAATACAGTGTACAATCCTCGGTCCGCTTTTAAGATGGAAAAGCACGATAATATTGTTGTTGGGAGCTAATTTTACTATGGTTTTAAGTCACTATATCGAATACAAGGTATTTAGAATGTAACAGATTATGTTGTAATATGTCGACATTTCATATGACATTACGTCGAATAAAATTATTCCACTTCGATACGCATTCCAGCATGATAATGACCCTAAACACACTGCAACATTGCACTAAGATATGATTCAAAGATAATCAATGTATTATACTGATTCCCACTATGGTTAGATCCAACTCCGATCCGATTTTGGAATATAATAAAAAGAACAAACAGAGGAAAGAGTCTCACAAATTGTGATAAGCTTTGACGACTGATTCAGGCTGCGTGGTGTAATACACCAGATTCGGTATGCCAAAATCTTGTTGGCCAGGTATGCTTAGATGCTATCTACTAGTTTTAAAAAAACTGGAGTTTCTACACAATATTTATCATACTAGAACAACATTGGAACTTAAATTAGTTCAAATTTATTATTATTATTATTATTTGTAACAACTTTGAGAAGAAAACGAGGTGTCCTTATTCGTTTTACCTTAAACTGCATTTCTATTTAAATACAAATGTTAAAATTAAAAATATTATTCACTAAAACCGCAATGTAATTTGTTTATGTGAGAATAAGTGCAGTTAGTTATCAACAATTTTCTCATTTTATTTACTTACTCATTAAATCTATAAGGGTCATATTAGTGTGGTAATTATTTCTCATATGCCAACGAAAGATATATTCTTTTTTTACAGTGAATTTTATGTTAACATAGATTGTTAAGTTAACATATTTGAAAAATTTGGGAAAAATAGATTTACACTGGAGAAAAAGTGAAAGGAAGACTAAGCTAAACCTTTGAATTTTACAAAAAAGGAGGAAAAAATAATAATTTCCTTATTGAAGATAATATTGTTCTACAATAGAAGTATTTTTACCACATATGCCTCCATAAATCGGATAAAATTCGATAAAATTTAAAAAGGTTCGGTTTTTGGACCTAATGTGTTGAATTGCTATAGGATCAAAGAATCCAAAATAGTTTTCGCGACGGTTAGGTAACCTTTCAGGCCCGAAAAATATTGCCGTCGAAGCTAACTTTTTTATAGAAGCAAAAGAGTATTCTTCTACATAAATTGGGCAAAATTCGACAATATTTAAAAAGATGTACTTTTCAGACCTTGTGGGCTCGATAGGATTCAAAAATAGTTTTAGGGAACGGAGATCTAGCCAACGAAACTAATTGTTTTCTTCAAATGAACAAAAAAAAAAAAATCTTCCCCATATAAATCTGTCAAAATCGGATAAAAAATGCACTTGTAGGAGAAATAGACATAGTGAACTGGATGGTCATGGTATCAAGCATTCCACAACAGCTTTCCTTACGGTCGAAAATTCGAGAAAAACGTGTTTAATGGCGTACCTCCTCTCCTTCTTTTCGTACCGTTTGAGGGTCAATAGTAAAGTCAGTTAAGTGATTCTAAAGTAACTAAAACCGTGAAAAAGAAAAATGATGTTTTCAAAATTAGGAAGTATACTAATCCCCTAACTAACGCCTTAATTATTTTAACCCTTTGCACTCGTCTGTCCCCTCTGAGGGGACAACGTTGTATATCACTCGGTTGTCCCCTCTGAGGGGACATGATAGTTTGTTAGCGATTACGGACAATGAAATTTAAGAAACACGTGTTCTCTTATAATTTTCTGTTAAAATGGCACAAAAAAATTGATCGAAATGTGATAAAATTAACAAGATGCATGATATCTACACGTCGAAAAGGAACGTGCGAAGTGCGTTCACGACGGACTGTACACTTCTCTGATCCGTTGAGCAAATTGTAGATATAGTGGATTAGGCGTCCAAAGCCTTGTAGATGGTGTGGCTGTATGAAGTGGGAAACTTGATACGATAATAAAGAAATCCGATAACCGAGAGAAGTAATATACAAAATCTCAATTCGTACTGAAGCGTCGAATAGAAATTTTTTTTATATTTTTTTGTAAATATGTGTCCTTCAATGTCCACAAATTCATATAAAACAAATTTCATTACAATTCCTTACATGGTTCTAAAATTATACTGTGTAATATCACGTTTCTAAGATGTGCAAAGGGTTAATTATGTATGTATATACAAATTTTTACTGTAACCGCAGGTAATATGGAGGGAATAAAATCATTTGATTAAGTGAGATTGTCAATTGTTAGTTTTATTATTTTTATAATTTACGAATCTGCACCAATTTTCCATGGATCAATTTGAAATTTTTGACTTGTTCGGAATGTATGAGTATTATTAGCGGTTACGTTTCTGTGAAGGTGTAAGTTGCGAAACACGTGTTCTCGACCTATTTAAATTTACCCTTTATACTGTATTTCAAATACGATTCTAAAATTTTCAACATATTTTTCTTACAGAAAATTCAGAATTAATACAGCAACGTATTGGTTATAATATAAGTTTACAATGCAGCATCAAAGATCTGGTGGACGAAAATAAACTCAAAAATATATCCTACAATTGGTACTTCAAAGTGAGCACAATATGTATATTATGTCCATAGTATAGTATATGCATTTAATATTTAAATATTCAACAGTAAAATAATTTAAAATTTGGTGCATTTACATTACAGCAATGTGGAGATGGTTCGGGTGGTGCTTTGAATTGTTATGATACCAATGATAACGAAGACTGGACCCGTTTGCCATGTGAAAATAATATTTGCAAATCGGAACTCCAATTAAAGAATGTAACGGAAAAATATTCCGGTTTATATAAATGTACAGTAATGCCTAAATTAGGTAATATGTTGGATGTAAAATTAGTACGAACCTTTCAATTGGATATAAAAAGTAAGACAAACATACATTTAGTAAAGGTTTATTAATATTGTACAATATTATTTCCCTCTTAGATTCATCAGTAAAAATACCAGAATTTCTGGATGCTTTCCCCTTAAGTAAAACTGTTAGCACAGGATCTCAGGCTGTTTTTCAGTGTCGTGTGTATAGTGAAGAACATCTTACAATTAAATGGTTTCGTCGTCTAACAAATTCAAAATATAATAATATTGATAATGTGCATTCCCTGATCTACTATAATGGTCAAGCCTATGAACTTTTGACATCGTACCGTGAGAAACCTACAGCTCAGAATGTTTACCTCAGTAAACTTATTCTAACGGAAGTTCGCATACAGGATGAGGGGTATTATGCCTGTGTAGCAATTAGTTTTCGTGGTCACAATATAAGAGAAGCTTATTTAGAAGTCACTGTGCCAGATAATGACTCCTCGGAATATTGGGTAGAATATGAAGAGGAGGATGATGTTATAACTACAGACCCCAAGAAATTTTGGTTGCTATTCCTAATGCCAGTTGGTTTAGCATTACTGCCATTAACCGTATGGCTTTGTTATATTATCCATAAGCGTTGTAGGCAAACAAACCTAACGGATCAGTTACCGCCCGATCAACAGTGTATGCTAGGTTGATCGATTAGCTCCCGTAAACACTTAATTCTATAATAATTTATAACATTTATCTACCTTACCAAAGAATGTATTGAACTTAGAAATTTACTTAATTTTACAATAAAATGAAATTATAAATTTACGCTTATTAGTAATAAATTAATTAACTACATATATAATAAACAAAATATTTGGTGTTAATGTGAAATTAATAAAAATTAAATTCCTGATATTCAGACTTCAGAATATAATTATATTTATTCCTCTTGTTCAATATACATAGAGTGTAGTGAGGGTTCACGGCTGTCATTGCTCTAAAGTAAGTTTTTTTGTTTTCCAACAATCTTTTAAACGCCAGAATTGAATGTTATCGATAATTTCTTTTGTCCTTATAGGGTTAAATTTCGAATAAATTTTTCAGATTTTTTTTTCTTGTCGTTTTTTTTTCAAATAAAACTTCACACAGAGTCGTCGGAATTTTTAAATCAAAATTTTTAGCAAAGAAATTTTAAATATATTTTTTAACAACGTGAATAATTTTTCTAAAATATTTAAATATTTTCAAACAATATTATATATTTTATATTTGTGAAAACTTTTGTGTTGATCATAAAGTTTTAATTATTTCACCAGATCTCAAAAATAAAGGAACACATTTCGCAATAGAAAACTTAATGATATTGGAAATCTATTTGAATTTCTATTTGATGAGACATTTTGAAGCGCATATATTTTATTTGCGTATTTGCATAAATATTGCCAATCAGATTGAGCCTATAGAACAGCCACTGGAACAATTGGGTTCTTAACGCTATTTGGAATTCGAAAGCAGTTTTAATCGAAGAAAAAATGTCCCGTAAACGTTTAGCACAAGTGCGATATTTCAGCAATGGTATACCATTACCGCATATACAAGACTATGAGTATGAATATTATCGTCCTGGTTGCTATTTTATACCCATAATCGAACGTGAAGTTACGCCTTATATCAATACTTATACGAATCAATGGTTCCCCTATTGCAATACGGCTACATATGTTATCGATCGTTATGGCAGAGCTAATTATCTAAGCGATTTTGAGTATCAACTACAAGTGCCTTCACAACCTCTGCCACGGCCACAAACACGAGAAGTGATTTATCACTTTTATAATGACGGTGAAGTTGAATTATCCTCACTACCGCAAATCGACGAGGAGGATATTGATGATGACAATCAGGAGGTTTGTTTGCGCAAACGTAAGCGTTTTAATTCTGAACATCGTTTTGAAAACATGGAAACTGAGTTGACTGGTAGACAATGTGAAGAATGTCGGGATAATTGCAACAAAAATGACAAGAATAATACAAATATTTACCGTTCCAATGAGGGATACTTGGTAGAAGAACCCAATGATAATGTTCCAGACAAAGTTTAAGACATTCCATATCATTAATGTAAAACAATAACATTTTGGTGTAACTTGGTATGGTGAAATAAATAGTGTAAAACAAAATACACATAGAATGGGTTTTTCTGGTCTGATCTAAGTTTAAATTTCACGATATTTTGATATACAGAACTGATACATTAGCAAATTAAAACACACATAGTTTCATAAATTTCAATGCGATTTGTTTTTAAGTTTTTGCGATAGTCGAATAAAATTTGGTATTTTAGCGATTGTTTTCGGAAAAATTCAAAAATTACTACTTTTGGGTGCTGTAACGAGATTTCAGGAAATGAATTAATTCGTGACGTAATATCTTCTCTAATATAAGCAAAAATCGTGTTCTTTGGACTTTTATGTTATGATATCTGGAAAACATAGCGCGATGGAGCAATTCTAAGGTGGGATTCAAATTCAGTGCACCTGAAACCAAAAACTTAGACGAAATTATAATCTGTTTTTGGGGTTAAAAATCTTGTCGTCCTGTTTAATATATGATTCATTGAATATTTCTATTAAAAATTTTCAAAATATTGCTCGGATAAGATAACATAAACAATGGAAATTATAGGAAAGTCAGTCGGCGCCTCCGCTTAAAGAAGAGTAAAACTTAATCAGACTTAAAAAAGAGAATCTACACCCGTGTAATAACTAGAAATCTGGCCAAGAAGACTTCTGGTTATAAGAGAAGTTAATACTTGTCATATTTGATAATTTTTTAAGTTACCAGAACAATTACTTTTGAAATCAGAAAAATAATTCGGAATAAACATTTTATTTCTTATAAAATTGTTAAATTAAAAAAAGAACCCAAAGGTTTTAAAGATTTGCTTATTGCACAGAAAATATAATAGAATGGAACAAAAAATAAATTTAATTATTTATTTGTGCTCAAAATAGCGATTAGATACGATCAATATATACGAATACAAGTCAGTATGAACTTTAGATATTCCACGAATAGTAATATTAAGGAAAGAAAAAGAGAACAAGTATTTCTTGAAATTCAAATAAACTTAGTCTATTTGCAGCTATGAGCACTAACAAACCAATACTTTACGGAACTTATACGAGTCCCACTGTTATGGCGGTTCTAATTACATTAAAAGCTTTAAAAATAGACTACAAGTTTCGTGAAGTGAAACCGCGTTATAAAGAAAATCTCTCAGAGAATTATTTAATCAAAAATCCCGCGCACACTGTGCCCACTTTAGAAATAGAAAATCAAAAATTCATTGGTGATTCCCATGCAATTATGGCATATTTAGTTGAACGTTATGCTGATGGTAGCAATTTGTATCCCAAAGATTTATATCGAAGAGCTAAAGTGAATTAATTGTTACATTTTGAAAACGGTGCACTTTTTATGATGTGCGTTAAACAAACTTTTGGACCAATTTTTGCCCAACAAAGACATGATATACCCGAGAAGAAATTAAACGAGATCAAGGATGCTTATGCTAAGTTGGAGCGTTTTATAGGAGAAAATAAATATGTGGCGGGACCGTATATAACAATTGCGGATTTTAGTTGTATTACCTCAATAACTTGTATGTTCTTTTTGCTTCCGTTTACGGAAGAAACGTATCCGAAATTAATTGACTGGTTCGAACGTATGAAATCACTGCCACACGTTCAGGAAGTACTAATGAGTGATGCTCAAGGATCATCATTGAAATTTTTAATAAAAAATATGTCGCACTTGTGATAAAATGGAAATAAAATAAAACCGAAACCCTATTAATACAAAGAAGTATTAATTGTTAATTTTTTTTAATATTTGGTAATCTTAAGTGAGGGCACAAAGTACAACTGAAGCTATTTTTTCGATATAGATTCACAATTAGTAAATATAGGCATTGTATAGTATATTTTAAAGCCAGCGTTTTTTTTTTCTTAATCCCCCAATTGAGAACTTGTAACCTTAGTCTTCGAGCCATGTTACCATATTTTATTTATTGTAATTTTATGCATTTTGTAAACAAAATCATGTTTCTTTATTTTTCTTTTATTCGAAGTTAAGGTTGACTGTTTAATTAAGAGCAACATTTTTTGACATCGTTCTCTCTTGAAGTTACAGCCGTATTCTGCTTTATACTAAGTTTAAGATATCTTTTGTTGTATTAAAAATGATCACGTGTAAAGATTGTTTCGACATAATTACATGAATAATTTCACTAATTTTCTCTTTCTCTCTTTTTTGTTCGCTCGAGCGAAAACAATGTTCAGTAAACATTATTAAAATTTAAATATTTCCATTCAGCAACAACAATATTTTGTTATCACAATATTTTTTCTAACATAGGTTGTTGTTGTTTGAATACTAATTAGATTATCGAGGTTTAATAATTGTTTATTTCTATTGTGAGAGTAGTAGTTGACGTAATTTGCGCTCAATATGTAGATACAGTACTGTTTGAAATTAATACAACAGCCCTACAAAACACACAAATATTTTTTTCACTCTACAATGTCGGCAATGTAATGAAAAAACTTAGGCTTATAACCTAAAACTATCAATTATTAGATTATAGAACGAATGATTAGCTACCGACGAGTGAATTTTTGGATTGAAACTATTAGCTCAGTGACTACGATCACGCGGATATTTTTTACCGATAATCAGAACTAATTTCAGTTTGGTGAAATGAGTTCATTTTATGATTTATTGATAACAGTTCTATATCCGAGGCATTTCGAGGGTGAGTGACATTGTTTAGTTTATATCGGACTTTCTTAGAGATTGGATCACATGAATAGTCACAAAAGTATTTCATTTGGTAAATTGAAGTTAAATTCAGGAGAGATCGAGTAAACAGAGTTAAAATCAATAAAAACTTTACTGTAGCTAATGTAAATGTTAGAATGAAATGTAAATATTATAGCCCCAAAACCTTCTAGACATAAGAATCCAATACAATATTTCCTGCAACTTCCATGGTTTGGCGACTATTTAGTAGAACAATTTGATATCCACAGAAAACATAATAACCACCTCCCTGCCTAGAAAACAGTTGCATTCAAGCCGAATCATATATACATCTATATCTTATCTAAAAACCAGTTTTATTAACCCAAGCTATGTAGCAGCCACAGACGAAATAAAGGTGAATTCTCCACAATTAATAGAAAAATCAGTCAGAGGGAATGTTAAAAGTGTGCGATTGGTGAAATAACTTCTCTAATCGGCTCTTAAAATAATACTATATATTTATGGTGTAGATATATAACAACATTTCACAAATATCTCGCGATCATGGAAAAAGCCTTAAAAAGTAATGATTTCTACGCCTTTTCCCGCACAAATTTAAATATTTCTGATCTAAATCGTACAATTCAATAAGTAAAAGCCTACTAGAATAAACAATGAAACTGGTTGGTTGCTGCAGTGGTAATAACCTAAGGAATAATTAGTTAGAATAGGATTTAAAAACTTAGATTTACTTCATAGAAAGATAATATTATACTTCGTCATCAAAATTAAAAAAAAAACAGTAAACATATATGTACATATGTATGAACGTTTGTTTTTTAGAAGAATCAATAAAAAAGAGCATTACATTACATGTGTTAAGTACTGTATATAGTGTTAGATGCTTCAGAGAATAAGAAATTCAATCTAAAAGAGAGTAAAGTATTAATATTGAATTATAATGGTCGACACCTTAATTCCTTAACGAATTCACGACTTTATATTTGATTTAATATTTTTTAAATTACAAAATGATTACAAAGATTCTGGGAAACCTTATGTTTCCATATTATGAAACCAATACTCAAAATGTGATTTCTACCTTATTTCAAACTGTTTAAAGAAGAATTTTATTAAACATTATGAGACAAAATGTTTTGAATTTTCTATCCCTGATATATGTATTTAGTATTTTAATACTTTCTTTCGTTTTTAAACCGATACACACGTAATAGTTCATTCGTTTAATCATGAACCGAAAACTAAATGTAAAGGATTCATCTTGTAAAGTCTAGGAGTACATAATTTCATTTATTGGATGTATAGATTTAAAATCAATATGTTGACAACAATGTAGCAATAAACTTTCCACAGAAAAATCGAAACTTAATGCTAAATGCATTTTTAGAAAAGGAATAATTTAATATGATAGTGTTGAAATAAATAGATAAAGCTAAACATTGGTATTCTATATCCTTGGCATGATGCATTGCAGAATTTTCCAAAACATCACTTTTTTCTCTAGCTCAGCTTACTCTCTTACTGCCTCTAAGTTAATTTTAGGGCTTTCCGACTATGATCAAGGTATCCAATTCTATGGTTTATTAAATATTTAAACAGTACATGACTTTTTTCTGCTTTCGTTGTCAAATGGACCGTATAATGATTTATAAAGAAAATTTGTTGTCTAACTGCCCTAGTCACTCTATTCAAATGTGAGATACTGTGTCTCTCTTTTAATGCAAATAAATACGACGCTAATATCCATAAAAACTAATTTTTTCGCTAAATTATACAGCACATTGACTTTGCATATAATCAGCTTATGAACAATTTATGTAAGACTTTATAATTTATTAACCTGTTAAATACTTCTCTATCGAACGTAACGTACGTACGTAATTGGTCATTACTACGCTTTAGTCAGGATTACGTCCTAGCTTCTCACACCGCATATGTTGTGTGTGTTAATTTTATAAATGAGAGGCGAGGGGCTACAATTTATTTTCTCTGTCTGTAAGATCAACTGTATACAAAGTTTATTTTAGGTCATCTGCAGGAAATTGGTATTATTACATACAAATTATTATGTAACCTAGAACCAGAATAAAACAATGTTCTTTTCAAATCCAATCTGTACCACAAAAAATTGATATTATGACAACAATTACATATATTATATAACAACTTTTTGTGACCTTCCACAGGTACAGCGTTACATATATGTATCTATGGAACTATAACAGCTATTGTCGATAACTAAATATTTCAGTTGATTTTTCTGACTGTCATATCGAATGGAGCAATATTCTATAAAATCTGTAACCTTGTATACCCAAAACTATTACTATTACCCTTTTTTATTTACTCTCAGAGTTTTTGCCAGAAATCTGCTGAGAAGAAATCGCCGAAGAAATATTTTTCATATTTCGGTTTGATCGACGTGACTGACGTGGGGTTTGAACCGTGGCCTCAC
Organism: Sarcophaga subvicina; assembly: GCA_936449025.2. Taxonomy (NCBI): domain Eukaryota; kingdom Metazoa; phylum Arthropoda; class Insecta; order Diptera; family Sarcophagidae; genus Sarcophaga; species Sarcophaga subvicina. The sequence goes on along the minus strand of OW388081.2, from coordinate 105,770,001 downwards.
GTGTAATAAGCCATCACACTACCTACCAGACTACTATGAGAACTAATACTTGATAAAAACAAAAGTAATTTTATCAAAAAATCGTTAGAGAATCCCAATTTATCTTTTAAAGTATTCTATTTTGGAACTAATCTTATGAAATATTTATCAAACATTTTATCAAATATTCTGTTGATTATTGCCTATAGTAGGGTACAAGCGCATGTGTTTATAAAACTCACTTTACTACTTTATTTGTTTACACTCGCAATCAAACAGGCACATACATTTTCTAAATATTTACAGACTGGTATGCGAGTATAATAATTATGTTATGCGATGGGTATGAATTGTTTCTTGTTTTTCGTTATTGTTTTAGTGTTTCGCGCACAATCTCTGCTCCAACAAAAAAAAAATAAATGAAATAAACAAAATTAAAATAAATACTCATACGTACTCATACACAAGATGTGCAAAAAGCGCATTTTAACAAATAATTTCAGTTGGACACACATTTCGGTGCGAAGAGGTTGTTGTGTAAAAAGGAGAATAATTTAAAAACTAAACAATAAATAAAATAAAATTTCTCTAAATGTTAATAAAATAATATAAAACAAGATCAAGAATTACGCTATTTATAGAATAATCAACAACAAAAACTGTAATTAAAATTGTAAATGAATTAATAAAATAACACAATTTAATTTAAAAATGTATTAAAAAAATATATGTGTGTGTATACATTAAATGTTTAAAATAAAATAGAATTACTTAAGAAAAAGTTAATACCAAATAATAAGTAACATTGGTACCAAAAAGGCAAAGAGGAAAAAAATGGTCAATATTGATTGCAAGTCCAGACGTGGTACCAAAATTTCTGTCATGATTTTGGGCGGTGCTTTATGCACTGTAATGATGGCCTATTTTGTTTTTGGCGATACAAATGACGAACGCGGTTTACGAAATTTACGCATGATATCAATTGTAAGTATGACGTATGAAATGATCTTTATTGTGTTGCTATTGAAAGAGAAAGTACGAGTAAAACTCATGGCAAGAGCTAGAAAATGAGAAATACTGTGTTGCACTTTTAAAATTTGTTTTTGTTTTTTCTTCCTCACTTGATAATGTAAACAAACGTAATTGCAGGCGGTGTTGTCGTTCGGTTGATATTTTCAGTAATCTTACTACTTTTTATACTTGATGTAGGTATTCCTCCGTACTTTTGTACTAATGACTTTTACTTTTTTGAATATACAAAATTATCCACAGAAATATTTTATATAAAAATGTATTCCAAAAAGTGTTATAATTTAAATTAAAAACTATTTTGTTGTGGTACACACATCAAGTCTAGAGTTTTTAAGCGAGGTAAAAGGGGTCTACAGATTTGAGCAAGTTTATTCTTTTTCTCTTTTTTTCTTATTCATAATTCTACGTGGAGTGGTAAATGTCGACTGTGTCTGAAGGTAAATGCAAAAGAAATGGACAACAATGATTGAAGTAGATTTGGTATGTGTAGACTCGGAATTACTTGTATAAAAAAGATTATAATAAGTGTTTTAAGCACCTTAATATGTAAGTCTATAAATTTGTTAAAAAGCCAGTAAAATGTTCAGTAGAATAAAGAAATGACAAGTGATGCCATAAGAATACATTAATAACTGCTTCCATAAGAATAAGTCTGAACAAAATTTGCCTAGACAAAGAGGTTCCATTCTCTGTCGGTGGTTGTCAACAAGTAAAATTGTTGCATATGAGGCTCTGAAAACTCATTGAATTGTTTGGTGCGTGTTATGGACTATGTGGCCTCATTGGGCCGTATTTTATAAAAAGGGCCTAAGGCCGTTAATTCAGAACGACTTTTTTCACCTGGAATTGAGTATTATGCACTCGACAGTATGTAGCTTTAACAAGACGGTACCACAAGCTACACACACAACAAGCAGGAGTTGTTACCCTAAAAATGTAATTAAATGTTTTGGTGATGTGAATTTGCCACTAAGAGGAGAAGTAGTCGAAAACTATCACAATCAATTACCTACAACCAATACAGAGGCGTTCATTGAAATGACATTTCGTACATAACCATACGTAAAAGAAATCATAGCTTACGTGTTTATTTAAACCTGACTTCTAAATCTTTACTTTTTATCAACCACGTTCAGGGCGTTTATACAATAACTCTTAAATTCTAACCTATCTTTTTCTTATCAAAGGATCACATCACATTGTAAGTTATATCATAGATTTTATTATTCTGAGCAAAATTGCGTGAGAGTAGTCTTAAGGTGTGAATTAGTATTTTCATTCGAAAAGTATCAAACAATTTGCGATTGTATTGACTTTTGCGTTATTGGTCTGTACACATATATAATATAAAGTAAAGAAACAATTTTTGTCTTATACTTGACTTTATTAATCTGCACCTGGCATTGTATAAAAAGATAGAATGGAAGACAATATATTGCTTTCACAGTTAAACTCACTTATCTAAATGAGATTCTAAAATGGACATTAAAAAAGAGATAATTAATTAATTTAGTAGTTTAGATTTTTCGATAAAAACAAAAGACGCAAATTAGACGACTGAAAATTTGTATAGTACTTAAGATTCAGTCAGACGTGTTTCGATTACATCAGTCCCTTTATGCCACATTGGAGAATCTGCACAATCGATTTGAGGACAGGATCGTGGGATTTGACCCCGTTAAACTCTTTCTTGTTGGGTTTTCTTAAGTCGTAGAAGAATGCAAATAAGCCACAAACCTTTGCTGTCCTCAAAGCCAATATAATCAATACCTTCAATTGAACTCAGCTTGATTTATAAGCCAGAGTCAAGAAAAATTTAACATTTCGGATGCGCTCCACTGAGAGAAGCCGTGAGGGATATTGGAATGATATTATGATTCGCACATAATCACATCAAAAGGTCTTTCAAACGTATAAAATTTTCTCTGATACCTCACACATACTGAGTTTTATTTAAATTTAAACATAGAAAGCGCTTATTGAAAGACCCGTTATAACAATATACTCAAGTAAATTGCAACAGTTTGTTATTTTCTTTAAATTTCATTATCGTTAAGATTATATACATTTAGAATAGTTTTTTTAATTGTGAAGGATGATTGATTTAGTTCTTTTATTTAAGCTCTTCAGACATGGCGAAAAAAATCCTAGTAAATTATATCCCAACGATACTCATGCAACTCACGAATGGCCCGGTGGATTAGGAGCATTGACACAGGTAACATATAAACATTAAAATTAAATTAAAAGGTGATAACAGCAAAATCCTTGAACCCATTCAAAATGAATCAATTGTGAACTTAGACTATAAATAAATTTAATTTGTTTACAACGTTTTCAAAATGAATACTTGTTTTTCAGAAAGGCAGTCTTCAAGCTTATAATTTGGGAAAAAATTTACGTATGCGTTACTATAGGCTGCTGCCGCCAAATGGGCTTTATACACAGCAACAAGTAAGAGTTTTAAGTTCAGCGGCCGAAAGATGTTTGATGAGTGCCAATAGTTTATTGGCTGGATTTATGCCACCTCTGGAGCATAATAATCCCCTGCCCATAGAATGGCAAACAGTTGCAGTCAATTCAATACCACGCAACGAAGATACTGTAGGTATTTTCTTACTTTTCTTAACAAAAAACAATATATTTGTATGTAATCTGTCCTTTATAGCTGTTAGCCCAAAAGAAACCCTGTGCTAAATATGACACAATTCTGGACAAGCTGTACAAAAATCCACCATCAGAATTAAGAAAACTTAATGATGATAATGCTGAGCTATATAAACTATTGTCGCGTAATACGGGCCAGAATATAACCAATGTGCTAGATGTTGAAATTCTATACAATATTTTAAAAATTGAAAGTGAAGCTGGACTGGCATTACCCGATTGGGCAGAGAATATTTATCCGGAACGTTTAGAACCTTTGGCGGCTCGTAGTTATGTACTCTTTACGGAGACAAATCTTATGAAAAAAGTTAAAGGTGGAGCATTTCTAAACGAAATACACTCGAAAATGCTTGACAAGAGAAAGCGTAATTTAAATCCCGATCGTAAAATATTTTTATATTCGGGTCACGATGTGACTTTAGTAAATGTTATGAACTCTTTGAATATCATAGATCAAACAACGAAATTACCCGACTATGCTTCGGCCTTGGCTTTTGAATTACATCACTCGTCTTTGTTTAAGGATGATTTTGAAGTTAAGGTATAATATTTAATATCTTTATTACCTGAACGAATTATTAAAAAGAAAGTTTTTCTATTTGTTACAGATTGTTTACTATTACAATAGCGGTGATAAATTTCCTAAAGAACTGGCCATACCCAATTGCGATGCACCTTGTTCGTTAACACAGTTTACAGCCTCCATAAGACATTTACTTTTGACAGATTACGATGAGACGTGTGAGAATCCTAAGCCTAACTGTAAATGACTTGAACTGAATTATTGTATTTATGACTACAAATTACGTTTTTTAAATGCAATATTGTTTTGTTTTAATTGTATTGTTTTTATGTGATAGATAATTATAAATTAAATACATTTTGTTGAATTACTCTTAAAATTACATGAAAATATTGATAACTGCGATTAATTATTTATTTCATATGAAAAATATGATCAACAAAGTCTTGTTAATGAGAATCGTATAACGTCTTATATCTTAATAAACAGGTTTTCTATTAAAAAATATACAGAAAAAACCAAGTGGTAGTGTTTTGGCATACTAATCCAGAGCCCGTAATTGAAACCCTACCTCATTCATCTCGAACAAAACGAAAATATTTCATTCGACGAATTTCTCTCAGAAATTTTCTTGAAAAAACTCTGACAGCAAATAAAATTGCAAATTTCAAATGTGTTATTCGGAGTAGACGTTAAATTGTAGGTCTCGTCACTCATGAATAAATTTAACAAATAACTTGAGTGGGTTGTATTGAACAATCAAGTAAGTAAATATCAAAATTTTGATTGAACAGAAACGTTATATGAACAGGGACTCGTTTTGGGTGCGTCGGCTTTTGCACGCAATGCGTGCGGGTTTTCTGTGCCCCAAATGCGACAATTTTGCTTGTTTACATACCCGCCAAGATCAAAATGAGCTTCATCTGAAAAAATGACTTTTTTTTGCCAAAATCGGCATCTTCTGGTGTAGGCCACTGCATGGCCAGCCGAGGCTGCTATTTGAATGAAATTATTTTCCATTATTGACCGGAAGGATTGTACTTTCAAATAAAAAAAGAAATTTGAGAAAATATTCAGTAGTTTTTTTTTAAAGCATTTTCACAAAAAAAAGTTATTTGGCGGACCCTTTATTTGTTACATGTGTTCTTGAATTATAATGAATCTTTGGCAGCTTTATGAATTCAAAATTAAATAATTATATTTATTTTAAAAAGTCGTATCCTTTACTTTAGTATTTGTTATTTTAGCACTTTGATTTGTTTGAAAATCTAAAAATTCTTTCAATCAAAATATTTGGCATATATGTACATACAGTGCCGGCTCGATCATAGCAACTTGAAAAAAATGTAGCTTGTTCGGGGTGTTGCAACAATCGTAGGTTGCAACAATCGTAGGTCGCACTGTATGTATGTTTACATCTATGTATAACCCAGGTGCAATCCTTAAGTTGATAACAAATGTCATCAGAAGTCAAGACAAAGGCGAACGAATTAATATAAAACCTGTTACGACGCATTATATTAGGGCATTACCAAGATATGAAGTAAATATTTATTGAAAATATTTAAAGAATTTATTATACTATGTATACATTATGTAAACTGCTGCAGTTATAGTGGATGCTATGATGGTACACTTCATCTAAACTAATCGGTTGTTCTATAATGGAATGTATAATTGTTGAATTGATTAACTACTTTGATATTCTTCAACTTATCGAACAACTCGAGCGAAATCAAAGTATATAAGTTTTCAGTTATAAAACATAATTGAAAGATTATATTAAGCAAACATATCCATAATCGGATGGCACATTGCCGGATGTTCCCCTGAGAGTAAAGTATTTTGATAATTTTGTACACTTTTTACCTTTAATCCTTCCGGAGTTACCCTCTACATACATACATATGTATAGGTCTCAAGCAATTCAACAGAGGCAAGTATTGCAAAAAAACAAAACGAAACTATAGCACCTCCCTATATGAAGATATATATTAGAAATGTAAAAAGCAATGAAACAATTCCATTATAACATTAAAGAGAATCATATATAACTGATCTATTTAACGAGTTGCAATTTTTATTTGTTAATCCTTTATTAATAAACCACCGAACACGTAATACAGCACATTTACAGAATACTAGAACAAAAGAAGAATAAACTAAAAGACGAAACGAAAATAAATAACAAAGGGTAAACAAACGTCTAATTATGTGTAAGTAGTACCACCCTAATAAGTTGGGTGGTATTTATTGGGTATTCCCAGAGTCGATTCTCATTCTGAGAATTTTTCTAATTGAATAAAAAAATACTCGCTCTCTGCTCTGCTTTCAATCATATAAATAGCAAAACATTTTTTAAACAACGTTCATTTCAACTCTGCTGCACACGAAGTGCACAACAAGTAACGCATTAAGAAGAAATAATAAATTGAATTGAATAATTATAAGAGAAATAATGTTGTGTGTTATTTTAATTGCATTGTCGTTGGCAATATGCAATGCACAGCCAGAACCCACAACAATTTCTGTAGACACTTCTTTGGGTGACATAAAAGGAATACAAATGGAAACACGTTCCGGTAACAAAATCTGGGGATTTCTCGGTGTACGTTATGCAGAGCCTCCTGTAGGAGAATTGCGTTTTCAAAATCCCCAACCAGTAAAGCCATGGAAACCACAGATGTATGATGCTACTAAAGATGGCCCGCTTTGTCCACAAACAACGCAAAATGCATCCTACTTATCTGAGGATTGCTTACGTTTAAATATCTATACCAAGGACGTAAAAGCTCGAAAGCCCGTTATTGTTTATTTGCATCCAGGTGGCTTTTATGTCGGTGGCACTATTAGCAGTTATGCTGGACCACAAAATTTTATGGATCGCGATATTGTTTTAGTAACGATAGGTTATCGTTTGGGTTCACTGGGATTTTTAGCAACTGGTACTACAGAGGCACCGGGAAATATGGGATTGAAAGATCAAGTGATAGCATTGCGATGGATACAGCAACACATTGAGAAATTTGGCGGTGATCCAAATTCGGTAACACTATGGGGTTATAGTGCTGGCAGCTTAAGTATTGGTCTACACATGATGTCACCCATGGCAAAAGGTCTATTTCACAAGGGTATCATGATGAGTGCTTCACCATTGGGACAATTTAAATATAAAACTAATCAATTGGATTTAGCTGAAAAGCAAGCCAGACTGCTCGATTGTCCACAGAAACCTATAAAAGATATGGTGAAATGTTTAAAAGCGGTGAGTTTATAAAGAAATTATTTTATGAAATGCATTTCCAAATCGGTAATAAAAAATTAAGGCGTGGCATTATATAGAATAATCGTATTTCGAAATCTATAGGATTTAATTGATTGAAGTGCTTGTTTTAAATCTTTTAACTTAGTAAATATTAAATTTGAACTCCTATTTAGAATCGAGTTCTAAAATGGCAAAAATTAATCCTTTAAAATAAAAAATTTATCATAAAATATATTTATAAAAATTATAGCGATAATAAAGTGGAATAGCAAAGTATAGAAAAATATATTAGCCATGAAGTCATCAATTGAAACTGAGAAAGTTAGTAAATTATTATAATTTTCTTCGAACTCAAGTGCAATAATAAAATATGAATACGTGACTATAGGCTAATCCCCTTTTAAAATAAGTTTAAACTATTATTGTTACGGTATAATATTAAAGATATTTCCACCTAGAACTTATACATATAAGCTTACATACACAGAAAGAGGACAATAGTCATGATGTGATTTCCGTATGGGATGCAACTAAGTACCAATAGAAGTTGATGCTAGGCCGCGTAGTAAACTAACCGTTTTGAAATTGTTAAATTACAATTTCTATAAATATATATATGTATATATGTGTATATATAACTTCTACAGAGATCTCATCACTTTCCGCAATGCTCGAAGTTTAACTCTCAGTAAGAGCAGGAATATTCGTCTATATCCGTGTCCAGCATATGCTTAGAAATATATCAGTCCTCATATTTGATAAACATGATCTCGATTTGACAGTTAGGAGAAGCATATAAAAGAAGTCTTTTTAATTACTGAATAACTTGTTTATATATGCGACAATTCACAACGGCGTATGAACAATTTGAATTTTCACTTCCAAGATAATTCTATAATTGATTTATTTCTTGAAATATCAAAAAATGTTTCTCTTCGTTACATTAAGGAACATAGAGAATGCTCTTACAAAGCATATCCTTCCCTCATATTCTTATTATTTCAGTTTTGTTAACCAAGTTTCAGTAGTAATGCAAGATTGGTCTATTGTAGGAGGTCCAAGGATTATGTTGCAGACATCTATTGTCGAGAAACAAATTTTTCTGAAAACAAGTGTTGAGTTATGCTATTGGGTTCATTAACTCTTTCTCTTCCTAAAGACAATGCCATTTTGCTTGATCAAAGTTTACTTTGCAAAACCTCAAGTTTGTAGGAGAGCAGGAAAAATAAACAGAGCTGAGTACACAGCTTGTTGTACTCGCAAAATTTCATTTTTCTTTGTTTATCGCTTACAGACGGTTATATATATACATACATATACATATACAACAACAAAATATTACGAGTTTATCAAAGTAAACTTGCGAAAGTATGTTTCGAAGAAAATTTAAGAGTTTGTAAAAGTAAACTTCGAAGCGAAAAAGGAATCATTAGTCTTTAAAAATCATGACGATTTTCTTTTTCGTTTTATCAATTCCTATATTCCTCGGGTTTGAAGTCAAGCATTTGCATTGAATACGTTAATTAAAAATAACTTTTACTAATAGGACTCCCTATACGGTATTTAAAACGTCGTTAGTCTAGTATAACAAATTGTAAACAATTTTATAATTTTTTTTATAACTTTGAAATGCAAATTAATTTTGATGGTTTCATGAAAATCAGAGATTTTATATGTCTTTTTATAGAAACCAATGATGGATTTCGTTGATAATAATCCAGCCATGTTTGAAGTTGGATGGAACCCTGTTTTAAATTGGATGCCTGTCATCGAAAATGATTGTGGTGGAAATCACGAACGTTATCTCATAGAAGATCCTTATACGACAATGTCAAAAGGCAATATTTATAAAGTTCCCCTAATAACAGGCATAACCGAATATGAATTTTATTACATAGGATATTGTAAGTAATTTTCAAGTAATTATAAAGTAAAAAAATAATTTGTAATTAAACTTCCTTTAGACACTCTACGCAATGAAACACAACGTAAATATTTAAATGATGATTTTGCAAAATACGCACCCATATTTTTCTTATATGAACGTGATACGCCAAAATCTAAAGAAGTAAGTGCAGCATTTCGGACATTTTATTTGCAAGATAAACCTTTGGAATATCCACAATCATTAGTACCATTCGGACAATTGTATGCAGATGGTTTAATTGGCTTTGAATATCATCGCTTCTTGAAAATGGTTTCGAAATATACGCCTGTCTATACTTATTTCTTTACCTACAAAGGACGCTTTAGTCATTTCGTAAATCCCGAAACAAATCAAACATTGGGTAAAATGAGAGAATAAAAATTATTATAACAAAATTACTCACTTGACATTTTTAGGAGCTATGCATCACGATGAACTGTTATATTTGTTGAATGTGCCCTTGCTTACACCACAATTTACGACAACTGATCCAGAAAATGATACAATTGAACGTTTAACGAGATTTTGGTATGAGTTTGCTAAGAAAAGGTAAGTTGAATCCGAAAATTGTAAACATTTACAATAAATTAATAATTTTATTTAATACTTAGCGATCCTAATAACCCTACTGATCAGTATCTGAAAGATATTAAATGGCCATTATATTCCGAAGACAAACAAGAGTATTTAGAAATTGGTCAAAACTTAAATGTTAAATCAAATGGCATTTATCCGGAGCGTTTCCAGCTGTGGGATCGTCTTTTCCCCATAAATGAAATGTTAAATTCAAATATTCCACAATGTAAAGTTTAAACATAATTATAAATAAAACGGCATACTTAAAAAATCTCAAATTTATAGTTTTTAGACACAGATACAATTCTGCAATCAAATTTTTTTCATTCATTATTTTTTAAATATTCAATTTAAAACTAAAATGACAATAAATAAAGAAATTTTAAATCTATTTATTGATCTATTTATACTGTTTATTAGTACGATTTTCGTAACATCGATTTGTACCATAGAATCTAGTCTGGACTGGTCAGCAAAAGGTCTTAATCAGACTAAATAAATTCGACTTTCGTGGATACTTTTTTGGGAACCAACATTATTTATACATCGTGTTGGAATACCGGAAAGATAATTACAGGAGAAAGGAAAGTAGTGTGCAACAAATTTATTGTAAAACATTGTTGTTTGTTTTTGTGACCAGCGAAAGATCAACTCGAGCCAGAAATACCATATATGGCATATATGTAGCTTTCAAGCGATAATATAAAAGCAAAAATCCACAAAAACAAAATTATAACACCTCCCTATACTAGACATATATTTTAGAAGTGTAAAAAACAATCAATCAATTACATTATAACATTAAAATGGATCATATATAACTGTTCAATTAAACTGATTATAAGCCTTAATTTGTAATCCTTTATTACGAACACATAACACAGCAAATGCATAGAATAATAAAATAAAAAAATAATAAGATAAAAGAAGAGAAATAAATGCCAACCTAATAAGATGGATCGTCTGGGGTATTCCCAGAATCGCTTTCTGAGAATTTCTCAACAAAATTATAACAAATTAATTGTAAAGAATATGCTAATGTAAAATATTTTTCCTGCTTTCCACCATATAAATAGCACAACAGTTTTTAAACGACGTTCATTTAGATTCTGTTTTACATGAAGTGCAAAAAGCAACGCATTAAGAAGAAATAATAAATTGAATTGAATAATTATAAGAGAAATAATGTTGTGTGTTATTTTAATTGCATTGTCGTTGGCAATATGCAATGCACAGCCAGAACCCACAACAATTTCTGTAGACACTTCTTTGGGCCACATAAAAGGAATACAAATGGAAACACGTTACGGTAACAAAATCTGGGGATTTCACGGTATACGTTATGCTGAGCCTCCTGTGAGAAAATTACGTTTTCAAAATCCCCAACCAGTACAGCCATGGAAACCACAGATCTTTGATGCTATAAAAGATGGCCCACTTTGTCCACAAAAAACTCGGAATGGATCTAACTTATCTGAAGATTGCTTACGTTTAAATATCTATACAAAGGACTTCAAAGGTCAAAAACCAGTTATTGTCTATTTGCATCCTGGTGGTTTTTTTGCCGGTGGTATCATTAGCAGTTATGCTGGACCACAAAACTTCATGGATCGCGATATTGTATTAGTAACGATAAGTTATCGTTTGGGTTCACTGGGATTTTTAGCAACTGGTACTACAGAGGCACCGGGAAATATGGGATTGAAAGATCAAGTGATAGCATTGCGATGGATACAGCAACATATTGAGAAATTTGGCGGTGATCCAAATTCGGTTACACTATGGGGTTACAGTGCTGGCAGCTTAAGTATTGGTTTACACATGATGTCACCTATGACAAAAGGTCTATTTCACAAGGGTATCATGATGAGTGCTTCACCGTTGGGACAATTTAAATATGAAACTAATCAATTGAATTTAGCTGAAAAGCAAGCCAGATTGCTCAATTGTCCACAGAAACCTATAAAAGATATGTTGAAATGTTTAAAAGCGGTGAGTTTATAAAGCAAACGATTTTATATTTCATGAAAGATATTATGATATTATATATTTATGAAATTGTTTTTATATGCATGTGCGGATTATACATATATCATGCTATAAAAACAAAAATAGAGTGTAGCATTATGTGGTAGGATCATTTATTTGGTTCAAATGCTTTCAAAGAAAAAATCGGTTTCTAAAATGGTCAAAATGTTAAAATAAGTAAAAAAAAAATAAAAATTCGTCATGTATATACATATGCAAATCATCAAATGAAACTGAGAAAGCTAATAAATTTTTATTATTTTCTTCAAGCTTAAGTGCAATTTAAATATATTGAACGTATTAAAAATATGAATTCGTAACTATTGAGTTACCATTAACGACATTTAAATTAAGTTTATACTGTTATTGTTATGGTGTAGTACAAAGGAATTTCAAACCAGAACTTATATTTACACTTTGCGAGTAAAATTCATTAGAGGCGGTATAGTGGGTTAGAAGAGGGCAACAGCCACGATGATATAGCAATGGCGAAGAACAATTCTTCTGAGTTCTGGCACATTCAAATTGTCTTCCTCAGCGCAGAGTGGACCTCCGAAAATGGAGGCTTTGATACCCAGCCAGATCGTAAGCAATAGATCCGACCGTTTAGCTCTAGTGTCAGCTCTGCAAGTGTAATATCCAACACAGATAAATAGACCTCAGCCTAATTCATTTTGTTGGAGTTGCATCTAGTTACGAGAGAAATAATGGATTCTGGCCAACCTTTTCGGGAAAAAATCTTTTTACTTGACTGTAGCCTTGAGTTGTTGAACAATCCATTTCTCCGAATCCGAACCCAAATTTCTACGTTTTTAAGACAAGTATTTTAAGCACTACATCAAGCCACATATGTTAACGAAATGGACAGTGTGTTATTAAAAATTAATATAAATATGACTAGCATTTTTGAAGAAGTATACCAGCTAGTTATATTAATTTACTTTGATTAGGAATAACTTTTCTTGAACAGGTCTCTCTATAAAATATTTTTAATGTCGATAGTTTGATATTTACGTGCGCACGCAGGCAAACCAAAGTATAACTTAATCTATACAAGTTCGAAGTTTTTTAATTCGTTTGAAATACAAAGTGATTTCAGATGGTTTCGTTAAAATCGAATATTTTTTACGTCTTTTTATAGAAACCAATGATGGATTTCGTTGATAATATGGAAGCCATGTTTGAAGTTGGATTGAATCCTATCTTTAATTGGTTGCCCGTTATTGAAAACGATTGTAGTGGAAATCACGAACGTTATCTTATAGAAGATCCTTATACCACAATGTCAAAAGGCAATATTCATAAAGTACCTCTAATAACAGGCATAAACGAATACGAATTTTATTATAGAGGATATTGTAAGTACTTTCTAATACAAAATATAAAACATAATAATTTCTAATTCTTTTAGATACTCTACGCAACGAAACACAACGTAAATATTTCAATGTTGATTTCGCCAAATATGCACCCATATTTTTCTTATATGAACGTGATACACCAAAATCTAAAGAGATAAGTGCAGCATTTCGGTCATTTTATTTCAAAGATAAACCTTTGGAATATCCACAATCTTTAATACCATTTGGACAATTGTATGCAGATGGTATAATTGGTTTTGAATACCATCGATTCTTGAAAATGATTTCGAAATATACGCCTGTCTATACATATTTCTTTACCTACAAGGGACGCTATAGTAATTTCGTAAAGCCCGAAACAAATCAAACATTAGGTAAAAAGAAAATAAAAACATCATATAAAAATTGAACATTTTAAATATTTTTTAGGAGCTATGCATCATGATGAACTGTTATATTTACTGAATGTGCCCTTACGTACACCGCAATTTACAACAACCGATCCAGAAAATGATACAATTGAACGTTTAACGAGATTTTGGTATGAGTTTGCAAAGAAAAAGTAAGTTGAATGTGAAAATTATAAGCATTTATAATAAAATAATGAATTTGTTTAATACTTAGTGATCCTAATAATCCTACTGATCAGTATCTTAAAGATATTAAGTGGCCGTTATACTCCGAAGACAAGCAAGAGTATTTAGAAATTGGTCAAGATTTAAATGTTAAATCGAATGGTATTTATCCGGAGCGTTTCCAGCTGTGGGATCGCCTTTTCCCCACAAATGAAATGTTGAATTCAAATATTTCACAATGTAAAGTTTAAATAGTTCTTACCTTTATAATTATTAATAAAATAGCATTTTAAAAAAATTTTCAGAATCAAATCGTTGGATGGTAGGCAGACCTAATTTCGTGTTTCCATTTTTTGAATACGAAAAGTTTTATATTTTTTTTGCAATGTGTGAAAAATCATTATCAAATTGTTTTAAAAATGCTAGCTATTTAATCTACTTGAGTTAAAGAATTGTTGTTCTCTGTTGCTTGTTTATCGGGGTTATAAAGTTGAAGATTTTAAAAACCTTCAAAATTAAGATTTATGACTTTAATAATTTCAAATAATAAAAAGAAATCTAAGTTTAAAAACGTGATCCTTTATCTTCTGCATAAAGGAAATAAATAGTCACTTTTTCTCCATTAGGCATTAAAACAATCTCTTGATGACTTATTAAACGTATAGCAGCCAAACCATAAAATAACATTGGCAAACCTGAGGAATATTATTTGCATTAGGACATACTTATATAATGTGTGCTTTGTATTTCTATACCCAAATTGATGATTTTTAAAAAGCGAAAGAATTTATCTTCTAAAGATAAATCTTGCACTTCCCGCTTACTGCAGTGATATTTCAGGTAAGGATAACAGGCCGTACGCAATATATGATAATTTGTACCAGTATCGAGAGTCCAGTTAAAGTGCGATTTACCCCATTGATCATTTTGTACATCCTTTAACTGAAATTTATTAAAATTGTATTTAATTTAGCCGCTTTTAAAGCAACCGAACAAAAAATACCTTTACAAAATAAGAAGTCCACGGTGGCTCATTACACTGCTTTAAATAGGTTGTCAAGACATGGGAAGCTTTTGGTTTTAATAGTACCCGTGTAAGTTGCATTTATTTATTGTATAATTTTCTTTTATTTTTTACTTTTGTAAACAAAACTCAGCTGATACAAAAACAACCTAACAGCTGTTTCATTCTACAGCGTATAGTTAACAACAGAGTATCGTAAATAATATGTAATACGAATGTATGCATGTATAAAAATGCGTTTTTGGGGATTCGAAGTTAAAACTTTTAAAGTTAATTCATTGCCGTTTATAGCAACAATTTAAAAAAACAATAAATGTGTAGCAAGAGACTTGGTTAGAAACAAAAAGTTATATTGAACAATCAAGTCTATAAAAGAGAAATTATTTTTGAATAGTATAAGAATTAGACATTTCGAAATCTATTTTTTTGAGCCTCAATTTAATACTATCTCAAGCCTATCGGCATACACCTTAGCCACCACTGGCCTTTCTGTGAGAAGTACAATCTTTCTTCTTTCAGTCCCCTCTTCTGAGATAAGTTGTAGTGTTGGGAATGTTTACGAAAACAGGACAGTGACATAAAGAAGTTCTCCATCGTTTTGTATTCACCGCTTGCCTTACATTCATTATTATTTCATTATTATCTATTTGGTTTAGGTGTAAATGCAACATCTAACTGGTGGAACGCAGAATGTGAAATGAGAATGTTCATCAGTGCTTTTAGTGTCGATAAAATCATGATTTTGAATATATGATTATTTTTTGATCACGAGTGACACATTAGGCATACTATCGAATAATCCCGCGTTAAATGAATATCTCTCATTTATATTGAATGACATAAATTGTCTACATATCATACGGGCTAACCGATTATCACTATCCATTATTGCACAACCTGGTACGAATTTTAATGCAAGCAAGTACCACTTTAGAGCTTTGTACTAGAAATTAACAAGCTTAAGAAACAAGGGAAAATATACGAACTGTCTACTGAAAGATCTAAACTACAGCAATGATATCTGTATGCACGAGTATGACTTCAACATTTGCTCAATCAAATTGAGTTATTTCCTAAAGTCTTTAATATAGAATTGATATAAAATCAAAAATTTCCAATACATTTTAGTAAACTACACTCCCATTCAAATTCAAAAGTCTTCAATCTTTTATATAAAAACATGAATATCAGACAAGCAGGGGAATACCTTTGATATGATAATAACATATGCAGCATACATAGAAATATATGATAACATATCTATTATAAGGAATTTAATTTAAAAAAATCAACTTTGCTTCCACAATAGTACATATTCTAGATTAAAACCTTTCCACTACTGCCGATTTTAGTATGCTGTGTCATTTTAATTGAAATAAAATTAAAAAATTATTTTCTTTTACGTCGTTTTAAACAAATATCCTTATTCAATGCAAGCAATGTTATTAAAATTTCCATTTCAATTATTTAGAAGGTTTTCAACAAAGGCCCTTCAGAATCAAGCAAATCCAATACTTACATCGTCGGTAGTGGCTACACAAAAATTTGAAAAACTTGATTTTAAAAATGAACCGATTTTGGAGTATAAAGCTTCTTCACAGGAACTAACGAACTTGGAAAAATCTTTAGAGAAATACAAAGCAAATGTGGAAGACATTCCCATTGTAATTGGTGGCAAGGAAATTAAAACTGATAAAGAATATTATCAAGTAATACCTTATGACCATAACCGTCGAATTGCAAAATACTATTATGCCGACCAAAATATTATTAATCAGGCAATAAAAAATGCCTTAGAAACCAAAGAGAAATGGGATAATACGCCTTATCAAGAACGAGTAAAATATTGGGAAAAAGCCGCACAATTAATGGCAACTAAATACAGAGCTGATTTGGTAGCCACCACTATGTTGGGTCAGGCAAAAACCGTATATCAAGCTGAAATAGATGCAGCTGCCGAGTTGATTGATTTTTTTCGCTTAAATGCTGAATTCTTTAAGGAATTGACAAATTATGAACCCCTGAATGTTAAAAGTAAAATTTCAAAAAATCATATGATTTGGAGAGGTCTAGATGGTTTTATTGCAGCCATTAGTCCCTTTAATTTTACGGCAATTGGTGGTAATTTGGCTTATACACCTGCCTTAATGGGAAATACAGTGCTGTGGAAACCGTCCGAAAAAGCAATCTTATCGAATTGGTTAATTTTTAAGATAATGCGCGAAGCTGGTTTACCAGATGGTGTAGTAAATTTTGTACCATCCGATGGAATTTTATTTGGCAACACGGTTACATATTCAACAAATTTTGGTGGAATCAATTTTACTGGTTCATTAGAAGTTTTTCGCCAACTATGGAAGTTAACTGCAAAAAATTTAGACTATTATAAAGCATTTCCCCGATTAAGTGGAGAGTGTGGTGGTAAAAATTATCATTTTGTTCATCCTTCAGCCGATCCCGATACGGTTGTAGCCTGTACTATACGTAGTGCATTCGAATTTAGCGGCCAAAAGTGTTCCGCCTGTTCTAGATTGTATGTACCGGAAAACTTGTGGAACAGCAAAATTAAGAAATCTTTATGCGAACTTACTAGTCAGTTGCTTATAGGCGATGTTTGTAATTACGCAGTATTCACATCGGCAGTCATCGATGAAAAAGCATTCCTACGTATTACCGAATATATAGATTATGCAAAAACAAACCCCCAGTGTGATGTCATAGTTGGTGGACGCTGTTCGAATTTGAAAGGCTATTTCATTGATCCCACTATAGTCGAAGTACGCAACTCGGATGATCGCCTGTTTAAAGATGAAATATTTGGTCCATTGTTAGCAGTCTACGTCTATAAAGACAATGAATTAGACAAAGCCATACAATTAGTACGTGATACCCCTAAATATGGTTTAACAGGGGCAGTTTTTGCTACAGATGAGAAATTTCTTAAGGAAGCTTTATGGAAATTTAGACCCACAGCTGGTAATTTTTATATCAATGATAAATCAACCGGAGCTGTAGTGGGTCAACAACCGTTTGGTGGTAGCAAATTATCAGGAACAAACGACAAACCTGGTTGTCCATTTTATTTGTTACGTTGGACTTCCCCACAATCTATTAAAGAAAGTTTTGTGGCTCAAACGGATATTTATTATCCATACATGCAAAAATGTTAATCTTAAAATTACAATTGTCCTTTTATCATTAAAATGTTTTAATATTATTATAATAAATTGCTTTTAGTTATTATTCAAGATTTTAATCTTTATTTGTAATTCGTTAAAATGACAGAAGTTAGAATTTGCTATAGGGAATTGGACTCTCGAAATAGTGAGTCAACCACCGTACATAGTAAAATAAAATCGTAGAACGGTGAACTGGCAATGATGCAGTGTAATCTAGATACGTATGAGCATATTCAGAATGAAATCGAAGCCTTTAAGTGGATGTACTTATAGATGTGTGATACGTAAAATAAACGAAATTCATGAATTGAATTTTAAATGCATTTGAACAATTGTATTTGAACAATTGGCGAAAATGCTATAAAGGGTTTATTTCCTATTTATTTAATTGATACAAAATATTATTATTGATTCATCAATAAATTTATAAATTATTTAAAAACACAATCATAAAAAAAATAAAAAATATTTTTTTGTACCCCAATAAGCGGGTCGTGCATGATATTCATTTAGATGCATCATGTTAAATTTTGGTTTTCTTTGGCCGTTTTCAATCTTCGAATATCATATAAAAAATTATTTTTTCCTTTTTTTGAATGTTTGGTTTTCATTTTTTGTTTATGAGCTTTTTTAAATTGATTTCCCGTTTTCCTGTTGACATTCTTATTTGCTCTAAAGACTTTAGGGAAACTGGACTGGAAAGGTTGATTTTGTTCAAGATCCCCAAATTTATGACTTTCGAACTGACTATTGGATATAGTGTTTTGAAATGGTTTTTTATTTCCATAATTTGAAAGGTCCATTTCGACGAGAAAAGCAGCATTAAAATTATCCAAACGTCTTCTAAACTCATCATATAATGGTACATATTCTCCATTTAAAGATCTCTTATAACTTCCTACGCTTAATGGATTTAATTTGTTATTTTGTAAATTTTCAAATCTTCTTTGGAAATAATCGTATAAACCAAAATATTCATTAGGTTGCGGATAGATCCTTGTGCTCTTAAATCCTTCACAGAATTGAACTTGTTGTTTTAATAAAAGAGATATTATTAAAAATATATTTAGATTTTTCATGTTTTCGTATTTAAAAATCTTTAAAAATTTTGTGAAGATATAAAAATTAATTTTATATTTTATTGCACAGAGGTGCACTAAAGTGGAAAAATTATATAAAAAGGAATAAATGTGATCAACACTGCCTGAGTTAAACCAATAATAAGCACAAATATTTTAAAACTTTACAAAATTCGGATTTATTCGCATTTCACACACCAACAGCTTGATTTTAAATTAATAAATTAAAATGCAATTGTGGAGACTTATAACTCTGTTAAAGCCCAGCAGATTAAAAAGAATTGAATTGTCTTCTTAAAAAATTATAAAAAATATAAGTTCTACACTCTACATGCAAGGTTGAGGACCCTTGGCAGGGGCTTCTTAGAGGGTTTGAATTCTGTGTCGAGAGCCGACATCATTAGTAGCTTGAGCTGGTTGAGGAGTACTAGGGCTTCATCAGTGTAGTCGCGCTCTCCTCTTTTGTTTTGTTTGGTCTGTGTAACTCCTCCTCTTCCCACTCTCCCCTTTCCTACGTCCTCTCCTCTCCTTTTTTCCTATCCTATCTATTATCCTTCCTTTTTAAGGACGTTATGTGCAGTTGGTCAATTCGACCTCCGGGTTCCGTACTTGTCTTAATTGACAAGTACACGTCCTCTAACCTAACCTAACCCATATGCAGATAAAAAAATAATATCTTGAAGAAAAAATAGGGGTATTTCGTAATTTTAAATACAAAATTGGTTGCAGAAGTATTCAAATTAAACTCTTATATTATTTCAATGCTTTGTAAAAGATTCTTTCAATTTTATAAGTTCTTGGCATCACCGATTCATTGAATTTACTAGGTTGGAACAAAGTTGTGGTGCTATCAAGGTTATTGGTATTTCTTGATTATTTTTAGACTAATCTGATGTGCTCGATAGAGTTTAAGACTGCCATTTAGAAGACCACTTGATTCCGATTACAAAAAAATTAAGAAGAAGAATATTTAGGGGTCATTGTTCTGCATAAATTAAAATATCTCTGGCATTTCATCTTTAGGAAAGTGAAGCCTTTTGCCTCTCTTTTAATAACCAAAATGGAAGAATTGCACTTGGTTGACATGTAGTTACAACAAGACAGTGCAGCGCGGCACGTGATGCCTTAACGTATTAGAAGCTATTGACCTATAAGGTTATCCGATTTGACTCTACTTAACTATTTTTTTACGGCGTTACGTGAAGCCTATAGTACACAGCGACAAACTACTCACAATTAGAGCCATACAAGACAACATTACAGCTATAATTCGCACTTTGGAGCTCACAAAAAGACCACCTACAGCAGATATCTGTGTTTTTTCAATTTTAAAAACCCAAATGTTAAAAATTCACCGAAATAATTGTTGAAGAGAGATCACAACTACTTTGAAATTGCTTTGTTGTTTTACCTTTTTTTCTTTTCATAATTTCATTTTCTTTCTAATTTTGTTCCTAATGACCGCCCTCTTTCTTCCCCTTTCTCTGCTCTCCTTTCTTTCCATAATTGAAGGGTCACAATGGACCAAGAGATCTCTGAGTGAAGCTTGGAACCACTAACACGGTGAACCATCACCTTTCCTAACCTAACCTAACTTGTTTTCACATATTGTTTCTCAAATCATTTTGTAACATGGTCGGCTTTATTGCAAATAATGTTTTACTAAAGTTATTCACAAGATATCGTCCGATATTTAGATGTTCGAAACTGGTTTAAAAATATAAAAAAATCATATTAAAACAATCCATTGTACAGATAAATATTTATTTGTTTTGTATCTTCCAGTACTTTAAATTCGAATACTAACAACTTAGAAATCAAAAACATGAAAGCATTTATCAATAGTATTTACATTGTCAAATAAATAATTTATTTTTTAAACAACATGAAATGTTTTATAATGAAATTTGTAATATTGTAATCCTTATAACATTAGTAATCCTTGTAATGAATGTTCAAATATTACAATCAATACCATCAATAAATCAGTATCCAAAACTTGTGAACGATAGAACACAAAAAGTAAATCAGCAGAATAAAAACTATGCGGATAGAATGCAATATTTCAACAGATTAACAAAGAACAAACTAGTTTC
This sequence comes from Sarcophaga subvicina, assembly GCA_936449025.2. NCBI lineage: Eukaryota > Metazoa > Arthropoda > Insecta > Diptera > Sarcophagidae > Sarcophaga > Sarcophaga subvicina. Next base: position 105,748,690 of record OW388081.2, on the reverse strand, counting down.
GGTACGGAATGGCATAAAAGAGGAATATAAAATAAAAACTGATAAGATCAGCAACAACAATGATTTGCTATTGGACTCAGGAAAAGTATTTGATCGGAATGAACGAAGTTTTATAAATTGGATGTTTCGAAAGGCTGAGCCCAAGAACAGCAAAGAGGAAAAATTGTTTCATAAAATCAAAAACATTTCTTCTCATTTAGAAAACTCAAACAATATTGATTTAAACGATGAACCCATGAATAAAAACTGGAATTACTATGAAATAGACCAGCAAGATGACAAAGCCAACTATTTCGATGTAGATTGGTATGATGATGATTATTATGAAGATTTAAAAAACTCGAACTATTTAGCATCCGTACCATATAAAACAAGAAGAGAAGCATTACCAATGCAAGGCGAAAACGCATCTCTGTATCCATCGGTTCTAACGAAAGCTGTAGAAATAAGTATGAGTCCATCGATCTCCCCTAAGTCTGGTGGTAATCTGTTGGCAAATGTTGCTCAAAAAATGAATACAAATGTTTTAGATTTAGCAAACAAGCTAGCAATATCATCGGGGTCAGCAGATACTACCGGTAATTTGGCAGAAACCGTTCAACGACTTATCAAACCCAATTGTAAGTTAAGATCGCAGATAATATAAAAACTATTAAAATTAAATATTTAAAGAAACCAAAACAAAAGAAAGAAACAAAAATATAATACGTGAATGTGGTATGCAAGAAATAACAATAAAGATTTAATAGATATGCTTGTAGGATAAACAAATTAGAAAAGAAACAAAACTTTATACTCTTGGGTCCAAAGAAGGATCTCATGGTGATAACCGTTTTAGACGAAAATAACAGCTCAGCTATAGAGCTCGATTATGCCCCAATAAATTTCAAAAATGACAAAAAGTTTTGAGCCCTATAAGGACAATGATCGTTAGATAGGACAGTCTACTATAACCATTTAATCAGAACAGTAGAATGCAGGTCAATAACAAAAGATGAACACAACTTTTACAGAAGCAATTTTATTAGGTGTACTAAGAAAATTGTCCTTATTTTTCCAATAATAGTAATAAGGTCGCGTTATATAATGGCGAGGATCCATATCCTTACAAGACCAAGATTTTGGCTGCTGAAAATGTAAACTCTGATACTAATCAGTCTCAATTTTGGTTTCTTTCAATTACCTTTTGGCAATATGGACAAAAATATTTAAAGCCGTATAAGGCCAATTGTGGAAAAGGGTCTGTTTGATTGACATAATGTCTTTAACATTGTATATAAAAGCATTTGAAGCTATTTGTATGCTATTGAATGACAGCCATTTTATATTTATCATACCTAATGGGTAACAACAGTTCATTTGTATAGTTATAGCAAGGAGATATACGAAGATAGTAATCATACATTACACCCCTTTTAGTGTAGCTGTACAATAATGTATGAGATATTCAGGCTCAAGACCACGAAATGCAAGATTTAAAAACTTACAAAACTTATATAAAAATTAGAATTTATATTTGAGATTTGCAACGGATACTTAAAAAAGCAATTTTTAAAAATTAGATCATTAAGCGAATTTGAAAAACATTTTAAAATTGATAATAAAATTTGCTCTTAGTATTAAGAAATGTGATAAAAGGTCCATAAAAGTAAAAATATTTTAATGTTTCACTGTCAATAACATAAAAATTTTCAAATTTTTTTTGGAACCCTCCGTCAATACGGGTTCCCTTAATCAACCAGCCTACGAAACTTTAAAAACCTCACTCAATACTTTGCAAGTCAACCCAAGAAATACTAATGAAAAGCAAGATACCCAAGGAAAAAAAGAAAACAATGAGTATATTGAAGAAAACGTTACAAGTTTAGGTTTGGAGACAATTTTAGAAAGGATTTTAAATAAACTAGATAATATGCACGACGTTTATGATACACGCGATGGTCAACATCCGGAAGGTAACACAATTTACTTAACAGCAAAAATAAATCAAATAACGCTTTTCATTGCAGGTGCACCTTGTGATGTATTTGGTACTTGGAGTTCAAGTATTTCAGGTTTATGTTTTGATTTTCAGTCGAATCCTGATAGAAATCGTGAAAATACAGCAGCAGAAATAAATAATAAACTCTTAGTGATAAATGTTGAAGAATGTAAACCACCCAAACAGCATCACTTAATTGACTTGCAGTGGAAATTCCGAGGAAGTGCTATGAAACAATTGGGTGGACCTTTATATATGTATGGTCAGAAGAGGAGTGAAAACGTTGCTGCCACATTTTTAGGTAAATAAAAGAAGAAACTAATAAAAAAGCAATTACTAAATGGATGGACCTTTAAATTTAAATCTCGTAATTCTTTAGCTTCTCTTTAGCTAAACAAACTTTTTAATATGTGCACTCATTTATAAATTGCAGATTTATAATATTTTCATGTTTATTATGCTTTTATAAACTGTTATATGTAAATATTACAATAATATTCTTACTTACGATTCATTATGAAGGTTTCTGTCGTACATGCGGTGGTATAGATACAATATTTGGCTCTTGGAACTTTGTATCACCATCTAGAGATTGCAATGATATATCGTTGGCTTTTGACGTCAAGCGCGATGTCTTGAAACGTAACCTAATAGAAGTAAAAAGGAAAGAACGATTTAAAAATATTTTATATCAAAGTCGTCTTGGGAAATCTTAACTTATTTAGAGAAATATTATTTACAAGAAAAAGTTTTTATATTTTTACTATTTTATTTTATGATATGTATGTTTATATTTACTTTTTCTTATTACTAATTAAATTATACATAAAATATACGATTAATTATTTAATTTAGTTTATTTTTAATGTTTATTATAAAGGAAGTCAAATGAATTTAACAGATAAGCACTACCAGCCACATCCACTACATACTCATTTACTTTTTACACATGAAGTAATTTCCAACTATGCTTCTTTCTTTAAGAGACTTCCCTATAGCAAATTTGAATCCAATTTTTCTTTTATAGTATAAAAAAATTGTTATTATAAATAGATTAGTGTAATAACAAAATAGTAAACATAAATATTCGTTATAAAAATGCTCAAATTTGCTATAAACAATTGAACATACAAAATACGTTGTGAGTCACTATGCATACACTATATCCCTTTAGCCAGGACGATGAGTGTGTTAATTTTATCAATGGGTAGCAAGATCTACAGTTTAACGTATACTTCGAAGGACTAATGAGAAAGATTGTCGAAAATAGTTTTTTTTTCAAAGATGACTGAGTTGGTGGGCAGATCATTGCGACTACAAGATTTTCATCAAAAGATTTAATTAGAAATGTGTGTCCTCCGTCAGAAGGAAGTAGTACATGCTGCTAAACTCTTTAACTCACAAGTTCGAACTAATTACAAGTAGAATTGGAACAGGCATGTTCTCATCCAATGTAATTAAAAAATCTAAAACTAGGATGAAAGGATTTAATATTTTACAAAAATACGACCGAATGTACAAAATCTTAAGTGTGAAATATACGCCAGTTATAATCTAAAAATGTTGTTTCCTGTAAATTTGGTATTTATTCTTTTAGGTGAACAAATAATCAAAATTATTGAAGAGTAGACGTGATACCTTCCATACAGATGTTAAAATGTGAATAATTTAGTACCTAATCAATATTGAAAGCGATAGACCGGGACAGTATAGAGAGTACTTTGATCTTTAGAGTGTAATGGATTAACAAAATTTTTATCACTTTTTATACACTAATCGCATTCTACGGGACATGATGGGATTAAAATTTAATATACATAGAGCATATTATCGTGCGTCTCGATATACTCATTTCTAAACTCTCTAAAAAATTAAGAAAAGCGATGAAAGTATTGAAGTAAATATATAGTAATATCGACGCCTCCATTCTATACGTATAAGTACACTTAGAACGTTTTTAATGTTCTTGTATTTTTAAATTCTACGTTCTCTAACTTAAATACTGTCAAAATTTGGTTAAGATGCGCCGATCCGTTCCGAAGTTATAGGGAAAAATCTACTTAAAATACACATATAGTCGTATGTCGCGTGAAAACTTTGAGAGCTCATAACTCAAAACACACTTTTTCGACTTAGAATGTTGTAGAACGGAGGCGTCGATATGAAAGTCAGCGAATTTAGGTTAATAATGGCTGATTGAGAGGAAATGACAGAAAGTGAATTTTATGCAAAAGTGGAACAAATTTTTTAATTAATCTACGAATTCTAACCTTTTTGTCCGATCATTTCTTGTTTGGAAAGCTAAAGAACTGGCTCGCTAAAAAGAGTTGACTACATGATTTAATGATTTAAACAAATCTTGTTTTTGAGAACGTTCAAAAAAGTGCACAGAGTTTGAGGGTAGTTTATTTCGAATTTAAAATGATTTTTTACCCAATAACCTGTGTATATTTAAAAAAATCAGGAATTTATTGATCCACCCTCGTCGCTGAAGAATATTTCGTAGAGTGTAAACGAAATTTTTTTTGTTCAATAAGGGTTAATACTTAATACAACACTGCATAATTTAACAGCCTCTTTAACATTTGTTTATCATTTTACAGCTGATAACAATAACAAAAGGACGTCATTGTAAAAAACAAAATTCTGTATTGCAACAATAGAAAGGAGAACAATAATAATTCTGAAAAAAAAATAACCATTTGAATAAGTTTAAAGTTATTTATTTAAACTTTATAATTAAAATTAAAAATTGTTAAAATGGGTAATCAATTAGTTGGTATAGCACCATCACAAATCTATCCCGTGGAGCATTATTTCTCTGGGCAATTTGGTAGTGAAATTATATTCGATTCAAAGTAATTACAAAAAGCTAAAAAGAGTCAGCAACATTTCAATTAACTTTTTTTTAATTCTTTATTTGATTAATAGTATGGGCAGTACGAGATTTTTTAAAGTTGCCAAAGCCAAATCAGAAGAAGGTCTCATTGTTGTTAAAGTATTTGTTAAACATGATCCTACGCTGCCCCTGGAAGACCATAAAGATCGTGTGGAATTTATTAAAAAGACTTTGGCTAATGCCGTTAATTGTTTGCCATTTCAAAGAGTAGAGGTAAGTAATGCAATTAAAAACTTTTTCTAGGCATTTTATAACTGTATACAATGTTTACCATAAAAGTGATAAATCGTTATTGTTTTGCCTTACTAACATCGAACGCTATATAGTGAATGTCTGAGTATAGATGGTACGGTACGGATATTTCCTCTACAATCGGAACAATCAGGGAAGACAAGTTTTAAAGACTGCAATGTTTAATAGGTTTTCGTCGGCGAAGATTTGCTACATATAATTTCTGTTGAGAATACAGCAATATGAATTCCCTGATGTCTTTGATTGTCCAATTTGAGGAACAGTATGATGGGTAGAATCATTCTTAATATTCTTCCAAGGCTTAAAAAAAAACCTTGTAGTGCTGGAACAAACCCGTTTTTTGATCATCCTAAATACGACATTTACGAAAAGTTACTTCAGCTGAAGTATACATCCTATAAATACTCATAAAATACAATGGAATTAATAATTGTACCTGTCTGATCAAAAATCTGCTTTCTTTTTAGCTCACCGATAAGGCGGCTTATATTATGCGCGAATATGTTAAACATAGTCTTTATGATCGTGTGTCGACCCGACCCTTTTTAACAGTGCTCGAAAAGAAGTGGATAACATTTCAAATACTTTGTGCCCTTAATCAATGTCACAAACAGAAAATTTGCCATGGTGATATAAAATTGGAAAACATTTTAATAACATCGTGGAATTGGATTCTATTGTCGGATTTTGCTTCTTTTAAGCCAACGTATTTACCTGAAGATAATCCAGCAGATTATACATATTTTTTTGATACCAGTAGAAGACGAACGTGCTATATAGCACCGGAAAGATTTGTTAAAACTTTATCGTCCGAAGATGCTGACGGCAATGCATCTATGTTTCCCACAGATTCCATAATACGTTTGGGACCATATTGTTCCGATAACACCCTATTACCAGCCATGGACATATTTTCCGCTGGGTAAGAAGTAAAATTGTAGTAAATATAGAAAAATAATGTAAATGTAATAACGTTTTTCTTATTTTCTAAAGATGTGCTCTTTTAGAATTATGGACTGAAGGTACTGCACCTTTCGAATTTTCGCAATTGCTGACATACCGTAGTGGAGAACGTGATTTGGTTGAAAAACATTTACAGGGAATTGAAAATGAACGCTTACGTCATTTATTAGCTTCTATGATCGACCTCAATTCTGTTAATCGTAAAAGTGCCGAAGATTATCTGGACCAGGAACGGGGGCGTCTATTTCCAGAATATTTTTATTCGTTTCTGCAGTCCTATCTGCAAATGTTTTCTTCTACTCCAATTATGTCGCCAGACGATAAAATTATGCGTTTGCATACGGATATCAATCACTGTATTAAGTTCTTAACGTCCGGAGAATGTTCAGATCTCACGCCAGAATCAGAGACTGCTGATGAGAAACAATTTGAAAAAGAAAAAACAGATTCAGAATCATGTACTAACATGCCACCAGATCAAGATGGTTTAATTCTTATTATAACCGTAGTAACCTCCTGCATAAGGGGTTTGAAGCATTCGAATACGAAAATATGTTCATTGGAAATATTACAGAAGCTATCGAAATATACAACATCGGAAACGATTTTGGATCGCATATTACCATATATAGTAGGTTATTGCAAAGAATTTTATATATTTAAAGATAATTTTTTTCTCTCGTTTTCTAAAAGTTGCATTTAGCTCAAAATTCCTCAGCTAAGGTACAGGTTCAGGCAATAGAAACACTGACAGCTTGTCTCAGCATGGTAAAGGATATACCAAGAAGTGATGCTAATGTATTTCCTGAATATATCCTGCTGTCAATAACTAAACTGGCGAATTGTGATCAAAGTGCAGTTATTGTGAGAGTAGCATTTGCACGGAATATAGCGAAATTAGCAAAGATTGCAATATATTTTTTGGAAGAGACTCAACGTAATTCACCTAATGATATGCCAACCAGGCGCTATGAAGCAGAACTCAATGCTTTACATGAAATAATACGACAAACAGTGCTTAGTTTACTAACAGATCCCAAAGCAATTGTCAAGCAGACCTTAATGGAATCAAATATTTGCGATTTGTGCGCATTTTTTGGCAAAGAAAAAGGTTATTGAAAGAAGTTAACAACACAACAAATTGTTATAATTATTTCTATTACAGCAAATGATGTTATCTTGTCACACATTATGACATTTCTTAACGATGAGGATAAAAACTTAAGAGGTGCATTTTATGATAACATAGCTGGTGTAGCCGGCTATGTTGGTTGGCAAGTATCCGATATTTTAGTGCCCCTCTTACAACAGGGTTTTACAGATCGCGAAGAGTTTGTAATAGCAAAAGCCATAAGGGCTGTAACTATACTTATTGAACTGGGACACATTAAGAAACCGACAGTTACCGAAATTATACAGGAAGCAGCTTGTTATCTTTGCCATCCTAATTTATGGATAAAACATGAAATATGTGGTATGATTGCAACCACTGCTCGAACTTTGTCGGCCATTGACGTACAATGTAAAATAATGCCGGCAATATCAAAATTCCTTAAAACTCCGCTAATACAAGTAGAAAAACCTGATATATTGTTGGACTGTATTTTGCCGCCTATACCCAGACAGGTTTATGACAGTGTTTTACGTTTTTCCGATGTTCATACGTTTATTCACACTTTGGAAGAGAGGGCTAAAGTCCGCAGTACCACGCGACCAGGTTTAATGCCGCAATATGGTGACATGGGTCAGAACTTATGCAGTGTAAGATTATAGCAAAATCAAGCATTTTAATTTTTTTAACCATTGTACTTTAAGTTTTGTGATTTTCGTTTTACCGAAAATAATTAAATTTTTAGAAAAAAGTATGGTGGTAACTAAACACAATATTTGTAAGTATTATTCAAATATTAAGCATTTGTTTTTCCATAGCTTTTCCGCCGCTTGAACTCTGAAGGTCTCTTAACCGAACAGGTTGAAATGCAATTATTGACCATGAAAAATTTCTTAGTAAAATTGAAGTATAAATCGCAGCAGGAAGCCGATGAGCCTTCTATATCATCAAATGGACGCATTAGTTTAAATCGTAAATTTGTTGTTTGCCATGATTTCCCTTTAATAGATAAAAACACAGGTACGAAAACGACTTCCGAGCCTAGAATTAGCGACGGTATTACACCCACCTCGCCTATGTCAGATGTTGTTGCTTCTCCCGGTGGTGCCTTATCAGGCAGCCCAGCTTCTGGAGTCATTGTTTTAGGTGCTCAGGCGACAACAGTAAGCGCAGCAACATCACTGGGAGAATATACAATGCCGGAAAGAAATTATTGGCAAGGCAAGGCTTTTTTCCATTAATTTTAGTAAACAGAAAACTGTTATTTATTTTCTTTTAGAACGATCATCTGAATGTCGGAATGATTTAGACAATTTACGCAAAAAAATTAAAAGTCGATATAACGTGTTGGCGCTTTCACAGCGCAGTCATTCGGATAAACAAAATACGCCGTACCATAATGGTTGGCGTTTGGCTGGTACCATGGTTGCACATTTACACGAACATTCAGAATCTGTTATTAAACTGACATCACTTAAGCCTCATGGTTCTCTATTTGCCAGCGGAAGTATAGATGGCACGGTACGGTTATGGGATGCAAATAAATTAAGCGGAAATCATGGCATTAATAAGTCTAGACAAGTGTATACAGCTAATACGCCCATATATTCATTGGCTGCCTGCGATAATGGACAATCATTAGCAGTTGGTGGCAAAGATAGCAGCGTATTAATAATGCGCATTGACAAAAATTCAGCTAAAATGACCCTTCAACAGGCACTGCATTTAGATCAAAAGTAAGTAACAAAATTTGTGCAACATTCCAAATAAATGCGTAATATCCTCATTCAAACACTAGTGAAAAGGATGGCCCAGTGGTGGATATGCATTCCTATGAACAAACTTCTCAAAGTGTTATTATTTACGCCACTTTGTATGGTGCTATAGTTGCATGGGATACACGTATGCAAAGTAGTGCTTGGCGCTTAAAAAATGAGCTTAGACATGGTGTTATTACAACAATATGTGCCGATCCTACTGGATCTTGGCTAGTTACTGGCACTAGTGGTGGTAAACATATTTGCTGGGATTTAAGATTTAGATTACCTATAGCTGAAATTAAACATCCTGCTGATTCCTGGATACGTAAGGTGGCTTGTCATCCAACAGAGCCTTCTTGTCTCATATCAGCATCACAGTCAAACAATGAAGTTTCTATATGGAATATAGAAACTGGTCACCGTCAGACAGTATTATGGGCCAGTTCAGCTCCGGTTTTATCATACACTACCATGGTAATTTGTTAAAATTGTTAGTATACGTAGATGATAAAATATTAATATTTTCTGTATGCATTTGAACCATTTAAGAACGATCCAGCTACGACTTGTGGCATTTTAAGTGGTGTAGTTGATAATAATCCTTTTATAATAACTGGTAGTTCAGATCAACGTTTGCGTTACTGGGATATAACACAACCGAAAAATTCATCATTAGTTGTCCCTTCGGCAAAGGATAATTTTAATGATGTACGCTTTAATTATGAGTAAGTATATATAACCCACATTATTATGTCAATTAAATATTTGGTTTGGTAACATATTTTATTGCTTGTCTTTCAGCTCCCGTTTAATAGAAGGCAGTCATGTTATTGAGGAACATGTTATTTCCTTAGGTAATCCCGCTGATATGAACTCACTTAGAGCTTCTACCGAGGAAAATCCTCGCTCTGGTCCGGAAATGCCGTCAGCCAGTCATCATGATGCAATTACTGATTTATTAATGTGCAAAACAGACAAAGATCAAATTTATATAGCATCGGCATCTCGCGACGGTGTTATTAAATTATGGAAATAATCACTTTTATTCAATACGTATATTTTTTCATTATATACCTATTTCCACTCTTTTCTAATAGAGATTAACTACATTGTATTAATATTGAAATCACAATAAAAATTATATACAGTACTTAATTTAAATTTTTATTATAATTGTTATTTTTTAAATTATGATTATGTCCGACGACACATAGTAATAACCAAGTTATATTATATTATTTCACAAGCTAGCGCTTTAGATGTCGATGCTGTGGCATATGACGTTTGACTTTTTCATTAATTTCCCACATGTTTTTATAGTATCTTAATTAATCTCCAGGATTATTCGTTTAAAGGAATAACTACATATATTCATAGTGAAAGAAAATTATTTATTTACTTACCACGTAAATAAAATTTATCACCGGAGATATGTGTATAGATTATGTTTATGTTCCTCTTTAGTCAGAATGACAGCAGACAACTTTTGAGCGCCAAATAAAGACGATGGCTTTATTGTGGTTTTAATATATCGTAATACGTATTTATCGGATTTGGTAATAAGAATTCTGAAGGAGACCAACAAGTAGATTTATGTACAATTATAATTACAGGCCACTGCAGAAAAATAATAATTAGAATTATGAGCGTATGCAAATGAATAACTGCCGAAAGTAATGTACTTTGTATTTTAGGTGACCACATAAAATAGTTTTAATATTTGTCTTTCACAAGAAGATTCACAATAAATTCTTTATCTCTTCGATAATGATTATTTCAACAGTTCCAAACAAGGAATTCTTTTTGTAGTACCAGAATTTTATAAAGAATTGATCAAAGTTTATTTCAAAGCCTTAAATTACACACTTTTTGCTAAAAACACGAACCGTTACTTGTGAACAGAGTTGCCAAATTTGAAAATCATATTGTAATGAAGTGATGGAAAAAATGTATTTAATATTATTGACAAAAATAAGTTTAAGGAATGTGTTGCCGTCTAAACCCACCTTTAAAGTATTAATATACAACTTCTCAGAAGTATATTATATTTATTACTACTATTGTTTTATATACATTGACGAAATCCTATTAAAATTATAGAATTTCTAACCTATCTTAAAAAATATTTATAACAACTCTGTTATTGATCCTTAAACTGTGGTAACCTTTCGTTTTAACTACAGCCAACTTCATGCTCAGCTTGCATTTATTCGCTTGTATTCTTTGAACAGTTGCAAGCGCCGTTACTTCATTAAGGCGGCCAATTGAAAATAAATAAAAAGATCTGAAAAGGACACCAGGTGTTTGGATTATAATTTTAAGGAATTAAAACAAAAAAATATTAACTGGTGAGTTTGACACAACATGAGGTTTGTTTGAATTGGATCCAAAAAACTAATTAAATTTGCAGGAAAGATTCAGTGATATAAACAAAGCAGAATAAAAACAAGTTCAAGCAGATGGCAATAAGAAAGAATCCGCTTTAAGGAATATAGTTAAAAATAAAATAAACCAAGTGAAATTGAATAAATCCAATTGATATTTACTATTAATTGAAGGTTTCACTCTTTACTTTGGTTTGTGAATTTAGCTTTAATTGTGCAAAACAGAGGCATACAAACGGATCAAAAAGCACTTTCTTGATTTTAAAATGGCGCCCACAAAGAGTACCCGTGCAGTTTCCAAACAGTTGTCTACGGCCACTTCCAACAACTTGACAACACTGATGCCCACGGCACGTAAAGGCCTAACGAGACGTACGGCCACAAACATTCAAGACCAAAATGGTGATGTTATGCAGACAAGGGCAAAGCGCAAAGCTGAGCATAGTCCTCAGAAGAACGAGAAAGTCAAACGTTCAGCTTTGGGAAATCTCACGAATAATGTTAACAATAATAATAAATTGACGACAGTGCTTAGCGAAGAAGATGGCAGTAAACAACAGCAAACGGTGAAAAAGAAAGAAACAGCCCAAAATGTATATATGCAGAACGCTGCCGCAGCGCAATTAATAAAAGATACGCAGAATATCCTTCAGCAGACTTCTTCTGTTTGTAAAGTAGTCACGAGGGCTTCTTCTCGCAACCTTAAAGAGGGAACAGGCAACACAACCTTAAAACAGCCATTTGAGGAACAGACTAACAAATTGATGACAAATTGCCAGGTAGCGAAATCAAAAGCTAAAGATGAACCTCCTGCTGCTCCATTGCCCCCGGCTCAACATCATCAGATTCAAAAAGTAGCCAATAAACCTGTTAGACGTATTTCGAATGAATTTAATAAGACTGAAGAATCCTTGTACATGTCGGCATTGGAGGACATATCAAGTAGTGAATCTGTGCGTTTGTCTGCAAATTTCGAAGCTGCTAAACGTAGATCTGCAGCTATGCAACAGCAAAATAAAACAGATGACTCAAAGCTTGAGGAAAAAGTCTCGAAGCCGCGAGAGTTACCAGAAGGTGTCGATGACATAGACAAAGCAAATTGGAATGATTTATTTTTGGTGTCCGCCTATGCTCCCGATATATTTAATTACTTGAAAGAGCGTGAAGAAAAATATCCCATAGAAGATTACATCGATGTCCAGCTTTATATAACGAAATGGATGCGTTCTCTTTTAGTCGATTGGATGGTAGAAGTTCAAGAAACCTTTGAACTCAATCATGAAACCTTATATTTAGCTGTCAAAGTCGTAGATCTGTTTCTGAGTAGGCGGCTTATTAACAAAGATAAACTGCAACTGTTGGGTGCTGCCGCTCTCTTCATAGCATGTAAATTTGATGAGAGAACTCCTCCCTTAGTTGAGGATTTTCTATATATATGTGATGGAGCCTATAAACACGATGAACTTATAAAAATGGAGATAACTACGTTGAAGGCTATAGATTTTGACTTGGGCATGCCATTATCGTATCGCTTTCTTAGGCGCTATGCCCGTTGTGCCAAAACTCAGATGCCCACATTAACTTTAGCTCGTTATATTTTAGAATTGTCGCTCATGGATTATGAGTGTATTCTGTTAAGCGATTCCAAGATAGCTTGCGCTGCACTCTTTATGGCCTTACGTTTACACGGGGAAGCTAAGCCATGGTCGCCAACACTCATCTATTACACTGGTTATGAATTACAAGATTTCGCTGAAATTGTGCCAATACTCAATGCTGGTTTACATCGCAAACCCAAGGGTACCATTAAGACTATAAGAAGTAAATATTCTCATAAAATATTCCATGAAGTAGCTAAGGTTCCTTTAATGACCACTGAGCAGTTATTTACCGATAATCTAGATTTGAATTTAAGTATTTCATTACTCGAGCCTAAACCACGAAAGAGTGTTCCTTATCCTCCATTTCCATTTGAATTTTCTGATTGAAAGCTTTCTAATACTATCTTAATATCATTATATTTGATGTAGACTTTAACTTCCATCCTCCTCAAATAAGTCTACACATTTATGTTAACTCCATTTGTCATTATTTGAGAATAAGGTTTGGTTGTGCCTTTAGCTAGTTTTTGAACAGTTTCTAACAAGATGGTGACTGATGATGCCTTTTAATTCATTAAATAAGGTTTCTAAATTATTTTAATAAAAAAATGTAAAGGCAAAAGTCTCCTTACCGTGAATTTTTTCTTTTCTCAATTTTTTTAATTATGAACGTAAATGTAGAAAATGATCGAAAGAAATTTATGTAATATTCTATTCTAACCAAAATTTAACATTTTTCCTTAAATCGTTACATTTAAATTATTTAAAAGAGTAGATAATACATTTTTGTTTACTTAAATCTAAAAAAAGAGAAACATTTATTTAAAAAACTTCAGGAAAATACAATATAAAAACTGGCCTCTTCGCGATTCTGTTTTCGAAATATCTTAAGTATGCAAAAAACTAACTTGCTACCTTATATTTACAATATTCTATAAGTTTAATATTTATAACCTCTTCTTCTTACTACAATATATTCTATATAATTTTCTTAGTTTATTTTTTTATTTCTATTTCAATTTTCGTTTTTTGTTTATTTTGTTAAATATTTTTTTTATATATTTTGTATTTGCTTCCCTTGACAAAAATTTATCACGACCAAATAATGTTAATTTACAAGAAGACAAATAAATTCCCACCCCCATATTAATAACTAGATAATTTACTAATTACCAAATGTAAGACAAAAAAAATAAAAAATAAATATAAATATAATAAGTCATTGAAATACGCTTCATTACACATATGCACAAAAAAAGGAGAAAATTGCATTAAGTTTCATCATTACGAATAGTACCATTATTTAAAAATTAAGTTATTAATATTTTAATTTTATATTATTATTAATTATTTTTTCTTAAACCTTAATACACCCGCACATAAGCTGTTTTTTTTTATTTTGTAACTTTATTTTAATATTAAGTGGCTATTATTATTTTTTAAATTATTACTTATGACATAAATACAGTATAATATAATAACGGTTACATCAATATATTCAAATGTTGTTAATTACTTTTAAAATTAAAAGAAACGAAATCACATTTTGTTGTAATATATACAAGATTCAATGTTTAGTATGTGGCTTAGATTTTCGAAATGTTTTCAAATAATCTCTTTTTAAATAATATCTAAATTGAATTCAAATTATTATTATTGTTGTAGTACTTAAAATATTCTTTAGTATGTATGCTTAAGATTTTAGGTTCATGACTGGGATCATTGATTACTGTTTTCTATTTAAGAGTTGTTTATATATTTAATGGTTTGTTTTTTTTTTCAGGTCTAATACATTTAATTTGTTTAGTTTTTATGTTGAAGAAATTCTTTATGTATTATTAAGATAATTTTTTTCTTTATTCTAACCAGTAATTTAAAAAAAAATTAATTTAGATAAATTATACTTTTGTTTGCAACTTTTTGTTATGCACTATATATTCCTAAAAAAGAATATTCTTTAAGGGGTCCTTTTTTTGGTTAATAAATACAATTTAATTTTTTGTCTAAGAAATTATTCTTTTGTTTTTTTTTATATTACGGTTGTTTTAATTATTATTTTTTAATAATTGAAAGTATTTATAAATAAAGAATTGTGTTTATTAGCCAAAAATATTTGGATTCTATTTAAACAGTACTATTTAAGTATACTAATGATGTGTGCAAAAATTATCTTGAATTCAATTTACTGCCAAGCTGTTTATGAGAAGGAATCATCCCGAGGCCAAATGTATCATTTTCATTGTAAAATAATTCAGTTTGAATGGAAATTTGTTTATAGACTAAGAAAAAAAATTAAAAGTTATAGAAAACGAACAGTACTCTTAATTCTATGGAAGTCAAAACAATAAAGCCTTTGAAGTTCTAAAGCGTGTAGCAACTATCTGTCGACAACTGTTGAGTTACCCAAAATTTTTATAAACTAAAACATTTATTGCCTGAAATTAAATGATCCAGTCTTGCTGAATATTCACAGAAGTTGTTTGTCTACAAAAATTCCATAAACCATAAGATTTACACACATATACATACATATCCCAGGTCAGACATCAAAAATGAAATATGAAAAAAAAATATTTCTTCGGCGACTTCCTCAGCAGATTTCTGGCAAAAACTCTGAGAGTAAATAAAATTGCCATGAAAAGTTTCTCAAAAATCTGTCGTTCGGAGTCGACGTTAAACTGTAGGTCCCGCCACTCACGTATAAAATTAACGCACACAACATGAGTGGTGTGAGAAGCTGGGTCCTAATCCTGACTCGAGGGTGGTAATGGCCAATTATGTATGTATGTATACAGTCAGGATTACGGCCTAGCTTCTCACGGCACTTACGTTGAGTGTGTGTTAATTTTATACATGAGTGGCGGAACCTACAGTTTAAAGTCAACTCCGAACGACAGATTTTTGAAGTACTTTTCATGGCAATTTTTGATTACTCAGAGTTTTTTTCCAGAAATCTGCTGAGAGCAAGTCGCCGGAGAAATATTTTTTTCGTAATTCGTTTTGAGGGAGATGTCTTGACCTGGAGTATGAACCGAGGCCTCACGCTTAATAAGCCAACACTCTACCTACTATACTACGGCGACTGCAAGCCATAAGATTTTACATTGAATTGTCAAGTAAAACTTGCTAAATTAAATATAAATTTTATCTTCCTGTGTGCCAGTGGCAACGCTGTCGGAGAATTCACATTTTGATTGAAATTTTGGTGTCCATTTGTCAATGGAAAATGTTGAGGATTCCGTATTCAGGTAATTAAACCCAGAAGTTCTGTTATCTTATAAATATTCTACAATGAAAATAAATTCTTGATAAATTCTGAAAAAAACGTAATACTATGTTCAGACATGTACTTTTATTGAAAATAATATTCGGTTTATTGATAACAATATTTTTAGTATTCAGACACATAATATACGCAAAATTTATTTGACAGCTCATAAATAGAATTGAAAATTCTTTTTAATTTTAGGAATAATTGCTTATAACTTTTTTATTGCTTTAATACAAATTTTGCTTGTTCTTCATGGATTATGTGCCTGTTAAAAACATGTTTATATATATTTGCGGCATTTGAAATACACTTAATTTTAGTAACAATTTTGCATTAAACTAATGACATTTTCCACACAGTTATCTAAAATTGACTTCTAACATCAATTTGTAGCGGCGGATCTTGCAAATACAAATTGTTATCGTAAATACCAGCCGGTCCCGATGCGGGTGGATACATTTCGAGTTTTTCATTTTTAGCACCATATGGAGACGGGTAAGCTTGATACTGATAATGTGTTGGAGTATTATAAGCATAAGAAGGAGCTCCGTATCCTTGTGGATACGGATACATTAAAGGAGCTGGCTGCAAAAAAATAGGATTTTGTGTTCGCGGTGCATCAGGTATTTGTAACACATCTTTGACGAGATCTCTTAAAATATTCAAAGTAGGTTTGCCCGAAACGCAGATAAGCAATGCGAGAAATATTATTATTTTCATTGGAACAGCAGTTTTATATGAACTCGTTTAAGCTTGACGAAAGACTAACTCAAATCTATTGTTTAAACATATAATATTTCAATTGCCTTGAACTTTGATAACTTATGTACATATTTGCTACAACAAAAATGCTGCGTAGAAGTCTTATTTCTAGTGAAATTATAAAAATTTCTAGACTGAATTTTAAGAAAATATAAAATTTTTTTTTATTGAAAGCATGGGGGGGGGGGGAATCGTTACAATATTTAGTTAAACTATAACACACTATATATTGTGGTGGTCATATAGTTTAGATATGACCATAGTATCTTTATTTAATTAAATTGACAATAATGTTGGCTTAAAATTGTTTACTATTATGGTTAGTATATTATGTTCCTAAATAGTTTTTAGAATTCATCTTAATTTACAATACAATTCCTTTCGTATGCTTGTCGTAAAAGTATCCTTTTTTGTTTTTTTAGAAACATTGCTAAGCTAAAAAAAAGTGTGTCTGTCTGTATTGTCATTACAAAGTATTGTCCTTTTTCTTAACAACATGTTTTATGTATTTGACTCAGGAATTTTACCTGGGATTGAATTTTTTCCTAAAATTGTTTTTTCTTTTAATTTTTCTAAATCTCTGCTGAGAATGATACATACATATGTAAACAACAACGAAAATTTTTAGAATTGATAAAATGCATCTTTAAAATTAGAATGGAAATTTAATAAGGATAGTTCCCCAGCAGAAATACATAGTTGATTGGTCTCTAGGTTGTTACGTGTATGTACATACGTGTTATACTATATATAAAAATGAACATGTGATTCAGAAATGTAGGTAATATTGACATTGATTTCCTTTTTTTCATAATTTTCTTAATATTGCATGTCCAATATTATCTTTAATAGTGTTTTGTTCATATGTATGTATATGAATATTTTATTGCGTTTTAGAAATTGCATTACTCCCTTACAAAAGTATACAATATATGTATGTACATACATAAATGGTTCATTTATTCTAAAGAAGATTTTTATTTTATTTACAGCTGCTGATAGTTTTTATTGTTTTGTTTTTGTGTTGTTGTTTTAGTATAGATTAATTAACCTCCTTAACACCTTAATTTCCTACAGAGTTATAGATATTTCTTATAGAAAATAGAATAAAAGCAGATGGTTTTGTGGCGGTTGGCTAGTTGAGACCCTAATCATCAACTTACAAGAAAAAATTATTTGCCATTTGTCTGTAGTGCTTACCAGTTCTGGTTACGTTATTTACATTGAAGTAATCAAAAACAGGAGGTTTTATTAGGCAACGGGCGATGGGAATTTTGCCTCAGTAAGTATCTAGTGGTAATCCATTACTAGGATGCAGCCATTACTTTTGATACCATTGAAACTTACTGTTACAATACATTTTAGATTCTGAAAGTAGTAAACTCTCAAGTATTTCCGTCTTTGTTTCTACAGTCCTTGACAGCTGCATAGAAAATTCCTTATACTTTCCCAGGAAGAATTCCATTTTCCAGTAGTCCGATTAGATTAGTGAATTGTGATAACTTTTGCAAGTACCGCCGTACCCTGCATACCAACAGTCTAAAGTACTGTGCAACATCTGTATCGTGAATTTGGTTATATGTGCTATGATAGGTCCCACCGATAGTGGATAAAATTGACACACAACTCCCACAGTGGCATGAGTAGCTAGATTGTAATCATGACCAAAGAGTTATAAGACCAATTAAGTCTTTTATTTACTCCTCTGTATGTATGCAGATTTTTTCCATTTTATTGACATTGAATTTGAACTGCGCCGCGGATAGTATAAACCATATTTAGCAGCAGAAGTCCATGACAAGTTTTTTTTTACCAGAGTCTCTCGCTCAAGCTAGTCTGTTATATATGTGTGTAAATCTAGTACATATGTGCAAGTTATATGCATTGTTTTAGAATCGAGAAATATTCTTTCTTGTTTAAACATTTCTGTCAGTGGAGCCTTACAATTAGAACAACAATTAGCTGGGATAATCTGGCTTTTACCTGATTTTCCATTACAGATGACTTGAATTGCTCAGTACGTGTACGTTATTGTTGTCGGTAATCCATTTATGTACTAAAAACAAAAAAATAAAAAATATTGTGTATATGTATATGTTTAAATATAAAAACATTAATATAAATATGAACCACGCAAACTAATACGATAATCAGTTAAAAAGAAATTGTATATGTATGTATGTACGTATGTATATTTATAATTTTTAAATATAAGGTTGACCTATTTTTCTCTATTCGTCATAGAAAAATAATTTAATAGAAAGTAAAAGTGAAATTAAACTGCACAGTGGGTTGCTATAGTAATTTCACTGCAATGTGTACAATAGAATAAATTATCTTTATATGACTATCAATATTTATAGCCTATAACGAATAAGAATAAACTTTACGTAAACCTCTTTAAAATCGGTTCATTTATAATATAGTATTTATGATCGAAGTGGAATAGTCAAACAGTAGTTAAGAATTTCGGGAATATATCATCGGTTTGTTAGTAAGAGGCATATCTCTGTCACTCTGTCCATAAGTTGCTGACAGACAAATGCTTTCTACACAAAAAGTATGACTTGAAACACATTATCAACGAGAAAACAATACTGTATACTAAAGGTCTTGATGTTTAAGCTCTATATTAATCCTGAATTGAAAATAAGGTCGATCTACTGAACTTTATCAACGAGTAACAGTTCTACTCTATCGAATCAGATTGAATTTTATCGCCATTTACGCCAAGCCTCCTGCATTTCCACCATAAAGTCATACCAATCCAAAGAGAATATACAAGTACTATATGCTAAAATTCTTTAGCTGCCAATATTACAAACAAATCTAAGCAATAGTTTCAGAAATTTTGTTTATATATTCCGCATGTTCTGCAACGATGGCAACCTACTTTAATGATGCTGCCTTTTTATTGCTAAAAATATTCTTATCAATGTGTTTATGGATCACATTTGGCCTATATAAATAGAGATTATGCTTAGCGGAAGTTTTAGTCTGTTCAGCGAAATTCTTTGAAACAAACAGGGATTTTAATTTAAAATTAAACATAATGAAAGTTGTAAAGTTGTTGCTAATATTTGGATTATTAAGTGCTACAGTTACAGCGCGACCACTCGCTAAACCCACACTTGATGTTATTGGTAATATATTACATGATCTAGTACATGATCCAAGTAGACCATTAGATCATAATAGAAGACCTCCACAAGTTATTGGACAATATCCAGGATATATACAACCAGGTTATTATCCACCACCAGTTTCTGGACATTATTCAGTACCGGCACCATATCCAAATGTTTATCCACCTCCACCACAACACTATCAATATCAACAACATCATTATTATTAATAAACAATAAAATATTTTACTTATAGACGAATAACAAACATCTTCTTCTGTTTTACTCTGTGGTAAATTTGATGCTCTATAGTTAGGTTGAGCTTATATAACAATATTTATTAAAAAATCAATAAATGGTTGAAATTAGGAATTAATGTGGAAGCCAGCTAAGACAAGTTTAAAAAGAAGCATTTTCAGTCGGACCATTAAGGAGTAGAACATAAGAAAGGATATAAGCCGCTATTAAAAAAAGTTGTTAGTACCCTCTTGCTACGTTCACTGAATGCATAATCAATTCCTGTTTTTAAACAGTCGAAATCATATTTCCCGATATAGGGTATTTCTTACAGTCGAGGTTTATGTACAATTTTTATTTTAAATCATCAATTCTATTAAAATATCAGAACTGTATCACGTGACAATAGTATTTTTGTTATTCAATTTTTAAAATTTTTAAAGCAATCTTCACTTTTATGTACAAAAATACACTTAAAATATAAGTTACTTACACAATGTATTTGTTCTTAAAAATAATATTTCATCTTCTAAATTAAACAAAAATTCTTAATAAATATATTCCACATCGTTTTTAGGATTATTTGGATCTCCAACATTGCTACCTGTAGGTGGAATAGGTGCCGCTGGACTATTCGGTGTTGCTGGAACATTAGCCGGTTTGTATGCAGGTGTATTTGGCCAAATATAAAGTGGATATTGTCCGACAGTATTTGTAGGATGATAAACTACTCCTGTATTGGGATATTGAGACTGAGGATAATAATAGTATGGATATCCTGCACCCGATACATCTACTGGTTGGCTAACAAATAACGGCACAGTTATAGGTGTTCTAACAGGCACGCGGTAAATCAATTGATTAGCATTTGTTTCACTAGTACTATCTATCCAAATAATTTGCGTCATCAGAATGATAACGGCGATAGTACTAAAAAAATGCCGTAAATCCATAATGTGTTACGTTACGATCCGTTGAAGTTTTAAAAAACAACTGAGGTTGTTGGGTATCAAATGATGAACTTTTCTTCTTAAAGATTTCTTTAAATATGACAACAAAATGATATTCATATTTCAAAACATACATATGCACACTAATACAATACACTTCACAAGATAGCCTTTTATGTAGATGTAGCATGTATTTTTAACCGCAAAACTTACCAATAAGATGACACATTTCTTTCGATATTTCAAATGAGCTCTTCTTATAAGTATTATTCACTGAAATTTATTCAGAAATTCACTACAAAATAAGAGGCTTTTCAAACGTATAAAAAAACTTAATTAAAAGTGGATTGTTTCAAATCTTGTTAAAATATCATCGATATCCATTTATATGGAATGAGTTGTTGGTATGCACTTGGTATTGGTATTTTTTTTTAACAATACTTCTAAAGATGAAAATAATATTCTGATGACTTTCAAATATACATTTTTTTGTAACCAGTTGTGTTTCATTTCCAATATTTAAAGAAAAAAAAATTATCGGATAACCTTGACGTTTTGGTACCCTACCCATAGTTTTATAATTTCGTTTCTTCTTGTGACTGAATTCTACGTGATGTTAGGCTATTTCTGACTGAAATAGAGATAGCTTACTTAGATCCAATAAGGTCCCGTTGTAACACCGATATTATCTATTCTGTCATAAAATTATAACTCTTGGTTAACATCTCTCAGCCAAATATGGTGTGAATTCTATTCAAACCATGAATTATTCTTATTCTATTATTATATTAGATTACCAAGCAAAGAAATGCGGAATAAGAATCCTCTTCTTCCTAGTTATTAATTCTTCTGCAGCATCCCACAACCTATTTCGAGCCTTGGGAAGGATCAAAGCCTAATTATAACTGCCGGGAGGATCCTAAAGTGGTCTCTGATCAGGTTTAACGCAAATTTTGTTCAGGATAAAAATATTCAGATCTGTTTAGCTTGGAAACAAAATACAAAAAAAAAAAAAAATTACCGCACATTTGTAGTGTTTGCTTTGCTAAACTTCCTAATTTTCAAAATCGATGTGTTTCAGTCAGGATTACGACCGAGCTTCTCTAACCATGTGTGTACGTTAATTTTATACATGAGTGGCGGGCCTTACAGTTTCAAGTCCCCTCCGAACTACAGATTTTCGAGAAACTTTTCATGGAAATCTTATTTTTTTACTCACAGAATCTGCACAAATCGGCTGAGTGGAATTCGCCTAAGAAATATTTTTTATATTTCGTTTTGTTGGAGATGTCTGACCTGGGGTTTGAACTGTGGCCTCACGTCTAATAAGCCAACACACTACCTACTAGTCTATGGCGACGTACTAAACAAGTAAGGTAGTAAAAATAGGCGAAAATGGCCATTTTGATGTTTTTTGACCTTTTCAACATATTTTGTAAGAAACCATTTCGATTTTTCTTTGCTTTCAGAACATACAGACATACATACATAATTGGTCATTACAACCATTCAGTGAGGATTAAAAAGAAAAAAAGTCGAAACAGACTCAGACTCTTAGGAAGTATACCCCTTAAGTAAGATATATTTAAGATCGATCGTGAATATATAGAATAGTAAGGCAAGCATTAATACCGAAGTTGTATAAATTGTTTTTGTTATTTCATATTCATAACTTATTTTCCATGCTAGAAATCTCCATTTCAAGGCTACTAGTTCTGTTTTTGTTGCAATACCTTCCAATATCTGTTCCAGTTTTATTGATCGCACATAGTTTATTAAGATATGCAGTTCTTGAAGTTATACATACGTTGTATTAAAGCATACATTTGCAATCATTTTTGTTTTTCCAATGTTTGTTTACAATTAAATAAAATTAATTCCGAATTATTAGCACAAAACATCTGCTTAATTTGGTTAAATCTCTTTTTTATTTTTCTCTATTTCTGCTGCAAGTGGCTACAAGCCTCAAAGCAATTTCCCATTTACAAACGCAAAGTCTCAGTGTTCAGACGTGATTTGAATTCCATCGAATATGAATATTTGTTTTTTTTCGTTGTGTGACTAATAAAAAAAATTATAAGAAATTAAAAAAAAACTACAAAGTACGAAATACATAATAAAAGAACTGTAAAAAACTACAATAAAATAGCAACAAAAATTAATGAAATAAAAATTAATGCAAATTGTGTTTTGTTTTTGTTTAAGAACTTTTAAATTGAATCATGTAAATCAGGTTAACCCGATTAAAACGTCTGAATCATTTGAAAAATATTAACGGGGCTTTAAATTTATTTTGTGAAAACAATTAATATAAGAAGATGCAGCCTGAGAGAAGTTCCTCATGACGTCGACATCCCACTTAGTTTGTATCACGCAATTTTACATTTGGGTTATGACCTGTTTAAAGGAAGATAATCGAAAAAAAACCGTGTTATTGATGAAAATCAGGTCATGACTGTATATCACGTGATGGTAATGAATTTTTGTCAGAATTTCATCAAGGTAATCATAGCTTGTCCACTGTATTCAACGGATTTAATCTCTTAAGGTAGATGTCTACTTCCATTCACTCTGTTATAGAAATTTATAACAACTGTAAAGTAAAACTCTGGTATTGCAAAAAGATTAAATTTCTTCCTCCATAGATTTACTTCTTTTCCCAATCAGTAGAAACCCAGAGATGAAGATTTGCAAAGAAGATTGGTTTGAAGTGTACACAGAATTCAAGAACTTAATAGCTCCTGTTAATACATACCTGTTTCTTTAGAAACAGTAGGGACAAGAAAAAAGAGGAAACCACAGAACTTCTTCTCTGCCAATGTCGGGTAGTGAGAAAAAACTAAAACGAAAGTTTTCTGAATACCACAAATTTAACGATAGAAGTTCTTCACAAGTTAATAAAACTATTGGGATTGCAGAAAAAAGCCAGACTGAAATGGCGGAAACATGATACAATAGTTATAATTACAATGGGACTTTATAGGAACTAAGGATGAACATTTAAAATATATTTTTTGTGAAGTTTTTTGAATTGCAGAAATCCATTAGGATATGAAGATTTGTAACACCAGAGTAGAGCCAAAGTTCGATACTAAAACAGCTCAAAACTTTTTCAAGACTTATGCGAAGTGTGTTATTTGAATATATTTGGAAAAAATAAAAATATTTAAATTGGAGCTTATTGTGGCACTTAATCACAATTGTACGAAAAACTCGTACAATCGAAATTAATTTATACGTGATCGTGATCGAATTTAAGAAGAAATCAAATTCTATTAAAAATTTCAGCCATGATTATACTTTCTACGCATGGAAGTTAGAAACATTAAAACCAACGCTTCAAAAATTTGATTGTATCAGTCAAAGACTTAAACCAGCTGTACCACCCGCAAGCAAAAAGAAACCAGGTATATCAAATACTACGTGGTTATGCTTCATGCTATAATAAAGTATCGCAGGGTCTTGGAAGATACTTGAATAACATTAGAGAGCTGAAAGATACATGTATATAGCTGCACATCTTACAGGCATCATATGCCCTGCATAGGAGTAGCTTGAAATGTTGGGACGAAGAGCAATACAAAAACTCCTGATCAAATGCCTAGCGAAGTTGCATATGCCTACTGCCATTCTGTTCAATTATACAGTTGAGGTTCGTATTGTTCAATTATGAAATCATGGCTAACTACCAATTACATGACAGAGTTATCGATTTTTCACACTTAGTTTTGATAAAGATGGTATAAAAGACTTTATTTTCAATACTATTGGGAATGTCAATTTTAATACTAAGGAATATACCGCATAGGCCTCCTGTACATCTGTAAAATGTATGTCGTTCAGGTGTATATCGTATAAATAAGAAGATAGAAATAAATAAACAAATAATTCTTCTAATCATTAAGTCGCACTTGTTCTTGATGTAATTTAAACATTTTTTCTTTTTTTTTTTTAGAAGTACAAACTGAAATTCCTTTATTTGAGTTCTCCCACAAGCTCTAAAATAAATTGACGATGTTTTCAAACATTTCGATGTTTTTTG
Organism: Sarcophaga subvicina; assembly: GCA_936449025.2. Taxonomy (NCBI): domain Eukaryota; kingdom Metazoa; phylum Arthropoda; class Insecta; order Diptera; family Sarcophagidae; genus Sarcophaga; species Sarcophaga subvicina. The sequence goes on along the minus strand of OW388081.2, from coordinate 105,723,352 downwards.
GCCATCAATCTTATTAAAGTCCCTAAGGTTTGTGGTCTGGCTACATAACTTAATTAACTTCCACTAGCTCTTATAGAACTTTTTACATTAAAATAAATTATAAACACATTCATAGGGGAGTTACATTTGATAGTGGAATCTTGAAATTGTATTAAGACCAGAATACAAATGAATGAATTTAAAACTTGAAAAAGTCATAAAACAGAATTATTCTATAAATACGGAGTCCAGCCATTAAGAAGTGTTACAACAACAATCTGATTTCCAGACAATCATATTTTTTGTTTTGGTTTCTTTTTTCAGAATTGTATAAATACAAGTCTTACAAATAAAAATTTATTTAGTTCTAGTTTAGCCTTGAACAAAGAAAGAAAGAACTTTTTTGAAGAACAACCAATAAAACGTTAACCATTTAAAATAGTTCGAAATGAAGTTCTTAAATATTTTATATATTTTTGTTATAATTATGACCAGCAATTTAAATGGTGGTATTTTCAATTTGTTTTCAAAGGAGCTTAGTGGTCCATTGGCGTATGGTTTTAAGATACCCGGTATTTCGGCCTTTGGTTATTACGGTGGCGTAAGGCGTAATAAATCTGCTGCTAAAAGTAAAGGACGTACTTTTAAACAAATAGCTCGTATAGCAAATCCACGTCAATATGCACGTAGCAATCGACCATTTCCAGGACAGCCATTTTATCCACAAGGAAAACCATAATTTTAAGATATTTTTGATTAAATTTTTAGAATTATCGAAATGAATGTGATATTTTTAAGAGTTATTATATTAAATAAATTAAATATTGTGTATATGTAAATAGAATTTATTTCTTCGTTTTTCTTATTATGTAATATGAACGAGTATTATGATTATGTCAAGGATATAATAATGTAGCAGGAGCCAAGCGATAACTAAGATAATTGAAGAGAACGTGCAAGACCACAACATTGATGTATTTGAAGTTTTGAGATTTTGATCTCCAAAAAATGCAAAAATGCAGATGATTCTGCATGGTTTGCTCTTTCTTTGCTTCATGTTGGTATTATTTCTTGTTTTTACGCCAAAAAGTGATCACAGTTAGTCAATATGAAATTATTTTAATTGTTCCTGTTTGTTTTGTTTATTTTCTCTTTAAGGCCATATCTTCAGATATCTTGACGTCTATTTCGTCTCTTTGTTCCTTAAGAATTCCATACATGTGCTTATGCTCTATTCATCTTAATTTTATTTTATGAATTTCGAAGGCATTAGCTTTCATATTTTTTAGGGTAATCCCATATTTGGCGAATATAATGCAGGAATCTTTTAGGAATGATCTCTAACTTATTGTCAATTGACGTAAACTTTGCATTAAAATAACAATACAGAGAGAACGTTGCTCTTGAACATTTATGTACTCCAGCGCATAAATATTAATAATTCTCTTCGCAGTCTGTATTGTTGACACTTCTGTGTGAAAGAGACTGCAGTGATTCGGCAGTCGTATGGTCTAATCCAACCGAATCCGAAAAAATTCCGGTAGCAACAGTTCCATTCAATTTTGAGCCATCAATTAAGATTTGAACCGAGTCTTTTACGAGATGACCAGCACAACTTATCCAGACTACTTCCTCCGGAATGGACATCCTGAATTTTCGTTAGAAGTTATATCGTGAAATTATGCAGCAAATATTCCCGATAGACCAACCTCTCCAATTGTCTATGCGTGCCCAGTATTTAATTCATACCACAGTCTAGTTAGACATTCTAGGTCGCAAATCTAATTTTCCCTATCACTTTGCTACAAACGTCAAGGGCACTATTAATGGTGTTTGGTTTCCAATACAGCTTTCTATGCAAAAAAGCCCCAGACGATACGCCTCACCTTTGAGGTAAAGTTCAGTTTCAGCGTTCGAAATGCGGCGGCTTGTACTTTGAAGAGTACAACCCACATTTTCTCGGAATTAATACCCAAACCGCAATCAGATACACACTCACTGGTGCTATTCAGAACTAGTTGCATCCCATCTCTAATAGAGTACACAAATCAGATTTTTTTGTACCCACTCCTCATAGTATTGATGTGAACAATGTTTGGTTTCAACAGGACAGAAACTTGCCACAGACCTAATGCTATAATCGATTTATTGCATCAAGAATTGTAATTGTAAGAACCACGTAGTCCGCATAGGTAATATCTTCACATCCAACATATTTTAACATCTCTAGCAATTCGTTCACAAGATTACTTATGAATCTTGCAGTTCAATCTTCTCCTATTTACCTCATTGATTGCTTTATCCTTTCGAAGGTAACTCATGTGTAGTATACCTATGTATTCTCAAAAACACTCGTCGATTCGTGCCGAGAATCGCACTGTATTGTACGGTGATTTGTCTCTGCGTGTTATGGTGGATGTGAGGTTTAGAACGTATGAAATATTACGAAGTTCATAAATCGTTTCAATTGAAATTAATTGTACCCAGAAGTAATAATTATCACACATAGACTTGGTTTTTCCAAATTCTATCAATGGCTGTAAGACTCAATCTAAATGACGGAAATTTTGGCAGTTATCAACTGACAGACGCCTGCATCCGAAGAAGCAGTGTTGGCTTTTCAGTTAAGAGACGGGAAATTAGAAATGTTATGAACTTATTGACATCTCTTCCTTTAAACTTTAAGAGAACTATAATGACTTTTTATTTTATTCTAGGTAAAGATATAATTTTCAAAACTTAAACTATTTCAAATGAATGCAGTTAGTTGGTCACGTGAATTACTATATCTCATTACATGTGTGTATATATACATATGTATGTATATGTAGTAAATAGAAAATTAAGCTTAAATTATCACTAGATCTAAATTGTTTAATAAACCTAAACTTTTTCCGCTTAAAATCTCTAAAAATAAATACAAAGAAATGATTGATACGTATCACTTACCACCAGCCCATAAACTCTCATCATCCATCCGTCCATTCACTCATTCATCCAAACAAGCAAGCCACAATCTCTCTTAGTAAAAAGCCATGACAATGCTCTGGCTTAAGTTGAAGAATTTTTTACCATTTGCAAACGATCTGTCTTTGCGTTGAGACGTGATTTGAATTTGAAAATTAAAAGAAAAAATACACTGTAAATCGGATGTCAGTTTATAAAACGGCAGAGTAATACTATAAAACAAAAACAAAATTATAAACAAATAATAAATAAAATTAAAAGAATTGTATACATTTTAAGCAAAATAAATAAAACAAATGCTGCAAATTTTAAGAACTTACATAAAGGAATACTGTGAAGAATATGATCACTTTTAAAACCAACCAATAGTGAATGATTGATATAAGCTTACAACAACAATAAGCGTGTCTGTGTTTGTTTTAGAAAACGTTACAAAATAAGAAAAAAAAACATTTTCAGAATATTTACAAATTTTATGTAAAGAACTTTAAACGAATTTTGTATTTTCTGTTGTAGAATATGACGTTCTCTGTCACAATCACAATATAAATAGCAGCAGTTCCAGATAAGAAAGCATCCAGTTGCAAATTAAACTTTATTCGGAAAAGATCTCAACAGAACGGAATTAAAAAAAAAATAATTTTAAAATGAAATTATTAAATATTTTATTGGTTTTAATCGTCACTGTGATGTTTAGTGATTTATGTTCTGGTGTTTTTCTACCTCTGCTGAAGGGTCTAAAGAAAAAACTTATTTATGGCAGCTATGCTCCCGGTTACGGATATCGTAGTCCTCGTTACGGCTATGGCCACGGTTATAATGGCGGATATTATGGCAGTGGTTATGGTAATGCTGGATATGGTGTACGTCCTTATTCTCCTCAACGTTTTCGTGGCGGTCGTAAACGTACTGGCCGTACTTATAGTGATATTGCACGTGTTATCAATCCCAATCCATATGTATTTACTGGCCAGCGACCATATCCTGCTCAACCCTTCTACCCCCAAGGATAACTATAATGTACCCAATAATTGTATATATAAGTATTTAATATGTGATATTTGTAATGTTAATGAAATATTCGAAATAAAAATATAAGAAAAAAACGAAATGATTGTTTTTTACAATTTCAATAGGAGTGAGATTTCTTGCAAAGTGATTGTCAATGGATATCGTACAAGCGCATATTATTTTTAATTAGTGTCATAAAAATAAAATGTGGCATTTGGTATCGTCTTGTCTACTTCTGCGTTTTTATGAAAAGAAATAAAAATCAACCGGTACCTTGCTTCATTGACCGTTACGTTGAAATATGCATCGTTCTTGAAGAAGAACGTTCCAACGATGCTGCCGATTCACAAACCACGTAAAGTATGCAATGCCTCTGGTCGCTGTTTACGCACAAGGAGCTTCGTTGCTGTAGTTCATTTTTCAACAGAAATTAATTTGCCACACAGACACAGCGTGATTTTTGATAATAAAATTTATAAATATGCGTGCATTTGTTAGCTTATACACATTATATGACACATGTCACGAATCTTTCCTTTTAATACGGAAAAACAAAACAGCAAAAATTACCCCTTACTAGATAACGATCGAAATTTATGAAATATATATACATACGTATAATTCATCCAACAAGGTATTCCAAAGATGCTCGATTGGGTTTATGGGTTATATTCCATTGGGGTTGTATTGAAATAGAATTAAATTTTGTAAGGCACAATTCTTTGAGGTAAGGTGTGAAAACAAATTCTCGAATAGAGTCGCGGTTAATATATTTTACTACAAAAGCAAATAAATATTTAAAAATATTTCTACAATATAACGTTTTTAATGTTAGAATATAATGCAAAGATGGTATTTTTGCTTGCGCTTCTTATTTTCGAAATCATTAAAATTTAACATTAACACGTATTTAAATCATTTATTAACTTTTAATTTAAAACGGCAACACATTTATGCATAATAAATTTTTTAATTGTGCTTTTAACATAAATTCCATTCTAAATACAAAGTAAAGTCCCGACTCAAAAAGTACCATCATTTATGAAAGTTGGTGTGAATAATATGCAAATTTTGTTTTTAAAATAGACAACATAAAGGAAATTGTTTCATTGGATTGTAGAACAAAAAAAAAGAAAAAAATTTGAGGTAAAGAAAAAGATGAAAGTGATTAACAATTTATAAATGGCATGTGTTTGTTATTCATTAGTTTTCATTCCTGCACTGCTTGGTTCTTATCATACAACATTGTCGTATTAAGATGAATGTGAATTAAAATAATAATAATTTAATTTACATTATCAAAGTCATTGTTTTAATGTTACATTAGCGAAAAGAGCGGCACTGCACTTATATACCGATCGATATGTGTTTATTTGAATTCTCAGTGCAACAAAAGATTCGCAACATGTTGGAAAGTCTAAAATACTTAGTATGGTTTGCTATTTTACAATATACAGGCGCTTTAAACCGAACAACGATCGAACAACCTCTTCTCGAGGTGATTTAAAATATAAAGACAAGAAATTATTCAAATATCCTTCACGGCTTCTCTGGGTGGAGCGCATCCGAAAGGTTCAATTTTCCATGACTTTGGCGCATAAATCAGACTAAACGATGGCATGGATTATGTTAGCTTTGACGACCACTTTGATTGACCCTTATTCTTATACACCCAGGACTTAAGAAACCCTCACTTGATAAAGTTTAACGGGGTCAAATCCCACTATCTCTTCGGTTAGTTGTCATCACCATCGCGAAGAATGACCATGCCTTGAAATCGCTTGAATTCAATTCTTAAAGAATCCCAAACTTCACAACGAACAGTAAATTTGTATGGGACGCATTAGGTGCTCCTGGATCTCTTGTGGACTGGTATTGTCCCAAACTCAACAGTTTTGTTTGTTCACAAAACAAGAAATGAGCCTGAACGGGGAAGATGATTTATCGATGAAAATTAGGGTCAGTTACCAATAGCTCTAGAGCCCATTCTGCGAACACACGTCGTTGTCTATGGTCGTCCATGGTGAATAACTGACAATTAATATGACAGATGTGGTAAAATGAACGTTATCAACTCTCAAAGTTCAAAAGCCCATGTTAGAAGACCATACATATATATATATTTAAATAAAAATTCGAATGTTAAAACGAATTAAATACTTATTATTAAACTTATTTCATTAAGGAGTTAAATAACAACTACCGGTTGTATAAATAATTAAGTAAGGAACTGTGTGTAAAATAAAATATTTCATAGAGAGCTTGGATCGTATAGAAATTTAATCACATTCTAAAACCCTCCCTTCCTATCATCTTAAACCAGTTAGCAATCAAATATTTACTAATAATAACTCAATCCGCTACTTATTGTAGCTGCTCATTTAAATAAAGATGAATTTTTAAATAAATTTATGATGTAGACACTGAATTATTACAAAATTAATATAGTTAGATTAAAGATAAATACCCTGCCTTTCATATTAATTGTTAAAAAAAAAGAAACAAATTTTAGTTGTTATTCATTTATAAAATGTTTAAATTAGGACGTGTTCCGAATACCAGACACGTTTTCATAGATACAAACAAATTAACACAATTTATAAGGGATTAAAAACATTTAAGTGCAGGTTAACAGATTTGATTTAACGTAAGCTAGATATGTAAGCAAGAGTTAAAATTTCAAAAACCACAACATGTTCTCAATCTTTAAGAAAAAAAGTAGAACTAAAATTGCACGAATTTTAAATAAAAGCTTTGTTAACTTTCTAATTCCCGAAATCGAAAACTATAAAAAAATTTTAAATCTTTTTTTTTTGTTTTTATTGTATATAGTTAGTTTGTTTGAGGAGAAGGTGGGTGTACCTTTTTACATACCCAAATACATACTACGTTAAAAGAAGTATACAATGAAATTTTGGCAAATATTTAAACATGTCACGTAATAAAAAAAAGAGGCAAACCGAATAAAATGCACTCGTTTAAAAATAACAGCTACTTTATTGATTTATATGCTTTACGATATTTATTTTGATATTTTTTTAAAGTTTATTCAACTTTGAATGTATAAAGAAAAAAAACATAATTTTTGTTTACAAAAACGAAAAAAGTAGATCAAGTTTAAGGTCTTACGATATTCATAAACCAAATGGACGTGGATATTATTGCATTTAGCAACTTGTGTAATAACACTTACAAACATGTAAAATGTGACTTTTAAATGGAAATAAATATCTTAGATGTAACTATATGGAATTCTATTAAATATTGATAAAAGCTTTGCTTACTTACCCCAATAAGATCAATAATTTAATCCAGAATATTTTATAAGTTTCTTCGATTTTGCGAGATTCTCCTACAGTTATTAACTTTAAGTCTTAACAGATTTTCTTCAGAATTATTTTTCCACCGGAGCTTCGATATATTTTTTCTACGTTTGCATTCGGGATAAGTGTCAAATGTCAATCATTATACTTTGACCTGTTTGACTATCGTGTGTTAATTTCTCCGTACAACTTAACGTTCTTTCGATACTCTCCATTTACGCAGAAAATTCCATATATCTTGTGAAGTATTTTTCTCTGCGCAATAACCTATATTTCCCAATAAAACAGACCGTGCAGTATGAGTGTCTTAAAGACCGTTCCTTTTTCGAGAGGGCTTTGTTTCTAAACATCTTGTTTAGCCCGCAATAATACATCCTTCGCAAGAATGGTTCTTTATTTTTAAACTTATATTATTATTTTTATTTATGTCCGGTATTGCCGTAAATAATTAAAACTCAACGTTATAGTGATCAACTGAAATGAAAAAAGATTTATTATCTGTTTATAAATCTGTTATGCTCTACCTTGGCTCCAAATTGTTTACTCTGGTGCGATTTGGAAAAAAATCAATGTAAAGTTTTCGATAAGTAGATATAAACCATGTCAAACAGATATGTTTAGCGAAACATCGTATGATCGAACGCCATTTTTTCCACTCGTTGAATTATTAATTTTTGAGTAAACTATTATGACAGAGGCTAGATATGCCTGGAATATGTACCGTCCCTTTTATTTATAAAATTTATTGAAAACAAAAACTAATCACTTTATTCGAAACCAAATATTATCAAATTTAACTCACCGCTTTACAAAAAAAAGAAGAAAAATTTTTATTTTTTAATGATTGAAAAAAAAATTGAAATTGAAATATTAAGAATAATATTACCACTCTTCTTCTTACATTTCTATGAATATATATATGTATTTATATAATGTAAATATAAAAAAATATGTAGAAAAATAACCAGACTTTTGAAAACAATATGTATGTAAGTATGTACGTATTTATATATGTATGAAAGTAAACCGATTAGCATATTATATACCGGGAATTTTAAAATTCATCTCCCATACTTCGGGTACTGTGGTAAGGAATACATTATTATAAAATAATCCTATAAGACGACACACTAAATGGGAGACGGCATGTAATGGAGGTGTTGGATTTTCATTTAAAATTCCTATAGATTGTACAATCAATGGTTTGACATCCATAAATTTCTTATTAGCCAACAGCATTGATAACTCTCGCATTGAGGAGGAATAATCTTCACAAGGTACAACATTTTCACCCGTAGTACTACAGAAAAAAAATTAAAAATTTTAAAACAGTTTTTTAAAACAAATCTCCTCTAAATGAGAAGTAAAAAGGTATTAATTTAAAAAAGCTCACAGACTTATTCATCCATTCTCACAAGTTTTTACGCAGTATAGCTACTTACCTTTTATAGGGGAATAACGAAAAAATCACAAGTGCTAAACACCGTGTCAGCACTTTACGCCTATGAAAATATAAAAAGAATATAATACATAAATAAATTATTGAATTTAAATAATCTGTATTCGCGTATTACCTATTCGTTACCACTTCCTTTTTAAAGCCTATAGCGCCTAGAATACCATCGCCCCAACTTTCAGACGGTGTTGATATAATTTGTAAATGGCGGGCTAACATTTTTAAAGGCTTTCTAGCATTTTGAGGTTCTTCTACCATTATTCTACAACCCCATGATATCATAGCACCCCAAACAATAGCCATAATGGGTTCGGTAGATGGCTCTGTTTTTAGGCTCTCAATCAATTGACTTAAATCTTGTAGGAATGTTATACGATCTCCGGCTGAAGTTATTTTTTCCATTTTATACAAAATAAAAACATGTAGAGTAAACATACAGGAACTTCTCATAATCGGCATTAGATCTAATTTCTCCAGAGACATTTGTAGCAGTACAAAGAGATTGAGCCAAGAAGGTGAGTGCCAATCTAAGCTATCCTGGGAAGAACGAAAATAAAACGCTATGCTCGATTCCAATAAAGTGTAGGTGTCTGCTATGAAAGCTTTCATATGACCAATAGCACTTAAAATGCTACACATCAATATATTGCCAGCAGGAGCATGTAATTCTTGCCATCTCACCAAACATTCCATATGCAAACTAGGTGAATGAAAAGTATAGTTTTGTTTAAAGCTTAAAGAATAGTATTTGCTTTACTTACTTGGATGTTTCCACGCTTTGTGTTTGCATAGGCAATATAATTTCCAACATAACATTTAAGGCCTCACGTCTTTGCTCCTCATAGGTTTTTGTAGCAGCTAATGAGCACAAAGATTTATTTAAAGTATTGAGCAACTCTTCAAATGCATTTTGAAAAACGCGTTTGCCCTCTTTAGTGGCTAATAGTTTCGGGTTTTTTACGGCACAAGCTCTCTGTAAACGTATCATGGTTCTGGTATATAATATACGTTTCGCAGTAGCATTCGATATATTTTTCGTTTGATCAGAACGTTCGGGCATCATGGCGCAGGTTAAACGTATTAAACTATAATTAATTAATTAATATTCAATATATTAACATATTAACTAAGGTTGAAAAACAAATTTCAATTAAACTTACTCCAATACAGCTCTGTCAGCGTAGTTAGTTTCGGTTGGTATCTTTAAAATAATTGTTGGTTCTACTGTGGTCACAAACCACTTAAGCAAGTTTTCCAGTTCTGTGTATTCCACCATATACCAGGGATATTTAATGGCATCTTCAAGTGTTTTGCTAGTGTTGACATGAATATGAATATTTGGCTCGAAGGAAATCTTAACGAATATTGTAAAAAGACGGGAAACAGTTGTGTTCTGCAATTTTACTGGTATGGTAGTTAGCAATTCTGTAAACCAATCATTCCAATCGATGCGTATGAATATATGACCCAACAAGGCATGACATTCAGGTATAAACTGTAATTGTTGAAAATAAGAATCAGACAGGATCTAATTTTATACATCTAATTTATAACATCATCTGGCTTCACACTTACAAACATACCTATCCACAAAATTTTCAATAAGCCATTGTTGATATCATCAGATTTAAAGTGCTACGAACTCTTGATCATTGCACAGAACAATTATTACTTACCTTCTGTAAACTATCGTATAACATGTCGATATATTCGATTTGAGGTTTAAATAGTTCCCAAGGTAATTCGGCAATACCCTCATGAATGGGTCCGTAAATATAATGCTCAATATTAGGAACTCCGAAGTGATGAATGTACCAACTAAAGGTATGACTTAAAATTTTGTGAGAAACTAGGTTGGATAAACACAATAAAAACAAACTAAAATCTTATGAACCCGCATATCGATTAAAAATAACTTACTGGGTAAATTTTCCAAAACAAATATTAAAGTTCTTATGAAATTTTTAATGATTATTCTGCTAGAATCAGCCTGTTGTTCACTCCAGGGGTATAGGACTTTACCATTAACACTATTCACCAGCTGCCGTATCCAATTGGCTGATAGTTGCTGTATAGTGTTTTCGGTATAGACAATCAGCCACGGAGAATACATTTCAATAATTGAAGCAAAAATTAAGTCACAAACTTGAATAATAAAATATTTCAATTATTTAATGTAAAACCAAACGATTACAAAAAAAAAAAAAAAAAAAAAACAGATAACTTACTTTGATCGGCCAATAGCTCTTGATAGGTACATATAGCGGTAACTACCAGACAATGACCGAAACAAGAAAACCACATGGCTAATGGTTTGCAATAGTCTTTATGCTTTGGATAGAGGCCATGTAGGCCATGGCTTAAACGCTCTTTCTGAAAATGTCTGGCAAATAGCATCACCGTATCTGTTGAAGCTTTAAGATTAAAAAGATTTTGCTTTCTAGCGAAATCCATTACAATTGTTTCTAATTTATCTTGAGTGCTATTCAGATCACATTGTTCGCAATTAAATTTAACGAGTAATGAATTTAAAAGATCTAGCAAAACTATTGGCATCAATTTTTGATCTGATATACGATTCAATACCTCCTGCATAACTTCGCCATAATGTTCGGGAAAATCATAATTGAAAATGTGTACCAAATGACGACGAAATTGATCCTGTAGCAGACTTGACGAAGGCTGTGACCAAGATTCCAGACCTTGTAAGACCATTTGTAATAAATTGTTTATATCAAATAATTTGGGATGATAGGAATCGAACCATAAAATTAAATCAAACTAAAAACAAAGAAATCATTTCGTTATTGCCTGTGGTACCTATTTAAATAGAAAATTCTTTACCTTTGAAAATAAAACAAATAAAATTTTTGTATCACAGAGTTTCAAATGGGAGTCCACCAGATATTTATACATTTTCAGGAAATAAGGTGGTCGCGTCTGACAGGGAACAAATACACCGGCCAGAGATTTTATTAAATTTGGTCTTTTCAAAGCCAATTCCAATATTTTTAAGCCTTCGTTTTCTTGACGTTCTTGTATAAAAACCTTAAAAATATAAAACATTAAAATAAATTAAAAAAAAAAATAAAAATTTAAATCTATTGACTTACTCCTAAATCATTTAGTAGTTCCGTATAAAATTTATTTGTTGCATTAAATTTCATGGTTATGTCTGACATATTATCGATAACATGATAGAAAAACTCTACCCCGGTATTTAATTTTAACTGATTTTTAACATCATTCTGATTCGAGGTTCTAGTTAATAATAAACGCACAATTTGACCGATTTGTCCAACACATTTCGCAAAATCTTTTACATTTTCGTTTAACATTTCGTTAATAATTTTTTCATGTCTTTCGCGATACGTTGTGATTTTTTCCTGAACTTGCTCATCTTTACGTATCATTTCTAGGGTTGTTACAATACGTGCGGGTCTTGAACACTGACGATTGAAGAGCAAAGAATTACAACTTTTTAATTTTATTTGTTCATAAGGCACCATTTTATACAGTTGTATTATATTGTCCATGTAGTTGCGATTAATAGCATTTAGTTCCGATGTTTTAAAATGAAATTTTCTAAGAATTTTAAAAAGAAGATTAGAAACATAGCTTTTAAAGTTGTAATTGTAAATTTCAACTTACGTTGCTGTGCCAGTTAAAACCTTCAATTTATCTTTCAAGTCTTTCAACGAATGCTGCGTTATTTCTTGTGGCAACAATATCTCCGGTCGTTTATATTGGGGCGGAGATAAATGTTTATCATAAGAACTTAAATGGATTTTAATACGTTGTATTGGCGTGGTTTTTGTTTTTGCCGCTGATGGCGTAAATGTGTTTTTATTTGTCGTTAAACGGAAGCACTTACGAGCCCATTGTTCAGCTTGATGACGTTGCTCTTTCCGTATTGAGGGCAAATATAAAAACTCTGTCCAATGATCCTAAATAGAAATTATAACGTAATGAAATATAATAATAAAATAAAAAAGATATTTACCGTATAACCATTTAAAATTTCACCCAATTTTTCACTATTATACTGTGGTGGATAGTTTGTTTGCTCCTTAGATATTTTATTAATGGCGGTATCTTCTAGCCACAAGCTATACGTTTTCATTATTCTAATTCAAATAAAAATACGAAAAAACTTTATAATTATAAATTTCCTTGAAACATTTAAACATACTTTGCGCAGTTCCTGTAGCAGTAAATAAGGCCATCATTTTTAGCACTTTCATTGCTCGATTTACTTTCATAGTACGATTCGGCAGTTTTAAGTTGGGATTTTATTTTTTTCATTACAGCTACATTATATTCATAGAATTTATCTGATACGCCAAACACTTGTTGGAAACTATGATCATCATAGTGTATGGGTATGCGCGACAAATACAATTGGAAAAATTTCTGATTTATAATGGGAAAGAGTGCATGCTTTGCATCCATGCTGGCTATTAAATTTGCATATTTATATAAAACCAGCATATGGGCAGGATATGTTGGTCTCTTGGCCATGGTTAAAGTTTTCTAAAATTTCAAAAAAGAAACTCAATAAAAATAATACAAAAACTTGAAATATTTACCTTTAAAACAAAATCAATATTTGGTTTAGAACCACCTGCATTTAATTGCCTTAAGAATTCTGTCCATATGTAAGAATCCTCCATTTTAAACTCAATTTCTAATAACAATAAAGCTACCCAGGGATAATAAGGTGATATAGTGGGAATTTTTGATTGGCTTCCACCAAAAAATCCCTTAATTGTAGACATTTTATTTGTGCCTTTCCAATCAGTACAATCTTTATAGTAATTATTGAAAAATTCTATACACTGTTTGTGGGCATCGGGAAATTGGTACGCTACCCTTAAAATTTTGTCCAATAAATACACGACATAAGTATTTTGCCAGTTTGGTAAAGCTGTCAAACAATACAGCCATATGTTAATTAGATTTAAAGGTGATAAAAGTCCATAACTAAAAAAAAAACAAAATAAATGTTCATTAATTACAGAAAAATTGTTCGAATTTCCTATATAATGTTACTATACTTAGTATATGATATTATTTGATGATGAATCATATTATCCAAGAGTTCTAAAACAGGTCCAACCGAGTTAGGATAAACCATATCTTTTGCCATTTTAAGATAAGTTTTATCAGCAATTAATAACGCATTTAGGATCTCTTGAAAACTAATTAAAGAAAAATAAAAAAAACAAAATTAAGATAAATTTATTTTAAAAATTAACGAATCTTTACCCTTCAGAATTTTTCAAAGTTTCTGGTGTTTCCAGAAATAGTGGTACAACTAATTCCAAACACCTGATGACAGCGGCATGACGATGATCGCTTAACAAGCGCTGCATCAATTCGAATCCCTTTTGACAAATTAATGGTATAGAATGACCATGTAAAGATATTAAAATGGCCACATATAAAGCTAGGGGCCTATTCTCTGTTACGCCTTGATATATCAAATCAATGCGTTCCAGTTCGGATACAAACATTAAAGCTTCGGCGGGATTTCGTAAGGTTTGCTTAACTCGATCAACGTTTTGATCCATTATATGTAAACGTAGTAATGAAATTATACTCCAACACCAAGTTGTAAATTGTTCCCTGGTCGACTGATTGAAATCAATTAAACATGAAACCTGTCGAACACTTTCGGAAATGCCCGATAGACCTAACACCTCAGGAGCATGCTTTGTCAGTGCCTCAGTTATAAGGCATGCCATGCGCACATGTATATTATGTGGCAAAAACAAATGTCCCTCAGAATCAAAAGACCAATTTAAATGACTGATAATAACGCGTGCCAACATATTCTGTGGAGTTCTGAAATCGAAATGTAATAACCAGTTCGAAAGTATTTCAAAACTTTCCATGTTTGGTTTCCAATTTTCCAACGGCATTGACTTAAATAGATACTTAACATTTTCACAATCATCAAAGCGAACTTTTAACTGTAGCAATAAACAGGACATAAGGCCTTCATATTCTAATGCTAAATTAACCAACATATCTCGTGCTGTTTTATAGCAAATGTCCCGCGTATCCGGATTTATAAAACCAATCTAAAAATATATATTAAATGAATTTTTTTTAATTAATATAGTTAGAAAATCTACTTGCATTAAATATGTGTAAACAGATGGTTTTAATTAATTCCCAATCTTTAGTTGCATTTCGGTCATTTGCCATTTCGAAAAAAGTTTGCAATAAATAATATAAATCCTCATCAGATGAATCAGCATTCGCAATATTAAATTTCGCCCAAAAATCTGAGGCATTTAAAAGCTCAATATAATCTAGAATTTTAACGAAAAATAAATACATAAATATAATGTAATAATGTACTATAAAAATAACATTTTGTACCTTCTTCTGGTATGGTTAAAATAGATGGAAATCCCACATTTAGATAATAAAATATTTGCCATATTGTATCCGTATTCATAGATGAAAATGGTAAAGAAGAAAAATATTGCCAAGTAGCCAAGTTCCTTGTGCGATAAATATAACTGCAAGCTTTTAAAAGTAAACAATTTATCTCTAAAGCAATGCGTTCACTTGTAACAGCGTCTTTAGAAAGATTATTTTGCCTGCAAAAAGCAAAAAGCACGTAATTACTGAAAACTAAATAAACATGGGTGAATAATACCTAAACAAGTCATGATAATCGGAAACATACTGCAAGCAATGCCTCATTAGTCGACCTAAACGTTTAGCTAATTGCTTGTAACGTTCATTGTTATAGATTAACATACCTTCGCCGAATAAGGTTAATAATTGAGAAAAGAAAGCCAAAACTTGAAGCATTTTGTCTGCCATAATTAAATCAGATTCAATAATATAATCATCAAGGAATTTCTCAATCGTTAAGGCAGATCTAAACATGATTACATTAATTATTAACACAATTAATTAAATAAGAAAGGACAAACCTAAATAATTCTTCGAAAGGTATTTGATTTAATAGAGCAATTAAATCACTTTCTTTCAAACCTACGCATTCACCAGCAGGCGTATGACTATCTTCACCATCCGAATCGACCAGAATCCAACGATCATCCTTGACAGGATCCGTTATTTCCTTTTGAGACTTTAACGTCAACTGTATTTTTAACACATAAGACCATTTAAAAACAAAAATAATCCTACCTGCGTGAATTGTTGTAAATATTCATTTCGTTTTTTAATGGGCATTAGCAAAACTTGCAGTACCGACATGCAATGGTTTATTTCCAGTGAATTTAATGGTAAGGGTGGTTCATTTGTGTGCTTTGCAGATGCAAGTGGAAGCGAACGACTACAAGGTATCTGTACAAATTCACTAGCCCAAGATCCCACCCCACTTGGGCAACGTAATATGTTGAACAATATAAACCAATGATCTTCTTTGGTTGCCACACGTAAATGTAATGATATTAATTTCTTAATCCATTCTCTAAGATCATTTTCAAAGTCCTACAAATATTGTTTGTTAAGTTATATTATTTATTAACAGAACGAACAAAAAATTATGTATTTTACCTTATTGGGAGATAGTTTCCTAGAAAAATGAAAAAGTATGCTTAAGGCTTTACGTATTTGCATCACAACTGTTGTAGTATTGTCATCTAAGTGTTGTCGTAATGTTAGATTTTCATTGACTGGTATTTTTGGTTGGTAAATTATTTCATCAATCATTTGATCGATCTAAAAGCAAAGGAAATATACATACATATTTTTAATTTCTCATTTAAAAGTGAATATTTGTGATGCAAGTATTTTTTGAATTTTTTGTTAAAAAAACGATGTTTTTCTACTCTTTTTTTTATTGAAAAAGAACTTACCTTAATCTTAATAATCTTTGTAGTTATTAGATTACTAGTATATGCATTCGATATTATATCAAATAAAACTGTTAAGGCTGATGTAGCAGCTTCCAAATTCTTTCCATCAACCTGCTTCACGCTTTAAATAATTCGATAAATTTTGGCGACTTATTAACTTATTAAATATTAAAAAATATATTTACTTACTTATAAGTAACAGTTTCCTTAACATCTATTTTATCACCACATTGATTTGAAAAAGTCCTTTGAACTGGTACCTCAATCCAGATGTGTTCTTGCGCCGCCTCAGCTTCTTTGCGGAACTTTTTTACGTCATGTAAATTCATGGTTAATTTACTTTGGCCATTATAATATTCCTGTAGAGCAGCATATAAAGCATCATTTTCGTAAGTCTCTAAAAGGGAATTCATAAGAAATTCCATTTCAAATTGTTGTACCATTGCCAAAGATGGACAATAGTAGTATTGATGAAGCTGCTCTTGTGTCAAAGGCTCCAATTTGGTGGAGGATAGGCGAAATTGCTTTGTATTGATTTTTTCAGTAGGATTATATACAACGGATGTTGCAGATTCCTCATACCGATAGCGCTGTAATTGAGGATATTGCACAACAGAGGATGCAGTTGGCGCTATTATTAGAGGTGGTACATTATCCAAATCAGGTGGAGCAGTAGCTTCATCTTCTTCGCCAGTTTTATTTTCCTCTTCACAGAGTGCTGATGTCGCTTGTTTGATGTTCACATTACTTTCATCATTGTTTAAGGATACTGCTTCACCCTCTTGTTTCTCTTTACCATTCTTATAGCCAGATGCTATAAAACATTCTTGTGTCACTATATTATCTCTATTTGCTGTTGCAGAGGCCACTAAGTTATTAATGCTATCGATACTAGAGTTTGTTGAACGTGCGACCTCGCCCTCACTGGTAGTAGAAGCTGCAGTAGAAATACTTGCAGGCTCTTTGTCTATAACGCATTTTATGGATGACTCGTGGTCCGTATTACTTTCGTCATTCAATGACGGCACAGCAGCCAATTGACTTTTGGACTTCTTAGATTTCTTTTGTAAAAATTAAATAATTTCCAGTTTGTTTTGCTTTCTAATTAAAATATAAATTTATGCAAATACTTACATTTTTCTTCGGCTTTTCCAAAGTCGCCATATTGATGAACTTTTTTCTTCGTTCTACTTATTTTTAAATTGTAGTTTTTTATATTTTGTTTATATGTGTTTTCAGAATAAATGTTTATGTAGCTTTTTATCTACTTTCATATTGCCTATTGCATTATCGCTTGTAATCAAAAATCCCCGATTTATTTTTTATAAAAAAAAAACAATAAACAAAACAATAACTTTTTCAACTGTTAAAATGAACAACAAAACAGCTGAATAAAACAGAGTTTATAACATCTCTGTTTTTAAAAGAAACAGTGTCGTAAAATTATTGATTTTATAAGCGTTTTTTGGAATTGAAGAAATTTTAATAAGAAAGTCATATTAATGTATTTATTTTACTATAGTATCTATACGACAAAAATGATTAGCTATGAAGTGGTCTAGTGATAAATTATCAATATGGCAGTCTGCTATTGTAATTCAACCTGTTACTGCAAATTGAACATATGGAGTTAAATATTCGAAAATGATACTTAGTATAGTGATATTGTAGGGTGGTTTTCTAGTCGACTACATTATATGGGGTGGGTTTTAACGTTAGCATATATTAAGTAAATTTAAGGACACTTCACAAATGCATATAAAATCATTAAATTTAAAATAAAAATAAAAAAAAATTAATTTAAAAAAATAGCTGATTACTAACTAAATATCTGGCAACTCTCGCTTCTTTACCTACAGCTGATCGGATTGCTTTGCTGATGGTTGACAGTAAACAAATAAATTTTAGCATTCCAGTAGGAGAAATACAGTTTTGTTGAATTCTTTTATAATAAAAAAATATTTAAATAGAAATGAAAATATTTAACTTATACATTTTTGATAAATTGGGCACATTAATGTACTATGCCGAATGGAATCGTACAAAAAAGTCTGGATTAACCCAAGAAGAGGTATGACTGTTTTCTTGCGAAAGAATACATTGATAAATAACTATAAACTAATTTCTCTTTTTGTTATATTTTTAGGAAGCCAAATTAACATATGGCATGCTATCCTCAATTAAGTCATTTGTTAGTAAAATCTCTCCACATGATACACGGGAGGGTTTCTTGTTTTATAAGACCAATAAATATGCTCTGCATTATTTGGAAACGCCCTCTGGTTTAAAGTAAGTCATATATGGCTTTTAAAAGTATGTGTCTTTTTAATAATTCTCCGTTTTCCCGTTCTTAGATTTGTTTTAAATACGGATGTTAATGCGAGCAATGTTAAGGAATTACTACAACAGATCTACAGTAAAGTATGGGTAGAATATGTTGTTAGAGATCCCCTTTGGATGCCTGGAACACCGGTGGAATCGGAATTATTTCAAATCAAACTTGATGAACTTATAAGGCAATCGCCTCTCTTTGGTATAAGAAATATATAGAATATTAAAAAGTGATATGCGTCTTTATTTAAATCTTTTGTTTGTTACAACTTTTCTTACAGCGTACAAAAACTAAATTAAAAATTTTACTTGAGTACATATACATAAATTGCAAATTTCATCAGAAGCTTAGACAGCGTACCTAGAATCTCTGTCTGTTATCTGCCTTGTGTCGTAGTTTGTTAAAGGATTTACCTGTGAGTACCATGCTATAGTTTTATGATCTCTTTCTTTCTTCTTAATCATGCTCAGTAGTTCATTGTAGTCTTTTAGTGTTTTCACAGGTTATTATTAATCTAATATAGGATAATTCCTTAAATTCCCGAATTAGGTTTAAGATTTGAATCTGTTTATGTTATACGTGTTAAAAATTCTGCAGTTTGGCTAAAAAACGAATTCACGATAAAATGCATTGTGCGGCCCATTGTGCAATTGATTTTCTGGAACAAATTTGTTTATTTTCCTAGGGCCTATTTCTGTTGCATGCATTTTGTTGAACGTTATTATTTTCTTGAAGCCCTCAATCTATACAGGGTATTCCTATAATATCCTCTCTAATGCTGTTACCTTCATAAACATCTGTTTGTCTCTAGGTGTCAACAATGACAATTTTCGTTTTGCGATCCATTGGTATCTAACAGGTTCCAAGAACGTCTTTTGATGATTTATTGTCATCTTCACAGAATCGAGTCGTTATGTTCGCCACGATTCTCATTCTGAACAAGTCTACTTTGAATTCACACTGTCCTGACAAAAGATCTGTTATTATGCTCAGGTTATTCCTTCTGCTTCAATTGTAATTTCTCAACAAAAGTTATTATTGCCTCAAATCCATTTGGTTTGAGTAAAGTCTTTGCATATATCTTGTCCTTCGATGAGTATACATTTTGTAAACATCTGTCCTCTGCCTGCTTATTAATGGTGGAACGTTATTCAATTTTATTTATTAAAGGTATTGAAAATTAATTTTGAACTGTTGTTACCGCACTGTGTGTTATTTTTTAATGCTATTGGTCAGCTACATGCATGTTATTTTTTGCTGCGGTAGGTACATGAAATTCTTGGCCGAACTATGGATTTCTTATCGACGGTTTCTGAAAACTTAGTATTATCATAGTCATAACGATTGTTGATAATGAAGGTATGCATTTTGATTTATATAAACTTTTCTAGTCAAAACAAAAACAAAGTCCCTTGAGAGCTTTGTATCACAAAAATATGAAGATCCATATTTATTGTGAATGAGAGGTGCAACTTATTAACTGATGATGTTAATTCCTCAGGAATTGTAATTGCCGAATTCAATATTTAGTTTGCATAGTATGTAAGTGCCATGTCCACTTTTCCGATTGCGCCCCCCCTTTTTGACCGAAGATTTGTATTAACAACGCCGCATTCGGGCCAAATTTAGAAGCTCATAACATTACCACTTCGAAGACATGGATAAATAAATATTTACTTTATTAAATCGCCGTAGTCTAGTGTGTTGGGTTCGTATCCCAGGTCAAACATCAAAACGAAATACCTATAATTAAAATATTTCTTCGGCGACTTCCTCTCAGCAGATTTCTGGCAAAAACTCTGAAACCATGAAAGAGTTTCTCAAAAATCTGTCGTTCGGAGTCGACGTTAAACTGTAGGTCCCGCCACTCACGTATAAAATTAACGCACACAACATGAGTGTTGTGAAAAGCTAGGCCGTAATCCTGACTGAATGGTTGTAATGGCTAATTTTGTATGTATGTGTTATTTGGGCATGGCATTGCCTAGTTGGAAAATTTTTAAGTGTGCCCCGTAGTCTATTAGCTAGTGTGTTGGCTTATTAGACACAAGGTCGCGGTTCAATGAAAAAATATCATCTCGGCGACTTAATTTCAGTAGACTTCTGTCAAAAACTCTGAGAGTAAATAAAATTGACATGAAAAGTTTCTCATAAATTTGTCGTTCGGAGTCGACATTAAACTGTAGGTTTAGCCATTTATGGCTAGGTCGTAGTCATGATTAAAAGGTTGCAATGACCAAGTAAGTAAGTCAGTAAGTAAGTATAGTCTATCATTCCTTTCAGACATACATAGAGAGATAGAGTGTGAAAATATCAAGAAAATCGGTTCAAACGTTAACCTGTTTGTAACGTCCAAACATACAAACATGTAATCATTTTTGTGTATACGATTTTTGATAGTAAATAGGCCTTTAGTTTAAACAAAGGAAGATTTATTTGTTTATTTATTACAATACAATTACAATTTATACATACTACTGTAAACATTTTGTCCACTAACTAATCAATTCGTACACCATACAAAGCTGCATTTCTTGGTAAATTGTAATGACAGCGCCTTAACAGTTACAGTTTCAAAAGGTTAAGGTAGTATTATAGCTGAGTTAATTAGATCCTACGTTCTTACGTTAGAGCATCTTATGAACCCACTACACTAAAAATAAAACACAATATTATATACTTCCGTTTTTGTAGTTGTTTGCTTATTTTAATAGGATTTTATTTATTCAGCTGTCTTTAGAATATAAATTTATTTTTACTTTAACATAATCATTGTACTCTGTACTTTTGTATAGACTTACATATTAAATATACATACATTTATATATGTTTGTATATGCTTATAAAATATAGTATATATTTAAGGATCTTATATGAATATCCTTATTATATTGTTTTCAATATTCACTTTACAAAGGAAGTTTCTTAAGAACAAAATCTAATAAACACTAGTATTTAAAAGTTTTATGATCACAGTGTCTTTATCGTCACTTGCACTTAAAATTTAAATTATATTTCATAATTATAATCATCATACATACACTAATATTGTAGAATAAAAGTAAAAATATTTTAAATTAAATTCATATCAAATGAAATTTATGATTTTAATCGCCTTCAAATTTAATTAAAATTGGAGTAGAGGTTCTCATTCATAATTTATAATTAAACGCAAGTACAATACATACATACTTAATTTATTTAAATTTTTAAAAATCTCAATAAAAATTTTTCGAGAATGAGTTTAAACATGGAATTGTTTGACGATTATACAGGCTTATTATTTAACTTTTTTATGTTTAAAACCTATTGGTTTATAGTTTTTGTTGAATAAATAATTAAAAAAATATATGTAGTATGTGGTATAAATTTATGTTTTAATATTAATAAATTCCTTATTATTATACCAGTACTACAGTATAGCATTATTAAGTAAATCTGCTTAAGTCACTAGGGGTCTCTTTAATAATTCTTAACATAAATAATTTTCCACATTAAAGAGATTCTAATTTAAAATATAAAATTTTCCTTTTTATTTTTTTGTTTTATAATAAATCCTTGTTTTTCTATTGTTGTATTGTTATAATTAATCATACCATTTCCTTTTCCGTTATTTGACGATATGAACCAGATACATCATTTGATACCATTTGGTTATTATCGTTGTTTGAAAATATTTTTTGCATTTTTGGCATTTCTATTGTTAAATTACTATTTGTTGTTGTTGTTGCTGTATTTGTATTTGTATTCGTATTAATATTTGTTAACGGATTGGCAGTAGTCGTTGTAGTTGCTGGTGCTGTAGTTGCATTTGTTCGAGATTTTGTAAAAATAACTTCCATGGGATTTTTTTCTTTGTCATTGCTATTGTTGCCAACAACACCAATTATAATATTGGTTTCATTTTGTGCCTCAAAAGCATGATTAATTTTGGCACCACTATCACTATTGCCTATGCTGCCTATGCTGCCACAGTTAATGTTACCATTAGAGCCAGCACAGCTAGCAATCGCTTCAATCTCCTTGACATAGTAAGGCTTTTCACCCGTGAAACGTTGGCAAATTCTAAATACAAGTGGATGCAGCAATTTCGCATCATAAGAGTCCTTAGGGTCCTGTGTCAAATAGCTAACTATGATGCCAATAAGCACTGTCAGCAGTGTGCCTATGAGACTGTAATACATGTAACTAATGGAATACATATACTCTAATGGTGTGCTGCACAAAAAACCCAAAAAAAAAAATAAAAAGGAAACAAAATAAATTAGAACTTGTACAATAACAAAGAAAACAAAAACAGTCAAATAGTAATTCATTTTCGTTTTGTTTGGATTTGAGTTGTTATTACCGTTCTTTAGCAGCAGCAGCAGCACCAGTTCCTGTTTCAATTACACCAAAGCCCGTCATGGTATTATTAGTCGACCACGATAAGTACGTAGCATTCATTTGACCATAATCTGGCACGGCACTTCTACTTGCCGTATGTTGCATTAGCCATGATGATGAAGTGGGTAAAAAGGAGAATTCATCAGCGCTGGGCTTGTGTATTGATTGGGAGAATGTGAAATTTGAGCAGCCCTGGAAATTATAACACCAAATAAAAAAAAAATCAATTTTGCCCATTTAAAATGAATGAAAAGGAAAAAATTTAAAACGAGAAATATCAATGAATAGGCCTCTATTGAAAAAAAAAATTAAAAATTAAACTCAAACATATTTCTTCGTCTTTACACTTTCATTAGCACATACCTCTGTGGAAGTTGGTAGAAATTTATTAAATTCAGTTTTATCCACCGTAGATGAACCGGCTATAATCCATAGTACTGTAGCACAAGCTGTAATCATGCCAGCCGAGGTACCCTTTTTCAAAAAAAAAAATTTTAAATTAAAATTAAAAACATGAAAATATTCCAATAAATCACACTTACTTTCCAATTTGCCATGGGCACCAACATGGCCAATATGAAACAACCCAACAAGGGACCGGATGTTGCCGAAAATGCCATCATTGAGGATTCAATAACACCCGTCAGTAGACCTACACAAAATGCTACGCCCATTATAATAATGCCGCATATCACTGTCACGGTTTTAATAATATGCAACTGTTGTTTATCGGGTAGATTTTTAAATTTCGGTATTAAAGTCAAAAAGTCTTCGGATATCACTGTGGCCAAGGAATTCAAATTGGAGACCATCATACATAAGGCGCCATTAAACAAAGTAGCCATGAATATACCCACAAAACCGGGTATAATAGCCAATTGATCTTCTACATAGAAAGGTAATATTTCATCAGCTTTATTAATATAACCTTCTTTTAGAGGATCACACACGGAATAGGAGGAGTATATAACCAGGCCAGTTATCCAGGATAATGAGAAAAATACGAATATTATTGGTATATTGGACATCATGGCACTATAAAGAGAACGAATATTAAGAGAATAAAAGAATACCATCAACTTGGAAATAAAAGCCTTCTTACCGTTTAACTTCCTTTAATGATTTTAAACTAACATAACGTTGCATAAAATTTTGCTGACATCCAAACTGTGATAATGATACAAATAATTGACCCAACCATGCTGATGTGGTATCAACTCGAACGGTTAGATCACCAGTAAAATTAAAGAAATTTAAACGTCCTGTAAAAAAAACAAAAATACAAAGAATTATGATTAACAAGTTTCTGGTAACAGGTATCTGTAACAAATCGAGTGGAGTAGATAGTGTGTTAGAGAATTGCAATGGAGACTACAATCTCTGGCAGAGTGGAGTATTATCGCTTCTTCAGATGATGAGAATTAAAATATATTCTCATGATGACATTGAGTCATCATTATTAAAAGCGAGTCTCTAGTTCAAACCCCAGCTTAGAATTCTCAAACAAAACGATATTAGAAAAAATTTTTCTTCGCCGACTTTCTATCAGCAGATTTCTGCAAACACTCTCGAGAGTAAATAAAATTGTCATGGAAAGTTACTCAAAAATCTGTCGTTCGGAGTCAATATTAAACTGTGGGTCCCGTCACTTATGGATAAAATTAACGCAAACAGCCTGGGTACTTTGAGAAGCTAGGTCGTTATCCAGACTAAAGGGCTGCAATGACCAATTAAGTAAGTTCAGATATTTTTTCTATGATGAGTCAGAGAATACAAACCTTTGAAGAAGCACCTGCCTAGGGTCCTCAACCTACTTAGGGCTGAACAGTTGCAGAGGAGGTGTTCGATAGTTTCAAACGCTTCCTCATCGCAACATATCATGCAATAGTCCGTCTGGAATCTATACCAAATCCTAGTCAGCGATCTAATATCGCAGTGCACTGTAATAAAACCAATAACTAACCTCAGGTGGGCCTTATCTAAGCCCAGCAGCACACCTATTCTATCAGTCTCTATAGCGGGCCATAGACTCCCAGACACATAACTTCTCGAACCATCCCCCCAACGCCTCTGCTCTTCCTCCCTGATCCATGAGTGTTGAGGTCCTAGATGTGGCAGATTTGGGGATCAGGACCAAGTGAGAAGGCGCCCTCAGATAGTAAACTTAATATAGCGAGAGCATCCGCCGTCTCATTACTGAGTATATTGCTATGTCCCGGTACCCAGAACGAGAACAACATTAGACTCCTTTTCCCCTTGTCATTACTTAAACGAACAGAGACTTTCTTCTTAGTATTTATTTTGTTGCGTCAGAGGACTGTCTTAAAGATGTCCTCTTAATATTTATTTGCTTTGTAATGCCAAAGGGCTTTAGTATGAAATATTTTAAGGGGATTAGAAATTCGAAAATCATGATGAACGTTTTTTCATCTTCTCCAGTATTCGTCCTGAAATACTAGGGCTTGTGTTATTTATTTATTGACTTTAACCACGACACCACACTACGTTTATTGGAGTTGTAAAGAGAATGGACTTGCCATAGAGATTGGGCAATGCAGGAATCTCGTAATGTGTTCCCAGGACTTAGGGCACTCTGTAAGGTGATCAGAGTTTTCTTACCCTATTGTCCTAGGGTAGACAGAGCATTAATTGTGAAATGCATAATGAGATCACAGACCATGTGTATATATGTAATTGTCGTATCGACTATAAGAAGGCTAAACACTTAGTTTGGAGCATTGAATATAGCCTAAATATATGGCTTTAAATGGTTAATAAGATTTCTTATTCCTTTCATATTTTGGAAAAGACATAAAGTGGCTAAAAGAATAAAAATTCTTCTACACATTATATATATACGGAAAATTTTATTTTCTTTGTGGTTACTGGGGTGTGAGGGGTTTTTTATTTGTTGATTATTTTCCTGATATTTGCCAAAGAAATTTATTTATTCTTTGCTTTTGTCCTTTTTGCCACTTTGTAAACCACAAATATTCACACAAATGATATTTAAATTATTGGCTAGTGGTTATCTGTCTGTTTAAGCTTCTTTTTCCTTTATTTTTTTTTGAGATAAAATTTTTTCATTTTTTAGCCTCAATTTAAGGGAAATAAAAACCCTAAAATTCACTTCTAATGATGAGCAAAAAAGACATTCGCTTATGTATGCATATATGCGAGTATGTGTGAATATATAGTAGGTCTAAAGGGTTTGGAAGTTTTTAACACTGTTTACTTATCCTTCATATTTCAGTAGGTACATTCTGTCTATTGCAAAAATACATATTTATACAATATAAACCTACGTACATATATGCTACTATCCATAGATGTATATTTTAAATACGTTATTATGTTCCTTATTTGATATTTGTTTAGGGTCTATTATTTTGTTAAACCATTTTTCTTTTGGTAGAGGTTGTAGAGGACATGGAGAAAAAGTCCTGTTTATCTTTGGTTTTTTCTTTTAAATAAAAAAAGTAAATAAAGTCCCCAAAATCTGTAAGCCTAGCTATGAAAAACAAGGGAAGGGAAGGAGTTAGAGAGAAGAGTAAAATGTTCACAATAGATTTTGCAAAAATAGGAAATTATAGTTAGAAAATGAACAAATTAAGGCATTGAAATACTTTCTTAAAATGCCAAAAAAGATTGGGTTTTTCACTAAAGTAAAATATACAAAAATGATTGCAATGGGAGGCCATTTCCTAATGTGGAATCAACCTTTACTTCTGAGATTCTTATCGATTTATGATTACGATTCTTATCTGTTTTATAATAGTTATTAGGATTATTTACGTTCCTTTTCCTTCTTCTCAAGACGGAGCCTTTGATCCTGTAATATTGTGTAATCTTTTATTCCTTTCCTTTCTTCTCAAAACATCTCCTATATCACCAAACTTTATATTGATTATTTACTCATCTTCTCCCATATTTGCAAAGAGATTGTTTGGGTTTGTAGTCAATCACAATACTATGCCACCTCTGGTCAATAAAAAAAGCTAAAGCTTCATTGGCTTCTTGTGAGACCAGTAGATTAAAAGTATTTAAGGATTCGACGGTGGAAATATTTAATCTCCATCTCGAGAGATCTCTTAGAAATATACATATGAAAACCTGTGCTTCCATATTCATTGACCTTCCACTTCCCTGGACCCCTGAGTGTACTTCATCGCTTTTAAGATATCATCTTTAAAATAATCGTTCATTTCGTTCAATTTCTTATATTTGCTAAATCGTTGATATCATTCGGAAAAATAAAATAGTAGTAGGGTTTGATTAATTGTGTATTAGAAACGAATTGATTACATAGCAGTTCATATATGTATCTTGTAAAATCTTAGCATAGTATTGGCTTTTGGCATTCTGGCATATTAAATAAAAAATATGAACGAAATTATATCATCACAAATAACACTGCTTTGACTGTGTTCGAAAAGTTTATTATACAAGCCGACTGACGTCATGGTCCTGCTGCTCTTATGTCCACATATCCAATACATTCATGGTTTTTAAAAGAGATCAACACGCAGGGGATGCCACCATCCCCAGTTTCTGTTAAGATTGTGAAAGTAGAGAGAGTAGTGTCCGGTAAATAGGTGTTGGATTTTTTTTCTAAGGCCAGTGCTCCCTATTGGCCTATTGTCACACTATCCGCCAAATCGAGTACCCATTTCTTTTCGAAGATACATTTCTATTGTTCACTGCACTGTCAGCTTTCAATAATTACATATATACATAACTCGACATTACAATCCTCCAGTCAGGATTACGACCTAGCTTCTCACATCACCAATGTTGGGTGTGTTAATTTTATATATAAGTAGCGGGACCTACAGTCTAAAGTCGGCTGCGAACGAAGATTTTTAAGAAACTTTACATGGCAATTTTTATTTACTCTCCGAGTTTTTGCCGGAAATCTGCAGAGAGTAAGTCGCCGAAGATATATTTTGTATATTTAATTTTATTGGAGATTTCTGAACTGACGTTTAAACCGTGACCTCACGTCTAACAAGCTCACACACTATCTACTAGACTACGTCTATTTCAGCTTAAAATAGTTCAACAATTATTGAAAAGATAACAAAGGCGAAAAAGTTGGATAAACTTGCAAGTACGGCAACGTTTTAAATCTGGTTTCGCCATGTTTGGGAAGGGTTTTTTGCATTTGCTTCAGATATGCATCTAAACAGTATTCAGGACATTTACTGCTTAGTATGGGGAAAGGTATCTTGCGCCGAAAGTTTTCTCATATTAGCGTTCTCGTATCCACTGATGTTAGAAAGATAATGCTTCTTGGGCATAAGTAAAGAATTGTTTTTAATTTAATTTTCATTCTTGAAAATTAGTTTAAATTACTTAAAAATACCAATAACATTACCGTTATAATTATTTACAGCTATTTTTAGCATTTAAAATTCTAATCCTACAATACAGCAACCAAATGCTCAACTGTAATACAACATTTAAACATTTCACTTCTCTCTCTCTCTCTCTCTCTCTCTCTCTGTCCACCATCACTCATTCTATTTCTCAATGGTAAAGTATTTTACACAAGTGATGTCATGTTGATTGTTAAAGTGCTGTTCCATTTACAATTTTTCTTCTTGTCAAGTGAACATTTATAAGTCTTGTAATGATTTAGCTAGGATTTGTGTCATTAAAACGTTTTTTTTCATAGAAAAAAAAACTAGAGAAAGAGAATAAATAGTGATTAAAACAAAACGAAACATAAAAAAGGGGAAATTGGATGTGGCTATGGGTGTTCAGTGACCATTATAAGCCATTTAAATGCTTTCATTATAATTCATGTAGAAAAACAAGAATTTTTTTTCTGGTATGACAAGAAAACAGTGCCGACAGCAAAAACAAAATTCAGCACAAAAGCGTGGGCTTATAAATTCACACTCACATTAATACAGTCAGTCATATAAAATTAACATTTTACAGCAAGAAAAGGATTTGCACTCTACCGGACGAGTGAATAACATTAAAATAGGGGGGGGGGGGGTAGGTCTATTATAGCAGTTAAACAAGGTGACCAAATATTAAAAATAACAAATTTGATTACAGGACAGAAGGAGGACAGGCTGAGCATAAGAAATTGAAAAGTATAGCCTTCGAATAGAATGGCTCAAACTGTCATTGTGGCATGTGACATTTGTCTTATGGAAAAAAGTCTTCTTTTGCATTTCATGTATTAGAAACCAAGCTGGCTACTTTATGGCGTTTAACTTAACACAATTGAAATACTCGCATATGAAAATGTTACTGAATGGCAAGGATTTGTAATCACATTGGAAATGTCAATGCATTTTTGCGTAACTCAATTGTAATGGCAAAATTAAATGGGTATTTATGCGTACCCATGGATAAGATTTAACAACACTGTACAAACAATAATTACTCAGCCCTATGGAGGAAAATTTTTTTTTGGTACCCGTACCCCATATGGAACACATAAAGTAACTCAAAGAAAAGATAAAATGTTGGATAACAAACAGTATATTGCCAGGAAAAAAAAAATGATTTAGAACATGTTTATAAAGACAATATTCTCCACTCGTTTTATAGCACAGGGCAGATTGCGTGCGTTTGCTAATATAAAAAAAATGTGTACTCAACTAAGCAAATCATCATCATCATTATCATTAGCAATACCATGGCCTAGCATAACATACTCGTATTCATATTTCAAAAATAATATTTTTTTTTTCGTAATTTCTTTTATTCTTCTATAGCGTAGTACTTACCATCATCGCGATTTATATCGTAAACTCGTTTAATGCCGCCACTAAATATTGTACCCTTAATAATGATGGCTAAAGAGACGATAATTACCGTGACTGTTTGTATCACATCAGCATTTATGGCAGCCTTAAGACCACCCTGAAAATAATATGAAAAGCAATTCAAAAAATCAAACAATTTATCGAACATTAGCAATATTTTCTTTGATTAAAATTTTTTTTTGTGTAAATATTACTCACCTTTATAGAGAAAAATATACAAATTGTAGACATGCCACAAATGGATGCCCAATATGGTATGCCAATCACTGTTGATAAAGCCACACTGGGCGTATATACTGTAACACCCAATGAACAGATTTGACGTATAATATATGTGGCTGAGGCCAAACAGCGTACCAAGCGTGATTTAAATCTAAAAATAAAGAAAAACATACAGGATATTATTCTGTGATTAATTTGTTTTTAGCAGAATTTTATTCCAAGTGACTATAATACAAAAAGAAAAATGACTTCACTTAATTGATTGGTTAAGAAATAGATCTCAAACGAACACCTTTCCTTTGATTTTGTAGTTTTTTTAGAAAGTATTAGAGAATGTCCCTAAAATTAATTTAGCGAAGCTAGTTGCTGGACAAGAAGCTGTATACCTACATACATAATTGGTCATTGCAACCTTTCCATCAGGATTACGACCTAGCTTCTCACACTTCTTATGTTGTGTGTGTTGATTTTATAACGTGAGTGGCAGGACCTACAGTTTAAAGTCGCCTCCGAACGACAGATTTTTTGAGAAACTTTTCATGGCAATTAGGAAGTATACAGGGTGGCTGATATATAATGCAACAAAGTAAAGCGCTATATTTTTTTTAATTTTTTTTTTAATTTTATTGTTCAAAAGCAAAAAATGTTAGAAATAACATCAAATTTTAGAATCATTTTAGATTTGTTCGAATTGGCCACCTTTGGTACGAATTATGGCCTTCAAACGGCCGACAAAGCCATCACAGGCTGCGCGAAAGTGGCTCTGCGGTATTTTGGCCCATTCCCGGCGAAGCGCCGTCTTGAGATGATCAACGCTTTGGTATTTTTTAGTGAGAACCTTACTCTCCAAAATGCCCCAGGCGCAAAAGTCCAACGGATTGAGATCCGGAGAATTTGGTGGCTATTTTGCGGTAGAAATGAAGCGAGGAACCTCCTTTTTAAGCCATTCTTGGTTGACGATTGCTGAGTACGGTGGTGCTGAGTCCTGTTGGAATGTCCATGGTCTGCGGCCGAAATGTTTGTCTGCCCAGGGCTTCAATACTGTCTTTTAGACATTTTCCCGATAATATTCGGCATTTATTTTGACCCCGATGAATACGAGCGGGGAGCGACCATCGGCCGTTACGGCGGCCCACACCATTACCATCGGCGGCCCTTGAGTTCTGGTGGCCAATCGCAGGTGTAAATTTTCAGCTGACCTCTTTGGCAAGTAAACCCGATCATTTTGTTTGTTCACAAACTGCTCAATTTGGAATGGCTTCTCATCGGAGAAAACCAAATTCGGTAACTGGCCACTTTCGTGCAAGCGAAGTAACTTCTTGGCTCTTTCCAGTCTAACTTTTTTTTGTCCATCGGTGAGCTCTTGCACTTTTTGGAACTTCAATGGCTTTAGTCCAAGCTCATTTTTCAATATGTGTTGCATCCGTTCACGCGATATGTTCAGCTCACGAGCAATTTTTCTACCACTGCGGCGTGGATTTCGATCAAATCTGGCCTTCACTTTTCGGATCATTTCTAGTGTTGTTACCGTTTTTTTTTCGTCCACTTTTTGGACGCGATGCAACACTGCCAGTATCACGATAACGAGCAATGGGACGAGAAACAAAAGATTTATTCACATTTAAATGCTGGAGGGCTCTAACGATAGCCACCTGTGGTTTTCCAGCCAAATATAAAGCAATCACACTATCACGCTTGAATTCCATCACGAATAACTTTTTTTCTGAATGGAATATATCAAAATGCTTTTGTAAGCTTGTAAATAATAAAATGAACTGTCACTGGAATAAATCTGTCAGCTGTCAGAGCGGTTTACAAATGATAACAACCTGAAATTGGTTACAATACATATCAGCCACCCTGTACTAGCCCCTTAATATTGCCAGAGATTGAACGCCCAATGTTTTATCTCTCTTACAAAATTTATCCGATCTGTAACAGCCACTTAACTCTCAGTCAAAAAGACTATCTATTTCAAAAACTATATTGCATTGTAGGTAAAGCCAAGTACATAATCAAATAACCACTATCTTTCAGCTTACCTACTTGTTTAAGTTTGCTGTCGTAAACAAATTAACAACTCTTTCGTTTTTGCAACATGTTTATTGGCCTATAAAAATGTCCACAATGTATGCAAATACAGGAAGTAGAAAAAATATTTCTTTTTTTATCTCCTTTGGATTCTACGCAATAAAATCGTCTTAAGTACAATAAAAAAGAGCTTAAACTGATTGAACACAAATTACTTAAGAAATGACCACAAAATACTCAGGTTTGTGTATGTAAAAAATATCTTTGAGGGTCATGAAGGCTTTACTATTTACATACGTACATTATTCCATACTTTATTTTCTTTGACTTTATTTACTTTCCTTACTTTGCTTTTATTATCAAATGCTTTGTATCTTTTATACTTCCTTTTTTGGTATACATTCTTGTAATAAAACTGGAATTGTAAATCTCTGCAAACTCTAAATATATTTGAGTATGGCGCAGCACAGTGGAGCTAATGCCTAAATATTGTTTATTTATGTTTCAATACTTTCGTATGCTTAGTTGCATTTGTTACATTCATTCTCATTCTCTTTTTGCCTCATTCGTATAAGAAAAGCATCATGTTGGAGTTAAGGAGTACACACAAACAAATTTGGCCATACACTTTTCTTTATTAAAACCAAATTTTATGTCGCAATTTTGATTCAAATTAAAGAAAATAATTTAAGTTCCAATGCAATCGAACCTACAACCTACGGTCACTGACAGAGAGCCATATTACCTAGCACACTATCAAGGTGTCTTAAAGTAGCGTTTTCAAATTTTCAATAAATTTATTTTGTATTTCAAGAAGTCGACGTAGTCTAGAAGGGTAGAGTGTTGGCTTATTAGAAGTGTGGCCACGGTCCAAACCCCAGGTCAGATATCTCCAACAAAAGGAAATATAAAAAAAATATTTCTTCAGACTTCCTCTCAGCAGATTTCTGGCAAAAACTCTGAGAGTAAATTTAAATGAAATTGTTATGAAAAGTTTCTCAAAAATCTGTCGTTCGGAGTCGATTTTTTTGTAGGTCCAGTAACTCATGTATAAAGTTAATACACCTACATATGCGGCGTGAGAAGCTAGGTCGTAATCCTGACTGAAGGGTTGTAATGACCAATTATGTATGTATGTATGTATTTCTAATACATTCATTTGCTTTTGGTCCACTATGCAGACGTAATATCTGAAAATCAAACTTTTTTTCCACTTTCTCTCTTCCAAGTTTCTTTTCTTCTTTTCTCTTCCTTTATGTACTCATTTTTTCTTCGTTATAAACTTAAGAACCTAGCAGCTGTTGTATTTTATTGTCAACTCACTTTGTCTTACAAAATACTTTCGAAATGTTTGAATTTAAATGTAACGGCAATAATTAAGGTGGTGTTATTAAGGCATTCTACATGAGTACCGTTACGATTGGTACAAGCTTTATGAGAACCACGTTAATAAACTGTGGACTCAATTGGAAATGGACACATTCAACATGTGCACCAATACCTTGTAGTCCTTACATAAAGAAAACAATTAACCTGTACATTTTGGAGGTGTTGTGCTTAACTTTGATCAGGCTGCGGCAGCTTTTGAGGAAGAGTAAGACTTACTGAACAAAGCTTGCAAAATTGGTGCGAAATTCAAAAATCCTTTATGTTTCCACGAATGCCATGGTTCCTAGAGAAATATAGGTGCCACTCTGTTATTGCAGTCAAACTAATCACTTGCTTAGTTGGATACACTTGGTTATTTCAACCAAGAAAGAGCTTTGATTTCTTTTGATAGTGATAACATTAGAGTGTGAGCGGCTTAATCAGTGTATAGAAAACCCCATTTTGAGAAAAAATCTATCTTTCAAAATAAATATCCCCTATAAGCAGGTTCTACTGTCATTTATAAACATTTTTAATTTTGTTGTTGCTTTTACTGAAGTAACTAAGAAACTTTTTATTCCATTTTTGTCTTCTTTCGCAAAGAAATTTAATGTTTTTAAAGTCCCAGAAGTTTCTTTTGTGTTTCAGAATGATATTTTTTGTAAAAGTAAGTGGTTTTACAAAGTATTTGAGAGGGCTATAGAAACAAATACAAACCCTTATAGTTTGTTTGATATTTAGTTGTTTAAGATGATTATGCGTTTCATTGTACAAAGCGAATATAGTCGTTAGGAAATCCACGTATAATTTACTGGACGATATCAAATATGGTTCTCAATTGAGCAATTAATTTGATGGTGTGATCACCAAAATTTTTTGTAGTTTACCAAGTTTTCTGTGCAAATGAAAACAGAGAAAAGATCTAAAGCATGACACGTGTATATTAAATCATTCCGATTGCTTTGAAATTTTCAAATCTTTTATCCAGAACTCTTTGGCTCCTCTGAGAGGATACAGCAATAAAAAACCTTAAAAAAAATCTAAGGCAGCTAGAATCTCTTTGGAAACACTTCTCCAAGTGGACCAATCACTTGCTTAGCGAGAAGAAATTTGGAATAACAAGAAAATTGAGAACACTTTTTTTAAACCCCGTCCACTATGGTTTTGGCTTTTATCTACTTTTCGCGCTTAGATCCATCCAAACAAGAGCACTATCCCTGTATGCCTAATGTGTTGAGGAATATTAAAAAAACTCTTTGGTTCTGGTAAACAAATTAGTTTAATTTGTGGTTAATGTGCGGTTTTCTAATTAAACTTAAAATTTTCTTTAAATTAATTGTGCTTTATTTTTCTTTTTTTTATGCAAAAAATTTCAGTAATTCCTTATCCGCTTTTCCTATCGGCCCTTTCCATTACTGCTTTTCCGTTTTATCAAACAAGCATTTGTCATTATTGTTATTCAAGCATTTGCGAATACAATTTCCATGATTGTGGCTGTACGCGTTTGTATGTGAATGTGTGTGAGTGAAAAAGTACATTGTCTCGTAACACAGCTAAAACTTAACGACCCTCTAGGCTACAACCATTGTAATCAGAGAGTGAGAACGACAGAGTATTTGTGTGTGTTTGCAATGTGTTTAAGTGTATGTAAAATAGTAAAACAGTTGTAAAAATTGAATGCATTTCTCATTCAATTATTCAAACAAAGAATCTCTCTCTCTGCCTCCATCGTTATCGCAATATTCGTTTTGAATAAGAAGTTATACAGTTGATATTTGCTAATTAGAACATGGGTT
This sequence comes from Sarcophaga subvicina, assembly GCA_936449025.2. Lineage (NCBI taxonomy): Eukaryota > Metazoa > Arthropoda > Insecta > Diptera > Sarcophagidae > Sarcophaga > Sarcophaga subvicina. The sequence goes on along the minus strand of OW388081.2, from coordinate 105,687,846 downwards.
AAATATGTTTTTTTCATACATTGTTTTTAGTACAAAAAAAAATTAAGAAAATATATAAAATTCAATGAGAATACTAGGGAATAATGGTTTTTTTTGGCACTTCTGCATATTTAAATTTTAAACGTTTCTCCCAGGTCAATACTCATATTCCTCATGATTGCCATGGAGATTAGTATTGGCGAAATGTCTAGATACCTATGACTTACTAGTGTCCGATTTAGTACTTCTATAACGTTCACTTGTAGTCTCCGTAGTCTAGTAGGTAGTGTGTTGGCGTAATCCTAGGTTGTAATAATAGTGTTTACAGCTAGTTGTAGTAAAAGGATCATCGCAAGATACTTAAATATGTTTAGAATTTATTGAAATAAATAAATTATTTTCTAAAGAAATAATAACTGATATCAGTTCAGCATTTTTTTTGAATTCGTAATCTTTGAATCCACAAAAATATACGAAACCCATCGAAAATTTTCTCTTTAAAATAACAAAAAAAAATTCAGTTACATTTCTAATCACTTTGCTGGAGCTGTAAATAAAACTTTATTGAAACATGTAAAATTATTTACACATTAAAACAACCACACCCTCCTCCCACATCTTTAGCCACTCTTATAGCAGTGCTAATAGATTGAATTTAAAAAAAAACTTCTTCCTTTTATATGACCTGTGGCGGAAAGAAAAAATTCTTTTAAAAAGTTTTGCAACCAAAAGTATGTTAAAAAGCAGCATTGTAATGAATTCATGCAACATTTTTATTGCAAATGTGGCACTTAAAAGAAAGTTTCAAACTGTTACACTCGACTGACATTGTATCAATCATTTGTTAAACAATTATGCCAACATACTCGTACATAAGTACATAATAAATAGGCCCTCTTCTATATAAAGCATTCAATTGTTAAATGAGTAACGTTTTATTAATTTATTGTTAATTAAAATGATTATATTTCCAAAGAGAAGAGAGAGAGAGAAAGAATTTAATACAGGTATGTTGACAGAAAGGATACATAGCGGAAGATGTAAAGGAAAAACGAATAAAACGTAATAAATATATAAAATGTGTGCATGTGTTAATTGAAGCACAAAAAATATGATCCTTTAGTTACAACGTATAATATTCCTTAATGTTGTTGCTGTTGCTGCTGCATTTTATTTGTTTTTTTTTATGATTATTTTACAGGCGGATATTCATGTAAAATGAGTTGTCATTCCTGTCATTACTTACATGGATGGGTATATCATTTGACAGTTTATTTTCCTCAATATTACATTGATACACTGAATAAAATAGTGAATAATGTGTAAAAAAATAAAAGAAAATATATTTGCTGGAGGAATTCAAATATGATTTTAAGCTGTGTGTAAAATTTCACAATTTTTTTATTTAATTTTACTGAAAAAAAAAAACGTGATTAACTATTTAAGAAGTCTTTGAATGTTACTTCTTATTTTGATTATCAATGTGTTTGAAAAATATCACTTAAATGGAACCATATTGGATAATCAAACATTTTCAAGATAATATTTTTTTAACTGTATTTCATTGCTGTAAACCATTAATTTAAGAAATATTTCGAACATCCCATATAGTCTTCTTATTTTATTCTTCCTTGTTTTGTTTTCATTTTGCAATGGACATCCTGTACAAGGTTTCAGGACATTTTTTTAAATTTACGATTTCCTCTTTACGATATACTCTCACTTACACCAGCACTCATATACCCTTCACTTCACTTCGATTGCGTAAAGGGACTTAATAAAACATGCAAAATGTTGTCTCTCTCTCTTTCTTTTTATTTTATTTATTTGTTTTATATCATTAACGTTGTTAAATATTGAATATGTGTTGCCTCTATACACGTACTCTGGCTCATATGCTTGCAATCATAAAGAGTTTTTCGTTTGGCATTTAATTTGTGGCAGTTCAAGCATTTATTACTGCTGACAACGTTTAAAGCGTGAAATTTTATTTCATATATTTTAATTTTATTTTTAATACACAATTTATTTTCACTTTATTTTGTTGCTTTTGAAAAACACTGAAAGTAATGATGAAATGCAGTGGGAATTTAATAATGCATTTAAGGTGGTGAAATATTTATTTTTGTTACGTTAAATATTCGTAGTAATAAATACGATGTATTATTCATAATTTGAATTTTATAATGAAATATGTATGTATTTATGTATTTTACTCCATTAAATTTAATTTAATTCTATGTAAACATGACGTATGATTGATATTAATATGCTTTAATAACAAAATATTACTCATACGCAGGGTAGTACTGTTTCTGTCTCAATTACTATTTAACTTTACTAAGGTACAAATCATATGCTTTCGAAAAGGCTTTTTGATTGATATTTGGTTTCTTAAATTATTCTTATTACAGTTTAATTAAGCTCTATAAAGATTATCGTTCATTTTTAATTACCCTTGGTTTGTGGTTTAAACATTGTGGTCTTTTTAAATAAAATATTTGAAAAAGATTTCCCATCGATTTCCGTTTACGTTAATGCCATAATGTTCTTTTGCATTTATTCTCTTTCCAGCATTTAATACTCATACATGTTCGCTTTAGTATTGGGCTGGTAATAAGTCACGTCCCTTTGAGGTATAAATGCTGTGGCGTACATATTGTTGTTTTCGTTTTATTATTATTCTGTTGGGGTTTTTTTCTGTTTTGCAAGAGCATTACAATAACGTAACGTAAAGTAAACCGCAAGAGAGACAAAGGGAGAGAGAGAGGGAGAGAGTGAGAGCGAGAATAGCACTACAAAAATAACAATTCAGGATATTGTATACTCTCTTGTACTTAAAATTTACAGACAATAAAAGAATTCAAATTTAAACCAACACATCTACACTTATTCAATTCAATTCAAATAATATAACAAACACGAAAAAAAGAGGAGGCAAACAAAAAATAACAAGTTCTAGTTACCAGTAGTTCTTGCAAATGTACTGTAATGTGTGTACGCTCAATTAAGAATAAACGTGAGTAACGTGTTATAGAATAATATTGGCTTGTACTTCACTTTAAAACCAATACACCTACATATGTACGTATATATGTATATGCATTTTTACCATATGTATGTATGTGCTTTTATAGTAACGGTCTTCATTATCATTATTATCTATATGCCGGTGTTTGTCAATTTTGATAGAAAGCATAACAGCAACTACAATAACAACAACAACACCAACAAACATTGTAAACAAATGTAATATGATGATATAATTTGTCAACGTCATCACTTAACAAAAATGTGTTGAGAGAATTGTCTCTTCGCTTTTTGCTCTTTAACATTTTCTAACATTTTTGTTAACGTGCATATAGTGTGCAGGATAGTGTGCGTAAGTGCTTGCTTGCTTGTTTTCAATATATCTGATGTGTGTATCACGTAATGTCGTTAACTTTGGAAACTCAATGAAAAAATAGAAAAACGAAAACATTGATGTACGTACAGGCGAGCAGAGCAGCATTAATGTTAATACGTTAACATTAATGTCTATTATAACTGCTTTACTTTAATAAGCATATACTATGCATAACAGAGATTTAAAAGAGTTTGATCCTACAATAGTTATTCGTAATGTAAACAGCAAAGTTAAGGAAAGTATGCTTATGCTGTTTTAATAAAATAATATTGTTTGTATTGTATTTTTAATTTAAAATTTTAATGAAAAAGAAAATAATTTTTAAATATATTTCAAAACTTTTGCATACTGCAATTTACCGTTAATGCATATTTTTTACTTTTAAATTTTTGCTTGTTAGTCTCTCAATCAATTTTTACATATTTTACGTGCGTTATTTTTAATGTAATCATGTAAATACGAGAGTACACTTTTTGCAAGTGTTGTATTAAACTTGACATAAATAATGATGACAGCAATGTTGACAAAAGTTTATAAACATAACTACGTATGAAGTTCATGAAATATGCTCAAAACAAAATTGTGTTCATAATAGACCTGTTCTAACAGCGACATCAAATGGCTGCATATAAAATATTACAAAAAAGTATAATGAAAAGTAACAGTGTTGCCATAATACTGTTTAGAAAATCATTTGTTTGTTTTTTAAATTTAAGTGCCCATAGGTTCAATAAATTGACGAGTATTACCCGCATAGGCTTTAAGGGTATCAAATTGCATACTCTTAAGGACTAAATGACGTTGTAAAAAGTACATTTAGCAAAATTTTTTTGAAATTAATGTGGCATCTTTTGTAAACGACTTTTTAAACATACCGTTCAGTTTATTTTCTTCAATTGCAGGCCAAAAAAGTCAGTTATCTCACAGACACCGGGCTCGGAAAAAAATATATCCCAATTACAACTCGAAACCATAAAGCACACCAAACTGTAACTTTACCAGATGAACAGGTTTTTCCACAATGCCTTCGGGGTTCCCCCATCTCCCTATTCGATAATTTTTTTTCAATTTTTAATTTTTACCTTTCTTGTGTGCATTCTACAACAAATCATGGTCCTAAATATAATTCATTTTCATTTTTCGTTTTTTTTTCTCCACATTATGCAGTACACAGACATGTGTGTGACAACATACACAACTATTTACAAATCATTGTAATATATGTGTGAAAGTGTAAATATGGTTGTTATTGTTGCTTATCGATATTTAGAGAATGTAGAGAGTTATGCGTAATGAGCGTAGGCGAGTGTTAAAAAGTAATCATAATTCCTGTTTATGCAAAGGACTATACCTTCGCTTTCACAATATTGTTGTTGTTTTAATAAAGAGGAAATTATTTTTACATATTAGTGTTGCCATGTAAGAGTTTTGTTCAAAGCAAAAGTTGAACAGAACGAATAATTTGGAATAAATGCTTTGTTTTCTTAATATAATGGTAAATAAATCGTTCTATTATTCCTTGAACCAATTCATTGCTGAGGTACCTCGCGATATGTGTGAATAATTGATCTATGACTATCTCAAAACAATCGACTCCTGCAACTAGTGCAATGGTATATATAATATAATAATGGAAAACGAATATAATGGCATAATCTAAACATTATAATTGAATTAAAATTTCATCGAAATCCTAGCTTAATGCATGTCTTATTTAAATTTGCTTTTGACACCGTAAAATAGATTACACTTCTGTTTATTTTTCTGAAAATTGCTAAGTATTTAATATTTCCCCAAAGACTATTTATATAAACCAAACGTTTATGTCAAAAATATGCCAAAGAAATCTTTATAGAATTAAATGAAAATAAAATCAAATAAAAATAATTTGTAACACATTCAAATCATCTCCATCATAGGGAGCAAACAAATGAAAATTATCATCATGAGGAAGAGAAAGAGGGAAAAATAAATAAATAACTTCAGTTCAATACGCACACACACAATAACAATCCGACAATATCAAATGGAACATATCAAAATAAATAATGGACAATCAACAAGACACAAAGCAATAACGAAACAAACTAAAAACAAGCAATACAAAAGAAAAAAAAAAGGAAAAATAACAACAACCATTAAGTTTATAGAGAGGGAGTAGAATACTTCGTGCTGTTTTCAATAAAGAAAGGCAGGAATGTAGAAAGAGCGCGAGTTTATAGTAAAGGGTGACTTATTAACCGTTGGCGTTTTGAAATACAGAAAATGTACAGAAGTGCGGTAAAAACTAAAACGAAATGAAAATTAGGTATTGCGTTGGCTTATTAGACGTGAAGCCACGGTTCAAACTCCAGGTCAAACATCTCCTAAATTAAAATTGAACACACACAAGACTTAACTTAACTTGACTTAACTATTGTAATGACGAATTATGAATGTATGTAAAAAAACGACTCATTTAATGGTGCACCCTGTATATGAGAAAAATTGTGTTGAACAGCATGTAAGCGTATAAAACATAAATCAAATAAACCATGTTGAGGCTTGTCAAAATAATATAAACACTACAAACAAAAAGAGAGCGAGAAAGAAATATAGAAACAAAAATAACACATAAGCACGCATTCTCTTTACACAACAAAGCTCTTAACAGTAGCACAAAATGTACACATACAAACGAATACATAAGTGGTTATACGTTAGCGTACTTACTATACACTGCATAACTATAATACCCAGCAAACATGTTAATGAATTGCAGAAGAGTTTATAACGTACAGAAAGGCGGGACAAGGAAAGATTAATCTGATAAACAGACGGTTGCTAGGATTGCCTCGACTCTCTTAACGAGTTGGCATAGGGATCCAATAAGCATATTCTACTCCTGCGAACTTTTGTAAGAATTCTGTACTCCATTAGAAATCACCAAATTTATGACTGCCAACACAGAAGTAAATTCCGTAAGAGCAGCTTCGAATACGTGCAAGACAGCACAATAAATGTGGTCGAGTTTAGGTAGTTACTGAACATTGCATAATGGACACTAATAAGCGAGGTATTGATTTTGGCCACAGGGATTCTGCAGCAGCCAGTGAGATAAGGAAGAGGGATAAACTGTTCTTCAACGGTTGATCACAAGCTCAGCGTTATGTCGTAGAAAAAGGATGTTGACATTCACCATTAGGGGGATCATCAGAAGGCTGTGGTATAACAATGCATTATATTTGGTTAAAGCATTCCTCTTCTCCTCTCTGATTGACTTAAATTAAACTGTTTAAAAACTCTTGAAAAATATACTTAACAAGGTTTTAATATATTGAGGGACAGTAGGGACAAGAGCAAGAGCTACAGGTAGTGTAATTGCCATAGTCTAGTAGGTAGTGTGCTCCCTTGTTAGACATGAGACCATGATTCAAACACCAGGTCAGACTTCTCCAACAAAACGTAACATGAAAAAATATTTCTTCGAAGACTTCCTCTCAGCAGATTTCTGGCAAAAATTTGTCATGACAATTCTCGTTCGGAGACGGCTTTAAACACACACAATATAAGTGGTGTGAGAAGTTAGGTCGTAATACTGACTGAAGGGCTGTAATGTAATGTATGTATTAATTTATAAGTAGTATAACACGTGTAAGATGACATTCAATCCTAAAAACTTGCTTCCAAAAACTGACACTGAGCTTCTATTTGTACGACGGAAAGTGCATATTTTTGCCGCTATAGCGATAGTTTCCTTTTTAGCGGCTATTGCTGTCATACCACGGAGATGGTTAAAGATTTTTATCTTTTATTTTATTATTTTTAAAATAAATATTACTTCTAATACTTTTTTATATTTGTTGCATTAAAAAAACTCAATAAATATTAATTTTGATTTTGTTAAAAATAATTGATTTATTGGGTTATAATATTGAATTAAAAAGTGTAGTGGTTTTGTAAACATATAAATGTGCTCATATGCTTTGTATTTCTATCGAAAACAAGTTTAACATTCTCACATTTTTGCACATACTCATCATACTCATAAGAGTGTATGTATATGTACACACATATACATTCGTTTGGCCTTATGTACGCACTCTGACCACTAAAACTGTTCTTCATTCATAACATATTCAACAGAAACTTGTCAACAATCAACAAAACAGCTATAAAAATAATAACAATGAAAGCAATAAAAGCAAATACAAAACTCACACAAGAGCGATCACAAATACTACTACAATACTATACTATAATGTAGCAACAAAACTGTAAACCAAAATGTGTGCATACATATGTACATACGTATACAATATACATATAAAGAGAAATGAATAAAAGAATAGAGAATTGAGAAAGGGATTGAATTAATGATTGCCTGCATGACTAAATATATGATTGAATGCATATAAAATAGTTGAGTTTTGCGGATTTGTATATGTATTTAGTTTGGCTTGTTTTGGTTTTGTCGCGTTCGGTTTAATTCGGTTTTTAGAGTTTTATTTACGGTTTTTTATTTATTTTGTTTTGGTTGTAGTTGAATTTATAACGGTTGCATTTTACCATAGTTGTTTGGTTTCTTATGTTATACGATCTCTGTCTCTCTCTCTTTCCCTTTTTTTACTTTCTCATTCTAATGTGTTCAGGCTATGTGACCGTTATATGTATGTATATAGTAGAGGAAATGCTTGTGATGTTGTTAAACATGATATGAACAGGAAAAAAAATAGAATTTGTTTGGGAAATATTTTTTTGTTTTTGTTAAAGAGTAAATAAACCATACATATGCATATCAACATAAATATATTGTTAGAGAGAGAATAAGTTTCGTTTTGAGAGCCTTTTTGGTGTGGTTGCGTATGAATATGTGTTTTTTATGTGCATTTTAATTTGTGTGTGGTTTAATTTTTGTCGTTGCCATTGTTTGTTGCTCTCTTGTTATTGTTGACTCTTTTTTTTGCTCTATTATTGCTGATATGCCTGCGGTTGTGGTTTGAGTAAAATACAAATGAAATAATTGTTTGTGTGTGTGCATATATTCTTCCTTAGACATTTTCAATGCTACTGGGAAGTGTTCAAATGTATAAAATTAAATAAAATCATTTGGATTGTTGTAGATTTACTGTTACAACTGCTACTGTTACCCCTACAAGATTACATAGGGTCAAAATAACTGTATTTTCTTTTCATAAACTACAAAATGTTTTATTTTTTTATCTTTTGACTTTTTGTTTAAGTTTTTGCCCATGCTTTCGTTGATTTTTTTATTGTTCAACTTTGTTTTCATGTTTTTTTTCACTTCTATTGCTTCTATTCAGTATTTCTTTGTTAATGTTTATGACAAAAGAACAAAAAGTATGAAAAAAAGACAACAAATGCCGTTGATTACTATTCGTATCTGTTTACCATGTAATTTTCTCTTTTGTATGTACATTTTGTGTAAGTGGGCGAGTGCTGTAAGATGTTAAGAAACAAGAAAACAAACAAAAATATATCAAATAAAGCGTTTATCAAATATAAGCATAAGAAATGTTATATAAATAACGTTTGTTTTTCTCGTTCCTTGTGTGTAAACAACTTGTGTAAAGAGAGGGACAAATTTACATGTGCACTCAACTAATTTTACTTGTATTTCTTCACTTGTTGTTTCTTATTTCAGAAGATATTATTTGTTGTTTCCGTTATTTTTTTATCACAGTTTTCTCATAATTTTGTTGTTAAGCAAATCGTCTGTTATTGTATAAAAAAATGAAAAGATTTTCAATTTAAACAACTGTTCCTATGTTTAATAGAATAATCTTTCATTTTCTAAAAAAATTTTAAATTTTGAACCCCCTTTTGAGATATAAATTACGATAATCCAATATAAGTGTAAGAAAATAGATGAAACCTTGGTAGTAGTATTGGATCTTTCGAGTGTAAAAATCGATTGCATTTGAGTAACTCCATTTGGACATTTAATGTGGGTGAAATTCGAATAAGTTACTCATATTAAGCCTTTTAACTTCAATTGCCAAAGCTTAGCCTAGTGCCGTATATGTATATGTATCGTAGATTATGTACTAATTTATAAAGGGAGGGCCATTTAAAAGTTTAAATTTAAAAATACGATAAAACAAAAACTGTTGAAATTTTGCTTAGAATTGCATTTTTTTGATTTATATAGCTGCCGCGGCTGACCTCACAGTACCTCATTCGGTCGGACTAATTGTCGTATACTTTTTCGAGTGTATTTGGTCGTATTTTGGTAATGGCATCACGAATGTTGGCCTTCAAATGCTCAATTGTCTCTTCTTTGTCAACATAATACTTTTCTTCAACGGCGTCCCACAGAAAATAGTCTAACAGTCCAAAGAAATATGGACCAATGATGCCTCCGTTTCACAAGCCGCACCAAACTGTCATCCGTAATGGGTGCATTGGCATCTGTAAGACCACGTGTGGATTTTCTGAGACCCAAACACGGCAATTTTGCTTATTAACGTACCCAACAAGATGAAAATAGACTTCACCCGAAAAGATGATTTTTTTTTTGTCAAAATCGACATCATCGTGCAGTTTCTCGTTGGCCCAATAAATCCCAACGTTGCTCAGGCATAAATCGATTCATAACGTTCAGTAGAGATAATATACTTAATTTTGTGGCAGACTAGAAGGACATAAGTATTGCCAGATTCGAAATAACCGATGGCCCACCCGGTACAAGCAAGTATAACTCATACGTCTTCGAAATGATAATTCATTCATATTTTACTGTTGATTGAATCAGCATTAAGTGACAGTTTAAAATAATTCCAATTAACAAGCATTCCCCACCTTATTGTTCTTTATTAACGACATAAAGTGTGGGAATATTGTTTGAACAATGAAAGGCAAAAGATGAGATAGGTAATGTTTAATTGAATTTCTAATTAATGTTTTCAGTGTCCTTGTGAAATTCAAATCAAAAGCATGCTACTCTTCAAAACAAAGTACATAGGCGTACAATTAAGTCTATGTAATTAGGAGGTAGATGAAGAGAAACTATTTAAAACTGATAATTACAACAAATACAGCAACAACAACAACTATAACGAACAAGTAATAATTTTGTATAAGAATTTAATGATGATGCTCATTAAAAATGCAAAATATTTCATTATGAAATCCATGAAAGACACCAAGAACAAAACAAAACAAAGACAAACGACAAGTTGGCATTATTGGTAAACACCTATAAAACACAAACCCCCATTACAATAATAAAATACTCGTCCACCATATTTATATAATTATTATTACAATTGAGAGAGTGTGAGAGAGAGCGGAAAATTCAATCTGTGTGTGTGTTTGTGTGTGTTTGCCTGTATAAAAGAGAATATTTGGCGTGAGCTGATACAGCTGTCGAAGTGAATTAAATGATTATTTGTCCGTAAGGCAAACAAGTGTTTTTTGTTTCGTTTTTTTTTTTAATTGTTGTTGTTGTTCATTGGTTTTTCAAAAATGTGTTTTTTCACTATTATCGCAATGACAACAGAACCAAACACAACGGTAAAAATAAAAGTTGCTGTGATACAATTTTAATGACAGCGACAACAGCACTAATGAAAACAGCAACGTCGGTAACGGTTGTGAGAACAACAATACGCCAGCATTCCACCAGAGTTATAAGAACAAAAAGTGATGGTGATGATGAGCAGTACAGACAGTGGGACAAAAGGTGACAAGTATTACTAGGCATGGATAACCTAAGAATACTTTAAAGATACTCTCTATGTGTATAATATTCTAACGTTGAAATAATTGAGAATTTATCATCGAACTACTGCATGAAATGTATGAGAAAGTGGAAGAAAATTTCTTCAAAAAAAGTGAATGCCAGAGGCGATTTCGTACATAAAGACAAGGTCCAAGAACTACAATGCTACGGAAATTTCTTTGAAATCATAGCTTTAAGTACTTTTCTTAAGAAGTACTTTTCCGGAAAAGTCCTTTTCATAAAAAAAACTTTCTCCGAAACGTCCTTTTTTCAAAAAGTACTTTTCCCAAACACTTTCTTAAAAACAGAATTTTTTCCAAAAAATTTTTTTTCTTAAAAAGTTCCATTCTAAAACATTTTCTTACAAAACAGTTCATTACCAAAAAATATTTTTTTAAAAAGGACTTTTTTTAAAAAAGTACTTTTCAAAAAGTGCGTTACAAAAGCGTTAAGAAGTAAGTACAAAATTATAAAATTTAAACCATGTACACTTATTGTTCCACTGTATCTTTGATGTTATTGACTCGATTGCTGGTATGAGTTCTTCGATTCTCTTCAGCTGTAATTTTAAATTGTTGACGTTGTTCTTGTTGTTTTTTCTTCTTCTTATTTTCGTTGCTATGATTGTGGGTTTTTTTTTAAATTTAAATTTCTTTGCATATTTCATTAATGTTAAATTTCTCTCTCCAAACACAACAATTACTTTGTTGCTCTATTACGTCCTGTCGCTCTGTCTCTCTTTCACGCTATCCACTTACTCACTTACTGTAATATTTCGTTAAATGCTATTAAAAACGTGTCAACACTTGATAAGAAAATTTGTGCCGTTATTATTTATTTAAAAACCCGTTTGTTTTTGTTGTTGTCAACTAAAACTTTCCAACTTTCTCTCTCTCTCTCTCTCTCCTGAAAATGGCATTTTGTTTGGCATGTTTTTAGAGGTTCGTGAGCAGTGCTCTTTCACTTTTTTTTTTTTTGAAACCAATTTGTTTTCATTTGTTTAGGCATATAATTATGAGTGCTATTGTGTGAGTGTGAGCAATTGCTTGGACAGTAGGCAGGAGTTTGATTTGTTTTTAATTTAGTAGTTGTAGTTTTAATTACAACAACAACAATAAATGATTTGTAAATGTTTTGTATATTTTTTGTTTCTTTGCAGCGTGAAAAGTAGCAGAGAAGAGGACATTAATTTGATACGAATACAAAAAATAATGGAATTATGCCTTACGAAGATATGTATTTAATTCTTGGGTAAGTGATAACAAACAATTGTTAGTGGTTTTCAAGAAACGTAGTGCGTTATTAAAATTGTAAGTAACATTACTATATGGACTATAAAGTAGTTTGAAATAAATCCACACAGACCTGTAGGTTTGCAACAAATAATTTTCTTAACATGGGACTGGAACCTTGAAGTCAAAGATGCACCTGTTCCGGACAATTAACCGCTTAAATAGTGGTCGAAATTATGAAAAAAGTTAAGAAAATCGGTGACAGTTATCAATCATGACAAAGACTGAATACACAAGAAACCTCATACCTCAAGGTGCCAATTCATCTGGCACCTGTGAAAAATTTAAAAGAAAACACATTTATGTTTTATTGCTAAAAGAAAACGAAATACGAACTTTAATGATTTACCCTGTAAATCCGCTGGCAACTTTGTTTACAATTTTTTTTTATTTTCTTTCTTGATTGTTTCTCGAGCTGTACCTTCCCCTATTATGCTCTTTAACGAATTTAATGTTGTTGTTATTGTTGCTGTTAATTATTTAGTAATAATAATTCGTTGTTTTGTTTGAAATTTGCATGTCTGTGATTGTTTTGTTTACAACGTAACGAACACGAACACACACCGACTAAATTGTTTTTTCGAAATGCTTCTCTTTTGAGCGCTCTTGTAATTGATGGCTTAGTTTGCTTATTTGCCAAATTTAAATGATTTTTTTTTTGTTATTTTCTCTTTAATTGTTATTTATAATCTATGTTGTTGTGAAAGTATGAGTAAACACCATTTCCCTTCCTTTTTTATGTCAATTATTAGCTTGACATGATGTTGAATTGAGATAGAGAGAGGAGAGAATAGAAATATTTTGTTGTTGTAAGTGTAAGTAGGGATTTTAATGACGTAGTTTTTTCTATCATTGCTTTAGATTTTTTTTCTAAAAAATATTATTCTTTCATTAATTCTCTTAAATTGTGCTTAAGGAATGCTTAAAACGGCTCGAGGCACTTCTGGAATATAAAAAATTGCTTGTCTTGCAAGATATTTACAAGAAATTGATTCCACATCAGCGGTAAACCATTAATTTGGCATTCATCTAGGATTCTTAAAAGGCCAGTAATATTTCAACTGTTCCAACTGAAGCGTTATTTTCTTTACTGCTAACATTCAGATGATGTACATATCTGATCACATCTGTAATTTCCTTTTAATCTTGTCAATTCCTTACGCAGCAGGTCAATCATGACGACCATAAGCACCTCATAATATTTGAAAGGTGGCTACATTTGAATCACTGCTTCTGTAATAAGTTTTTACAATTTTTGCTGTTCTTCTGGCGTTTAACGAGCCATATTCTCTAATTAAATGATACTTCAGCTGACAGCTTTGCCAGATTTGGCAGTTTTGAAAGCACTAAATGGATAACCTGGTGTAAGTAGCAAAGATTTGATTATTCATTGTCGTTTTAACTTCAATTTAACATACATTGGTCATTGCAACCCTTCAGTCAGGATTATGGACCAAGTTTATCATACCACTTATGTTGTGTACGTTAATTTTATACATGAGTGGCGGGACCTACAGTTTAAAGTCGACTCTGAACGACAGATTTTTTGAGAAAATTTTCATGGCTATTTTATTTACTCTCAGAGTTTATGCCACAAATCTGCTGAGAGGAAGTCGCCGATGAAATATTTTTTCGTTTTTTGTTGGTTTTTGTTGGAGACGTCTGACCTGCTGTTTGAATCATGGCCTCATGTCAAACAAGCTAGCACACTACCTAGTAGACTATGGAATTACACTACCTGTAGCTCTTGCTCTTGTTTCTACTGTCCCTCAATATATTAAAACCTTGTCAAGTATATTTTTCAAGAGTTTTTAATCAGTTTTTCATTTATTTCGTTTTGCCGAAATATTTTTTTTTTATATTTTTTATGTCTGCCCTGGGGTTTGAACTGTGGCCTTACGTCTAATTAGCCAACACACTACCCACTAGACTACGGCGACTTCGATAATTTCAATTTAAAGATTGAGTAAATAATCATGGAATTAATTTTTCTTAATTCGTAAGAAATTGTTTTAATTTGAATCCTGAAATCAGCTTTACCTTGCTGTACACATTGAATATCCTGAATGCTTTATTTTCTTTATCTCTCCAAATATCTCATGTACTTTTATCTTTTGTACTTAAACATTACCGTTACGTTTTTCCTTCATTAATATTGTCGTAAACAGACCAAAAACAAACACTATGAATAAATAATAAAAGTATACGAGCATTAGCCAGAGAGACTATGTACATTTACAAAATAAACGTAGTGGCGAGTAGTAGGATCAGGATTTCCTCTTTTAAAATTCCAATGTTTTTTGTTTGTTTATTAAACGAAAACTTATTTAAATTTAAAAAAAAATTTCTTCTGCGTTTGTTGTTGTTTTCTTATTTTACAAACATCACTCATCATTATTTCTAAGTGACATGAAAAACATTTTCATTTCAAATTAATTAAGAATTTAATTTCATTCTTTATTCTATTTCTTCTTTTTCTTCTTCTAATTTGTGTAATTGTTTTATAATTTTTTTTTGTTTGTTTTTATTTTAATTAAAACTGTTGTTGTTAAAACAAAAAATTCTTAGGAAATTTTAATAGAATTAATTTGAAGAAAACAAATAAAAAATAAAAACAGAAAATTGTTAGACTCACCTTAAATCTAAGTATTGATAAACAGAAGTTATGCCCAAATTAAAATACACGGGCACAAATATAAAGCATACCAATGGATAGGCACTGGCCATGCCATAAATAATTTCCCACATGCCTGAACCACGATAAAATAATTCACTGGGATAGCCTGGAAGATGAAAATTAAAAATATTAAGGAGAAATATTTATTAAAAATTCTTGAAATAATGAATAGTAAAAGAAATTAATTCGAATAATTTTATGTATTTAAAGGATTTGAAATCCATACGGATTTATAATGTTGTTGGTTGTTTAATTAATAGTACACGTAAATGGCAGATGGCGAGGTGTTGTCCTGCTAACCCAAGCACAAACAATTATCATGGTTTTCGAATTTAAAAGAAAAAATTAAAGGACTTCAATAGCGTTTTAAATAATCCATAAAGGGATCACCTTAACCTCGTATCAGGCTAGGAGAACTCAGCAGATATTGTCAAAAAGCCATTACCCATAACATACATACATAATTGGTTATTACAACCCTTCAGTCAAAATTACGACCTAGCTTCTCACATTAGTTATGTTGTGTGTGTTAATTTTAACACACGAGTAGTGGGACTTGCAGCTGAAGGAAACTTTTTCATGGCAATTTTATTTACTCTCAGAGATTTTGCCAGAAATTTGCTGAGAGGCAGTCGCCTAGGAAATATTCATATTTCGTTTGAACCATTGGCCTCACGTCTAATAAGCCAATACACTACTTACGAGACTACGGCGACAAAAGGCCATTGGGTTTGTGAAAAAGGTGGCTATTTTCTATGTTGCTGCATTACCGCCAATTTAAAGCCCTAAGTCGGCATGATAACCAGCTTTTTAACCTGCAAATGAAAGATTATGAGCTGTACAGAATGTGTGTTTCAACGGGATAGACCCCTGACGGTTTCAATTGGCCGCCGAGATATTTGCTACCGTCCGACTTTATTGTGAGGCTAAAACCATTAAAAATCATGTCTATGCGGGCAATCTCCTCTAGTTAAAGTATTTGAAAACCAGTATTCGTTAAGCTATCACGGAGATGCCATCTAAAGTGGCCAAAAACTAATACAACTATAACTATAACTATAACAGCTGCAATCAATTTAGAGGCGGTCATTTAACTGGCGGCTTGGAAAGATCCAAGCATTATAATGAATAATGGATACATTTTAGTTTACAGCAATTTTTTTATACATACAAAGCATACTTAATTGGCCATTACAACCCTTCAGTCAGGATTGCGGCCTAGCTTCACACAGCACTCATGTTGTGTGTGTTAAAATAATACATGAGTGGCGGGACCTACAGTTTAAAGTCGACTCTGAATGACAGATTTTATTTACTCTCAGAGTTTATGCTAGAAATCCGCTGAGGGGAAGTCGTCGAAGAAATATTTTTTCATATTTCATTTTGATGTCTGACCTGGGGTTTGAACCGTGGCTTTACGTCTAATAAGCCAACACACTATCTACTAGACTACGACGACTTTTTTATACCAGTTTAGAAAAACATACGAGAGCTGCTATACATACAATTTTCTAATTAATTTGAAATTTAAAAATAGTTTTCTTATTGCCTTAAAAAGTTTATTTTTTTATTAAAGTCCTGGCGGTTTAAACCACATGTTCAATATTTTTCTTTTCTCTTTCAGGAACGTACATATGTATGCTCTTCGCCTTATTACTTTTTCCCATTTCTCTCTGTATTGTATATTTTTTTTTTGGTAAAGGTCATTGAAATAGAAATCCGTTTTAAGTTTTGAATTTTTCCACAAAATCTTTTTCAATTTACTATCGAAAAAAAAATCCCTTATTTTTTGCTGTGTTTAAATTAGCAGATTTGCCTTTTTTTAAATCCTTTTGACCACCTGTACGTTTTACAGATTATTTTAAATAAATTCCAGTAGTTTTCAAACAAATTCAATTTCATTTCGTTGTGCTCTTTCTTTTTTTTTGTTCTTTTTCCTAATCCAACAAAAACTTTTGCTGTAAAAGTGCAAAAGAGAAAAACATTTTTGGACTAGAAAAAAAAAACATGACAGGCTAAAAAAATATCTTTTTTTGGCAAAGTTTTGTTAGAATTTGATTTTCGGGTTTGACACGCCTAAAACTGTTAGTCAAATGTGTAGCCATTTAGGATACAGTGGGTTTGCTTGTTAGCTAAAATACAACGATGTTTTAAGGGAAAAACAAATTCCTTCTTCTGTAGAATATACAAGCCAATGAAATAAATTTTTTTATGAATTCTGAAATTAATTTGAAAAAAATTTTTAAATGAAGTGCAATCCACCTATAAATGATCCTTAAAGAACGCATGTTTGACCTCAATAGGAAATATATTAGGAAGTTTAAAGGTCGTCAAAGGAGCATGTTGTCTGTTATATGCAGGAACACAATGTCTTTTCTTTCGATCAATTCATGCTGATTTAATTGAATTTCTTGCTTCAATTTTGTTAATTGTTGGCAGAAGGGGTCAGAGTCAAAGGTCAGTTTGTAGAAACTTTAGAGTCCCACCAGATCCTTTACATTACCTTTCCAGGCTTTGTCATCGACCACAAACTTCGTGCTTTCTTAATGATTTTTTTTACATACGTTCGATTAGGGAGTGTATGATCTGGGCTGTAATCCTTTGGTAAGCTTGACGTATAGGGATTGTCAAATGCCAATTAAAGCAATAACATCCAGAAATATGGGATCAAAAACCGCCTTGAGGTGTAAAAAGGCGATAAACAATTACTCCAGGCATGGAACGGTAGGCATTACCCATACAGTCTCAGTTATCATGGAGTAATTTGCTTTGAGTATTACATGCCATACTCTTGGATAATCCAATGCCTTTCAGTGCATTAAAGACAAAGCTGAGAAAGTGGGCGGAAACCTTACAGCAAGTATTGTGGAATAATGGACGAAGTAGGAAGTAGGAAGAATTATAAAAATACTTTGAGACGGTCAACTGAATAAGAATGAGCTGAGCACGCTACGGAACACTCCGCCTTACATGTTCATCTGAATTGTACTGTCGCGGTGGAAAATTAATGAATAAAGGGCATGGGGTGAGGACATCGAAACGATGGAGCACTGTTTGCGTCATTTCCTTGTTTTCGTAAACTCTGAATCCTAACATTTCGGGGAAGACCCTATGCCAGACATAGCACATCTCAGGGAAATGGACTGGAAGAAGTAGAGAAAGTTTGTACAAGTCACAGACTTCATATAGAAAGAAACAAGCCTACGTGGTATTAGACCACTTGGTTGGTCTCCTCTCCTTTCATCACCTACACGCCTACCAGACTATTTTTCACAGATTGTTGTTGCACATGATCTAGTTTTCATTGCCCGCAATTATTCCCTTCAGAAATCGTTAGATTTCGTTACGTTTTACCAGTGAATTCGGGCAATTGTTCCTTGTTATTCATGTGACACTCAAAAATCAAGCTTCTTTGTGTCTCGAGCTGTCTTCCAAATGTTAATGATTATTTGGTGATGAATATCCCTTAAAAACATCCACGATGCTGATGTGGTTTTTCTGAATTTGTTCCTTGTTAGGATCGATTTTTTTGTGATTGATCGACCAAGCTGGCTGATGTTTTTCTAATATGGCGATAATACTTCGAATTATCCCTCATTGTTAAACATCCATAACTTTTAACAGAATATTGTGATTTTAAAAATGTCATCCAACACAGCACAGCTTAAAATACTGCTTTTCAATCAACTAAAGTGATGTAGTTAGTAATCGACAGGTAATTTTCTTAAACCCAATAGATGCATATGTGAGAGTGTTCTTCTAGGAATTCTATTCAAAAATATTTTCCATATAAAATACTTCTCTGTTTGCTGTATATGAGTGTACTGTTGTCTTTCTCTCTCTCTTTTTTCTCTTGCTAGTACTACAAAAGGATAACGGTGATACACACTAATGACATGAAATACTTCTTTTGTTTTTTCCTTCATTGTATTTTGTTTTGTACAACAGCATACACATAATACAAGCTTGTTAAATGAGAAACAAAAAAAGTAAAAACTTGTTTTGACCTCAAGCTTTAGACACATGCTTCTGTTTTTGCAATCAACAAAGAAAAAAGCAGCATTTGACTTAAGTAGAGTAGAGTATAGTAGTGTACATACTCTCACACATACTTATACATTTAAAGAGATAATTTTTTTCTGTGTTTTGTTTCGTTTTGTTTATAAATATTTACATACATACACATTTTGTTCTTCATATGTGCATATGTGTGTGTTTGTTTCATCTTTGCTACATTTTAGTTGTTAAACTGTTGCTTGACCTTTAAAAGTGTTTTTGTATGTGATTTTTTGAGAGCGTAAGCATTAAAGCACTAACACTTAAGCAATTTTACATATTTTGTTTGTAGTTTGTTTACGTGACTATTGTTTTATGGTTAAATTATGAACTGATCTCTCCCTTATTCTGTTAACACAATAGGGAGAGAGAGAGAATATAAGAGGTTTATTGATAAAAAACGTGGCTATTTGGTTATAAGGTTGTTATAAAAATAATGTTCTGATCAATATTATGGCAACAGTGAGCCAGTCTATTAGAAAAAGCCCTGAACTATGCGGATGACATCTGTTTATTTTACGGACAAGCAGCGGAATGGTTGGGTTGACAGTCTCTGAGGTGAAATTGAGGTGTATTGAAGTAACCCCTACTAAAACAAAAACAATGGGAATAAATATAGAGAACACTCAATGCTTTTCATTAGTCTCCTTTTTACAATTCCATTCTGTCATTCCGTAAATAGTTGATTGCGTTTATGACACAAAAACCAGAATTGAAGAGGCAAAGAATCTTACTGCGAAATGGAATTCTACTAACTCTCCATTTTATTTCGAATATTTTAATGTTAAGTGACCACTAAACTCTGATGGATAATGCGTTGGCTTGAGCTTCAAATTCAAGCTTCTTTTGATATTGTCCTCTCTGGCAAAAGCTTGAAGATACGCTATTTGCATCAAGTTATGTTAAATTGCAGGCCACGTTATAATTAAGATAGAATTTGTGGGGTGTTCGAATCTGTGTCATATGTTCATATGGATTGGGGACACGGAACGCTGCACCAATGAATACCAGTGCATTCCAAATGTATTTGTCAATCGTTGGCTGCACAGAAATCAAAATATTTGTGGCATTAAATGGGCCACATACGAAGAAAAATGTTCAAGAAAAGAAAGAAGTGCTATGGACCTGGGTACACATGGAGGGTCCAGTTGAAGTAGGAGACGGATTGCTTTGCACCATTTTGTAATAGCTCTCTGTTTTTTTTTATAGAAATTTAAAGAATAAATCTATAGAAAGCCTAAGACCTTTAAAAAATACTAAATGTCTACTTAAACATTTACTTTAACATCTACTTTAGCATCTATAATGACATTAATGCTTGACCATTAAGGATAATCGTTTTCTTTTACTTTTTTCTTCTTATTCTCTTAGTCTGTTTGTTTTGTTTTTTTTGTTGTTGTTTTTATTTTGTGTATTACTTTTGCTAAAACAAACTCAGTTTCTTTAGTACGAGACTTACCTAAAACAGTACGAACACCCAGTGTGCCTCTAGAAATTGAAATCATTACGGCAAAAAGTGAAACGCCTCCTGTGGCAAAGACATAATCGGCTTTACTGTGTTGCTTCTTTTTGCCAAATAAACGTTTCCATAGTGGTGTAAAGACAGTAAATGCGATAAACAAAACAAACATGAGATAATCCCAGCCCAACGTACGTAACTCCTTGGCCATTTTAAAGCTGTAAATAAAAAAAGAAAAAACAAAAAACAAATGAAGGTAAACAATAAAGCAAAAAAAATAACACATACCTACAAATATATGAATAAAATTTAAATTAAAAAAAATGACAATTGTTGGTTAACATTTAAACCTGAGTGTAAAGGTTAACCGCACTTATGCATACACTCTTCTTTGCTACTCTTTTTCAAAATACACATGAAGAAGACGAAAAAAAAACTTGTGCATGTATCTGTTTCTTTCTCTATTTGCTTAGCGTATAAATGTGTTCGTGTGTGTGTGTTTGTGTGTGTATGTTTTTGTTTTTGTTCACTTTATGCACAATTTACTTAAATTCACAAAACCAGAAAATTACATATAAATTCAGCTCTTTTCATACATTTCTCTCTCTCTCTCTCTTTCCCTTTCTCTCCTGTACACTCTTATCCTTTATTTGTTTGGTTTTTTTTTTGTTTAATCGTATAATAGATCTCTCACCATGTACGAACATAGTTACTCTTCACGGTTTATGCTTTACACACATACACAAAGAGTGTAAAAAAATATGAGTTTTTTTTTGGTTCATTCTCTATTTATTTTTCAACATTTAAGAGTATTTTAGATTCTCTCTCATTTTTTACACAATCACGGTTTGTTGTCATAAATTTACGATGACGTTTACCTACACGAAAATAAATTTCATGCTTAGCCATGATAACTGTAATTGCAATGAATTTATAGCGGTTTAAAGAGCAAAAAAAAAAATACACTGAACAAAAGAGAATGCTTACTAAGGCATCCATATATTAAAAGATGGGCTATTCTCCGTATACTTATTTAAAATCGTTTGTCTTTTATGTGTTAATGATATCGGAATCTAACCCCAAAAGGATAAACATGCATTAGCAAGGTTGCTTATTATTATACCCAATACATTTCCACAAAGAAAATTGTTTCTAGGTATCCCATTCTCCTATGACCCGCTTTATATTCTATAGAAATCCTTCATAAAAATTTATTTCATTGTAATTCTTTTTTATTATAAAACAACCCCCCTTAGGTTTTATTTTTGTTTTTCATTTACTTTCCTTTTGCTCAGTGTACCACAGAATTGTGCATTTTGTTTTTATCAAAGGTGCTGCTACTCTTTTTAGCTTTTGTAACGTTACACGTAATTTCGCGTGAACAAGTGTCATTTTAATTGTTTCTTTTTTCTTCGTTTCCGTTATTTGCGAATTTTTTGTTTTTCCCCCCATATAAATTCGTAAAACGTATTAGCTTTTACTAAACGTTCTAGCGGAAATATTGTTCACGATGAAGTTAAACCCTCGAAAATTTTGTGGAAGAGAAAAAATAAATTCTTTCGAGCAACACACACAAAACGGGTTACAGGCCAATTCAGTTTCTACATCAGTTTGTTGTAAAATGTGATATGATAATAACTTGTAAGTAAAAACAAAATATCTGTAAAGCTGTTCGGCATGACATTAGAAAATTAATCAATAAATTCTATCAGGAACATGAACTGTGCATATTATCCGTCCATTAATAAAGAAATCGTTCTTGTCCATGTAATTTTGGGTTTTCTTTGACTTCCACAGCCTACATAATACATGTTTCCACATTATTAACTACAATGGTGCATGATTTGTGATCTGTTCCTGAAGGCATATACATACATACATATGTATATACATAATTGGTCATTACAACACTTCAGTCAGGATTACGGCCTGGCTTCTCACACCACTCATGTTGTGTGCGTTAATTTTATACGTGAGTGGCGGGACCTACAGTTTAACGTCGGCTCCGAACGACATATTTTTGAGAAACTTTTTCATGGCAGATTTATTTACTCTCAGAGTTTTTGCCAGAAATCTACTGAGAGGAAATCGCCGAAGAAATATTTTTTTTCATATTTCGTTTTCATGCCAGACCTGGGATGCGAACCCGGGCTTTACGTCTAATAAGCCAACACACTACCTATTAGATTACGGCGATTGAAGGCATATATGTATATAAAACAACTCTTTAGTCGGGATTACAACCTAGCTTCTTATGATTCCCATGAAGTGTGGCATAATTTCATACATGGGTGGCGGGACTTACAGTTTAAGGTCGTCTTTGAATGACAGATTTTTGAGAAAGTTGTCAAGGCAATTGTATTTTACTCTCAGAGTTTTTACCCGAAAATTACTGTCTTCTTGGACATGTCTGGCCTGGGGTTTTAACCATGGTCTCGCTCTAATAAGCCGATACACTGCCTGCTAGATTACGGCGACTTCCATCAAGGAAATGGTCCATAACTAAATAAGTCATTCGTTTCCATCTGATTTTGGGCTTTCTTTGACATCTAGACTTTAGATAAAATATGTTTCCACACTCTAAACTATTGCAGCATATGCTTTTTTTTATTATTATAACTATCAACATTACAATTAAAAATAATATAAAATATTTTAATAAATTATATTTTTGAGGTATTACTATAAAGTATTGCAGCAAATAAATTATTTTAAAATTGTAAAAATAAACTATTCTAGCTTATATATTTACATGTCACGTAAAAAAGATAGCAAAAAACCCTTATTGACAAAAAGAAAGTTTAAAAGAGATTCTCCCATTTGTTCTTTAAGCAACTTTATTGCTGAAGCTGAAAAAGTTGCAAATTTTACAAATCTCTTGTTATGTCAAAGCTTGAATTTCTGTTTCGATCTTCGAATCTTTGTGTAATTTTACTAGTAACTGTTAATTGCAGCATATGCATCATAAATTCTCTCGCAGGATTTTTCACCTGCCTTGTTGTTTCCTTTAACATTTTTTGGTGAAAATTACTCTTTCTCTACACCAATACGCCAAAATATCTTTTACTTTCCCTCTAAATTTGCTCGTTTCAACTCTTTAAGCAGAGGCAACAGTTTCCCACTTTTTTTTGTTTGTTTTCAAATGCATTTACTACTCTCTGTAAAGCAGATTTGTGCAATAACACTAAAATTTCCTTTTACTTTTAGGTTATGAAATATTTCGTACCACTTTTACACTCAAGCTTATTTTACTTAAAACTGTAGCTACACCCTTTATTACATACTATTTCTCTATAAATGAGAATCCCATTTGTTTCAGGGATTTAATGTTTTTAAGATTTCATATGTATTTTTAATACTGATGTCAAACTCACTCACTCACACCCCCAAGCATTGTATTATTATTAATGTTAGAATTGTTGCTATCATAGAAGAGAGGAGGAGAAAAGAGATCATAATATCATAGTGTGTTTCGAAAAAAAATAAGTATTAACTGTAGAATGTGAATTTGTATGTGTGTGCTTTCATTCGTGTGCATTATAATCATAAGAGCGAGATTTATTAAAAAGAGTATTTAAATGAGAAAAAAAAAATATGTACCAGTAATGAGTCAGATTTATTTCGTTAGCATAAGCTAATGTGTACTGTTTTTGTGCTTGTCTCTTCTGTTACTCAAAGTGTATGCATTTAAGAGTACATCAGTTGGTATGAGTAATTTTTTATAATTCTTGTAAATCAATCATACGCCACAGTTGATTTATTATGATTGTTTTTTGTGTGTTTTAGTTGAAAACATTAAAGAAACTTATATTTTCGTTTACAATTGCTTTCATTTGTTTTATTTTTTTAAGGTGTTTACTTTAAAGGTAAGGGTCTTTTAAAGCCAGTAGTTTTGTTCATTTAAATTAGGTTAGATTAGGTAAGGTGGCGGGCTCCTCTTAAAGGAAGACGTCAGCATTTAGGCGTATTGTGATACCGCAATCAAAATTCAAACAGGGGATTAAATATTCTTTAGAGGAAACCAACCCGAGACCAAACCAAATTTTTGCTGTTACAGAGATTTTTATATCAGAGTTACTATAGTTTTATAGAAGACAGGATCAGCGAACTACGGTAAAACGGTTTGAAATTTTGCCAAATTAATTTTATTGTTGTGCAGTACAATTGTTCCGGTTAAAAATGGAATATTATTTAATTAATATGGCTGCCGCGGATGGCCTCACAGTACGTCATTTGATTGGACCAAATTTCATGCACCTTTTCTAGTCGTATCTCGGTAATGGCAGCACGAATGTTCAAATTCGCAATTGTCTCTGGTTTATCGGCATAATACTTTTCTTTAATGGCGCCCGCACAGTACATAGTGCAACGGTGTCCTATCGCAGCTTCTTGGGTGCCAATTGACTTCACCGTTTCTGCTAATTAAACAGCCATCAAGCGTTTGAAACAGTAAATCGATTGTGGCATGAGATGTATGGAAAGTCGCACCATTCTGTTGAGACCAAACATTATTCACATCAATACTATGAAGAGCGGGCACAAAAAATCATGGTGCGATAGGTGCCATTTTCAAATAAATATGGGCCAATGATGCCTCCGCTCTACAAGCTGCACCAAACAGTCACTCGTAATAGGTGCAATGGCTTCTGTAAGGCCGTGGCTTTTCTAAGCCCCAAATACGGCAATTTTGATTATTAACGTACCCACCAATATGAAAATGAGCCTCATCCGAAAATATGATTTTTTTTTGGGCAAAATCGACGTCGTCGTATGGTTTTTCGTTGGCCCAATAAATCCCAACGTTGCTCAAACGTAAAGCTTTTCATTACGTTCAGTGGAGTTAATATACTGAATTTTGTGGCAGACTAGAATGACATAAGTATTGCCAGATTAAAACTTAAACCGTTAGATGGCCCACCCTATATAAACAAATCGTTACAATATTGAATCATAAAACTGGCAATTCAATTATTGTACTAAACAATAAGCACAGAACACAGAACAGTGAACAGAAATAATGGAATTCTTCACTGTTCATTATTTATATCATACACCTACAAATCTTGAATATATTTTCTTAGAAAAGAAAATTCCTAGAAACAGATTTCAATAGCTTCTCGGTAAGTGTAGCATGCAGTTTAAATGAATTGTTTGACAAACATACTCGAAGAGAACAAAAGATATATAAAACATACACCAATACATGTTTAAAAGGAAAATTGGAAAGGAAATTTTTTACTGCCATGTAAAGTGATTAGTTTTTCTACTTTTTACATTCTGTTGTTAGTATTTCTCTCTCTCTCTCTCTCTCTCTCTCTCTCTCTGTCTCTCTTTGTTAAAGATGATCATGTTGTTAAATCATGTATTTTGTTCTACATTCTTAAAAAAAAGTACTGGAAGGGATAGTAAAAATGAAAAACGAAACTACAATTTGTTGTTGTTTGAAAGTGGACACTACTTTCTTGAGTGGATGTAATTGTGTTTAAACATTAGTATTAATGCTTAAAAGTAGGAAAACAACTTTTAGTTTCTGTTGCTGTCGTACTTATTTGTCTTATTAAACGAATATACAAGCATTTGAGTAAACGTTTTATGTATGTGAATTTATCAGCATGTTTACCAGGCATTCAGAGCAAGTAGACAGTTAGTACCTGGGGAAAAACAATTTCGAAGAGCTGTTGATAGTAGAAGAAATTTATTGTCAATTCTAAGGATATTCTTTTGCAAATATTTTTTCTCCCATACATATACCCACATGCATTGTATGTACATATGTATATGCTTATCAAAGTTCGTTTCAGGGTAAAGCTGTACTAATAAAACCATGTGAATAAACATTAGAAAAACGAAAATATAGTTGGTTTTTATAATTCTGTTTTGTAGTTGATGTATGAGTTCCGCAATTATATAATTGTTGGGCAAACAAAAATGATTAAAAATATTAATATATGAACTTATATTGTTGTTACAAGAATTACAAATTATTCCATTACGGCATAACTTTGGCGGTTTGCTACGACCTTCTTCTTACACCACTTATGTTGTGAGTGTTAATTTTTATACATGAGTGGCGGGACATACAGTTTAATGTTAACTCCGAACGCCAGATTTTTGAGCAACTTTTCATTGCACTTTTATTTACTCGCAGATTTCTTTTTGCCAGAAAGCTGTTGAGAGGAAGTCGCCGAAGAAATATTTTTTTCGTATTTTGTTTTGTTGCAGATGTCTGACTTGGGGTTTATACCGCAGCCTCACGTCTAAAACGACAATACACTACCTACTCGACTACGGTGACTTTAAATCAAACACCGGCACAAATAACAGGCCAATGTTAGACTGTAGAGTCCACAGTATGAATGTTTGAAACAATTTAAAACCAAAGTGCAGCATATTTTTGGAAAAAATGCACATATGTGGCCTAGATTTCTGTTTACATTTTCGCGAGCGCTGCGTTAAGCAATTATGAGTAGTAGAGAAGATATGGGTTGAAGCTACTATATGTCAAAATTATTGTTAGTTATTTAATAAGTATTTCAATACAAAATTTCGATGGACTATCTCACACACTTTATTTTATTAAATTTTTAATCAAGTCAAGCCTGATTTTTTTATTCAAAATTTTGTTTTTTACATTTAAAACTAAAACTTGTACTTCAAAGAACCTGTTTTACTAGGAATAACAAGAAAAAAACATTTTAAAGCCACAAAAAGCCATTCAAGTTATCTAACCTCATGCCTTTTTATATTTTTCTTTTATTTTCGAAATATTATTTGAATTCAATTTTTCTAACTTTCCATTTCTAAGCTAAACTCTCACATTTAAATTTATTAAAATGTTTAGTATTCCTTTGTCGTTTTTCCTTATTTTCCATTTTTTTTTTGCTGAAACTTTACATTCAATTATTTCATTTGGAAATTGTTCAAGCCAAACCCAACATATTAGAGTGCATTCTGTAGAGATTTACTACCACAATGTAAAATAAAGGCACATGATTTTGAAAATATTCTTCTTTGGACAAAGAATTTTATTTTGAAATCCCATAATTTAGTAGTAAAAAAAATTAAACAACAGAAAATATGCCTTTGGCTTCAACCACTCCTTTTACTTGCCATGTAAAGCCATGTATTTTGCATGTAAAATATTATGGGAATATCAAAACCACAGTTACTTATAAAAGCAGCCAAAACAAGGGTAGGGAGTGATGGTACAAGAAACTACTGACAGCTGTACAGTGTCATACAAGCAATGCTGCATGTGCTATTTGTCTAGTTTTTTTTATTTAAATCTTGTCTATAAGTTTTATTAAATGACCAAATGTTTGTTTAAATAATCAACAAAAAAAACCCCCAGTTAATATTTTCGCATTCGAATAAGTTCTTAAAAAGTACTTTTTTATTAAAGTACGTTTTTATATAAAAGTACTTTTTTATATAAAAGCATTTTTTATATAAAGTACTTTTTATACACAGCTGCGTTAAATAATTTAATTTTATAGAAAGTACTTTTTTCTTTTGTTTGTTAAAAGAGAACTTTTTTTATTCTAAACTATAGTTTAGGTTATGTTAAGTACATACTTTCTTTAAATAATGTCATAGCATAAAAAGTACTTTTTTGTTTCGTTTGTTAAAAGAGGAATTCTTTTATTTTATACTTTAGTTTAGTTAATGTTAAGTACTTGCTTTAGCTTCAGTTATCGACAAAAATGTATTGTCGTTTAAAATACCAAGCTTTTGAGAAAAAGTACCAAAAGGTACTAAAATATTAAACTTATTAGAAAAAATACTAAAATGTACCATTAACTACATATGTATAAGACGGATACAACGCTATATTTGAACCTCACAAGACATTCAAATCCCTTAATAAAAAAAAATACGAAATTAGATTTCTTGGTTTACTGGGTGGCATACATTTTCAGAAATTTATCTTTTGCTACTGTAAACGAAGACTACAAAGTTTAGTTTATGATTGCACGTGTTTGTGTATGTGTATCAGTATATGATTGTGTGTTTAAAGTATTCAAAAAGTGAGCACACAAAAAAAAAATGTTCAAAAACTAAATTCAATTGTGCTGAAAGTAAATGACCACATGGCTGCCAACTGTTAGATGTTGGCAAGCCTTTTCCTGTTTCCGTTGTCGTTGTCGGTATTTAAAGAACCTTTTTGGTGAACACACATATACACCAATACACGATAAGATTATTCTAACCAGCCATTCAAACAAACATAAATACACACACACACACACGCAAAGATTTATACAAACACTCACACACCTAAAGTTAAATTTTAATAAAATTGTATGACGATGTCCAATATCAAGAGTTTAAGAGGCAACAAATTTATACAAAATGCTGTTATCACTAACAGAGTAAGAGAGATACAGTGGTGGCCTTATAATTAGAAACGATGTTTCTGGAACAGAGTTCTCTGGAGTAACGAATCTAAGTTTAATTTATCCCAATCTGATGGAAAAACGTATTTAAGACGTCCTCCAAACAAATCCTTTGATCCCAGGTACACTGTGAAAACTGTAAAACAAATTAACAAACATACATATTGCTAAGTCGTTTCTAATTATAGGGCCACCACTGTAGATAGAGAACGTAAAGAGAAAAGAGAGAGGAAGTAGCGAGAATAGTTTCTGTACGTTGTAGGTCAGGCATTTATTGCTTAACACGAAATTCTGACAAATTTAAATGTAAAAGAAAAGCAGGAGACCGGCAAACATTTTTAAAATTATTTATAACCTATGCATGGAGCTTACATGGTATGGCAAAAATGAAATGAAGCACGCTAAGGTGTTCACATGTAAGTGAAAAACAAATCCCTTTGAGTGTGATTAAAAACGTAGCTCATAAGGATTCTCTCTTTAAATAGCTTAACTTTATCAGTATGTATGTATCTGTCATGAATATAAAAACCTGTAACTTTTATTAGTTGGATGACTGCCAAACTGCATTCATATTTCTATTGCATACCAAAAGTGTGTAGCATTCTTTTTTTGTATATTAAACGCCATAATGAACACATTTTACTGCTTTATAGTCGTCTTTTCTCTTTTTTGAATGACTCACTTGACCTTTTGTTTTCTCTTTTTTTTCTATTCGTTTATTTAAAAATTCATATTTTAAGGCGTGCCAGACAATGTCATTAAAATTTTAATTTCAACTCTATTTAGCAGTGTTTAGCATGCACTTTCTATTATTTTTATTATATCGTCTTCGTCTTCCATTGGCATGTGTAATTGGAATTTTAATTAATTGTCCAGAAACGTGTAGAAAATTCAACGAATATTTTTTATGGAGATAAAGGATCTTAGTAACGCCCAATAAATTATAGTTTTTCCAATACTTTCTTGGTATAAACATAAGAAATTCACCATAGACAGAGTAGCTTTTGTCATTGTCATTGGAATTTTAAGTCCAACACTCATTATTTATGCTAAGTTTTGATTAATTTCTTAGGTTAGGCTAGGTTGAGCTCATTGTGGTGCTACAAATCAATATTAACCCTGTGGTCATACCGACCTCAAAATAAGTTTCGCAACGACCTAGCTTCTCACACCACTTATGTTGTGTGTGTTAATTTTAACATGAGTGGCGGGACCTACAGTGTAAAGTCAACTCCGAACGACAAATTTTTTGAGAAATTTTTCAACGCAAAGAAATCTGTTGAGAGGAAGTGGCCGAAGAAATATTTTTTTTTATATTTCGTTTTGCTGGAGATTGCTTGACCTGTGTTTTGAACCGTTGTTTCACGTCTAATAAGCCAACATACTACCTACTAAGGATCTTAATAAAGCCCAAAAAATTATTGTGTAAACGTGCGAAATTCACCCTAGACGGAGTAGCTTTTGTCATTGGCTCGAATTTTGTGACAAATACTCAAGTTTTACGTCAAGTTGTGATTAATTTCTGAGCTTCGACTAGGTGGCAAATGCTTCTTAGGGCAAAGTTTAAGCTCATTGTGATGCCACAAATCAATATTCAACCCTAAAATCATGCCAACCTCAAAATAAGTTTCGCAACTTCAGTATTCTTTGTTTTGAACGTTCAGTTCAATAACCTTCGCCATTTCATATCAAAAGTCAGAAACTGCCACGTGAGATGTTCTCCTCACACTCTCTGTCATTCTACGGAAAACAATTTTTGAGAACGACTTCCAGTGACGTGAGTTTATGATAAAGACAATCAAGTCCTTTTCTTATCCGTATTAATTCAGTAAAACATAGTAACATGCTGCTAACGAAGTTGATCTTCCCTGTACAGTAGCCGGGGAATATCCAGTTTGACTGAGGTATTTGAATCACATATATGCTGTAACTTGTTGGAGGTTGTAAGGTCCATACCATACCGTATGTCCTGGAATTCATGTAAGAGTTACCTTCAAATGATCTGCAATTTCTGGGTTTTCGAAGACGTAATTGGGTGTCGTAAAGATTGAAGTTTAGCTGTTTAAATACATGAAAAGATTTTTAGGGAATATCGCATCACACTTCCACTATGGTCATGAACTGAGCCTAGAAAACGCGATTGAAACCGGGCTTGTAATCACTTGGCTCGGAACCTGTATTGAACGAAATTGATTAGTTTAAAGCAAGCATCCATCATACTGTCAGGTTTTTCTTAAAGGACTGCTGCATAACAATCAATGCATCTGATAGCTCCCGGCACCTTAGGTCTCGATCTTGCTACACCAATTCAAAATTGCTTTCAATTTTTTATATGAGTATTTGCAGAACAGTGTTGAGAAAACAAAGTGTTTAGTGTACACCCTCATTGAACCACTGAAACAAGTTATACTACCCAATATACTTACATTCCAATAGTCACGGCGGCTTAGAAGCATTTTCTATTAATTCGCTGTTATTTTTACACTTGACTGGCATACTAATGCCTCACTACAGAGAAGATCCATAGA
This sequence comes from Sarcophaga subvicina, assembly GCA_936449025.2. Classification (NCBI taxonomy): domain Eukaryota; kingdom Metazoa; phylum Arthropoda; class Insecta; order Diptera; family Sarcophagidae; genus Sarcophaga; species Sarcophaga subvicina. The sequence continues at coordinate 105,656,330 of OW388081.2, read as the reverse complement.
CACCATGACTCTAATACATCCGTTTCTCTGCTTCTTTCTGTTGCTCCTCTTAATAACATGTGTTCTGTAGTATGTGGCTGTGAAAAATCTCAAGTGTTTTTATACTATTCCCCTCTACTCTCTCTCTCTCATCTTACCCCGTTTTTTCCATTATTATTCGCATACATATTTTAATGGGTCAATGTGTTTGTATGTGTGTGTACGTGTGTGTGTGTGTGTTTGAGTGTATTTCACAACGAGATGCTGACATTTATTTGAAATTGACTCAGTTATTTGGCGCCGCATGGTGTTAATTTGCTCTTAGTTGAGAGAGAAGCAGAGAGAAGGAAGGAGGATGATGAAAAAAAGAACGAGAAAAGTCTTTGAAGTGTTTCATTACCAGCGGGTCCATTTTCAAGAGGTCATCAGTGGCTGGTGAATGTAATTAAATTCCTCAATATTTGTATGTGTTTATTTGTTTAAAGTCATTCGCTAGTGTACGAACGTGTATTTGAGTGTGTAATATAGGGTGTCAGTGTATTAATTAAGGGGAAAAACTCTGTTATTTTTTTTTGTGCACGCTCATTAACAAATGATGTTTTTATTTCTTTTTATTTTTTATATTTTTTTTTAATTACAAAAGTTTTGTTGCAGGGTCATGTTTTCCTTTCTAAAGCGAAAAGTATGTGTTACTTAATTATGACAGAGAGTGCACAGTGGTTAGAAGAGTGAAGTAAATTGAAAAAAATTTCGTGTTTTTCATTTGTCGAATAAGAAACAGAGAATTATTGATGAATATGAGGCGATATACTGTTGTAAAATGTATTGAATTTAATTAAACAGTAAAACAAGGATTTCGGAGTGTTTAACAGTTACCAACTCTGTGGTGCCCCTACGACCATCACAGTTTTGTAGAAGCTAGAATTATGTTAAGAGGAATGATATTTTAGTGTCTTTTAATTATTTCCATGGTTTTTCTTGAGTTTAACAAAAATCTTTATTTATCTCCATTCTATTATGTGAGAACTCTTTTTTAACCAACCTGAGAGGTGTATTTTTCAGAGGATGGCCTCTACTTATGCATTGCATTTTATTGGAATTAGGAAAATAGCTTTAGGGAGGGAAGAAAATTAGATTTGAATCTTTTTTATATTATAAGTGACAGAAATGCTGTCTTTAATGCAGTGTGTGATCGACTGGCCAATCGAATACAAACAGATGTGTTGAGTAAATTCCGTTGTATTAGCAATAGAACAGTGGCACACAACTCACATTGCGTCAATGCTGCAATGCATCAATAAAGTTGGATACCCCAGCGTCATTAATGTGCATCTTTGCCCTCTACTGTACGCAGTCGAGATGCCTCAAAACATACTTAGTTGCACTGGCTTATACATGAAAGTTGTATTTCATTCTCGGTCGGATATCTATAGATACATAATTGGTTATGATAACTCTTTAGTCAGGGTTACGACCTTGCTTCTCACACCATCAATATTGTGTGTGTTAATTTGAAACATGAGTGATCGACTCCGAACAGATTACTAAGAAACTTTTCCATGGTAATTTTATTTACTCTCAGAGTTTTTGCCAGAAATCTGCTGAGTCTCCGAACAGATAAATTTTCATATTTCGCTTTACTGGAGATATCTGACCTGGGATTTGGGCCTCACGTTTAATAAGCCAACACACTATCTACTTCAGCAAGACAATTTCTATTGAGATACACTTTTTCTAATATTAAACTGCTGTTCTATTATTGTATTCGGCATTTTTCTCGGAAAAATTTTAATAAAACATGCTTTAATGGATTTTTTTTAATTTAATCTTCAATCATTTATTAAAAGAATCAAACTCAATGAAGCACAAATAATAAGTTAAACTTCGAATAACACGGAAATAATTTAAAAACTTTAAACGTTTTGCTAACAATTCTTTTATTTCTCAAACTTCCCTCCATCCCCCCATAAAAAGGCTACCAAAGTAACAAAAATGAAAAGCAAAATAAAAAAAAGAGTTTCGAAAAGTTTTGTTAATAAAATTATTTACGTTCACTAAGTCATCTTTCAATAAACCCTCCAATAATGTAGCCAGCAAGCAAACGGCCAACTAACCAGTTATTCATCCAACCGTATCTATTCATTTAAGCACTTGTAAAATCAACCCGGTTCATAACGACCATCCATCCTACCAACCAGCTAGCCAGCCAAGCGACCAAACAACCAATTTGATATTCAAATAGAACGGCCATAACCAGAGACCCACCACTATTTGCGTTCTTGTTTAAGTGTTTTCCATTTACTACGACAGAGAGTGAGAGAAAGCATCATACTGCTGGTATTTTATTTGTTGTTTTTGTTTTTGTTTTCTTTCTGTTAACTGTTGCACCGTCGTTACAAGTTATTATTGCAATGTGTCTGCAACACACTGTTCGTTGAGCAAAAGCTTAAAAGGGACAGAAAAACCATTGGTTTGGGGAATATTAAAAACAAGGAGAAAAGTGCTGCTTTTGAGAGTTTTGCTAAAATTAACGAAATACAAAATTGTTGTTGTTGCTGTTGTTGTTGCCATTGTTGCACAGTTGTTATTATTATTATTATTAAAGTTGTAGTTGGTGTAATTGCTTGATGCAACTTAAGGAAGAAATTATTTGAAAATTTATTACAAAGTAACACTCGTCCGTCCACTCACTACACCGTCAGGAAATTCATTAAATGAAGAGAATATTTTACAAATTATAATGAAACAATTATTTGAGCAATAAACTTTGTGGCAAGAAATATTGTATTTTGTATAGCAGGATGCAAAGGATATAAGAAATAAAAACGTATTTATTTTTATATTGAAAATGAAAGGCGAAAAAAAAGGGCGGGAACTCTAAAGAAAGTGATTGCTTTAGTCGCATTTAAAAGTGTTATTCAAGTGAACTGCTAAGGCTTCAAAGAGAGAAATACAATTTCGTTGATTTTTAAAGTAAGACTGGATCGTTTTCTTTGGTTCTGCGTCAAATTTGAAAGGTTTTAGAAAGGCAATCTGTTTATAGGCCTGTTAATAGCTGATTTTCGAATCAATCGTTTTGTTCTTCCTTAAATAGTGAACTCATGATCCACCTTTTTCAATTTTGCTGGTTAATATTTTCATTCAGCTCATAGTAGATCCACTATTTCAATGTTAAACTTGATGTCATTAAAACGATAAAGTATTGTGGGTTTCTATTTACCGCTGTGTGCTCAAGTAAGTTTATACCTACAACGCCGTAAAACTTTTACTTAGGTTCCCATTTAGAAATGCAGTTCTGTAGTACATACATACATACATACATAATTAGTCATTACAAACCTTCAGTCGGGATTACGACCTAGCTTCTCACATCACTTATGTTTGTGTGTGATAATTTTATACAAGAGTGGCGCGACCAACAGTTTTAAGTCGATTAAGTCGATTTCGAGTGACATAAGCAACATAAGTGGTCGAACAGATTTTTGAGAAACTTTTCATGGCAATTTTATTTTTACTCTCAGAGTTTTTGCCTGAAATCTAACTACACTATTAGGATCTATAAAATGTACTGAACTACCAAGGAGATATAAGAAAAGCATGTTTAGGATTGCATTCTTAAAGTTTGCTCTTTAATGTGGATACTGTTTTCTGGAAAGTTTCACTTTAAAGGTGCATTGAACAAGTCAACAACAGAATTGCCGAATTTCATGTGAAGAACAGTTAATGCGCTCTGAAAGAGGTATTGCTGTGTGCGATTTGTGTGTCACTTCACTTTGTCAAGTGGTACTCCATCAAGTACAAGGATAACAGCCAATGATTAGCGATTATTTTTTGTTTAAAAGGGACGTAGTGCACTTGGTTGGCATGTGATGTCAACGAACACTGCCACATTCAACACGAATCACGCTGTCCTAAACTTCTTGAGAGGCGAGTATGTTGAGCAGTTAATCTCACATTTTGAGAAACTTTGTTGGCCATCAATATCATACGATTTGATACCAGTAGACTACATGCTCATACACAATGCCAGGTCTGAAAGACAACCTTGCATATTTACTTAATTGCGCATTATAACACTTTATTCAAAAGTACAACCCATCTTGTGTGTGTGTGTTAATTTTCAGATTTTCACGATAATTTTAATTAGTCTTAGACTTTTGGCCAAGAGACAGTCGCCGAAGATATATTTTGTCATATTTCGCTTTGTCCGAGATGTCTGGGCTGAGTTATGGACCTCGGCTTCAGATTTAATATGCCAACACTCTACCTTTTAGACTACAGCGGCTTATGACAACATTACAGCTGCCGTTATTGAGATGGAAAACTATTCCAAAATCGCAACTCACACATGGTCCGCGTTTAGATAATATAATCTTTTCTGTTTTCTTTCTTAATTTTCAAAATCCAAATCATCTATATCCAGATTTTTGTTTTTTTTTTTAATTTAACATTCAATCATATTCTGTTTAGTTCAACATTAAATTGAAACAGCAATAAATAAATCATAAAAGTATACAATCCCCTGTAAAATTCTATTTATTTTAAATCATATTTTCATTTCTTATAAAATATTTCTTTTATTTGCTTTACAAGTGCTAAGCATTACCCCAGAGCTTATTAATTATTTATGAAGAATTCATTTTTTCCTTGTTTATTTACGAAAAAAAATTAAAACAATTCTACAAGTCCTGTGAGAACTTGTTGACATTTTTGTTGTCCAATTGATGTTCCCACAAGACTCAAGCAAGGAGCTGAGCACAGTACACAATTCGTATACACACCCATAACACTATACACTAACAAACTTTTACCTAAAAGTATGCACCATATCATAGAGAAATGGATAAGAATCGAGAAGAGAAAATATTAAAAAGAAATGTACATTTTTGTCCTGTACAGGTCATTCAAGAAGAAAAGAAAACATTCGTAAACATGTGTTTATTTGTTCAGCTATTGACCCCAATTTGGTAAACAACAAGAGAAAAAGAGAAAATAAAAGAATATTTTGACAAGGAATACAAAATTATTCTTCATAAATAAAGTGAAACAAGGAAACTTTACGGAACTTTGAACATTAGAAAGTTAGAAGTTAGAAATTTGTAATCCATTCTCAATTATGTATACAAACAATATAAAGAAACAAATATTTGTAATAAAATTTTAAAATTAAAGTGCGAATTTCAAGTCAATCAATCAACCGATACGTACATTTTACCAATAAAGTAGCTTCGGGTGGCGTATACTTTATTTTTACTTTAGTGCTGATGTGAATTAATATTACGTATACGTTTCGTAACGTCGACACAAAGAGAACATGTTAAAAATGTGAGAGGCATGTGTTAACCCAGAGGAAAATTGTTAGTAATATTTTCATGTCTATTTATTAACCCAATAATACGTATATGTGAACGGAAAGTATAGAAAAATTGTGCTGCGCTAAATCCCTAAAGACACCATATTTAAATTGGCAAGTATTCTTCCAAAAATCGAAATCATTTCTCATTGATATTAGTGAATCCTACTGTAATATTTCTTTGGGTGTATAATTGAAGTCGCCGTGGTCTAGTAGGTAGTGTGTTGGCTTATTAGACGAAAAGCCAGGGTTCGAGCCCCAGGCCAGACATAAAAAAAATACTAAAAGTATTTCTACGGCGACTTCCTCTCAGCAGATTTCTGGCAAAAACTCTGAGAGTAAATAAAAATTGCCATGAAAAGTTTCTCAAAAATCTGTCGTTCGGAGTCGACTTTAAACTGTAGGTCCCGCCACTCATGTATAAAATTAACACACACAACATAAGTGATGTGAGAAACTAGGTCGTAATCCTGACTGAAGGGTTGTAATGACCAATCATGTATGTGTGTGTGTATAATTGAAGTCTGATAAAAAGCGACATAGACCTTCTTCTTTAGAAGCTGACAAGCAACTGAATGCATTTTTACGCTCTTTTTAACGAACATTGTTGATGTTCGTGTCCTATGTGGGACATTGGTGCCAACGTCTGATGATAACGATAAAGGCATGCAGTTTAGTAAACCATCTGAAGGCCCTAAACTTATTGACGATGGAAATCACAATTGTTGCATTGAAATATCAACGCACAGATCTAAATCGAAATAATAAGTCGCAGTATAGGTTCTACAGGCAAGGTTTGTATATGATTTGTTTCTAGTCGAAAGCATGACTGTAGTCTCCTTCAAAGCGCAATATCTACCATTTATACAGCGACCAGTTGCCTCAGAAATAACAAATTATTCTACAAGGATTTTCGATTTCTTGCGAAAACTTAAGCAATGCTGGCAGTCTAATCGTTATATCGGGCTTTATACACCAGCGCAAGCCAGATGGTTTAGAGAATCAATCTCGGATATAACACTGAAGATTTAGCCCTTATGACCAGCATTAATGCATGAATGTCTACTTTTGATTGACTTCGTTGTGTGTTTAGCAAAGATTTTCAGGCTCACACTGCAATATTCGGAACTCATGGGGAAACTGGAGTATTTTTTATTTAAGTGGTATTTTACATCATCAAAAGATGTGCTGAACTCAACTTTAATATGAGAACAGCACTCTTTGACAGTCGGGACGCCATCCAAGAACTTAACTTCTCTGTGGTTAATTCAAGGATAGTAGGGAGCTGAATCAGAAAGCTAAATCAGTCTGGTAGAAGAAATAGGGTCACAATTTCCTCAGCTCATGTGAGAATTTAAAGTAATAAACCGGCAGTTAAACCTACCAGGAGTAGAGCTTTCACACCAGGATCAGAACTTTAGAAAGTATATTTGGCCGTATTTTAGTAGATTGTGTATTGGATTAGTAGACGAGAGCTTGTGATTCAAGCCCCAGTTCTGTCACCTCGAACAAAACAAAATAAGGAAACAATTTTTTCTTTCTCAGGCTTTCTGAGAGGAACTCATCTCAGTAGTCTTGTGAAAAAAAAACTCCGAGATTAATTTTAATTAAATTTTTCCTTTGGAGTTAACGTTAAACTGTAGGCCCCACCACTTATGTACAAAATTGACACACAAAACATGGCTGGTATTTTCTTCTTCTCTTTTCCTTTTCCATTTAAACTTTTAAATTCAAATAAATACCCCCGCCTTAAATTCTACATTCTATTGCGAAATATTTAATTAGTTTGTGTTTCATTACAATTGTAAATATACACGTACATACACACACAAACATTTGGACATTAAGCAGCGACATAAGAAAGCCAAACCAAACATATGACTTACAGCATTAGTCGAAATATCAACACAACATTATTGTTGCCATCATCACGATTACCATGGTTATGAGCCGCCATTAATAGCATCAATGTCTCTTAGAGTACCATCATCGCCATCATTGTTATCTTATGTTCTGAAAATTGTTATTGTTGTTGTAGAATCGTATAAGCATACGTTAAACGTAGACATGATGGCAATAGGGTAGTATATATTGGTGGTTATTCAGAAGTTTGTCAATGCAAGGTTGGGAGTCGCAATGCATTATACAAAAGCCCTTCATAGGCCGAAAGTAGCAAAATGAAGCGTTTGGCCGACAATTTCTAAAAAAGGTATGTACTTTGATTCACAACTTGCTTCAGCTGTAAATACGACACTTATGAACCCCCTTAATATTTTTGTATTCATGATCTTCTGCGAAAAAATAACGGCTTTCATGCTCACATGTATGTAGGCATGTATGTATGTATGACTGGGTATGCTATTCTACAAGTAGCCAGCCAACCAACCTCCATTAACGCATTTCAGATTCGTTTTCTCCCATTTAAAACACTCTTGAGTGTTCGTAACAGGTAAAAATCTTTTAGTCAAGTAATAAGGAAAAACTCAAATGAAGTATGAAAATAGAAAGAGGAAAACGATAAAACCAGGTCAATAGCTCAGGGTGATGATGTAGACATCCAAAGTGCAACAATCGTGTGTGGCAACATTACAAATGTTGACATGCATTTTAACACATTCGTGGAAAATTAATGAAAAACTTTTGTTTTGTGGCCAATGTGCAGAGAAAATAAAATTTAATTTTTTTTTTTGGTTTGGAAAAAATATTCTTGTGGCCTGCAAATGATTAAAATTTACAAAAGATTTTTATTTAAGTAAAATGAATGTCATATAAATATGATTTATTGTTGTAAATTGCATAAGTGTTGTGAAGGCAGTGATAAGAAAATATACATGGGTTTTTAATATAAGAATAAAATGCTGCACAAGGATACAATTGCGCACAAGAATACAATTGGACATGGATTGTTGCGAATGATTACATTGCTGCGATCTCTAGTGTCATCAACTTTAGTAAATAATTCAAATATAATATGTGAGTTACCACTGACATTATGTTAACACGTTTATATCGGGTGGACCATCTATCGGTTTAAATTTGAACCAATTTGGCAATACTTATGTTATTCTATTCTATCACAAAACTCAGTATATTATCTCCACTGAACGTAATGAATCGATTTACGCTTGAGCAAAATTGGCATGTATTGAGCCAACGAGAAACTGTACGATGATTTGGATTTTGCCAAAAAAAATCATCTTTTCGGATGAAGCTCATTTTCACGTACCCACCGAACGTTAATAAGCAAAATTGCCGTATTTGGGGCTTAGAAAACCCACACATGGTCTTACAAAAGCCAATGCAGCCATTACGAGTGAATGTTTGGTGCGGCTTATGGAGCGGAGGCATTATTGGTTAATATTTCTTTGAAAATGAGGACGGCGCAACAATATCGCTGAATGGAGACACCATCGCATCATGTTTCTTTTTATACCCAATGTTAATGGTATTGATGTGAACAATGTTTGGTTTCAACAGGATGGTGCTACTTGCAACACATTCCATGCCACAAGCGATTTATTGTGTCAAACGTTTGATGGCCGTTTAATTAGCTGAAATGGTGATGTCAATTGGCTGAAAAGAAGCTGCGATTTGACACCGTTGGACTATTTTCTAAGGGGCGCCCTCAAACAAAAGTGTTATGCCAACAAACCAGAGACAATTGAGCATTTGAAGGCCAACATTCATGATGCCATTGCCGAGATATGACCCCATAGACTCGAAAAAGTAAACGAAAATTAGTCCGATCGAATGAGGTACTGTGAGGCTATATAAATGAAATAATATTTCTAACCGGAGTAATTGAACTTCAAAATAAAAAACGAAATTTAGCCAAATTTCTAACCGTTTTTGTTTTATTGCATTTTTAAATTAAAATTTTTAAATGGCCCACCCTATATAATACAACCTCTTTAGTTTTAAAATCCCGTATAAAGTTCTTTATGTAATCTATCCTTCTTTTGAGTAAAAACTTTAAAGAAAATTTTAATTTTTCATAACAAGGAAAAAAGAGATGAAAAAAGTGAATTAAAATAACGTTTTTGTTTTAATTTTTCATTGAAATTCTGTTTTCTTTAATATACAATTTCTTTCAGCCTTACATCCGTTGATTTAACCCATTTTCAGTGGCTCTCTTCTCAGTATCTTTGAATCTATGTTATCTTCATTTAAATCTGAATACCTTGTCTTTGTTTTTCTTTTTCTTTTTTTTCTTTTTGTTGTTTTGATTTAATTTAATTTTCATTTTCTTGCCTCTGCTTTGTCGGCGACATTTCTTCATAATGTAGTTGTTTTACTTTTAAATTTATTTTTATTTTCATTTTTGTTGTTGCTATCGTTTTTTTTTTGTTCTTATTCTTGCTGTCATTTTTATCTGCTGCTGTTGATTACACAAACTATTTGATAAACTTCCAAACAAATTTTCCTAATGAGCTGTTTTAATGATACTCAAAATGTGTCACTTGTTCATGTAACTGTTTTGCAACATTTGCTATTGCAGCAAACAGCAACTACAGCAACAACTACTTGTGCACATAAACATTGTCAGCAACGGTGGCATTAACAAGTTTTAAATAACAAATACAAATAAATAAACTCATATACATACATACATAGATACAACGCATGTGTACAAATGCAAGAAACTTGATGAATGTGAGGGAAAGAAAGAAAAACAAAATTCAATGAAAGAAGATTGCTACACTGACTGATATACGGAATTGAGAAGGCTTTTAAGCTCGATTTGCCATGACTAAAGGATAAAACTATTTTGAATAGCAGATTGAAATAATTTGTCTACCAATATTCGATTTTAATGCCTTGTAAGGGGCACACACAGAGAGAGAGAGAGAGAAAGAGAGAGAGAGAGAGAGAGAGAGAGAGAGAGAGAGAGAGTGAAATAAACACTTTAAGTTTTTTCTCAGCTAAATGCAGAGACACGAGAGATATGCGGCTTTGAGGAACAAGTTTCTTAAAACTGTGATAAACAGAGCCCATTATGACTGAGCCTTAATGAATCAGCAGGGATGGTTACCCCACTAATATTAAGAAACACTTTTACCAACTCCTTCACCTATCAATTACTATTTATTCCCTTAGTATTCCTTTAATAGGGTTTCCGTAATTGGTTTACTACAATCAATACTTTCTACGATAGGTTGTATATCCCTAGCAGAAAGGACATGCTCTTCAAGTCGTGTTACCATAACATTCCTATCAATTATGAGCTGCTAAAACCGGACTAGATGAACTCTGGAAAGCTCTACCAATCACAATTGATTCGTTTCAGGCTAGCATTTAATGGATTTCTTTATATTTTCTTTTATCACTTAAAAAGCATGAGTATGCTCCAGGATGATAGGGTTGCCATCTATTGTCCTCAAAGGAAATATATATGTGGGATACAATATCAGATAACTTTGCCCATTGAGTCCTAATTTTTCTAAAGAGGGGATGTTGCCTGACCTTTCAATGGTATTCGTTGTTAAAGATTTCGTTTGTAGAGCTTAGGGGAGTCCTGGATAGATTTGAAGAGAAAATAATGAATATTTACTGAAAATAAATTATTTTTTCAATAAAAATGGGGAAAATGTTCTTCCATCGAATGATATTTAGTTTAGACAAACTTTCCCCAAGCATTTACCAGTATGTCCAGGAGTCTGTCTTATTAAATATTTTCTTCCTTGAATTATCTTGATTTGTGGCCTATTTACAGATTGTGGCATCAGATGTCAGATTTTTTTCTTTCAGTAGAATAACAGAATTGAGTTACAGCGGCAGCAACTGCTTATACAATAATATTTACAACAGCCCTGACAAACAAGACAAACAAACAGACTTAAACTGAAAGACAACATTAAACAACAAAAACTAGACTTAATTATGAGAAAGTGTTACAACACAGTCTGTGCTTCCAATACAGACATTCTGCATTCGTATAAAGGAGAGTTTTAGTGAATATGCACTAATACTACAACACTGTTTTACTTTTCTTCACTGCATACTGTTTTCACTATACTGTTATAATATTTTTTTATTTTCTTTTTTACGTTATTCCTTCAATTATTAGTAGAGAGTAAAAAGTTTTCTTTTTTCTCTCTCCTTGTTTTATTTGTTTAATTTTTAGGTGCTTGTATACACGAGTATTTTGTGTGCTTGTATTGCTTAATGCTCTTTGTTTATTTGTGTACAAGTATTGGTGTTCTCACTTCGTCTTTCGGTTTCTATTATTGTACTTTTGTTTGTTGCTGTGTGTGTGTGTATAGAACAGTTTGTTGACTGTGAAATGCAAGCATTTAATGCTACTTCACCGCAAGACAGCACACACACTGACAGAGTCAAAACTATAACAAATCATTTGTATTTCTTCTTTTCTGCTATTTCTGAAATACAGTATGAGGACTTTGAAATTAGGATGCGTTACACAATTCAACAAATGTTGTGTATAAAACTTACAATTCGTAAAACATAAATAAAAATGGAAAACAAAAAAGATATTCAAAGTCTGCATATTATTTTTTCCAAAACCCACCAAACATCAAACCACTAAAGATGTCAACACTTGTTTTCAAAAATTTTTTTCTTTTATGTAAAATTTCTAAAATTACTTTCATAATTTATGCATAAAAAAGTTTTCACTTTGACAAGCAACTTCTGTTGCTTTTCATATTGCTATTGTTATTGTTGTCATTTGTATGTCTTTTTTTCTTAATTCAAGACAAAATTGATTGACAGGAAAATTTATTGACTTTCATAACAAATTTTCATATAAAAAAATAAAATAATAAATTAAATTAAAATGATTAATAGTTTCTCTAAACAATAACAAAGTAATTGATGTGTTGAAAAACTAATTTGGCTTATAAGTTGAAGTTTTAAATATTTAGTTTCTTATTACAAGAATAACAAACATTTTGTTTTTAAATTAATAATAAAATTTCAATAAATTTTGTACAAAACTTATTGAAAATTTAAATCTAACTATCTGATAAATATGATACGAATACATGAATATGTATTAATACTACGTAAAGGAACTTGTATAGAGTGCGCCTTGGTAGGATAATACGCAGCACGTTATAAAGAGCGGATAAGACGCACATACATACCTAAGGGCTACCGATAGAATCTCATAAGTTTTCTTTTGGTGTCAGTGTTATCAGTGGTTAAATTATGAACGTTAGATGGCTAATACTGGGTGACAGGAATTAATTACTCGCCAGTAGTACTTTCGACTTCTGTAGTGCTTTCAATGGTGCCCAACAGTTAAAGGAATTCAATACCAATTCAGATATAAAGTTTAGAAGTTATTAGCGACGACGGCAGAGAAATAATAGATCATGAAATTCGCTACAATGAGGAGCCAAATGATCTTAAGATTAGGACGACTTCCTCCAATGAGCAAGTGCATTTGCCTAGAAGGAGCGCTTGCGACCCGTATGGGTTAGAAGTAATCTAAACTTTTGTTGGGTAACTACAGTAGCAGGAGATTTTAGTCATGCATCAGTATGTGCAGAAGGAATTTGAAGTTAATAAGAGGCCTTTTGATCGGGCACTTGTACATAATGAGAATAGCCTCGAGGCAAATATGGAAATTTTGGGATGTTAAGAATTAATTATCAGAGCTCATAAATAAAAACCTATGCGGCGTTAATGAATTCTGGCAGGAAACATACACACATACATACATAATTGGTCATTGCAACTCTTCACTCAGGATTACCACCTAGCTTCTCACGCCACTTATGTTGCGTGTATTAATTTTTCTACATCAAATCCGAACGAGAGATTTTTGAGAAGCTTTTTCACGCAATTTTATTAAATCTCAGAATATTTGCCAGAAATCTGATGAAAGGAAGTGACCGAATAAAATTTTTTCGTATTTCGTTTTGTCTAAAATGGCTGACTAGGGGTTTGATTCCTGGTCGCAGGTCTAATAACATACTATCTATTAGCAGGCAACAACTGGGTGTATATCAGGTGCTGAACTAGGATATGATATTTGAGATGCATTGCTGCTGTTAGCTTTTACTGCTTCTACTGCTCTGTTGGTAGATAGATAGATAGATAGGTACATAGATTTTATAGATAATCGGAGTATTTTTAGTACTGACAGTGATTTAAATGAGAAGATCTCATATCTTGAATGCAAATGCTTTGTGAAACTATTGAATATGCTAGTAAGCGCAACGCAGCAATCTCTAAAAAATAGAATACATGAGTGTACATGGAAATGATTGTTTTAAAAGCAGTGCGACAACAAGCAAAGCTTCTGCTGCTTTGGTTTTAGGCAAATTTATATTTTTACTTGCAACAATAAGAAAACTAGTGCCCACAGTGCAAGGATTAATGCTGTCAGCACAATAGCATGCATGAAATAGAAGTTTAAAAAATGCGAAAATAACGTTTTAGTGGCATCATTGATAAATAATTAATGAATTGTTTATTGCTGTCTTTATTGTAATTAATATGCATGCCGCTTACCTTCGGCTGCAATTGCAGCCTGCATTGCTGCGCTTATTGTGTTTATAGTAAATAGAGAAATTTTGTGATAACTCATAAGCCGAAATTATTAATTCCATGTGAGATATGAATTCTAGAATGTAAGGTAATCTGCATGAGTTTTAAACGGGGTAGAGTTATCGAAATGTGTCTGATAGTGTTCACGAAATAAAACCTCATGTGTTTCGTAAAAATGAATTAAACTTTGCAAATATCTGTCTATCTTGTCAGTATTATTTTAGAACGATTAAAAAATATATATAGTGGCGTAGTATATTATTTTAAAGACCTTAATCAACCTAATGACTGAGTTTTCTATTTTTAACTCATAACCATAATCAATCTTCTTCTATGACATAAAAAAATTATGGTAATTGAATAGACAGCTGTTTAATTGAAATGTTCAGAGACCACCCCCCCTGATGTAGGGTCATTTGATTGTTTGCTTTTGTTATTTTTTTACTGCTGCAGTAATTGATAATGATTATGCTAATGAATGATATTGTGATGCCAGTGTAATAAAGTGTAATTTTATCCGCTTAAATGCATGAAAAATGCAAAAAAAAATTATTTTCCCATATGAATTCTAAGAACAGATATTTTCAATATGCATGACATGTGCAGCAGTTGCATAAATTTGAAGCTTATCATATGCACAGGGTATTGTAAAACTTTTATAATTTCAAAAAGCGTAATATAGTGTTAAAGCAGAATTTGTTTATGGACAGAATTTTGTCTAAAGGGCGGCATATAAATTTTTAATTAAAAATTGGCAAATAAGGTATTTCTTTTATGTAAAATTGTGACAATTTGCGAAAACGTTTTTATTAGCCCGCACAAGATGACACATCAAAAATTGACAACACTTTGCAAAGAACTCGACTACAAGTTATTTCGATGTATGCAACCAGCAGAAGGTAGGAATTATAAACTAAGCGAGAAAAGTACAAGGGTTCTACCAAAAAAATTTACCAAATAAACCATTGATACCACTTTATTAAGCTGTATTCATCGCAACAACCCTAATGTTTTCTTATGCTAATTTAAATTGCATTTTCATAACCACACACATAAATTCTATCAGTGCTAATGACTTCAATCTCATATATTATACAGTGTAGTAAAAAAAATTAAATGTTTATAATATACATACATACATACATACGTATGTAATGTCATTGATAAAAACAATATGAATTAAATCTATGCGTTGTTTTTTCATCTCCGTATGAAATCAACTGACAAATACATAAATGCTGATGGCTACGATGCTATTAAAGCGTTAGAAAAACGGATTGCAAATATTTATATTCTGATTAACAACGAAAAAAAAAAAATATTCATGAAAAACATATCAAAACTAACGGTTTTGAAAAACTATTTAATTAATAGGAAAAATTAGGGATGAGCTAATTTTAATTAATTTTTTTTCGTTTTTGGTTTTTGAGTGTAAAAAAGAATATTCGTGGCATGTGGTAATGCCAAAAATACTAAGAAAGGTTTAAATTTTATATTAAATAGATTCACAAACGAGCAAATGTAACAAAATCATTGAATTTTGTTATTAAAATTGTATGTGTTCTATGGTTTGGTCTTATTACAAACTCCAACTCAGATACCTCGGATAAAACGTAATTGAAATTTCGACTTCCTTTCAGCATAAAAAATTTTTAATAAAAGAACTCCGAGAGTAAATAAAATTGATATGAAAAGATTCGGATCAGACTCTAAACTGTAATGCCCGCCACTCATGGATAAAATTAACACACACCACTAGGTCGTAATCCTGAGTAAGCTTTTGTGACCAAATTTCAACCCAATTACACTTTATTGGACACCAAACCATGTCTGAAGGGTACATACTAAGGATAATATTGCTGCTGTATCATATCATTGCATATCATAGATTCATACATACATAATTAGTCATTACAACCCTTCAGTCAGGATTACCACCTAGTTTCTCACACCACTTATGTTGTGTGTGTTAATTTTATACATGAGGTCCGGGACCTACAGTTTAAAGTCGACTCCGAACGACAAATTTTTGAGAAACTTTTCATGGCAATTTTTTATTTACCCTCAGAGTTTTAGCCAGAAATCAGCTGAGAGGAAGTCGACGAAGAAGATTTGATGTCTGGCCTGGGGTTTGAACCCTGGCTTTTCGTCTAATAAGCCAACACACTACCTACTAGACTACGGCGGCTTCTCCACAATTGTTGCTGTTGAGTGAATGAAGATTCTAAAATGTTAATTTGTCCCGGAAGACTCGAATTAGACTTGTGACATTGTGCAAAATACAGCTGCTCTTAGAATAGTAGGTTAACTCTTAATTTTTCTATCAAGAAATCATAATAAGGTGCGACTCTTTATTTCGCTCAGTGAGTACCTAAAAGAATACCAAAGTCAGTATGATGAGCAGCCTAATGCAGTTAATGAGCTATCAATTTACCCTGCAATATGTATTGTTTACGGTTTCAATGCTACATTTAATAGAGCAAGGTGCCACACGATGTTTATAAATGGAAGAATTGGACTTAGACGGTACCAAATTTCATACGATACTATACTGAAACTATTAACAGGCGATCCTGACAGCAATTTGTGTAACGTTTTTGAGCAGTCCTTTAATTGTCAAGATAATCGGATTTGATCGATTGGCGGATTTGTGGAGATTTGCTGGTCTACTAGGCGAGAGGTCGATAGTTCAAACTACAATTCTGATGTCTTAAAAAAGGAATATGATAGAAATATCCCTTTCTTCGATAAATTATTTATTTACAATGCCATTTATTTTCTTTAAATTTAACATCATTTAAGAACATAAGTCTACTTCAGTAATGTGTACCTGCCTATTGTTTTGTGTTCTACAACATTTTATCAACATTATGAATGTGTGGCTGTTCTCATGATTTTTTTTATTTTTTTTTTAATTACTAAATAAAATCTGTTTTTTGTTTCACAATTCTAATTTGCATAAATAATCCAATTTGGTTTTTGTTTTTAACAAACAATAACGAATTATTTAATTAATCTCCTTAGTTTGCAAAAAATACAAAAAGAAATGAAAAAAAGATACAAATTGTGTTTGGTCATTAAAGAATTTATTTGAAATTATTTCAAAAAGTATTTAATTTTGCTGAATTGTTTGGTTTCCCTTTTTTTCTGGCAATTAAAAACTTTAAAATTATAAAAAAGGTTTTTTATATTTAAAAATTTGTTGTTGTTTTTTTGTATTTATTATGTAGAATACATGTGCAGAATAATTGAATAAAAGAACAAACAATAGAATACTTTAATATGGCGTCTAGACGTAAATGATGGCAGCTTTGTGTTACAATTACAAAATATTTTGTACAGGTTTAAACATTGTTCATGGTTACGAAAATATTATAATAACAGTCGCCCTAAATGTTAGCTAATCTGTTGGGAACATAGCTGGTAGTAATGTATTGTAGTTTTATCGTATTAAGAGAAGTACTTTCATTAAAATAGAGTGTGCCAGTGTCGCGAAGCCAGAAGACATACAAACAACAAAGACAAAACAGTTAAGCTATTACAACAACAATAATGGTTCTAGAAGTTGACAGACCAAAAACAAATGAAGTATAAATAAAACAAAACGTTCTTAAAATACCGATTTGCATATATCTTATCACCATAGATTCGAAACAAAAAATTTCTCAGCATTTTGCTAGTCAAGGGTGGGTCATTTAAAAGCTTAAATTTAAAAATGCAATTAAACAAAAACGGTTTGAAATTTTGCTAAATTTATTATTTTGTTGTGAAGTAAAATTGTTCCGGTTAGAAATGGAATATTATTTCATTCATATGCCTGCAGCAGTTGGCCTCACAGTGCCTCATTCGATGAGACCAATTTTCGTGTACTTTATTGTGTGTATGGGGCCGTATCCTGGCAATGACATCACGAATGTTGGCCTTCAAATGTTCAATTGTCTCTGGTTTGTCGGCATAACACTTTTATTTGGCGAAGCCCCACACAAAATAGTCCAACGGTGTCAAATTGCAGCTTCTTGGTGGCCAATTGACATCACCAATTTGGCTAATAAAACGGCCATCAAACGTTTGATGCTATAAATCGATTGTGTCATGAGATGTCTGGCAAGTTTCACCATACTATTGAAACCAAACATTGTTCACATCAATGCCACGAAGAGCGGGTACGAGTTATTAGGGTGCGATAGGTGTCTCCATTGACAGTAATGGTTGCGCTGTCATCTTTTTCAAAGAAATATGTGCCAATAATGCTTCCGCTCCACAAGTCACATCAAACAGTCACTCGTAATGCATTGGCTTCTGTAAGACCATGTGTGGGTTTTCTGAGCCCCAAATACGGAAATTTTGATAATTAACGCACCCACCAAGGCGTAAATGAGCTGCGTCCGAAAAATTGATTTTTTTTGACAACATGGTGCAGTTTCTCCCAACGTGCAGTTGAGATAATATACTGAATTTTGCGACAGAATAGAAGAACAAAATGTATCGCCAGATTCAAAATAACCGATGGATGGCCTACCCTATACATACTAGCACTAGTATGAGGGGCGATAGAATCACAAGTTGCGTTAACAATTAGTTTAACAAGGTTTAGTTGAGAGATAGTTTCAAGGGCATTACAATTGAAAAATTGCAATACTTAAGAAATAAGAAAGATACCAACATAGTATGGAAGGTAGTTGTTGTAGGATAAGCATTCACATACCATCTTAAGCTGACAACCCATTTCTATTGAGAGTGACTGTAGGGTATTGAGATTGCGGTTGACCTCTTAAGCATTTGTCTGTGTACAAACTTAATTTTATACTTGTTACTAAAGGTTAATAACACAGGTTAATAGCATTGAATGACTTTTAAAAATTCTGATAAAATTCAACAATTTCACAATACAACGTATACAACGGCAATGAGATAACAAAAATGGCACGCGCTTTACATTTGAATGCAACAAAAACAAAAAGGGAGAACAACAAAAAAGAATGTCAGAATATAAATAGAATGAAATGATTCGTTTTACAAATTTTTTAACAAAATCTGTTATTAGAAATCTTCTTTTTCTGTGGTGTATTCATGATTTATTTTTATTTTTTTATAATTAGGAAAAAAATTAAAAAAAAATCTTAAAGGGATTCCCCTTTTAGTTGGTTCGTTTGTTAAGTTCTATCGGCATTTATCAGTTTGTTTGATTTTTAACGACATAATATTTGTTTTTAATTATTTTTAATTTTCGTCAATATTTTTCCAGTTTTTTTTTTAAATAAATTTTTAATTACAATACTTAATTAAAGTATTTTTAAAAGGGTTTTCCCTGTTTGTATGCATATAAACATACTAGTTTTTTTTTAAAGATAATTGTTTATACACAGTAAATTAATGGCCTCTCTAACGTATGATTAATAGTAATAACTTAAATACATTATTTTTTTAGTATAAATAAGACAATTAAGAAAATTGTTTATATTTTTGTATTATTTTTTTTGTTTTGTTTAACATTTAATAAAGGCTAATTACCGTTCTACCAAAATTACTTGTGTATAATTAATGAAAAAATTCATTTTAAAAGCTTCCATGTTTACTTGTGATAATTTTTTTTCACTAATAATTTTCCTTTAAGGGCTTAGACAAATTTAAACTCAAATTAATTACTTCAGTTGCACAATATTAAATTTAATAACTTTTCAATTTAATTTTTGCTTTTTTTTATTTTTATTTATTTTTAACGACAACAATTTTTTAGCACAATTTGTTTAAATGAAATACAGAAACTGAATTCGAAATTGATGTTTATCTCAAATGATTTCTACTGGTTTTGTATTTAATTTTTGTTTTTTTTTTGTTTTATAAATCTAATCTTCATTTTATGAATTTTTTATAAATAAAAAATAAAAACACATTTTTCCCATACAATAAATTATTGCAATTGTTTGTAGTTTTTATCTTAATTACTGTCGCTTAAAATTGTGATAGTAAACTACGAAACATTATGAAAGTAATTTAAAGATGAACAAAAAAATTTTCCATTTTGTAAATATTTTTTCTCTCTCTCTATTCTTGTAAATTTATTAAAAATAATATTTTTTTATATTATTTTGACGTCATATTTTAGGTATGATATGTACACATACATAGGTTGCTAGTAATAGTTTAAGTAGACTTGAAAGTCGATTATTACTGCATACCCTAAAGGGTGATTTTTTTTGTCATTTGATTTTCCAGTGTAAAATAAAATGCGTGATAATGTTAAATATTCTTGAGCAGCCAATCATGGATAACTTTTATTGGAAATAAAAAGTAAATGGCGGTCATTATTTTACGTTCTATTCTCAAAATTTTGATTTTTTTTTTCAAAATTTTGGAAATTCTTCAACGTTTGAAAACTAGCTGTTAATAACATTCCACATATAATACATACACACATGGATATATAAGTGGTCATTACAACCCTTCAGTCAGGCTTACAACCTAGCTTCCTAAAGCCACTTATGTTGTGTGCTTTAATTTCTGTACGTGAGTGGCGGCACCTACAAATTAAAGTCGACTCCCAACGACAGATTTCTATATATATATATATATTTCTATAAGTTCGTATTCAATTGTTTCGCCATAAGCAGCAACTTCTGGCTAGTGTTTGTTAATTTTATCCAAATCACCTTTGGCCATATACGTTCAATCCATAAATTATGGGTGCCCAAAATTCCGCCCTCACGTCTCTCCTTCTCTGTTAGGTTTAACACGAATTTTGTTTTGCCTATCTCATCTCCTATCTTTTATTGAAAGTGAGTAAAGCCTGTGGATTATTTATTTACCCCTAGGCAGAGATATACCAGACTAACGTATGAATACATTTGAATTATCTGTTGTAGTTGTCTTTGTAAGTGCGTCAGCTTGTCCACAAAGTAATGTTTCACTATTTCCTTGGAAGGCAATTGACATTCTTAATGAATTTTAAATCTGGTGTGCACACTCTTTAGGGTATATTGCGCATAAAAATGTATCCATAATCATTAGAAGAAATGCGAATATCCTTGCACTACGAATATTGTTGATCTACTGTGCTAACCACAGAATTAGTACGTCAAGTAACCGTATCAAATACTTCAATCAGAGTGTCAAACAGGACTTGTTAATTCACCACATGTGTATGTTTATGTATAGCATGCCATATCATCAGCGTTTTAAAGTCGATGATCGTGTGTTCTATAAGTAGTAGTAGCGGAATAGGCAATCCTGTACTGGTGCCATGGCACGCACAGTGGCCTCTAACTGCCCCCGATAATATAGACAAGATTTTTATGTCTAGTTTCAGAATAGTCTACTTTCTAAGCGGCAAATCTTTAAAACTGTTTTAAGTGGTCGAAGTAAATGCTGCCAATTCAATATTTTATCACAGTGGATGCAGCTCATTTATTTGTCTCCATTTTCTATCTTGGTTGAAGCCAAAAGATACCATGGTTTCAGAGAAGGTTCTTCCAGCCCTGCTTTTGATATAAATGTCTGAAATCTTTTTTCGTTTTCCTGCCACCAATGTAATGGCTGCTATATTAGATTTTGATTTTGGGTAACATTCAAGTATGACCGTGAACGTAAGTGTACAACTGCTAAGAGTCTTTAAACAGGCGTATTGTATCCGATATGTATCGGATAGAATACTGACTACTTCTAGTGTTATGTAGAACTCCTACACATCTGTGTACCTCTTTTATAAATCATCATCGCCATTGGAAATGCGGTGGTGTGTAGTTGTTAAAATGTCTACAAAACCAAGCAATCTAGCTTCCAATATTGGAGAAAATTAAGAAATTTTAAGAATGTCTACACGGTGTCTTTACATTTGTTACATCGATTGAATAGAAAAAAAGAAACAATTAAGTAATACAGTTCAAACATAGCTGAACTCTGACTTTATCTTATATTCCTCTTGCGAATAGTTTGTATTCTATGTACACTTTATAAGTACTCTATGAGTCACTATTTACAATTTTCATCATTAGAATGAATCATGGAAAGTGTGCAATAAATTATTTCTTAAATGTGAATAACTTTTCAAAATAGAAAATTATTTTTTTTAAGATAAGTATTCTAAAAATATATCAAGGTTTAGTTTGGCCATTAACGATTTTTATCCGCAGTATTTTTATTGTCCTAGCTAAACTGCTCTGCCCGATATGTTTGTTTTATTGTATCCTTAAAATCTGTTTTTGTAACAATTGTAAAAATAACTGTAGCAGGGAAAGTACCCTTATGGGATAACACAGTAGCTTTTGGTGGATAGGGGTCTGGTCAAAGTAAATTTTACATCAGATAAAATCATTTGATTCTACGAGATTTTAACGTCATTAAGTGCTAATCGCCGTCATTCTAATGGGTAACACCATTTGAAAAAAACTTTCGGCTAAAGGGTGTGGGAGACATACATACATACATAATTGGTCATTACAATCCTTCAGTCAGGATTATGGACCTAGTTTCTCACACCACTTATGTTGTGAGTGTTAATTTCATACATAAGTGGCGGAACCTACAGTTTAAAGTCGACTCCGGACGACACATTTTTTGAGAAACTTTTCATGGCAATTTGATTTACTCTCAGTTTTTTGCCAGAAAGCTGCTGAGAGGAAGTCGCCAAAAAATTATTTTTTTTATATTTTTGCTTTGATGTCTGACCTAGGGTTTGAATCGTGGCCTTACGTCTAATAAGTCATAACACTACCTACGAGACTACGGCGACTTCAAAAAAGGGTGTGGAAGAGCTGTAGCTAAATTTAAAAGTGTCAAATTATCCTCTTATCTAATGCAGCCAAAAACAAAAAAATAACTGCGTCCATTAACATTTCCTCATGGAACAGCGCTTCCGAGAACCCACCCAATATTTAAGGGGGCGTGAATAACCCTCAACTAATCCTGTTCATACAGATCTGTACAGCTTTATAAAATCCACAATATAAAGGGAAATAGAAAAATTACGAAAAAGCTGTTTTTTTTTTTATCATTCACAACCTTTGTAATTTATTTCGTCAATGAATCACCACTACAAATTCGTTTCTTTCTTTCTATTTTTATTTCAACTTGACACTTGGCTACAGAAATAGGAAAAAAAATTCTTATCACATGCAATTGAACACAACTACTGTGATACTAGCAACAGCAATATAGTTGCTACAACAACAATAAGCATCAACATCATTATCACGAACATGATCATCGTCTTTGCAGTCATTTGTGGGAGCAATTAAATAAATTAAATGATGTGAGCTTTTGTTTTTATTCTTCTTTTTAGTCTAAATACGTCAATTATTTACATGACAAAATAAATTGAGAAAATAAAATAAAATAAAAAAGAAAAGAAAACATTAGTATATTTAAAGAGGGTATAGGAACAAACAAATTCAGTAAAAATTGTCTTATTACAAACAAAAAAATGAACATTTTATGTTTGTTCTAGAAAAAGAATCAACAATAATACAGAAATAGTAACAAAATTCTACAGAAATTACAATAACAAAAATACAACTGCGTGAAATTACAATAACAAATCTACAAAGAAAGAAAGGATAACAATAACGAATCAACAGTTAAGATTCCAGAAGTTGCCAAACCGAAAATAAATGAAGATTAAATAGCCAAAGGTAATGTTCTTACATTTAACACTGTCGTTAAATGACTCGAAATATGAAAAAACATTTCTTCTAGGACTGTCTCTCAGCAGATTTCGGGCAAAAACTCTGAGAGTGAATAAAATTGCCATGAAAAAGCGTCTCAAAAATCTGTCTTTCGGAATCGACTTTAAACAGTAGATCCCGCCACTCATGTATAGAATTAACACACACAACATAAAAGGTGTAAGGATCTAGGTCGTAATCCTGATTGAAGAAGAGTTGTAATGACCAATTGTGTATGTATGTATGTATGTATGTATATTTAAATAAAAACAAAATTGGAAAAAAATCCAACAAATGCACTCCGAGTGTTCTCAGGTCATTCGTATAAAGAAAGCTGTGTGGTCAATACTGTACACCATCACAATGTATGCTCTGCTGAAAATATTGCTTCTGTTGGAAAAGAAATAACGAACTGGTCCATTCCTTGGTGTTGTCAGCAACTGAGTCTATCTTACGGCGGCCCATTATCTGATACTTTGCATTTAAATTTCTATCCCCATCCACGCAAAGTGCAATTCAAGCAACAATTAAAGCCAAATAATCATTCAAAACACCGCAAATAGGAGCTTACAATGTTGATTTTTCGAAAAAATTAAGAAAAATTTTGCTTGTGTGGCTTGAGAAACCTAGTAGGGATTGTCAAAGAGATTCTACATCTGGAAACATTGCCTTTTTGATTGCCTAGAGAATCTTATTTATTTATTTTATTAATTACAACACAATTACAAATAATATACGAGCTGAGTAACTTGACCATATGCTCGGTGAAGTGTCACAGACCAGAGTCTCAGGTGGGACACTAATAGTCTACAACACTACCCACTAGACTACCAGGGCATTTACTGGAGAAGCTTATTTTTTATTTTGTGGTTATGCTAACAAGAAAAATGTTGCTTATGGACCTTGAAAAATCTAGAAGTGATTGTCGAAGAGAATTTACGTCTGGAACCATTGCCTTTGTGCAGCCCTTGCGCTGACCAACTTCCCCCTCTTCGGAGGAACTTGGTCAGTACAGAGGCTGCGTTCACCTGTGGCATCACAACGGGCCGCTATGCGTGCTCAAGTCAGTTTTTTGGCAAATTAAAGCTACCACGCTAACCTAACCTAATCTAACCATTGCCTTTTGATTGTATTTTTAAAAAATGACCCTGGAAGAAATCTTATCCACAATCTGAGCGTTATGACCGTTTGATACTTAGGTTTTTTGGTCTGTAACTGAAGATTATGAACTGAATGGGTTGGACACTACTGGTTTTGACTCTATTGCATGAAGAATTTTCAGAAGGATTCCCGTTTGCCTAAGTTATGCGATTTGATGGCGTTAAACTTTTTTGTAATGTAATAGACAGTATCTGGTTGGATAATATCCTCACATTAAGGAATTTAAAAGCAATTGCAATGACATTGTATTTCACCCATAATGGCAAATGGTAAGCATTATAATAAAATTAAAATTTCATTAAAATCATGGGTTTATTCTTAACCTAACTTTTGATACCAAAAAATGAATAATCTAAACGTCAACCTAAACAAATGTCGGCCAGAAGCACAGCTGTGCGGTTATTTTTTTTAAATTTTCGATTTTATCCGCCGACACTGTATGTATAAATTATGTTACGTGTTCTTAACATTTTACCCACAAATTTTATTTTCAAATGACTTTCCATTAGAGGCGTAAAACTTGACACCCAGTGTTTGAAAATGTGTCTTCTTTTTGCCTCTGCTATGAGATAAAATTGTCATGATTAAATTATTAATAAAAATAAAATTAAAAGTGAAAAAGATTGCATTGATAACATGGGTAACAACAACAACAGCAATAGTAACTCCCACGACAACAAAATAATTTTTTACTTCAGATGTAGATAAAAACCCTCTTGGGTAATTTGTTTAGTCTCGGTGTGTATTTCCTTAACGTTTTTTATTTTCTTAAGAACTCACTCACTCACTCGCTCATTAATCACTGCCTTTACGATAATATTCCGGTTTCTTTTCTTTTATCGTCTAAAGAATTTCCGACAATTTCTTTTCCTATTGCTTTTGTTTTATTTTTGTTTTTTTTTTTTATTTAATTTATCATTTATTTTTTACGACCTTTTTTAAATGTTTTTTAATGACTTTCGCAGTTCTACGTCACAAGTGTTTTTTTTTAGGAAATGGTTTCGTTTTTTAATTGTGGGAATTTCTGAAATTTGTTCAACGATTAACCATGTTTAAACAGATTTAAACAAACCGAACACGCAGCAAATGTGTGAAAAAAATAATTGTTTTTGGTTTTCATATTAAAATTTTATAAGAAAACATACGGACGGTACTTGATGCAAATCGATGAAGATCATATCAAAAAAACTCGCTCTTCGCATTTGAATTCGATAGCAAATTAACGTAAATTACGAAATTTAGATAAAAACCTATTGACATGTATTTGTCAGAATAAAAATTAAAAGCATAGGGACTTATTAACCCACCTTCGTATAATAGTTCACATAATTATTATTTCTTTATATTGAATAACTTTTCTTTCGTATAAATATTCTCCAAAGGCCTTATTAATTTGCGTTTTTTAATCATTTTCTTATTAAAATCCTTTCATTTTCTTATATTCCTTTGCCATGTTTTTCATTTCAGCGTAATTCACATGAAAACTTAATGAGTTCGTTGTAATTAAACGGAAGCAAGGTTATAATCGAATGAAAGTTGCAAAAAGGGGAATAAATTCTTGAACTGTAACATGAAATAAATAACCGTAAATATAGTGGCGATTTCTTCTATGCAAAGTTGGACAGAATTTTTATAAAGAGTTCAATAAGCTTGAAAAAATTTTTTCCGGAAAATTGTGTACATAGAGTCCTCCAACACAAACATTCAAACTTTGACAGTTGTTAACGGCCATCTTGTGGAAGCTACATCTATCAAAACAGCTGTCATTTATTCGGTCTATTTTGCGAAGTCGCCGTAGTGTAGTAAGTAGTGTATTGACCTATTAGACGGTTCAAACCCCAGGTCAGAAATCTCCAACGAAATAGAAAAAAATATTTCTTTGGCGACTTACTCTCAGCAGATTTTTGGCAAAAATACTGGGAGTATGTAAAAACTGCCATGAAAAGTTTCTCAAAAATCTGTCGTTCAGAGACGACTTTAAACTGTATGTCCCGCTACTATTGAATAACATTAGCACACACAACAATTGTGGTGTGAGAAGTTAGACCGTAATCCTGACTGAAGGGTTGTAATGAATAACTATGCATGTATGCATGTATGTATCTTGCCAAGTCACAATGGAAGACGATAGGCGAATACGTGTGTACTCTTAATAGCCCCTGGAGCAGTTGGCAACTGATACTAATTTTCATCGAAAAATCACCTTTAACGATGTGGCCTATTTCAGGATGAATTAAAATGCGAACAAACAAATTTATTGGCGTCCAATGCATCCAGAAAAAATTACTATTTGGTGTGCATTTTCGACTGCCATTATCATCGGTCCATATATCTTTGAGAACAACAATTTTTTGGGCTGAATTAGTTGATTTAAATACCGTAGTCTAGTAGGTAGCGTGTTGGCTTACTAGACGTAAGGCCACAGTTCCAAACCCAGTTCAGACATCACCAACAAAACCAAATCTAAAAACATATTTCTTCGGCGACTTCCTCTCAGCAGATTTCTGGCTAAAGACTCAAGAGTAAAAAAAAATAGTCATTAAAAATTTTCTCATAAATTTGTCGTATGGGGTTGACTTTAAACTGTAGGTCCCGCCACTTACGGATAAAAATTAACACACACACGATAAGTGGTTTGAGAAGCTAGGCCGTAATCCTGACTGAATGACTGTTGTAATGACAAATTATGTATGTATGTAAATACAAACAAAAGGACGGAGTTATGTGCACACAGCTCATGCCACTTTGAATGTTCTGAACGAGTGATTTAAGAGAAAAATGTGAACTGGCCGCTGTAGAATTTTTCTTGTAGGGTTTTCTTAAGCCGCAGTTGTATGTGATTAAGCCACAAACCACAGTCCTTAAAGCCATCGATCAAGTTCAGTCTTTTTTTATTTGTTTGACTTATAAAGCCCTACCAGGGCATTATTATAACCTGAAACTTAACAAGAAAATTTAGAAAATTCTTGTCTTAAAATTTTTGCAATTGTTGAAACGAAAAAGGTCTTACTCTTCACAGGTTTTTTTTGTTTCTTTGAAGTGCTTCTCCTTAACCTCTAAATTGTTTAAAGATACTGAAACACTTTTTTCATTTTGTACTCGATCCAATTCAAAAAAAAAAAATATGAAAAATGCCAAAAATAATAATTTTTTATTACGCTTTTTTCTTCTTCAAAACATACAGCCTATATTACGTTTGTAACCAAAAATATACCAACAAAAAACAAAAAACTGTAAAAAGTAAAGAGAATCAGTTAAAAACATAAATTTTCATTAAGTCAGAAAGTGTAAAACAAATTTTTCTGTAGTTCATGCCCTTTTTTGTACCAAAAAAAGTAAAAAAAGAAAAAAAAATGAGGAAAAAAGGTTGAAAAATATTACATTTGAGAGAGAAATATGTACGCAAATGAAATGCATGCAAATTTACCTTTTTTTTCGTTCAGCACTTTTATTTTATTTTTTTTTTTTAAAGAATTTAATTTTCTGATTTTTATATTCCCGAAATGAAATTATGAATTCGTGAAAGTCAGTGGCTTGAAGACATACTAAGTTACTAAGAATAATATCAGAAAACAAAAACGAAAAAAAAAAGTGAAAAATTTACATTAAAGTAGCACCACTGTAAGTACCTTTTTCTTCTGTGAATAATAAATATGAGTACATATGTAAGGTATGAAGTGGCAGAGGCGTAGTTATTTGTAGAGGACAGTTATATAGATTTGTTTATTTTTTAAATATATATTGCATTATATTTAATAAGTTTTAAAACAAATCATTTGAACTTTAAGAAATTTAAGGATGTTTTTCGAAAATACACGTCATTGAAGGCTGCAAAACGAATATACGGAGAAATACCGAATTGTATGAATTCTTTGATAATTAACACGAAGTAAAAAATACGAGAGTCGATATATGGGAAGTTTACCCTTCCCATATTGCCTTTTCATGGCAATTTTATTTACTCTCAGAGTTTTTGTCACAAATCACTTGAGAGGAAGTCTCCAAAGACATATTTTTTCATAATTTCGTTTTGATGTCTGACCTGTAATTTGATATGTCTAATAAGCCAACATACTTTCTACTAGACTATGGGGACTTTAAATGTAAAGATTAGCTGCTAAGGGGAGGGAGGTAGTATTCGATGCTACACGGACCAAGCAAGTAAATGTCGTAACGAAGTATGCATTCCAAGAGGCGACTGTTAATATAGGAAGAGGAGTGCTCAGTGCGGTTGTTGGAGTCGTGACGGGTCATTGCATTATGGGTGTCAACGCGGGGCGCATTGGTCTGGGGTACCTCGCGAACGATTTCTGTAGAAGTTGCAGGGACTAGGAGGAAGAAGAGAGGGTTCTTCATTTACTGGGAACAGGTGGCTACTACATCGATGATCTGAGTGATTTGTCGAACATTGATGTCGGCAGTTTAAGTCGCCACCGAACCACGCGAACTGTGGTATCACAATGGACCCCATGGGGCCTAAGTGCGTTCATCCAATTCATTTGGGGGACGGCCGCTACCTAATATAGGAAACGCGTTACATTTTCAGTTTATGCCCGCAACAATATCAATAAAATATTTAATCGGAATTTACAACAATTCTTAGATATGGGCACGATATGTAACAGGGAATTTGACAATGCTTTCTCAACTGGTAAGCAGGTTCAAAATGCATTGCAAAGTATACCACTTGAGTATCGGAATTTCTTTCATAATCTAAAATAAAAAATCAGAAATATGGCGAGTAAAAAAAAAAACTTGCAACTACCCAGGTTTTTATACACAATGAACTGATCGGTCAGAATTCATGACAGAAGCCATGGTGACTTACTGCTTAGTTCGAATGCATAGAATCCATTGATATAATAATACCCTGTCAAGGAATGTCAATTATGACTGTAACAGCCTGACATAAACATGACAACTAGAGAAAATTTTAATTCAATCAACAGAACTGGATTCTCCCTCACCCTTTTAAATGCCTGCAAAAATTGCACAAGTTTCCGCCTAAAAAGTGCTAGAGGTTCACGTTAATTTATAAAGTTGACATATTCGAAAGAAACAGCGTCCGTAAACGGCAGCATCAGAACCTTTTTAAATCTTATTCCTTCACTATTTGTCGTTTCCAGGGAAAAAGGCCTTGGTGTACTTAGTGAAATCCATGACTAAATACATGGGAAAGGATAGGAACCAAACAACATTTAAACTCAAAACTTCTTAACATTGATGGCCAGTATTGTGACACACAGAATTTAGTACGCACCTGCCTTATAATTATTTATATACACACATACATATACCTACACATTTCATATTTTAGAACAAAACAAAAGAAAAGAGTACTTTTTCAGGCAAAATATTCTATTTCAGTTTTTGTTTTCCGTTTCTCTTGCACTGTGTTTCTGTGGCCTTTTTGCTGTTGTTGTTCTTTTATTTTGTGCAAATTTTTGTATAAATTTTTATTTTCCTTTTCCTTTTCGTTTCAAATATTTTTTGAGGTAATTTTTTTTTATTCTAGATTTTCTACTTTTTTCTCTCTTTAGCTTTACCTTTGCATTTACCTTACCTAGGTTACTTAGCAAGCAATGTTAAGTATTCTTTTTTAGTTGAAATAAAGTAAAATGTAATAAATTAGTGTTGTTTCTTATTCTTTCTTTCATTCTAATATGCCGAAAACACAGAGAGAAAGAAATATAAACGCAAATTGTATATGAAATGCTTTTAATAAACTGCTAAATTCATTCAAAAATTACAAACGTATTATTTTTAGTGTTCCAATGTATATATACACGCACACAAATACATATACACGTACTTACATACACCAACAGTTTCTGTCTTTTATGTCACATTTTGAATTTTCATGAGAAAATTATTCATTCATTTATGCACAAAGACAGAGAGAGAACGAAGATCGTGGAGTAAGGGTGGACAGTTGAAGAGTAAAATGTCATAAAATGACACCAAGTGGTATAAGAGAGCATAAAGAAAATATATTTAATTTTTATTTTTTTAGTTGCAGTAAATACTACGTACAAATTACTCAAAATATTTTAATCCTACACACATGCATGCAGTACGCGTGGTTTTCGTGGTTTTATGCCCTGCACTGGCATTAAATTCTTTCAAAATAAGGATCCATAAGGATCCATTTGATATGGATGTTCTAACAAGAGTTCAGTTTGTAGCAAGCAACTGTTGTAGGTTTAAGGCGTTGTTAAACAATTGACAATTGGATTTTTTCACTCTTTGTACATAGGGTGGGTAATTTAAAAGTTTAAATTTAAAACAACGGTTTCAGATTTTTTTAAATTTATTTTTTGGCGTGGAGTACAATTGTTCCTGTTAGGTTAGGTCTGGTTAGGTCTGAGTGGTAGCTCTGATTTCACAAAACTCACTTGAGCACGCATATCGGCCTGTTGTGATGCCACGGGTGAACGCAGTCCCTGTACTGACCAAGTTCCACCAAAACCAGGGAAGAGGAAAAAGTTGGTCAGCGCAAGGGCTGCACAATTGTTCCTGTTAGAAGTGAATTATTATTGAATTCATATGTCTGCTGCGGCTGGCCTCACAGTATCTCATTCGATCGGACCAATTGCACTTTTTCGAGTATATGGGGCTGTACCTTGGCGATGGCATTATGGATGTTGATAAATTGTCTCTAATTTGTCGGCATAATAGTTTTCTAATAGCACCCTACAGAAAATAATCCAACGTTGTCTTATTGCAGGTTTTTGGCGGCCTATTGACACCACTAATTCGGCTAATTAAACGGCCATCAAACGTTAGATGCATTAAGTCGATTGTGGCATGAGATGTGCGGCAAGTTGCACAATTCTTTTGAAGGCAAATATCACTCACATCAGCATAATGAAGAGCGAGTATAAAAAACTCGGTTATCATGGTGCGATAAGTGTCTCCATTGACCGTAATTGTTGCGCCGTGCTTATTTTCAAAGGAATATGGACATATGATGCCTCCGCTCCACAAACCGCACCGAGCAGTCACTCGTAATGGGTGCATTGGCTTCTGTAAGACCATGTGTGCGTTTTCTGAGCCCCAAATACGGCAATTTTGCTTATTAACATACCCACCAAGTTGCTATTGAGCTTCACTCGAAAAGATGATTTTTTTTTTGACAAAATCGACATCATCGTGCGTTAATCGATTCATTACATTCAGTGAATTTTTTGACAGACTAGAATGATATAAGTATTGCCAGATTCCAAATTACCGATGGTTCAATGGCCCAGCCGATACATGGCCAGGCGACATTTACGACATTTATTTATTTGTAGAAATTTGTTTGGTTCCAACCTGCAGTGTTTAACAATTTAAAGGTTTTCTTTGTTGAAATATTTCATCAAAAACGTAAATATTTTCTTCTTTTTTTTTTTGGAAATTTTACTAATAAAGTTAATATAGGTGAAGGGCACATTAGTTACCGTTAAGCAAATTATAATAATTTTTAGTTTTCGAATTTTTTGAAACATACAAAAAGCTTTCAATGATTTCAGCTGCTTCAGGTGAAAAAATATTTTTTAAACCCTGTTAGCAACCATTTATGGCTTTTAATAACTAATTAAATAATATTTAAAAGTTATTTAATATTTTTCTTTTTCTTCTATATAATGAGGACTAAACCATAACATTTTGATAATCATTAAAAAATTTGTATAATTTTTATAACAAACAAACCCTATGCCATCTGTGTATATATACTTTTATGTTCATACACAAACGGAAACATACATACATATGTATGTTCATATGCACATAACAAATCCTTAAAAAATCATAATTAACCAGAAGTTCTCAAATTGACAAAGTACCCTTGCACCTGGTGATAAAATCAAATGTAAACGCTCAAAATGAACATCAAATAAGCAGGACTTATAAGATGTTGCACAGCTATCGCAGATATCTCAATGAGGTAGCAGAAAGATATCATGTCCATATCATATGAGTATCGGGGCACAGTAGAGCGGAGGAAGTGGTCAGGCGGGACACAACTATCGAACTCTCGGACGGATTCTCGACTCTCTGAAGAACTATGAGAACCTGCAAGCTTATAATTGACAATGTGGTCGTCAACGGCAGATGGGCGGCCTCTGACAATGGTAGAGCGAAAAAATCTGGCTGGATGAAGTGTGCACAGTAAGTCTGCTTGAACTCCAGAGAGGTACGCTCAATATGGTTGTCCGAGTCATGACGGGGCATTGCATTATGGGTGTACATGCGAACTGCTTGGTCTTAGGCACCTTGCTAATGATTTCTGCAGAAACTGCAGAGATGAGGAAGAGGAGAAAATTGTCCTTCATCTATTTGGTATATGCGCATTACTTAGTCAAAGGATAAAAAGGCACTTTGAGGCTTACTATGTGGATGATCTGGAGGAACTGTCACGGATTGACATTGGCAATCTAAGTTGATTCATTAGCAGCTCCGACTAGGTCCTTGACTAGGGGATAGCGGAAAATTGAAGGGCCACAATGGGCCCTAGTTGGCTTAG
Source organism: Sarcophaga subvicina (assembly GCA_936449025.2). Taxonomy (NCBI): domain Eukaryota; kingdom Metazoa; phylum Arthropoda; class Insecta; order Diptera; family Sarcophagidae; genus Sarcophaga; species Sarcophaga subvicina. The sequence continues at coordinate 105,623,152 of OW388081.2, read as the reverse complement.
TGTGTCCATCCAAGTCTCTAAGATGGACACTTAGACCTCTAAACCTATCGAGGTAATAGATAGTGACAATTTCTTGGTAATTTTTTATTTTAATTTAACTTGCCGTTAAAGTTGGGTTTAGTTAAAGGTAACTTTAGGTAAAGTGAACTTTAAAGTCACCTTTAACTTCTTTTCGTTATTATAACCTAATGATAAAATAAAGTTAACTTTTTCAAAAATATGGCAGTGCCGGAGCAATGTCGATAAAACTGCACAATTAAACAAGTTTTCTTTAATCGCAGTGGCAACGAATGGCCTTTTTTGTTGTATTTGCTCATTTTGTTTATATTTGAAGTTGCCATATTGAAAATAATGTATAATATGGCAAGTTCAAACATAAGCATGACTTTAAAAGTTAAAGGTAGGATGATCCTCCCATTGGCTTAACGATCACTTCTACCATATTGTCCACTTTTAATAATGAAAAACAACTTATCTGCCCGTTAAAATCCTCCCTCTAGTTAACGGCAAGTTATAACAACGGCCCTATCATCTTAGGACATGCTTCATTAGGTCAATGAACTGCTTAGCTTGAAAACTCTGACAAATGGTTGAAATACAAGAATAAAAACCATGTCGAACCACTTCAATGGTGTTGAAGTTAAGTGGCAGCTGGTATTGGAAGGAAATTGTCGATTAAGAGTTGTAGCAATTTAGTGGAAAGACATATTCTGACTTCTATTGACCAAAACTTGACAATTAGGCCGAAGCAATAGAGAAAGAATGATCAGATTTGGCCAATAGAAAAGGACACGCAACATATGACTTTATTAAATCGATAAAAACTGACTGCTGTTGTCTGAAAAGTTTTCATCCACTGACCATAAAGCTCATATTTTGCACAGGCTGATTACAATTTAGGTCATCAATGAAACTCTCCAGATGAACGAAATCGCTTGAGTAAATATTGCAAAGGATATAAGACTTTCTGTGTTAACACTGATCTGGCCTAATATATTGTAAATATAAGCAGTCACTTACATACTTCGGAGTCTTTCCCTCAGAGAATATTTGTAAATACGCTCGTGTATAGACCAGTAGGGGTGGTCTTTAAGCCAAATATATAAGAACTTTACTTGTGTATTTACATGTATGTATGCATGTTCGTTAGAGTCTAGAATTATATTGTTTAAAATCGGAAATTAACTCACCTGTGGTTTAACTAACTGCGTGTCCTTGTGTTGTTGAATGTGTGTGAGTTAAAATTTATTAATTAAATAATTTATGGAAATTCTGAAAGTTTATAACTCCTCGTGCGTGTTTTTGTCTGTCTTTATGTTTTTTTTTCTTTGCGGCGCAACACACGATGTTTGATGCTGTTTTAAGTAGATTTTTTCGTTAAATCGGTTACCGTAACTGGCGGTGGACTACCGTATATTGCGGTTGCGTTTAACGGTAAAATGATTTTCTGTTTAATGGCTTTTGTTTGTTTCCGTTTTAAGTTTTGTTTTGTTTTTGCTTTTTTATTTTAATTGTTTTAAATATTTTTTCACTGAGTGTATGTTTTTTAAACGTTTTTTAATTATTTAAATGGCTTGCAAAAAAAGGAAATTTTAAGGTAAATAAATCATAAAAGGTTTTTAAATACTTCGTAACACTATTTAAATATAAAAAAACGTAACTATTTACCAAGAATATGAATTATTTAGCAGTTCTTCTACAGTCACTAATAAGAGTGTATTTCACACACACTTTATTTGAATTTGAGTTTGTTTTCTCTTCTTTGCTTTTGCTTTTTGTTTAAGCTGCTGAAATGTTAATTTATTTTCTTGTTTATTTCCTTGAATAAAGTATTGCAAGTGAAAATCGATAATTAGTGTAAAACATAAAACATTTCAAAAGTATTCTTTCGTTCACTTTTCTACTTTACACTTAGCAATTTGTAATTATCACTTGCAGTTTTTTCTTTATTTCGTATTCGTCACTGATGAATAATAGGCTACGACTGTTAATCTGTAAATGCAAAAAAAAAACATTTCTTTGTAATTAATTTAATTTTTTGTTGTTGTAATAAATTATGTCTGATATTATTTTAATTCAAAGCAATTTCTAATTCAATAATGTTTCTCAATAAACCTTAAATCATTACTAAACTAAAGCACAGTGAAATAGAATTAAATATATTTGAAGCTTCATAATTTCTCTAAGCAATATTATCTGTACAGTGCATCACAAAAATACATATACATTTTTTTTAACAAAAAGCTTCAGATGGAAGTCGCCGTAGTCTAGTAGGTAGTGTGTTGGCTTATTAGACATAAAGCCAGGGTTCGATCCCCAGTCCAGACATCAAGACAAAAATACAAAAAGTATTTCTTCGGCGACTTCCTCTCAGCAGATTTCTGGCAAAATCTCTGAGAGTAAATAAAATTGCCATGAAAAAGTTTCTCAGAAATCTGTCGTTCGGAGTCGACTTTAAACTATAGGTCCCACCACTCATGTATAAAATTAACACACACAACATAAGTTGTGTGGAAAACTAGGGCGTTGTACAATGGGTCAATTTGACCTCCGGGTACTGTAATTGTCTTAATTGGCAAGTACTCGTCCTCTAACCTAACCTAACCTAATCTAACCTTCAGATACAAAATAAATTGCATGGAATTGTGATGTTTTTAAAACGACATTTTTACACAATAGTAGAAATTTATTTTCCATAACGATGGAAAAGAATATATTGGGTTAACCACGACTCTCCGTACTCTAGTAGGTAGGCTTATTAGACGTGAGGCAACGGTTTAAGCCTCAGATCAGATGTCTCTAACAAAACGAAATAAGGAAAAGTATTTCTTCGTCAACTTCCTTCTCTCTACTCTGAGAGTAAATAAAATTGCAACGAAATGTTCCTCAAAAATCTGTCGTTCAGAGTCAACTTTAAACTGTAGATCCCGCCAATCATGTATAAAATTAAGACACAAACATTAGTGGTGCGAGGAACTAGGTCGTAGTCCTGACTGATGGATTGTATTGACTAATTATAAATGTATGTATGTATGTTATCCTTGTAGTAATAGATATAAAACCAACGTTATATTAAAGCTGCTCTGAAGTGTTATTTGAAGTTTCTGTGAATATTGCCTCTTAACATCCGATGTACTTAACTTTCTACAAAATCAGTGATTGAAACATGACCACCTATCAACCTACTGTGGAGGAGATTATGTTATTCATGTAGTAATAGATATAAAACCAACGTTATATTAAAGCTGCTCTGAAGTGTTATTTGAAGTTTCTGTGAATATTGCCTCTTAATATCCATGTACTTAACTTTCTACAAAAGAAGTGATTGAAACATGACCACCTATCAACCTACTGTGGAGGAGATTGGTAAAATTATAAAGAAATTAAGAGAAACTTGCAAAGTTACAGATACAAACTTCTCAGAAATTGAGCTTGTTTTAGGGTCTCTAATTTATATCATCGAAAATTCCCCTGGTACAACCATTACTGTTATTTCGGAGCATTGCGGCCGTATGATAATAGAGATTTGCTAACGTAAATAATACGAACAATTTTGGCTTTATAAGTGATAATCCAATCTAGAGATGGTCATTTAAATAAGATTGTATTTCGTATATGATAGTAGGGTCTTAGCATTGTGATCAAATAAAGCTTTCATTGAAATCATAGCTTTACAAGTAACTCTACAAAATTTTAATTTTTAATATCAGACAAGACTATGCCGGATATTTATATGTTTGCAATCTCACCTATACAGAGCGATATTTCGTTCAAAAACTTTCGGTATATTTTTTAAAACTTTACTAAATACACGAAAAATATTTCTTTTTTCATTGCAGCATAACAAATAGAATGCCGTGAATGAACATCGGGGCCAGAGCTCTATAAGTTACTAGAATATGAATGGAATTCACTTCCAAAGAGCGGCCACAAAGAGCAGTTAAAAATCGCTTGACCTAAAGAAATGGAATTATGAAGATTATGCTGTACAGGTTCCTTCCTCGTACGCTGTATGATTCCTTGTTCAGGTGAGTAACCTAGACATTGAGTAACAAATTTGGAGAAGCTTTCAGAGTGTTTGAAAAAAATTTGTTTTTTTTTTCAAATTGAATCTGATTTTCAAGAGGTAGTAGTATTGCTCCCTCGTTCTGTGTTGTTCGTAAAAGAAGTGATTGCTCAGTAAATTATTTAAGAGAGGGGAAATGAAAGCCCCTTAATTTCTAAAATTCGAAATTAATGAAAACATTGGATAGCTCAGCTTTATAGGCAATTGCTTTAACCATACATAACATAATTGGTCATTACCATCCATCAGTCAGGATTACGATCTAACTTCTTACACCACTTACGTTGTGTGTGTTAATTTTATATATGAGCTGCAGTTTGAAGTCGATTCTGAACGACAGATTTTTGAGAAACTCTTTCATGGCAAAAGAGGAAATCTCGAAGAAATATTTTTCATATTTCGTTTTATTGTAGTTGTCTGACCTGGGGTTTGAACCGTGGCCTGACGTTTAATTAGCCAACACACCATCTACTAGATTACGGCGACTATGCTTCAAACTCTTCATCAAATTATTTCCAATCTCTACATTGGCACCGATATACGGAATTAGCCCCATGCTTTCTATGCGAAGTCCAAAATTGGATTGCGGAATATATGATTTCCAGTTTCCCAAGAAAAAAAATCAATTGATATACATTTCCAAATTGAAAAATTGACCTACATAAGTCTACTTATGACTTGTGAGTATTTCCGAAGTCTTATTTATACAGAAATTTTAACACTGTTTTGATTAAAAAAATATTTTCCCATTGATTTTCCATTTTAATTATTTAAACAGAGAAAAAAACAGGCGATTTAATGCTCATCACCTTTATGACTGAAAACAATTTTCATTGTATTCATCATTATTATTCTGTCTATAATTAATGAATATTATCACAATGCGGTTGTAGGTTTTAGACATGCAAAAGTATGTCTGTCTGTCTCCTTATCTGTCTAATGTAAACAAACATTTCTGTTCTGTTCTGTTATTTATTAAATAATCAATTTTAAAATTTAAATAATTTTTTTGTATGAAAACCTATGTACATAGGAAATATATACGATTTTATAGACCTAGTATTTCGTAGTGGGTTTTATTTGTCTGAATGGTAATCATTTTAATTTCTATTGAACAACTGAACTCAGACAGCTGACATGCGTTTTTAAACATTGTTTTCTTTTTTTATTATTTTTTTCTATCATTTGCTTTTTCATTTGTGTTTTTAAAATGTTTTTCTATTTGCTTTTAACTTTTTTTTCTTCTTTTTTCGTTTTTTTTTTGTTGTAAAAACAATTACATGTCATTATAGTTGTCACAATGTCAACTTTTAAAAAAGAGAAAAAAAAAGAAAAGGACAAAGAAAAATTGCATATGTTTACTCACTTTAAAAATTAATTGCTTTTTAAAAAATTTCAAAGTTTCATTTTATCTCTCTACACACACTGCATACACTGCACAATGCACTGTAATATACTGTCACTGTAATGTACTGTCACTGTATAAAACTAACAGCAAATAACTTCAAGTTTCAGTTGAAAATTCTTGATTGACTCAGCATAGTGCCAAACGACTAATAGTGAAGCAAAAATTCTGAAAATTTAAAAGAATTATTCATCTTATTTCTTGGAATTTGTTCGTCAATATTTGTGTGCCTTCAATAATACATTAAATTCTTAGAAAAATAGTTTCAAGTTTCTTTTTTTCTAGTTTGAAACATTTTTAATTTCACTTTCATACGTAAGAAAGAAATGAATTTTTCTTATTTTCAATTTTAAATTCGATTTTAAAAAAATTTTGTTGTAAAATAAAATTCACATCGATATTTGAAAGAAATTTGACAGGAATTTAAAGAAAATTTCACTTGAAATTGTCTACAGTTTAAGTCTAAAATTTTTTTATTACAAAACATTTTAAAATTATGAGCAATCCTGGTGAACACAAAGGCAAAGATCTATGCTTGGCACAAATTAAACGCAGTTTCTGGTGGTAATCATTTACCATATTACACTTCACTTTACTGTCGAATTATTTCAATACTTAGGATAAATTTAAATTCTTACCATCTCTCATGAAGTCTCCGTAGTCTAGTACGTAGTACATACATACTAACATAGTTGGTCAGTACAGCTTTTCATCAGGATCACGACCTAGCTTCTAACACCACCCACGTTGTGTGTATTAATTTTATTTTATATGTATATGAGTGGAGGGACCTATCGTTTAAAGTCAACTCCGAACGACAGATTTTTAAGAAACTTTTCATGGCAATTTCAATTACTCTCTGAGTTTTTGCCAAAAATCTGCTGGGTGAAAGTCGCCGAAGAAATATATTTTTCATATTTTCGTTTTGATATCTGATGCCTGGGATTTGAACCGTGGCCTCACGTTTAATAAGTCAACACTAGACTAAGGCGACTTCAATTCATATCATGTTCATGAATTTTCTCATTTGCATCAATATTGAAGTGTCAGAGAACCCAGCACTGAACTACTTTACTGCTTAATTTCTTACGCTTCAATTTCTATTTGCATCGTGTGATCAGCTTTAACTAATACAGAAGCTTGTATAGCCAACGAGATGTAAATGAAAAACATTACGTTCCCCTTTGAATTTATTTCTGGTGTTTGATGACTTTCTTTTTTAACAATCATGAGGTCAATGAGGTCAGGCTATGAAATTTATTCGAAATATATTACTCAAACATCTCGGTGAAATTCAGAAACGATTCGAACATATTCACTAAAGCATTTCATTTAGCTGAGTATGTGAGCAGGAATGTATTGAAGAATCGCGAAAATTTTGGGAGTAGCAGCGTTTAAAGCAAATTGGCGTATTTGTGGACACCATATGGAAAATTTAGCTAAGGGCTTGGGCAGTCAGTTGGCATTTGTATTAAAGTTAAAATACAAGTGTTGGAAGAGTGGTACAAAATATTAACATTTTTTATATGGTGCTCAATTTCATTAGATTGGACAAAATTACTGCCTTCGGAAATAGGATAATCTGCACCAGAATAAATCTCAATTTGAAATTCTCTGTATATTAAATACACAACTACTTCATATCGAAAATTAAACAATGAAAAATCAAATATTTTATGCATCTCTGTTGTATGTGCTTATTTCTTATGTAATCTCAAGCCAGCGTGAGCATTAATTTGAATAAGACAAAACCAATTTGAATAAATACCACAAATACTTCATGCCTCACTTTCAATCACATCATCTTAGTAGAGATTCAATTTATCTGCTACCGAAATAAAGATGTAGGATAGTCATATTCACTTGTCGAGGGAGGGATGGATGCCCAAGCATCCTAAGGCTTAAGTTTAAGTTGCCATTACTAACTTCGAATTGACGTCTTTACCAAATAATGTCTACGGTACACTTTGAAGTTTCTTGGCCAAAATTGAAGCGCTTTATGCTGAAAACTAAGACTCAATTTAGCAAGATGTTCGGTGGAAAAATTATTCAAGAAATTGAAAAGACAACACTGCAGTATGTCACCCAAGGCTCGATGTGGTTGCCCAAGAAAATGTTGCCAAAATCTATGTTGCAGGGTTTTAATGGGAGGACACAATAAACAGACTCTCACGTTGAAGAACAGCTTGAAAAAAAATTATAAAATTTATCATTACCTTTAAATGTATTCTATTTATACGATATTGTCTTCTTTCGAAGATAAAACGGTAATTTAAATACTCTCACTGTACTACTCCACACTTTGGTGTAAATTTAACAATTAAATGAGAGAACACAAGCGAAGCTAATTTTATTAGATTTTCTTTCACCTAACTGTCGGTATCTGTCTATCTCACAGCGCGTTATTTATGAGATGCTAAGCGATTCAAAATTTTTTAGTCTAACGATTCCAAATAATAACAGCAGAAATTCCAAATTAAACAAATTACACACAAAGATGAATAATAAAATCTTATATTTGCTTAGAGATTTACGAAAAATTCAACGTAAATTTCATTTCAAACTAAAAATAAAACTCTACGAGTGCGATAGAGGGGAAGGAGAAAGTGAAGGAAAATAGGTGTTTGTAAATAAGCCAACATACGTTAAGAGACGGAAATAGTAGATTGACTAACGTTTAAATGAGTATGACTGACGTAGAGAATTGTTTTGAATAATTATGTCAATAAGACAGACGTTCATATAATTTTACAGTTAGAATTATTATTATTATTATGGTAACCAACCAAGCAGCATATTAAGAAGCGTATGATAAACAAATAAGAAAAACAACAACAAAATACACCGTTCACATGTTAAGCAGGTGATACCATAAAAAACAAAACGAGACAGTTTATCATTATTTTTTATTTTATATTTAAAATTTGTTTTGTTTTGTTTTTAGTGAATAAAAAAAAAATAAGAAAACTTGTGTTTATTTGGTTTATTTAAAGAAATAAAAAATTTTATAAATCCTTTAAAAGATCACGAATTCCCTGAAAAGAAGAAAAAAATATTAAAAACAAAACAATTGTTGTAGACATAAACAAAACAATAACTTACACATGAAGTGTTTTTTATTAACACTTCAGAGATACATACGTTTATTATGTATTTTTAATTCGGAATTTATTCAAAGCAAATATTGCGCTAAAACACAGAATTTTATTACATTTTTTTTATTGTAGCCGTAGTCATTGTTAACATTTTTTTATTACTAGTTTAGTGTTTCATTTTAATCGCATTGCAGTTGTTAAGAAAATAATCAGTTTTCAATACCCTACTCGTCCACGCCAGAGTATTATCCATTCACATCGATTTATTCATTGCTTTACTAGGTCTTGAAGTCGCAGTAGCCTAGTGGACTACGGTTCAAACCCCAGGACAGACATATCGAAATAAAAAAAGAACAAAATATGAAAAAAATATTTCTTCGGGGTGTTCCTTTCAGCAGATTTCTGGCAAAAACTCTGAGGGTAAACAAAATTGCCTTGAAAAGCTTCTCAAAAATTTGTCGTTCGCAGTCGACTTTAAATTGTAGGTCCCGGACCTCATGTATAAAATTAACACACACAAAATAAGTGATGGGAGAAGCTAGGTTGTAATCCTGTAATGACCAATTACGTTTAGTAGGTCTTCCTTTAGTATTTGCATTGATAATATTATGCAGCAGTCTCTGTCCCAAGTATGGTATTTGTTTTATGGAATCCAGATAGCTTATGGTCCATAGTATTTTGAATATGTAACGAAAGGTACAGTCGTCGAAGTTCTCAAGTTTTATTTATGTCGAAGTATCCATTTAATGATTTCAAACTCGACAGTCTGGCAAGATTGCTAAAAAGTTTTCGTCTGAAGTATCATTACTCATTGAAAGGTTTGTCAGTTACGAGTATGGATCGCCTAACAATCAACCGAAGAACGCACATAAACGCGTTAAGACATACTACAAAGTGATTGCACCCACTGTGCAAGGAATTGGCAAAATTATAAAGAAATCTGCAATCTGAAGTGCGCTTGTGTTGTCTGTGTTAAGTGGTGGGACCTACAGTTTAAAGTCGACTCCGATCGACAGGTTTTTGAGAAACTTATCATGGAAATTTTATTTATCCTCAGAGTTTTTGCCAGAAATCTGCTGAGATTAAGAAATATTTTTTTTATTTGGTTTCGCTGGAGACGTCTGTTTTAACCGTGGCCTCACGTCTAATAAGCCAACACACTACCTACTATGGCCATTTCATTTTCACTCTAATCTCACTTAAAGTTAGTAGATATTTGTAAATAAAAGTTTTTAACAGCCAATTCCGAATTTAAATACGACATGATTGTGTAGGATACCATAGAGTCGATCTTAATGGAATTTTACTTTCTTATTGTTTTTATTTAATTTTTTTATGGCACCACTTTGTTAAACAAATTAATTCCAAGCATTGCTTGAGACTGAATCATTTTTTTTATTTCTGAATCGAAGTGAAACAGATGAATGAAACGAAACTGCTTATTCAGATGTAATTGTAAATAATTAACGTCTGCATTTAATTTCTGTTGAATGAAAATGTGAATAAAAAAGATGATTAATGGGTAAAATAAAATGAATTGTTGCTAAATTATGGTAACATTAAAATAAAATCCCACTAAATATAGTAAATAGTAGTTAAAATTGTGCATATTTCTACTGTGGTCTTGCAGATATTTTTTTTGTTGTTGTAAGTATTATTTGGCTAAAGAATGTATAGGGTGGGAAATTTAAAAGTTTAAATTTAAAAATGCAAAAAACAAAAACGGTTTGAAATTCACCTAAATTTATTCTTTTATTGTAAAGTACAATTGTTTCGGATATAAATGGAATATTATTGCATTCATATGGCTGCTGCGTCTGGCCTCACAGTACCTCATTACATCGGACGAATTTTCGTGCACTTTTTCGAATATATTTGGTCGTATCTTGGCAATGGCATCACGGATGTTGGCCTTCAAATGCTCATTTGTACTTAGTTTGTCGGCATAATAGTTTTTTTTTAACGGCGCCCCACAGAAAATAGTCGAACGGTGTTAAATCGCATTACCATTTCAGCTAATTAAACGGCCATCAAAAGTTTGACTCAATAAATCGATTCTGGCATGAAATTTGTGGCAAGTTGCACCATCCTGTTGAAATAGAACATCCTACACATCAATAGCGGGTACAAAAAATTGGTTATCATGGTGGTATAGGCGTCTCCATTGACTGTAATGCCTGCGCCGTCCTCATTTTCAAAGAAATATGGGCCAATGATGCCTTCGCTCCACAACCCGCACCAAACAGTCACTCGTTATGCATGCATTGGCTTCTGTAAGACCACGTGTGGGTTTTTTGAGCCCAAATACGGCAATTTTGCTTATTAACGTACCCACCAAGATGAAAATGCGCTTCATTTGAAAAGACGATTTTTTTTTTGGCAAAATCGACATTATCGTGGAGCTTTTCGTTGGCCTAACAAAGCCCAACGTTGTTCAAGCGTAAATCGATTCATTACGTTCAGCGGAGATTGTATACTGATTTCCATGCCAGAATAGAATTACATAAGTATTGCCAGATTCGAAATAACAGGCGGTTTATACCACCATTTAAACCGATAGATTGCCAATCCTATATATTGAAGAGGTTTAGCTGTTTTTTTAAGCAGCAAAAAAGCAAACCAGCAATGAATCGCTTTTTTGCTACTCATAAGTACTCATGAAATTTTGGCTATGAGTGAGTCAACAGTATTGGAATCCAACTACCCTGATTCATTCGCACTCAGTACAACATTGATTTATAAGTACAAGTTGGATAGTCGAAATCAATAACATCATGCGTATTGTTAAGTACGAGTACCATGAGTATTTCAAACTTTGAATATGAGTAGTATGAGTATGGCATTAAAATAAGTACGAATACGTATAAGTATCAGAAATTATAAGTATGATTCGAATCTACTCATCGTTTTGAATACTCATTGCTGACCTCTGATCGTTAATAAAATTGAATTGAGCTTGAAATTTATGTAAAAGTCAGAGAAATAGAGGCACACCCTTGTATCCATTAACCGTAAAAAGTAGGGCATTAGTAGAAAATATTAAAAACAACTCTAACTTCTTAATAAATCCAGATAACATGAGTAAATCAGGTGTTATTGGATTCGTTTGTGGGAAAATTTTTGTTTTATCTCATAATTTCCGTTTAACGTCGTTTAAGTTAAACAAATACGACCCCGTAACAACGGTTTTTCTAACTGTGAGCAATAAAGCTTAGACAGAAAGGTGTAGAATATAATTCGAGGAAAATTATAAAAAAAAATGTAATTTATTACACTGTTTGTGGTTTTATTTCAATAAAAAAATACAAACAAGCAAAAGAAAAAAATCTGTATCTGTTTTTCAAATGTGTGTTCCAGAAGCATATTCAAATTTTCCAGTGTTATTGAGTCTACCACAAATTAAACAAATTTAATTTTACTTTGTTCGCCTATGAAATTTGTTCGAATAATTAATAATTATTTTTATTATTATTTTGTTTTTTCCCATAATATGTATTTTTCTAATTTATTTTAACAAAGTTTTGTGAAAATATTTAAACAAATGTGTTTTTTGTTTGTCCACTACAAATACAATAAAACACGATTAATAAATAGTTTTTGTTTGTGAAAAAGAATTTGTTGCAGCTACAGTATGGACATTGTAAATATTTGACCAACAGCGGCAAACACAGAATGAAAAAGAAAACAGATGTCAGCAAACAAAAGTAACTCTCATAGGAACATGGTGTGACCAGTTAGTGGAAAATATTTCCATAATTTTTAATCAAATAGTATTTACTTTCACAGAAACGTTTGTGGAGGCCAACGTAGGTAAAGAATTTTTTTTACATTTTGTAATCCATTATATAAAACATACATACATAATTGGTCATTACAGCCCTTCAGTCAGGATTACGACCTAGCTTCTCACACTACTTATGTTGTGTGCAATAATTTTATACATGAGTGGCGGGACCTACAATTTTAAGTCGACTCCGAACGACAGATTTTTGAGAAACTTTTCATGGCTATTTTATTTACTATCAGAGTTTTTGAGAGAAATCTGCTGAAAGGAAGTCGCCGAAGAAATATTTTTCATATTTCGTTTTGATGTCTGACCTGGGGTTTGAACCGTGGCCTTACGTCTAATAACCCAACACACTATCTACTAGATTACGGCGGCTTTATATGAAAACCTCATAAAAATATCATAAAAACGACTTATTCTTCACTAAAGAGTGTATATACATACGTACCTAGCTTCTCACACCACTTATGTTGTGTGAGCTAATTTTATACATGAGCGGCAGACTTTTTTTTTTAAACTTTTTCATGGCAATTTTTATAAACAATTGACACACTTAAACCACTTGATACCACGTGACCGAATTTGAATTGAGCTTTACATTCCATTTTCGCCAGACGAAATGCGCTTCTCTTCATCTGCTTTTCCACTGCTGCCAGTGTTGTTGTATTGTCTTAGGGTCAAGCTCTATGCGCCGCCTTATGAATCATGTTCTGGAATCACAGATTCAAGTGTAGCCATATTGTCTCCCTACATTTTCATCAGAGAATTCTTGAGTCTACTATCAATATAAAGTTATAAATGCCTTTGCTGTCTGGCATTTCCAACCGTCTATATGTTATCCTTGATGTCTGATTTTGCAGAAGGCCATAGTCACACCCTTCTTAATCCAGTAGAATTGGTGGGATGGTGCCAGCCATGGGAAGATCATCCGCATTTGCATATCTCCTTTTAATCGTGTGCCACGGAAACATATTCGAATAATAAACGTTTCAGCCAACTTTCTAAAGGGACGAGTAAAATCTGACGACATTTATTTTCCTCAAGAACATATAATTTACGATTTCAATAGTGAACTGGCTTGTCACCAAATTTATAGAAATTTGGCCAATCCACAGCCTTTGTGTTAGCAAGTATTTTCATCTGAAAAATGCAAAAAATGATCGGGAAGTCTTTGTTTGTATAAAAGTTAATAACCTTTCTTCTGACAGGGACACCGTTTCTCTGCGTTGCGATTGTATTTCACTCTTTATATCGCTAGCTACAGTGGCCGCAGGTAGTCCAATTTTGTTGCGTTAATTGTGGAATTCGCAGCCATTTCTTAACCCACTAAATCCAAGGTTAAATGAAAAAGGTTTCATAACTTGCACGAATAGCGGTGTGATGGTATTTTGTCCTTCAGAATCGTTGAAAATGAATGCAATGGCTAAAGCACATCGTGAGTTCGAATACAGGTGTTGTATCATGGTTTTTTGTGAATTTTTGAGGACCACAAATAATCAATTTTCTATTAATTAACGATTGCTCCCGGATTAGACCAAATGAAATAAGCAACACTCAGTAAATAAGCGACGACGGTCATTACGTAAATATCTATAAGAATATGTATAACGACAGGGGTATCCTTATGGTTGAATTGAAATAGTTTATTGGTAAGCTTTTTGTCCATATTGGACAAGATTTTTTCTCTACTCAGGATTTTTCAGTGTTCAGATGGATATTTCCATAAGTGGATTAATGTTCGGTAAGAGTGTAGCCGACAATAACTCGGAATATCTATAAGGCTAGGAAAATTGAAAGCAGTCCACAAACAATCAGATTGAGATAGAAAACAGTTGTGCTATAAACACAATAGACGCTATATTTGCAGCACAGCCATCTATTAAAAATAGAATACATGGGTATATATGGAAATGATGATTTTAAAGGCAATGCGATAACAAGCGGTGATGTCCATTTAGGCTAATTTCTATTTTTACTAGTAGAAATGAAAGAATACTAGCTGAGTAAAAGATTAGTTTGCCATGAATTAATTTTGTGTATTAAAAAAAGAAAAAAAGTTAAGTGGAAAATGAAAGACAGATCGTATTTATCGATCTAGGATTGTAATATTTGTGTCATAATCTCTGCAATTAAATTTTCTTTTATTTCTATTATTAACAATAAATACTAATAAAATACTATAGCAAGGCACGTTGAAAGTATTTACACAGCTAAGCTTGTGCTACATGTTTATCATCTTCTTATATATAAAAATTAATGTGTGTTTATTTGTTTGTGGGTTTGTTTGCTTGTTTGAAGTCTATAGACGGCTAAACGGCTGGACCGATTTTCTTGAAATTTTCACAGTATCTTCCTGGAAGGAGTTATAGGCTACTTTTTATTTTAAAATTTCAAGTAGGCGAGGTGCCACGCCCACATACCTATATAAAAATGAATGTTTGTTTGTATGTATCTTATAGAATCGTCAACTATGCATTTGATCATGTTATGATCTTTAGCAAAGTTGTTGCGCATGAGTCGGGGAAGGTTTCTAAGTTGGTATGACTAACTTCCGGCAGGTGGCGCCACTGAAAATTACTTAAAATCAATTAAATCGCAAACCGTGTATTCTTTAACAAAGTTGTTGCGCATGAGTCGACGGAGGTTGGTGCGATTAATTTCCGATGGATGGCGTCACTGAAAATTATTCAAAATGAATGACAAACAATTGTTCGACCTACACCTCAAGCACGGAAGAAGAAAGCATTACGAGTCTCAGAATCAGACGAGTATTGAGACTGGAAAATCTTCGAGTATATGCCGCTGAGACCCGTTCGCTTGAACCACTTGAACAACATGAAGTGAGATTATAAACTGATCGAATGCGTACTACACAGGCCCGTTCATCTGAATCATCTGGACAACGGGAAACAAAAACAATAAAATGATTCAAAATTAATTGGACATTTGTGTAATGTCTTTCCTTAAAATTTATTTTAATTGGTGGCGCAGCAACACGCGCAGGGTACAGCTAGTTATTCTATAAAAACATCATATTACTCATCGAAATTTCTATTAAAAAACAATTATTTTATGTAAACAAAACAAAACAAAAAAAAAAAACAAAATAATATAAAAATAAATCGAAACATAATCATGTGCTTTTTATTACGCAGTGTGAAATTATTCACTCGACTTTTTTCAGAACATATTTCTTTCTTTCTTTCGATTACAATGCAAAATCATTCGTATATGAAATGTAGAGTATGTGTTTGAAAAGAAAAAAAAAAAAAAAACAATGAACTTTTGAATCATATTTGTTCGTAATAGAGAGAGTATTTATGTATGCAATTCACATTTTTTTAAAGAAAATGTTTTATGAATTGAATTTTATACAAAATTTACATATTCGAACAACTACCAAGAACAATAACAATAACAATGACAATGACAATGACAATGACAACAAATCTAATACAACAATGGTATTTGAATTACGTCTTGCTTTTGAAGACTATTTTCTTTGCAAAAAAAAAATATTTCTTTAAAATTTTTTGCTGTTGTTTCTTATAAAAAAAAAACGAAAGCAAAATAAATAAGGACAGTATTTGATATCCTATACCAGAAAATTAGTTACTATCTACTAAGAATGCAGTCCGCCTAGAGATAAAATTAAATTTTTATGGATCTTCAATTAAATTAAAAACACCCTTAAGTGCTTAGCTTAATTGCAAAGTTAGCACTGTAGTGTATAATGTTTAGAAACCAAAGTTAAGATGAACTCACTTATGGAAATGTATTAACCAGGCTTTACTTTTGCTCATAACAGATTTCCAAGGGCATCTTAACTAAATAATAAACAAAAAGACGTTCAAATTTAGCATTACAGCATTATATAAAATGGAAAGAAAAAGGATAGTATCCATTGCCTGCCTACTTTGATAGTTTAGCGTTGAGCATAACAACTGCTATCTCTATCACGAGCCAAATATAAGTTCTAGCTTCTCTAGCAGGCGGCGATAGTACTTTATAATAGACGTTAAACAGGAAAGGTTTCGGTGAACGACGAAACAAAACAGCAATTCTGGTTCAAGTCGATTTGGACGCTCTAAATAGATCAGTGAAACGGTCATTGTATCAATCACTTGTCGGCGTGGACAGCAAAACGGCAATGTTAACATTAAGCCATAAGGTGGTAAATTTCACATTTCAGAGACTGAGAACTTTTACGTTGATACGAGCACTTTTAAGGTCTTGTAGATTCCATTAAATCCTGAACAAATGCTTGACTATAAAAATCCAGCTCTATAAGCAGATTACTCCTTAATAGATGTGTTAATACTCCAAACTAAGCAGCATGCCACTCTTAACATCGTGATAATTTTCATTAACAATGTGATCATCCTATATTCTATACTATCTTAGCCAATCCTATCCTATAAATAAAGCAAAATAACCGAACCGAAAGTCACTAAATTTTCAAAGATCGTAGAGAGGTTTACACTGATAAATACCCCACCAATGATTGATTAGAACATTTGTGGCCATAACTGTAAAACATGAGGATAACGACTACCCTCCTTAATAATATGGTAGCTGAAGGCTAGTTAGCCTAGCAGTTGACGTTCATTGCATGGTGTGTACGATAAAGCAAGTTGTATGTGGCGAGGAACGGGTCTATCTGTAAAAAACAAGACAAATTTAACGGATTTAGATTCTTTATAATCACAGACGATGTACTATGACTAAGACGTACGCATGGTAGTGCTATGATCTTTCAGTATATCGCTTTAGACTGCGTAGTGCTGAACAAATCTGTTTTTCTTGCAAAACTGCTTCGACCATTTATGGCGTCACGTATCATTGTGAACATTATTACTGTTTTATAGAGCTTTCAGAACCTTTGTCTTTTGAAGAAAGGTTTATCGATCTTATGTCCTCGAATTTAATTAAGATTTCTCCCCATAAAGGAAGTCGAAGTCTTACTGCACTGCAAGTGAGTAGCAAAATAACGTTTTTAATCAAGACAGTTTCACACCCAGCATGAACTATACAGTCAAGAAGTATGCTCTCAGGCTTCAGCGATGAAGAAATCAATTAATCGTTAACAGATACAATCTTACCAAAATTTTGTAAAGCAGAAAAAAAACTGTTTCATTAGATTTCTTCTACCAAAGAATAAATCGGTGGATTTTAAGCCTCAGTATTTTCATTTTTCGACACTCAGGGAATGCGTCCTACTTGAGGAGCGAAATTACCATTTTTTAGAGTAACGAATACCACACTCGCGTATTAGCAAGACAAGATTTAGCACTTCAAATCTGTTTATATAAGTGATAATGTAACGTATTTGATCATTACAACCCCTCAATCAGGATTACGACCTAGTTCTCCACACCACTTATGTTGTTTGTGTTAGTTTTACACATGAGTGATGCGACCTACAGTCGACTCCGAACGACAGATTTGAGAGAAACTTTTCATGGTAATTTTTTATTTAATCTCAGAGCTTTTGCCAGAAATCTGTTGAGAGAAAGTCGCCGATGAAATATTTTTTTTCTATTTCGTTTTGTTGGAAATGTCTGACCTGGGGCTTGAACCGTGGCCTCATGTTTAATAAGCCAGCACACTAGCTACTAGACTACAGCGACATATATACGTAATGAGCTACATGTATTCGAAGCAAGAGATTTTAATATTTCAGTTTTGTTTTTCAAACGGACTGAACATACTAGAGTTACACGTAGGCCACTATGAACTTTGAATAGCTGTTGGTATCAGTAAGCAGAATCCTTGTTTTGTGCTGTTGGTTATCAGCTGTTACTTGATGTACTTGAAACAATTTGAAAGAAAAACAGATTCAGAATGGAAAACATGTGTGCACTGTAAAACAGGTACATGAAATAAGATTTGCTTAATTGTGACCTATTATTACGCATGGAAGTAATTGTTACAAAAAAATCTTATAATTTTGTTTTAAAACATATTTTTTTCAATATTTTGCACTTCAGGAAACAATAGCATGGAAGATAGAATATTTTCAATGACACTTTATTTTGAAATATTTCTGGCAAAACTATTACTACGTACTCAGCACTGTAATCATTTGTTAAAATTGGTTTTTCTTTCTACAATTAGCCGCTTAAATAATAGAAATTTTTTAAACTAATTGCCGTGCTCTATTAAGGGCTTTTAAAGCCAACATGTATACGTATTTTGTAATTAAATTATTCAGTGATTCACTTTATTATCACATTCTAAATTGTATTTAAAAATAATGTGATCTATTTAACTCCACATGTGGTTTAATTAGGGGTTATTAGAGACACTGTTGCGCACCAAATGAATACAAAAAAGGTGTCAATAGTAACAAAATAAATGGCGTTTTTTAATTTTTGACATTTTGGTGGTAATTTAAAAATCAATTTAATTCATTTTTTTGTTTTTGATTTAATTGTCATGTTTGCCGTTTTTCCTTTTCTCTCTCTCTGTTTTTTTTGTCATATTGTTTCTAAGCAACTTATGGAAATTGTTGTTAAAAGTTTATTAACCTTAAATTCTATTTCTGTGTTGTTTTTGTTTTGATTTTTTTATTCACTTGTCGCTGGTTCTAGTCAATGCAAATAACCTGATTATTATTTTCGATATTGAAAAATGAAACCAGAACAACAAGAAAATAAAAAAAAGATAAAATAAAACCTCTGAGCCAACATTTATTTTTTTAGTTACGAAATATTTACAAACAGACACATACGGAAAAGTACTTGGCGTTGCTGATTTATTTTTTTCTTTTTCTTTTCAAAATGTAAACTAAATTAAGCAAATAAGTAAGTTATAGTCGGTCAAGTAGACCTTAGACAATACCCTACACAGCTACAACATCGAATTTGTGTAAGAGAAATATGGAGAAATCTTCAAAGTTTAAGCACAAACTCAAATTCACGTGATGGTGAAAAAGGTAGCCAAGCCAATAGGACAAAATTGACGACAATAAATTGAACAACCGAAAAAGTTCTAAAAAGAAGACGGACAGGTTTCGCGCTGGTAAACCTCACGAGACTTACTGGGATAGAACTATGAAGTTACCTCAAAAAATCGCAAGAGTTCTTAAATAATAATATACTTGACCTCGAATTTGGATTCAAAAGTTCCAGGTACTCATTTCGTACTCAGTCTTTCCTGAGCGAACAGATTTCAAACGATTTGTTTAAATTTTTTAAATGCCTTTGTAGTGCAATCAAAAACATTTAAAAAAAATTTAAAAATCATTTCAAATGCATGACTTTCATTACTATTTTGTACCACACTCTGTTACTCTTGTCATGCATTCGTTTGCACCAGTGCTGATAATCCCAATAAATATGAAAAGGAATCAATATTGTTCACATATAGAGAATGAAAATAAGAAAAAAAATTTAATCATAAATACAATACTAACAAAAAAAAAAAGAATAAAAGAATTTAAAAAAAAAATTGAAATAAAAAATTGATAGAAAACTTAAAACCTTTTGCCCAGCTATACACGAATTGAATCAGAGGGGGAAAAAATTAAAATAAAATAAAATAAAATAAATAAATAAAGAGAGAAAAAGAATAATAATGTAATAAAAATTGATGTTTTACTCGTACGGATATCGTGCATGAAAATGAGGTTAAATAAAGTCATAAAAATGAATATTTGTTGTATTTATTTTAAATATCGTAACGTAACGTATCGTATCGTATCATATCGTAAAGTATTTATGCACATACAAGCATTGAGGGTAGCAGTAGTACTGGTACTAGATTTGCATTTGTAACTCACATTTTTATGTATTTAAATATATGTATGTATGTATGTGTATGTATATTGTAATAATAAAATTTCAAATACATGAGGAGAATAAAGAGGTGTCTTAAGGATACTCAGTTGTGTTCTGAAGGACAATAACATTTCGAAAATTATTTAAAAATTCATTCAGTTTTCAATCAATGTTTGAATTTGGCTCTGAATTAGTTAACTGAATCCGCAACTTTCTATTCTGACATACAGTTTATTGCTAAGAAATTAATACACCTTCTCTCTGACATGATCAAATCTTTGTAAATGCCACACGAGAACCGAACATTGTCATGTTGGAATAGCAAGGGTGTAGTGTGTTGGTTCATTAGATGCGAGGCAACGGTTCAAACCTCAGGTCAGACATTTCCAACAAAACGAAATATGAAAAAATATTCCTTTGGCAAGTTCCTCTCACCAGATTTCTGGCAAAAACTCGGAGAGTAAATAAAATTGCCATGAAAAGTTTCTCAAAAAATTTGTCGTTCGGAGTCGACTTCGGCGGGATCTACAGTTCCGCCACTCATGTATAAACACATGCAACTTAAGTGGTGTGAGAGAGGTCGTAAATCCGATTGAATGTTATTTCTAGGCAACGGCGGGTGCTATATTAGACCAACCATTTGCTTAGCAGGAACACCGTCTTTAATGATACTGAAACAATGTAAACAAAAATGTATGTCTTTAAAGGACTGCAAAAAAAAAAAAATACAAAAACGTCTTTTCCCATATTTCTCCATATTCTGTAAAATTATGCCCCACTGACATATAAAGACATTCGATTTTGTCATTTTCTCGGCTGGTTAGTCCACCTTCACATATGATTTCTTAATACGGTTTTAATTATTCCATGCAAAACGATTTTCCTTTATGAAGTTAAACCAACACAAAGGACATATAAAATTGCCTTTCAGCGTAGTCTCTCTCTCTTCTGTTCGCATTCAACTGATTACATGCAGTTTTGAAAATGCGTCTTACGTAGCCCCCAATGATATTGTAACCGTAATGCCTCCAGATCATAATTAGCCGCCAAACACTGACTCTTTCCGGGTGCAATGGCTTTATTACAAATATTTCTGCATATTTTGAGCCCCATATGGGACAGTTTATTTTTTGTTGAAATCAAAAAACAAAATCTGCTTATCTACATGTGGTCTGTCGGTTTTAAAAATTTCGCCACGAGAGCCATGTATATACGGTAGTCGCTGGGTGGACCACAGCAGCCGACATCGTGGTAAATACGGCAGTTACTAATTGGTCCACAGAGGTGGGCGAAGTATGGTGTATTTGCGTTTTCGCAAACCATAACACGGTATAATTAGTCACTCCGTCATGGTACAGATGAGTGTCGTGAAAATGTTAATGGCATGAGAGATGTCCAATTGCTGAAAACATCTTACATACATACGTACATAATTGGTCATTACAATCATTCAGTCAGGATTACGACCTAGCTTCTTACTCCACTTACGTTATGTGTGTTAATATTATATATGAGTGGCGGGACCTACAGTTTAAAGTCGACTCCGAACGACAGATTTTTTGAGAAAGTGTTTCATGGCAATTTATTTACTCTCAGCGTTTCTGCCAAAAATTTTGCCGAGAGAGCAAGTCTCGGAAGAAATATTTTTTTATATTTTGTTTTGATTTCTGGCTTAGGATTTGAACCGTGGCCTCACGTTTAATAAAATAACACACTACCTATTAGACTATTGCTGGCAACGTCTTGGAATCGGCATATTCGTATTATCTAACACACTATCTCTTACACAAGCCGTATTATGGGCAGTATGTACATTACAATGATGGACAGATCAGACTACGTCTGTAATGCCAATTTTTTAAGCAGTTGGTCGACTATGAGGGCCTTAATTATGCTGTTATGCAAGGAAGCTGAAAGTCTTGCCAGATAATTGGTTTCATAAGCAATATTTGTAGAACACGGTACAATTTTCTAATCACAACCATAGTATCAGAGAAACAGTGTCGCTTGCATTTCTTTGAATATTTAGCCACCATTTGGCAACGCTTATTAAGAATAAAATTTTTATTCCGTATAATAATTTATATTATTTGTCCGTTCGTTCTTTTCTTCCATATTTTATATGGGTCATCATCATTATTCCCACTTTATGATGACGGTTGGTAACACATAAAATTTTATTGGTAAAACATTAATGATATTTGCTGATGTCCTGTGGGGATGTTAAAATTGCAAAAAAAACGAAAAAACAAACGAAAAGAGAAAATAAGTGAAAAAATAACAAAAATATTATGAAATAATTAAATTGAATAAGAGTAGTTCGCTGTAATAGTATCGTTTTTATTAATTGAATACAGAATTTTAATAATTATTAGATTAATTCTGCTACACTGACTTATTAAGAGTAATACGATATATAAATAAATTATGAACAAGTAAAATAGGAGGAAGTCGCCGTATTCTAGTAGGTAGTGTGTTGGCTTATTAGACGTAAATACAAAAAGTATTTCTTCAGTGACTTCCTCTCAGAAGATTTCTGGCAAAAACTCTCAGAGTAAATAGAAATTGCCATGAAAAGTTTCTCAAAAATCTGTCGTTCGGAGTCGACCTTAAACTGTAGGTCCCACCACTCATGTATAAAATTGACACACACAATATAAGTGGTGTGAGAAGCTATGTCGTAATCCTGACTTAAGGGTTGTAATGACCAATTATGTATGTATGTATGTAAGTAAAATAAGAAAGAAGAATTCAATTGCTTTACAAATATTTTTATGTTCGCAAAAGTCTCTATTTTAACAGAGTTTTGTTCTTTTCTGATTGAAAGAAAGTGCATTCTGAAGGACTACAACAATGCTTGTACAACATTCACGACGAATATCATAGGAACACGTTACTTTAACACTTAAGAAAGTTCAAGACTCAGTGAGCAACTTCCGTTACCAAAACTCTTCATACAAGGACCCAATACATGTTCATAGAGATAACAAAAATCTTATATCATCTGTTATAATAGATCAATCACCAGCTTTGCTTTGATTAAATTTCTGAAACTAAAACAAAGCAAGTCGCTATAGTCTAGTGATAGTGTATTGGCATATTAGACGCGAGGCCACGGTTCATACCCCAGATCAGAGATCTCCAACGAAACGAAATATATAGAAAAAACATTTCTTTGACGACTTTCTCTCAGCAGATTTCAGACAAAAACTCACAGAGTAAAAAATAAAATTGCCATGAAAAGTTTCCCAAAATTTTTCCCAGTAGGTCTTGCCACTTATGGAAAAATTTAACACACACAACATAAGTGGTGTGAGAAGCTAGGTCCTAATCCTGAATAAAAATTGTAATGCCCCATTATGTGCGTGTAAATGTAAAACAAAGCAAACAAATAAAAGAAGAATAATAGAGAAGTAGCGTCAACTTATCCGCCAAACAATACCAGAAAAGAACATCCAAATGCCAGAAATACTAACAGAGGTTAGAGGACGTGTACTTGTCAATTAAGACAAGTACAGTACACGTAGGTCGAATTGACCCAATATACAAAACAGAGGTTAATTGTCTTAAGTTATTGGAGAAACCCTTGCCAAGAATACAGATTCTTCGTAAGCAGAACATTCACATGCTTTTGTTTGCCAGTGCTAGTAGAGAATTAATAAATTCGCATTCAGTCAACAATAGCTTTGGTTTGATTTATTTCTTAATTCATTAAACAATTTAATCCTATCAGCGGACAGACAGACTGACGTCAAAGTTATGAAATAATTTTTTTTTTCAATTTGCAAATGTTTCAAAATCAAAGCAAATATTTGTTTTTAATTACTGACACATTTATTTCAACGCTTCTTAAACTGTGTTGTGCAATAAAAGGACAGACAAACGTGGAGATAATTGTTTAAAATAGAAATTAAACTGGGATTAAAAATTATAATTATTAAACAAAATAATTAAGTTTATCATGCGGATGCCCCATTTGCTTGTATGTATTAGAGTGGAAATTGAATCGTGAAAATTTTTGAGAGAGTAGGACGAATGAATATTCAAAACAGTGAGCTGAAGTAGTGTGATTTTGGAATGCATTTGTGATAGCTTTTACATACATACATACATAATTGATCAATACAATCCTTCAGTTGGGATTACGACTTAGTTAGACCTGGGTTAATTTAATATATGTTGGGGGGGATCTACAGTATAAAATAGGCTTCGAGCGACAGATTTTTTTTCACATCAATTTTATTTTTTCTCAGTGTATTTGCCAGAAATCTGCTTAGAGGAAGTCGGCGTTTTGTTGAAGATGTCTGATCTGAGGTTTGAACCAAAGCTTCATTCCCAACACTCTACCTACTAGACTACGGCAACTTCTAGCCTTGATAGCTTTTATTGATTGTTATCGTCAATAGGGACTAGCTTATTGCAGCATTTAAGTGATGAAATTATGGAAAAAGCAAATTCAAAATTGCTTCATTCTAAAATAAATATTCATTCATCCCGCATTTCATTTTGGCTAGAGTTTTTAAATTTTTCTAATCAAACTACGCGTAAGAATACTTATTTATTTTCGTTCGCTTTGTTTCAGATCTATTAAGCAATTAATAAAACAGTTGAACAGATAATGGGTCTACTGCAGCACGTTCCAAGATAATCTGTTGATATCTTAAAACAAAACCGTATTCGAGTAAGTATTGTGCATTGCTGATTAAGTCAAAGTCTTTTTTAATAGGTAGAGTTTTCTAATCTCCCTATAATATTCGTTGTTATAGTCTTTGCTGTATAATTTAAATTAGGATGACAGTTTTACAGATTAAGTAATTGGCCGTAAAATCTCTCGTTCGATGTCGACTTTAAACTGTAGGTCCTATCATTCATGTACAAAATTAACACGCACATCACATAAGTGATGTGAGAAGCTAGGTCGTAAACCTGACTGAAGAATTGCAATGACGAATTATGTATGTACATATGTATGTATGTATTTATGTATGTAATTGGCCGTAGTGTAATAGGTAGTGTGAGGGTTTATTCGACAAGAGACAGTTCATACCCCAGTCCGGACATCTCGACCAAAAGAAAAAATATTTGCAATGAAAAGTTTCTCAAATCTGTCATTCGGAGTCGACGCTATACTGGAGGTACAGTAACTCACGAATAAAATGAACACATACAAAATAGGTTTCTCGATTGTTATCCCTACTAAAGGGTTGTAACAACCAATAAAGTAAGTAAGTTAATTGCCGTCTATGGAGCTATGTGAACATTGAATTCAATCAGGCCTCGCTAAATTTTCCAGTGTAATATCGCTGGTATAATAAATTAAAAAAATTAACAGCTACATCAAGAGAGTAATTACTTGTCGTCATATTGAAACATACTTTAAAATAGTAAACACTACGTTTTAGCGTTGCACTTTTTTTGTTTGCAACTGTATACATATGAAAGAAATCGTAGTACTTAAGTGAAAAATAGAAATCAGGTTAGAAGTAATGGACACAGTAAAAAATCTTTCAAAGAATTTATGCATAACACGTATGGGCATAACAATGCTTTTAACGCGAATAAGACACAATACGACTCAATAAGACACTCACCATATATTTTTCTAAAAATTGCAAATCATTTATTGAAGCAAATAAAAAAAAAATATAAAAAAAAAGATTTTTTATTTTATTTTTAATCTAAACAATCACAAGCGCCATCTGTACACGATTACATGAACAAAGTGATGAAATGTTTTGTTTTTGATGGTTTTTCAATTTACTTTGAAATCATTATTTATTTCGATTGAATTATTTAATTGTTGTTGTTATAGTTGTAAACATTTTTATAATTTTTTAAATTTCGTTCTCTAAATTCATTCATTTTTTTTTGCAATTTTTTTTTTTAATGATTTTTTATTTTGTTTTTGTGGTCTGATCACATGCCTGTCGTCGCAATTATTTTTATTTTTATTTTTTTTTTGTTTTTTGTTTTGTTTTTATTTTTAAATTTGTTTTTATATTTTTATTTCGTGTTTTTTATTGTAATTATTCAATTCATTACCATCTGTCTGTGTGTGTTGCTACAACAGTTCCATTTTTGTTAAATTCTTTTTGTTTTTTTATTTAAAACTCTCTTTCTATTTCATTTCATTTCATTTCATTTGATTTCATTTATAGAAATGTAAATTAGTGTGTCATTTTTTTGTAAATATATTATTTCAAATTTTTTACTTCTTTTTTTGTTTTTGTCAATTTAATTATATTTCGAAAATTTTTCAAAATATTTAAAAATATTGAAAATTCATTGAATTTTTTGTTAAAGATTTCTACATACATACATATGAATGTATGTATTACATATACATATGTATATATACATATGCATACCATGTAAAGCTTGTTTGTTTGAAAATTTTTAATGCTTACTTCAATTCATCCTGAGTTTGCAAAATTTTTTTTTTATATTTTGGGTCATATTTTGGTACAAAATTATACGGGTACTACTCCGTGTATAAATATTTATCTGATCGGATCAACTCATATCTACTATACAAGGTGACCGCATTAGCACAACTGATTGTGTTATATTATGCTAAAAGTTTGTGTTTTTTTGTTTATTTTGTTTTGATAAAACAAATTGTGATTAATTTTCATTTTCTTTGTTTAAAGAAGAATGTAAAGAATAGGAGCATGAACAAAATAAAGGGTGGGCCATTTAAAAGTTTAAATTTAAAAATGCAATGAAACAAAAACGCTTTGAGATTTTTCCAAAATTATTTTTTATGTTGTAAAGTACAATTGTTTCGGTTAGAAATGGAATATTATTTCATTCATACGGCTGCCGCGGATAATCTCACAGCACCTCTTTCCATCGGACCAATTTTCCGTGCACTCTTTCGAGTACATGGGGTCGGTCGTATCTTGGCAATATCATCACGAATGTTGCTCAAATGCTCAATTGTTTCTGGTTTGTCGGCATAACACTTTTCTTTAACGAAGCTCCTTTGAAAATAGTCCAACGGTGTCAAATCGCAGCTTCTTGGCGGCCAATTGACGTCACCATTTCGGTTAATTATACGGCCATCAAACGTTTGACGCAATAAATCGATTGTAGCATGAAATATGTGGCACGTTACACCATCCTATTGAAACCAAACATTCTACACATCAATACCATAAAGAGTGGATACAAAAAGTCGGTTATCATGGTGCGAGAGCTGTCTCCATTGACAGCAATGAGTGCGTCGGCCTCATTTAAAAAAAAAAAATAGACCAATGATGCGTCCATTCCGCAAGCCGCACCAAACAGTCACTCGTAATTGGCTTCTCCAGGACCACGTGTGGGTTTTTTGAGCCCGAAATACGGCAATTTTACTTATTAACGTACCCACCGAGTACTTTGAACTTTGAACATTCCACATACATATGCAATAATTTTGTTTGTTGTCACTGAAGATTTTGTTCGCAAATCTTGTATTGAGATTCAGTTGCATCCAATAATTAGCATATCTATGGTGTTGTGTGGCGATTGCAATTGATGCATGTGTTGGGCTTAATGCAGATGGATGTGCAGAACTAAACACAAAATATCACAATGAGCCCTGATATACGCTCAATTGCTGAGAAGAAGCATGGAATTTATAAATTCGGATTAACTGCCAGATTTTCTCTAATCAAATCGATGTTATTGGCAGGGCAAATATTGCGATAATTCATTAGGCTATACATCTGTAACTATTTCAGTCATCTTAAAATTTCTTTGAAATATTACCACACTTCAAAACACTCGAAATCATGTTTGATGAGAGTCAATTGATAGTTTTAATAGATTCTATCAATTAAGTATATTTGGCGATAGAAAATAGTCTCACTCAGTCCCCACTCCAACCTCGTCTTCTCGACTAATTTAAAATTTACTGCTTCCCATAAATGTGCCTTAGGTCGGGATGGTGTTAAAACATCATCAAGACGGCCTTTTGTTTACAGGGTACTAGGGGTAACGAAGCATAGCAGGCTGTTGCATAAAAGAGAGATTTTTGTAACTTTAGCGCTGAACTGATTAGCAAATTTTGTTACTAACGTATATGTACGATATATCCTATAAAAACTAGCATGTACATACATATGTATATCATCTATAATGTATATGGTTTAGGTGCCATCGCAACAATTTGAAATTGTGTTTTCTCTTTTTTTCCATCAGAAAAGGTTAATCTCTGCATGGAAATGCAAATGCAAATGCAAATGCACACGTCCATTTAATCAAACATTTATTTTTTCTCTTTTCCGTTTGATGTGGTCTTTGTTAGAAATTTCAGTGTCTTTTTTGTTTAAAAACAGAATGTATGCATTTGAATTTAAGTGAGATTAGAATTTAAAAATATTTTACTCTCGATTTTATGATACACATTTTTTTTGTATAGTATTTCGGTCACTTATTAATGCAATTTTAAAATTTTTTTGATTGAATTTTTTCCTTTTTTATTTATTTATTTTTTAAATACTTTTAAAATGAAAAATACAACTTGTTCTTTACAATACAAGTTTATTGTTTAAACAATCAATATCAAGCAAAATTCCAAGGTATTAATTGGTTCCTGTCGTGCAATGTCGTTTTATCACCGCGTATTACAAATGTTTTATTAATTATAAAAGAGGCTGAAAATTATGGACCCTTGTGTTAAGAAATAGAACCTTACTAATCTATCCATGTGGTCAATTCGAGAATTAACCTGTGCTCCTGAGAAATCCTTTTATATTCCAAAGTGACTAATATCTAAGGTTTTCGTTCCTGAAATATACTTGAACAGAGGTGCTTTAGGACAGTTTCCCATGTATATTCGCAAAGAATTCTAAATCCAAAGTCTCCTTCCTAGTCATCTAAACAGTTTCTACAATATTCATAATATTCTGTGACATACATACTTACAGGCCTTCCTTCTCACAACACTTTTATACATATCTTATATTTGTTAATTTTATCCAAAAATGGCGGAACCTACAGAGTAAAGTCAATTCTAACGACAAATTTTTGATTAACTTTTCATTGCAATTTTTTTACACTCGGAGTTTTTGCCAGAAATTTGCTGAGAGACAGTCGACGAAGAAATATTTCGTTTTGTTTGAGATGTCTGACCTGGGATTTAAACTGTGGTCTCACGTCTAATAAGCCGATGCACTATCTACTGAACTACAGAAATTACTCTCTCAGAAAAGCTTATTGAATTGCTGTCAGAAAAATAGCCGTAGTTATTTTCCCTGCCAGAGCAGGACAGCATGTCATGGATATATGTTTTTGAAATGACGACATAATTTCTTCTCTTGTGTAAAATTCTATATCAGAAAGAGTAACCCACGTGGTCCCCGCGAGAGGACCAACAATTTACCCTTCGATAGATTTTATATTTTGTAGATGATTCGTATAAATGCCTCTCTTTATCTGATCACCATGCTATTTACACCTCTTATATCTTACAGAAAAGGGTAAAAGCTTTCATTAACCACAGCAGGGTATCTTTAACACGTGATTAATTTGGATACAATGGCAATATGGCATGAGTTGCAAGCAAAATACTCTAATGAAATTAGGATGGAATTCTAGTAGGAGTACTTGCTACAACGACCGCATTTCGTTTCCATGTATAGTAAATTAGGCTCTACAGAAAAAATTTATTCTTTAGTCGCTTTAATGGTATTGGAAAAACTATTTCTTTTAAAACTACTCTTCAAAAAGCTACTATTTAAAACTACTCTGTATATTCTCTTCCCAAATCATATTTGACTAATTAGGAAGATGTGGAGAAATTTTCAGAGATAGAATAATAAAGTTAATACTCAATCCAAGGAAAGCTCCTATCACAGCTTAAGTCAGTAATAAGATGCTTTAATATTGTTGTAACGTCGTTGAGTTTTTGGAAACTTACGTAACCGGGGGAACGTGGTTTTATAAGTGCCCGTCTGTCCTATATTTAGTATTTTAATTTCAGACACGCACGTATACTTCCAACTTTTTTGATGAGAAATGCTTTTTAATAGCATATACAGGTGTAAATATACCTGGGAAAATATCGTTAAACCTGGAGAGGATAACGGAACAGGACTGTAAATTTAATTCAAATACTGTAAATCTGAAACTTTACTTTTAAATATCAAATAATTAAAAAAACGATCAAAGTGTAACTAAAAATGGCGTTCTATTAAAAAAACATGGTTTACTGTTGCAGACTTTCTATTTCTTAAACGAGTCTAATTGTTCGCCTTTGTTGGCTCAAAGTAGACCTTAGATAAATTGTATTTCAAACTAGAAAAATTAGAAATTTTTTTTTAAATAATTAACTTACATTATGGAAGAAGCTTAAAATATCTGAGGATGGGCAGTAACGACTGGAAAACCTAAAATTAAAACGGAAATACAATAATAAATAAAAAATAATAAAATTTTAATATTTTTTTGTTTATAAATAATATGAAGTATTTGTTTTTCAAATTGATTTTCACACTCTTAATTTTACAAAGAAAAAAATCTTCTAAGAAATAACACTTTCATTGTTATTTTGGCGCTTTTAAAATCGTATTATTTCTTGAAAATACTAAAAAAAGAAAAACAAGAAAAAAATAATATTTTTTAAAATTTATTTATAAGCATTGAATTATCTTTCAACACTTTTATTGTTGTTGTGTTTCGCGTAAATACAGCATGAAATCGAAAATAAATAAAAAATAAATAAATTTTTAATATTCAATCAACACTTTCGTTCTTTTCTTAACGTTTTTTTTTAATAATTATTAAATGAGTGTTAAATGCCATAAATTATCAGACAAATTATTCTTCTTTCAAGAACGTTAGACGTCAGAAAAGAGAAGAATTCAACAAATTAACACCTTCTAACGAATTTTTAAGTTTTGTAGTAGGCGCCTTATGATTAAAACTAGCAAACCAAGCCACCCACTTGAAAATGGTTAAAGAACCCCACTTAGTGGAAAGACAGCGGCAGCGGCAGCAGCAACTAAACCAAATATTCCACAAATACTGGCTTCATTCTTTAATCCTTTTTTCTTTCGTTTTTCAGTTGAATAGAAATATTTTAATAGCAGCCGTTTCTCTTTCATTTTTATTGGTTCTTCTGTGGTATTCCATCAAAATTTACATTTTTTCCTTCTGTTTTTTTCTTCTGGTTTTTGGTTTTTCGTTTTATTCTTGAATGTGTTTTGAAGTGAAACATCAGTCTTAATTTAAATGAAATATTTTTATTTCATACTTGTTTAAGCTCATCTTTTTGATTTTTTTTCTTGTTTTCTTTTCGTCAAAATTTTTAATGAATTTATCAAACAAGTTGTGATGCCATGCAATGAATTTTTATATGAAATTTTATGAATTTTAATTAAAATATTTTAAAAAAATTTTTGTGTTCGCAATAACCGCAAAAAATTAAGAATGAATATAAACATTGGTTTGGCTTTGATGATTTCGAATATATTTTTTGGTTTTGTTTAAATTAAATTATGAAAGCAAAAAAAATATTCTTTTTTTCTGTTTTTTTGCGGAATATTTTAAAGAAGCCTTTTGTATGTATTGATTTGGTTAACTTTAACGCTCTTATAAAATTTTTAATTACTTCCATACATCTACTAGATTTTTATCTTCGTGTCTAGTCAATTGTCTTCAATCATTTTTCAAGATCAGTTTTCGCTTTCTCTATATGACTCGCAAGGCAATATTCTTGGTTTTTTTTCACAATAAAAAAAAAATCCAAATGCCTGTTATTCTACCGTTGCGTGACTTCGATTTTTGAGTTGTATGAGTAATTATGAAGCGTGCGGTTGCTGGATCCCATATATACATACATACATAACATAATTTGTTATTACAACCCTTTAGCCAGGATTACGACCTAGCCTATGACGCACTTATATTGTGCATGTAAATTTTACACATGAATGGCGAGGTCTACAGTTTAAACTCGATTCCGAGCGACAGATTTTTGAGAAACTTTTTCATGGCAAATTTATTTACTATCAGAATTTTTGCCAGAAATCTGCTGAGAGGCAGTCATCGAAGAAATATTTGGTGATATTTCGTTTTGTTCGAGTTGTCTGGACTGGGCTTTAAACCGTGGACTCACGTATAACACACTTGTTGGTAGACTAAGGCTATAGACTTTAGATTTCAGTGGTACGTTCTTATATTCAAGTTCCCACCAGACAATGCTTTGAGCAGCAGAGTCGAAAGTCTATTCAGAATCAATCAAGAATAAATACAAGAAGTCTTTAATTCAATGGATAAACAAGGACTTTATATGGCCCATTGAAACTCTTTTAGGTTATGGTGTGAGTCAATACTTTCGTGATCATAATTAGTAATGCGATTACAGTCGTCACCTTTTTCTGGTATGTATTTTTATTTATTAAGGTGTGGGATGTGTTTAGTGTGCCCATGGCTGCAGTTAATAAGAAGTGAAATGAATGACAGAAAAAGAATCCACAAGGCATTAAGGCTTGTAGGCATCAATATAGCTGGCAGTAGGATGTGATGCTTTCTATAAGAGTTGGTAAGAACCGTAGTCTAGTAGGTAGTATGTTGGCTTATTAGATGTGAGGCCGCGATTTAAACCTCAGGTCAGACATCCCCAGCAAAAGGAAAAATGAAAAACTATTTCTTCGGCGACTACCTCTCAGCAGATTTTGAGTAAAAATTCTCAAGAGTAAATAAAATTGCCATGAAAAAGTATCTTAAAAATCTGCCTTTCGAAGTCGACTTTAAACTATAGGTCCCGCCATTCATGTATAAAATTAAAGCAGACAACAAAAGTGGTGTGGGAAGCTGGGTTGTAATCTTGACTTAGGGGTTGTAGTGACCAATTACGTATATATATACGTATGGAAGAACCCAGCGTACTCAATAATATCAATAATCTGTGCAATGTTTATATTGTATTAATTACACAAAAAAAAATCATAGTCTTTAATGGATTCAGTAAGTTAAAAATCTGTGTGAGCTGCATTGCTCAAAGATCAATTAACTGCCTTTCTTGAAACTAATTAGAGAAGCAAAAGTTATTAAATTTGTGCTGCAAGTGAAGTTAACCTGAACTGACACTCTGGGAAGAGCCATGACGGTCGTCATTAGCTATGAGGATTACATATGCATGAGGATTGTAAGAAGTGTGTAGAGTAGTACGAAGACTAGATTATTGTGGCGTAAACACGGCATATTTCTGCAATTAAAATAAATATTTTGGAAGAGATAAAGTGTAGAAGGGTTTATAAAGAGTTCAGTGAACACTTTTTTGCATTGTCCGAGATAAGGAAGTCTTCTAGAGCAATAGTATGGTTAAGAATGAATTGAAAATTAAATTTTTTTTATTATTTTTCCTTGCTGATCTAAAAATCTATTAATTTTTATTTCCCATCTATTAAGTTAATTAATTTTAAAAATACCATAAACTTCCACACTAATTTGTCACGCAGCTAATGTTGTACAAATCGTTGTGATTTCATTACTTGAACGCTAGTTATGGCCAATCTAAACATTTGTTAATGAAAGTGTCGTTTGAATAGCAATTAAGACACAAAACGTTAATAGCTAATGTCGGTCTTAACAAACACAAAAAGCAAGACTCATTTTCTTATATGAGTCTATTATGCATGCCGAATAGAGTAATAAAATCAATAAATCAATCAATTATTCTCTATAATCAATCATAGAAACGCTCAACCGTATGATTAAATTTTTTAAGTGCGAACAAGCTAATTGTTCAGAAAAATACAATGAAAATATTTAAGTTGTTAATTCATATTTATTTTATATTAAAATAAAAAAAAAAATCAGTCGATTGATGCTCTTAATAAATTGGATTTTGATTTGTTTTTTTTTTTAATAAATTGAAAATAAGAAATAAGGGGCGTTTAGTAATAATAACAAATAAATATTTACAGTTAAAAACTCTTATCAATTTAGGTTGGCTCCATTGTTTGTTAAACAACAGTTGAGTTGTGATTTTTTTTGGTTTATCATCGCATAATGAGTACATAAATTAAGTCTCTTTCATGTCCATAAAAGAGTAGTAAGTAAAGATTGGATTGCAAGCAAAGAGACGGCGATTTCAACTAACAAAGAAATCAATTTTGATTACCTCAACAAATCGGAAGGTATAAAAAGAGCTTAACCGCAATTAAATTGCAAACTTGTGTTTTTCTTTCCATAGGCCAAGGACTTGTTGACTCCCCCTCTCATTTAAAATAGAATACCGTATTCGAGCTTAAATGTCTCACTATTCAGCATAGTTTTTCGATTGATTGAATTGCTATTAAAGAACAATTGCTGAAATGCAATACATACATATACATCGTTCTCGACGTCCGTTCAAGTAAGAGGACATCAAAGCCCCTAAACTTTTAAAATTCGAAAATAATGGAAACATTGGATAGCTAAGGTTTATAGGAAAACGGTTTAACCATACCTAACTTTCGACAGGATTACGACCTCATATTGTGAGTGTCAATTTAACACATGAGCGCGTGCAACCTACAGTTTAAAATCGATTTTTAAATGACAGATTTTTTTTATTTACTCCCGAGAATTTTTGGCAGAAAATCGCCAAAGAAATATTTTTTCATATTTCGTTTTGTTGGAGATGGCTGACCTGGGGTTTGAACCGCGACCTCACGTCACGACAAACAAACGCAATAAATGGTCCACTAAATAATTGACTGCGTCATTTGACTATGTTTTCTGTTGGGTGTCTATACAATTCTCTTTCTAGCGTTGGCGTAGGTACAGTATTTCCGAGATACTATAATATAATATAGGCGGGGTATTGTCCAGATCGTTGTCAGCAGTATTGCTAGGCTGTGCTGAACTGATATGGATAAAAAGAGGAATGATTATCTTATTTACTTAAATCACATGGCCATCCATTGGACAATTGTGGTTGTCAAAGGCCACTTTCGCAATAGAGCTGTGGATCTGAGGAGGAAAAGGAAACTATCTTTTACATCATGTATCATTGCTCGATTTTTGCTACGAAGAGGGGGAGTTTCTTGACGTCTCGTTTTATGTGGTATTTGACTGAATTCTCTAAAAAAACAGATCCGTCCAATGGAGTTTGATCTTTGTGTATAACTTCTGGTTTAAGAGGTAACTTGCTCTTCATGGAAAGTCAGCCATCTAATACTCCTAACCTTGCTGAAAACTCTCATGATGGTAAAATATTGGCCAGTATAAGAGGCGCCTAAGTTCATTTGCGCAATTTCAAGAAACTGAATATCGTCTTTTGCTAATGGACTATAGGTAATACTCCTTTTTAGAATTAGTATCAGATTAGACTACTTTCAGAACAAATTAAAATTACCTACAGGTTATGAAGTTATTGCCTACAATTTAGGTCAGCTAAGATAGACGGCTCCAGTATTAAGATTTTTACTGATTCTACTGGGTTTCATCCAGTATAATATGATAAATTATTTTCTTAAACTTCAACTTTAAATATAAAGTTTAAAGTTCAATGAACTCTTTCTTAATCTCATCTCCCTAAAACACATACTTGAAACGTAATCTCAAGAGAATTTAACCACAAACACCACTATGATATGAAATAAAAAGGAAAACAAGAAACAACAAAAAAAAAACGAAGTATAAATTATTGATTTGCTGTGACCATAAACACGCAGAGCTCAACAAATGAATAAATTTTTACAAGAAACGTAAAAATCCATTAAAAAACACTCCTAAAATAATACGAAATCATATAAAGTGTATAAATCTATGTCCGATAAAGGAAAAAAATAACAACAAAAAATAAATAAAAAATAAAAGATTAAAAAAATAAATAAAAAAAATATAAAAACGACTGAATTATTAGTGTGTCAGGTTCTTTTGCGGTTTAAGTATGACAGAAATATCGTATAAAAATACAGCACAACATAACACAACACAACACATACGAAAGAAGAAAATGCTGAATACAAAAAACATGCCACTGTAAACAAGCGAAATAAGTTACATTTGATCAAAGCCGATTCAGCCAGTACTATACACTAGTGGAAGTTAAAACTTGATTTTACGCTTTTTTTGTTTGTTAGGACATAGTGCCATACCTCTTTAACTCACCACAAGTGAATGCTATGTCAGTTTGTTTTACTTTTACTGTGCGAGGTAGTGATGATTTATCGCAATGAACTGTTAGAGCATCTCAATAATACAGACGTCGTGTATGTATTAAAATCCAGGGTTTGTGCTGCCTCAGCCATGTCGCTTGGATGGAAAAAGATGTTCGAGTTAAAAGCGT
Organism: Sarcophaga subvicina; assembly: GCA_936449025.2. Classification (NCBI taxonomy): domain Eukaryota; kingdom Metazoa; phylum Arthropoda; class Insecta; order Diptera; family Sarcophagidae; genus Sarcophaga; species Sarcophaga subvicina. The sequence continues at coordinate 105,586,751 of OW388081.2, read as the reverse complement.
CGAATAGTATAGGCATTCGAGAGATAGAGGCACCTAGATGGAAGTAGTAAGTCTGAATAAATGAACACATTTTCTCCACCATAAGCGTTTTAAGTAAGGTTAGGTAATGTTAAGTGGCTGGCTTTCCACCAACGGCAAGTTTCCACTTTGGCCTGAGGTTATGCTAACGATTACATAACCCGGTGATCAAACTCCATTGTATGGATTTTCATTATGGTGAATTCAGTCAGATATCATAGAAAATTAGAAGCAAAGGAACTCAGCAAGAACGGCACTGACACAGGTCGCAAATATAGCGTCCTCCTCCGCCTCAAATTCACAGTTCTATTAGAGAAGTGGCCTTTAGCAAACGCAATTGTGCAATGCATTTAGAGATTTCAGTTAAATACCACATAAAATGAGACGTCAAGAAACTCCGCTTGTTCGTAGCAAAAGTTGTAAAAGTTCTGATCTCTACACCAAGCCTGAAAAAGGATTGTATAGATACTCAACAGAAATAAAAAATAGTCAAACGATGCAGTCAATTATTTGGCGGACTATTGAGTTTGTTAGTCGCCGTAGTCTAGTAGTTAGTATGTTGGGTTGTTCGACGTGAGGCCACGGCCATCTCCAACTAAACGAAATACGAGTAAATATTTCTTCGACGGCTTCCTCTCAGCAAATTTCTGGCAAATACTCTGAGAATAAATAAAATTACCACGAAAAAGTTTCTAAAAAAACTTGTCGTTCGGAGTCGACTTTAAACTGTAGGTCCCGCCACTCATGTGAAAAACTGACACACACAACATAAGTGGTGGGACAGCTGGACCGTAATCCTGACTGAAGGGTTGTTATGTCCAATTGTGTATGTATGCTTTCTGAGTGAATCTATATTGAGCCGGATTTAGTCTGGTCTCTGCTGCGTTAGCAAAATCCCCGAAAGCATTAATTAGCAGTTCTAATATCAGCATCAGGTGCAATCAACATAAATTGTTCAATTGAAGCATAGAAAGAAAAAGAAAACGATCACGATTATAAGCGGTTTGGTAGGAAACGAATTGTAGCATTCTACTCACTAGTAAAGTAGGGTACCCAAGTTGTATTGTTTGTCGAGTTGTGACAATATCTGATCCTTGCATAGGTTTGTTGCAAACTCTAGTATTTTAATGATAAGATTAACAACTTACAGTAGTGCTACCCAAAACGCAACATGTAGCACCACAGTGTGCACATGGATAAACCTGCTTTGATAATGTTTTATTTTTATTTTTATTTTTTCATTTTCTATACAAAAATAAAAAATAAAAAATAAAAATTGAACTCATGTAAGAGGAAGAAACGAAATGAAAAAAATGTGCGCCATGCAGAGCGACGATAAACACCACGTAAATTGTAAAGTAAACAGTCACGTGATGCACTTTTCTGCTGCAATCATGTACAAATCACCTGGGGAGACAACATACGCCAACATGAAATACGTGCACTGGCACAGGCACAGTCACTGCCTCATACACTTTTCAAGTGACAGTCAAAATGACTGACTGACTGAGTGGCCTGACGGTCTGTGCATCAGTTGGTTGCCACCTTTTTTCCAGTTCTTAATTGCCTCCCCTCTTATATACATGCTATATCGTTCGAGTTGCTCATTGTTGGTCGGTCATAAATCGGCAACGTTGACCAACCGTGCATACCATTTCAGTTGAGACCATAGCCATGGCTTTAGTACTTCATTAGCCCGTATGAAAAGCTCTGTTGTCGTTGTATTTGTCATTACCGTTGACGTTGTTGTTGTTGTTGTTATCATTACTGTTGACAGTTGTTTAGTGTGCTTTGTTCAAAGTATTCGTCGTCTGTTCGTCTGATCTCTGATGCAGCTGTGTCAGCTGGTGGAATCTTCAATTGCCACCATACGATATTCTTGTTGTTGTTGTTGTTGTGGCATAGCATTTAATTTTGTTATTTCTTTTGGTTGTTTTTTCGTTCTCTCATTTCAATTTGTTGTTCTCTTGTTGCTGCATTATTATTTATACTGTTGTAGTGTTGTTTTGTGTTGTTGTTGTTGTTGCTGTTGCTGTTGCTGATTTGTGTGGTAATATTTTATGGTGTCAGTGTTAAGTTGCAGTTTTTATCGTCAATAAATGCTGGACATGCACATGTTGCAAGCTCTTAACGAATCAAATATTAACACATGCATACGATAAATAATAATTTCATTATACATACATACCCAGTACTGGCAAACAACAAAAACAACAAAAAAAAAGAAACGAAGAAAAAACAGACACACACACAGAAAGAAAGAAATTAAAAATTAAACCAAAAGTTGTTTATTTCTAAGTGGCAATATTTTCCTCATTGCTGTTGGCAGTGAACGAACATTAATTGCTCGTGACGCTAATTTTGTCTTGTTGCTGCTTTTCTTTTTGTAATTAAAGAAAAATAAAACTTTAATTCCTATAAACCGAAGAGAAAATTAAAAATTATTTTCTTTTCGAGAGTTTAATTGAAAGAAATGAAGACACAAAATGCAGGTTATAACTTAAGAAGTAGGCTTCAAAACAAACCTGTTAGGTTCGGTGACCAAACCTCAGTCTAGACATTAGGAACAAAACAGAACATGGAAAAAATAATTCTTCATCCACTTCCTCCACTCTCGTGGGTAAATAAAATTGCCATGAAAAGTTTTTCAGAAATTTGTCGTTTGGAGTTGTCTTTAAACTGTAGGCCCCACCACTGATGAATAAAAGTGAGATACACAACATGGCTGGTGTGAGAGACTAGGTTGTAATCAATGTGCTAAAGAGTAAATAGAATTGGAAGTTAAACGGTGACTCCAAATTGGACCTGTACTTAGTTTTTTTACGATGGTGTGCTTAATCGTAAAATTCAGATTGGTACTGACTTTCGCCATGTGTTTCTGGTTGATATTTAGTATCAGGGTAAATAAAGGCTTACATTTAAAAATGCAATAAAACCAAAACGTATCGAAATTTTTCCAAATTTTTTTTTTTTTTGTTGTGAAGTACTATTGTTCTGGTTAGAAATGAAATATTATTTCGTTCATATGGCTGCCGCGACTGGCCTCACAGTACCTCATTCGATCAGACCAGTCTTTGTGTGCGCTTTTTCAAGTGCATGGAGTCTTATCTCGACAATGGTATCACGAATGTTGGCCTTCAAATGCTCAATTGTCTCTGGCTAGTCTATATAACACTTTTTTTTAACGGCGTCCCACAGAAAATAGTCGAACGATTTCAAATCGTAGCTTCTAAATGGCCATCAAACGTTTGACACAATAAATCGATTGTGGCATGATGTGTGTGGCAAGTTGCATTATTTTGTTGAAACCAAACATTGTTCGCATCAATACCATGAAGAGCGGGTACAAAAAAATCGGTTATCATGGTGCAATAGATGTCTCCATTGACTGTAATGAGTGCGTCGACCTCATTTTCAAAGAAATATGGTCCAATGATGCCTCCGCTCCACAAGCTGCACCAAAAAATCGCTCGTAATGGGTGCATTTGCTTCTGTAAGACCACGTGTGAGCTCTCGGAGCCCCAAATACGGCAGTTTTGTTTATTAACGTACCAGCCAATATGAAAATGAGGTTTATCTGAAAAGACGATTTTTTTTGGCAAAATCGTCATGATCGTGCAATTTCTCGTTGGACCCTGTAGCAAAGCGAAAACGAAACGGATGATCATGCGGCTTCAACTCTTGAACCAATTGAATTTTGTAAGGCGTTATATCGAGGTCTTTTCACAAAATTCGACATAAACTGGTGACTGTAATGTTCAATTCTTGAAGACGATGACGAGTTGATGTTGGCACAGCTTCGATATTTTCAGTCGTATGCACTGTACGAGCATTCTCACTTCTTGGCCCGTCAACGAAGAGACCAGTATCTCGAACTTTAGCAATAAACTTGCGTATACCTTTCACTTTTGGTCCTTCTCTACGACCAAATTTTGTACGACATTTTCCTGCTATTTCCGACCAATTGTTTTTGTTTTGAAAATAAATTTCCAATAAATCACAACTCAAGCGATTCATAACCTTCAGTGGAGGTAATATACTGAATTTTGTGATAGAATAGAATGACATAAGTATTGCCTACGCGATATAATTTATCTTTCAATGACACTAGATGATATGTATTTTTCGTCTTAGAATGATGTTGGTATTAGAAAATTAATGAGAACTAAACAATGAAATTAAATTCTAGTAAAAATGTGTATCAAATTAGCCTTAGGAATTATTTAAAATAAGCTTTAAGTCCATTTAAACACTTTCCATAATGTTTGGCTTTGTAAGATGTCACCAGAAGGTCAAAAACATTATAAGGTTTTTTAATAAAATTTTATTTAAGGAACAGAAAAATTATATTTTCCTTTATTATTTAAGTTTAATTTTAATTCAATCAATCAATCAATTTATTACACGAACGGCGAAATGGCAAAAAAAAGAACGAAAACTTCCATCATCTCGCATTCTTAAAATTTACGCATTAAATAATGTACAACACCCCATTCCCCCATAAAGAAAAGCAATCTCGTAATAAAATGCTATAAAATGCCATTTCAATAAATTTTATATGCCACACATCAGCAACAGCAGCAGCACCGGCATCAGAAATGAGGTAGAGTGTGATAAAATGAATTGAATGTGCTTGTGTTGTGAATATCTCAGGCATTACATGCAACATTATGTTGCATTAATGCCTTATCAGAAAAAAAACTGTTTTTAACTTGAACACCAAAAGCAATCAGTATTGCTTAAATCCATGAAAAATTATTGTAACCCTCTTCAGCAACATCATCATCATCATCGTCTTCAGTAGTATCATCATGGCTTTTAAAAACATCATAAGCTAACGCAGCATACCCCTGTTGGATTCCTTCATATTCATATTGGCTCAGATCAGTAGACCGTATGTGTGTGTTTTCGGGCACAGTTTGTCTTGCATTTATTTTAAGACAACAAGTACACCATCAGCAGCAGCAGCAGCAATAATAATAATAACAACGACAACAACAGCAACAACAAGAACAACAATATGATATGACAACATGATTTTCCATTAAGTTAAATGAGTTTCCGTTCTTCTTGAATGTTTCTTCGTCCTGTAATAACAGTCTACTTTGCCGTCTCATCTGTCTTGCATTCTTCTTGTCAACGACGTGCTGAAGTTTTTCGTATTGGATTTCACTGCCGTGTAAGAGATATCTTATGCATATCATAACACCTTTTTCACTATACCTACATGGGGGGCAAGGGGTGTGTTAGTGAAGGTAAATGACATGCATATGTTTTATAGCATATGCATATGATAAGAATTTAATTATTTTTTGCTTTTTTATTCGTTTTTTTTTGATTTCTCAAGCTGTTCTCTGAAAGCAAAAACAATTTTAAGAGTTTTAAGTTTCGAAAGAGGAATCATTTGCAGAACTGCAAGAGATTTCGTTTCATTAATGCTTTAGATTGGGTCTTTCAGCAAATACTTCATATTTTTAAATTAAAAAAAAAGAAAAAACAAATTGTGTATGTGAGAAGTCTAGTAAATCCCAGGTCAGACATATCCAACGAAACGAAATTGAAATATTAGTTCGCCGACTTCCTCTCAGCTGATTTCTGATAAAAACTCTGAGAGTAAATAAAAAATTGCCATGAAAAGTTTCTCGAAAAAATCTGTTCTTCGGAATCGACTTTAAACTGTAGGTCCCGCCTCTCATGTATAAAATTAACACACTCACCATAAGTGGTGTGAGAAGCTAGGTCGTAATCCAGACTAAAGGGTTGTAGTGACCAATTATGTATGTATGTAAAGGGTGTATGTGAGAAGTAGTCGTAATCTAGGATGTGTTGGCTTATTAAACCCCAGGTTGAGACATCTCGAACATTTCTGGCAAAAACTCTGAGGGTAAATAAAATTGCCAAGAAAAGTTTCTTAAAAATCTGTTGTTCGGAGTCGACTTTAAACTGTAGATCCCAGCACTCACGTATAAAATTAACACACACACACCAAAAGTGGTGTGAGAAGCCAGGTCGTATTCCTGACTGAAGGGTAGTAAATGATCAATTAAGTAAGTAAGGGGGTCAGATATAATCTTTTATTCATTTGAAAGACTTCTTGATGGCATTATGTGTGGAATATAAATTCTTGTAAAAGTGCGCCATGGCCTCTCTGAGTAGAGGGTATCCGAAATTTCGATTATCCATGACTCTGGCGCATAAATCAGATTGAATCAAGTAATGAGTTGACTGCTATTCATGCAGTGCATTGTGTTGGAATACTGGAAATATATACAGTGGGCGCCATAAGTGAGTCAACACTTTTGTTCTTAAGTATAAAACAGTTTTGTCCTTAAGTATAAAAAAAGTTGCTTTATCATGAATTGTTGTTTTTGTTTTAACATTTTATAAGTAATAAATAAACGTTTTTATTTTTGGAAATTTATTCGACTATTCTCATTTACTTTTCTCGCTATCCTAAGAAACTGAATTAATTCAGTGGTGTTTACTCACTTTTGGCGCTCAGTGTGTATAGGAGAAAGGAAAGAGGGGTAGTGTGCAGCAAATATATTTTTGAAACATTTTTTTGTAATGACTTTCTGCACTTTTTTCGACAATTACTTGAAATAATTCCCATTTTCTTTTTTCTATTACAGTTATTTCCATATAATGTCATACAAACAATCAGGCAATCTCAAAACCTAGAGCCTCTGGTGGGAATTGTAGCCACGTCTTTGGCATTTGAAGTTTTGCACCCTAATTTCACCGATGATATAGGTAATGTTGACTTTGAGAACCGCTGTGGTATGTAGCTCATTCTCATACACCTGTAACTTCCCAGAAAAATCCCACAAGTAAAAGTTTAACAGCGTCAAATCGAAAAAACTTGAACTTCTTTCACGGATGTTATAGGTATGTAAAGATAATTGAAAAAAATTCACCATCTTCGATCATGCTGTTGTACAAATTCCTGCAATTTTTTTTAAATCTTTTGCCTTATTTGTTATACTGTGTGGTATGATTTAAAATTTATTTTGAATCACAATTTATTTATCTGCCGCCTCTAGTCTTCGTTACCAATTTAAATAACTTCGCATGCCCTGTTTGAAAACGTGCCTGGAAAACGAAATGAAGTCTCTTAATTTATGTATGTTTCTAGTCTATTTTTAAGCATGTGTCCATTGCGACTATTGTTTGTAAAAAAAAAAGAAAATCAAGAAAGAAATTGTGTAAGAAGAACCATAAAAAAGAGAACACAATCAAGTTTTAAATCGATTTGTAATTTATGCACATCCATCCAACTACTTCTTCTTTTCATTCTCTTTTCTGTTTTCCAACTTCTTTGTTTTCAACTGGATTTTTATTTTTAAACTGACTGGCTGACCATTCATTTGTTCGTATGTGTAATCGAAATTAATAGTTTTATTAAACGTAGAAGATAAAACAGAAAAACTAGCAGCAGATGAAGATGAAAATCTTTACACTTCTTTGAACGTACATACGTGTGCATGCAAGTATCAGGCAATCAGTTCAGTTCTATTTTTAAAGTGCGTTTTAATACAAGGCAAAGGCAGTTTTATTTGTAGACTGAGAACTTAACAGAAAAAAACAAGAAAAAGATGTAGAGTGATACCTTTTCAAGTTTTATGTAGACAAGAAAAGAGGAAAATCAGTAAAGAAATAATTATACGAGGGTAGTTTGTCTTCCATATGCTCCATTAAACATCTCTTAATTGAGTGAGGTACTCACGTAAATGGATTCGTATCTTCGTAATTTACATGTGTACATACATAAAACCTTCCGTTAGCATTACATACGACCTAGCTACTCAAACCAATAATATTTTGTGTTAATTTATGGGACCTACAGTTTAAAGACAACTCCTAACGACAGATTCAGTTCTAAGTGTACTTAGTACGTTTTTAATGTCCTTGCATTTTTAAATTCTACGTTCTCTAACTTAAATACTGTCAAAATTCGGTTTAGATGCGCCGATCAGAAGTTATAGGGAAAAATCTACTTAGAATACACATATAATCGTATATCGCGTGAAAACTTTGAGAGCTCATAACTCAAAACACACTTTTTCGACTTAGAATGTTATAGAACGGAAGCATCGACTTGTTTGCAACACTACAATGCATGTAGGGTTAAGTGCTCTGGTAATATTCGAATGAGACAAATCTAACCATCAGTGAGTGTAGATACTAAGCCACAAAGCGCAGTATGCTCGAATCAAGCTGTCGTCACTTTAATGTTCTGTCTGAGACGTCTGAAGCTAAGGGTGGATTCAGGATAATAACAAATAACATGAGACCGACACTACCTTTCTAGATATTATTACAGCTCCTACAGAAGCTATTTTGCAGAAGCCGTTGTGCCCTTCTCATATGACTCCATATTAAACAATGGAAAAGGAGTTCTTCAACTTCAGGATAGCCAAATATTGTAGAACTATCCTATCTGCGCCATCATACTCTTCTTACTCCAGTTTAAGCAATACTACTGGAGCACAAATCATGGGTCTCATGCTCGATTCATGCCTATCTGCCGTTTATTTTTTTGTTTTGTTCCTATTATTGGTGACAGACTATCTAAATATTCATAGCATGTTGCGAAGTTGCCAATGAATAGACAAGATCAGATTTCGATTTTGAAGTTACAACAGAGGAGAAGTCGCTGAAGCCACCAACGTACTTTTTTTTGTGGCACTATTGAGGAAAAGATTGATTCACGCGGAAACGGTATAGAACGGACAGTGGGGTTGCACGAACTTTATAGCTAAAGTTTAATACTATAGGAACAGAGTTATTATAAGAGTCCTAACGAAGGCATGGCCTCTTTAAATATAGAATCAGCATGTGGAATAGGCATATCTCTGATTTCGGTAGGCTATGAAGAGAGGAAACAGAGGATTATTTTTCATTCTACTGTTCATTCCGGCAGGAGCATTGGCTGAGGCGTCAGCTACGTAGTCAATTTGTTAAGGCACATTTAGACCTTAAGGACTATAAACACGAAGATCTAATAGGTTTTAAAAACAGGTTTGACTATCTGGGCTGGTATTTTTAGAGGAACAATTTATCTATTTGTGCCATGATAAGTCATACCATATAACAAAGGTCACAATGTAACAATGGGTCCTTGGGTGACTGCAATATGGCAGCTTTCCAATCTAACTTAATCTAGAGTCTTGAGTAGCAATTTGCGTGCCTTTGAATGGACTGCAATGAAGAATTTAGTACTCTGTATATGTATGGATAACCCACAGTCCAGAGAGGCCATGAGGGCATAAAAATCAATCTTCATACGAAAATAATAGTCTGACATTGAAGTAAGCCAGTTTCAATGTTGAAGATACCTTTACAATTTACTAAATAAGACCGAAACTTTAAAGTTAAGGAGAATGGAGTATTTGGAGAAGAACTGCGGCCTGTCAATATTCAAAATTCAATAATTTATTGTTCAGCTTAGTAGTAAAACATTTACTACTACTACTGTACCACACCATATGTATTCTCTCTCTATCTTTATTTTCTTTTTTAATCAATATTTATTTTACGACCCTCGTATGTTTACTAAAGAACTATAAGAACCCTAACATTGGTTTCATTTTCCTTTTTTATGGCCCCCAGTACCTAGACGAGCATTAGTAGTAGGAAAATAGTGTAGAAAATAAAAATTGGAATTTAAACTACACGTAGCTGATCTGAGTATACACCCAGATGCATGATTCTCAAGGACGTAACTAACAACGTAGAAAAGATTATTAAAAAAAACAACAACAACAACAACAAAGAACATAGAAACCAACAAACCAATGAATAAAAAAACCAACATTCACACACGTTTGTTGTTACAGGAGTTATTTTTGTAACAGCATACAACATAAAAGAAATTGTTGTTATTCATGCACGTTTTTGTTGCAACAAGATAAACTCAAAAGGAAATAAACAGAGTCACTGCTATTAGCGCCACAAACAAACAACAACAACAACGACAACAACCATGGTGACATTAAAGAACAGGTAGAAAATAAACAACATGTAAAAAGGCACAAGAAAAAGGTGGCAGCTACTGCTGCCAATGTTTTAGTATAATATTAACGGGTGTATGTATAATGTGTGGCAGCAAAGTTAAAAATACTTTCAATACCTGAATCCATATTAAACAAGTTTAAATACAAACCAAACGAAACCAAACCATGAAACCGGCCAACCAGCCAACTAGCCAACCAACCAACCTGCCAGCCAGTCAGCTAAGTAGTCAGCCATAAATTTAACACTTTGCTGCTGCAATATTATCAGCATCTATGGTATGGTGGTTGGTGTGGCAGCAATAGCAGCAGCTACGAAACAAAAAATGCATTTCAATGAGAAGATGAAAAATAAAATCTCGTTTGTTGCTCCTCTCATCATTATCTTTAGCACATGAACATTATATTTGTAAGCAACAGCAACAGCACAAGCATCAGCTTTAAAGTCTAAATTTAAAATCCAGTCTTAATTTTGCTAATAACGATGCCACCTATCTGCGTTTGGGTTTTGTTTTCAAAAACCTGGTTTAAAACTGGTCGCTTATATGTTGTTTTTTTGTTTTTGTTGCCTAAAGTCAGTTCTATTTTTAAATTCTAAACTCCCCCCTCCACCAAAAAATGTAGTTGTAGTTCCATGTCATCATTGTTTGAATACTATTTTCGTGGTGGCACGTTGTATTAAGCTCAACTGAATGGCATTCACGTGTTGAATGATGATGGCGTAAAATGGAGAACAACAACAACAACAATAATAATGTGCTTAAAAAATTTTAAAAGAAATAAATACCAACAGATAAACAAACTACAACAACGCTAACAATATCGTTACGACGACAACGACAACAGCAACAGCAATAACTACGGTGTTCAGTGTTTAACGTTGCATTTCAAATGGTTACGGGCATTATTTTTGTTGCAATTGTTGCTCGTGTTGTTTTTTAGTTGTTACCTTTGGGGTGTTATGTCTGTGTGCGGTTTCTCAAGTTGTTGTTTGTGTTTCTGTTTCTGTTTCTGTTTTTATCTCCCTTAATAACACGAGTTTATATTGTTGCATCGTGTCAAATGGTGGCACATGTCACTCCCTTAGTAACAGCAGTTTGATTATGCATTTTCTTTTACATGAGTTTTCTGGTTTTAAATTTTGATTTAAAATAAAATTTTATTTCATATCAATTTTAATGAAAAAGAACTGTTGGTTTTAATATTTCATGTTCGTGGAATTGTGATTTATTTTGAGGGTTCACAATCGTTTATGTGAAGAGGTTAAAAAGCTACTCCAACAGAATATGCTCTAATCAGGATTGCTTTACAAAATATAATATTTGAACGAAGTATTTACTAGTCAGGGCATTGCATTCGGTCTTCCAACAGAGCTTCTGACCTTTGATAGTTGATAACGGCCATCTTGACGAAGGTATATGTATCGAACTAGAATCACCATTTTTAAGTCGCCGTAGTCTAGTAGGTAGTGTCTTGGCTTATTAGACGTAAAAGCCAGGGTTCGAGTCTCAGGCCAGACATCAAGACAAAATACAAAAACTATTTCTTCGGCGAGAGTGAATTGCCATGAAAAAAAGTTTCTAAAAAATCTGTCGTTCGGAGTCGACTTTAAACTGTAGGTCCCACCACTCATGTATAAAACAAATGGTTTGAGAATCTAGGACGTTGTACAATGGGTCAATTCGACCTCCGGGTACTGTACTTGTCTTAATTGACAAGTACACGTCCTCTAACCTAACCTAACCTATCACCATGGACGGGTATAGCAGTCGACAAAACGTGTAAATAATGAACATTAGTAGTCTAGTAGATAGGCCACGTTTCAAACCCCAGGTCAGACATCAAACGAAATATGAAAAAATATTTCTTCGGCGACTTTTTCTCAGCAGATTTCTGGCAAAAACTCTGAGAGTAAATAAAATTGCCATGAAAGTTTCTCAAAAATCTGACATTCGGAGACGACTTTAAACTGTAGATCCCGCCACTCATGATGATTACAACATACATACCAATTATGTATGTATGTGATCTGTATAAGTGATCTGTCTGAGTCTAATTTTCATTCAAAAAATCATCTGCAGCAATGAGGCCCATTTCTGGGGGAAAGTCGATTGTCGAATTTGGAACGATACCAATGCATATGAGATCCAAGAGCAGCCAGGTGTGCATTTTTGGCTGGCGGTGTCATCCAGTCATATTTCTTTGAGAAAGACAGAGAAAGAGAGATTTATGTTTACCAATTTCTTTTCGACTGAATTGAATGATCTGGATACCAACGATGTGTGGTTTCAACTACTCGACGCTACATCCCACACAGCTTATGCAACATTAGATATACTGCACAAACGATTTGAGGGCATGAACACCTCACGTGGAGGCAATGTAAGCTGGCCATCGAAATCGTACGATTTGATCACGTTCGACTTTTTTGTTGTGTTCTCTTAAGCCTAAAGTGTACGCGAATAAGTCACAAAGAAAGTGGCCCCCAATGCAGACATAACACTTGTCAACGATCAAATTCAGTCTGCTTTATGCTTCAAAGTCATGGCAAATATATCATATAGGATTCGCTTCATCCAGAGGAGCCGTAGCAGACATTTCAATAATGCCATCAATGAGTTTTCAAGTGAATATAAAATTTCCCGTCGAACTTGGTTCTTTGCATTGTTTCAGTTCAGAGGAACCATTGACGGCCTATCTTGACCACCTGCAGGGGTTTCAAAGTTCCGATAGCCAGTGGAAAACCTTCAGTTAGTTTCTGTATATACTTCGTTTGTTAGGGAACAGATCAGATAGTGAATGATTAAAGCTATGTTTTGAAACATATTTCCTAAGCCTCTTGACGTATACAAGAAAAGTTTGAATATGTCTAAACCTTGCTTGGTATATTTGAATTAAAGCCGATACGCAGCATATCAAATCAACATTTTCCCACGGACGGTGAGTAGTGCTTAAATAGAAAAATGAAGAACATTCCCAATGAATTGCTTGTTATTCTTTAAAAATGTTTACTTTCGCTTTCAAACATCGTATTTTAAAGCGCCACATTGATTTGTTCACAACTGTAGATCTATTTGAAGGTGTTTTGTATTGAAATAAAAAAATTCATTAAATTTTCATTTTCTTTCTTTTTACCACGACCTTGAAATGTACAATTTTATTGCTGTTTTTCAATTCACTGATGATTTTTATTTTATTTCTTTAACATTAAGTGTCATTGACAATAAAAAGAGAAAAACAAAAAACGCTTAATGTTCTCTAAACAATCCCACCTTCCGAAAAAAATTTTGTCTTAATTTAAAATAGAAAATGAAAACAACAAGAATAACTAATTCTTTATGATAGACAGTTGTATTAAGTAAATTTCACGGCCTTGTTTTGATGTTTTAAAATTAAAATGATCGCTCTCTAAGTCTTTAAAATAATAGTGCTCTGTAAAGCAACTAAAATTTAAAAAGAAAAGTTATAAGAATTTTTAAGGCGTATACCATATGGATAGGGCTGATCCTTCAGCCACGATTACAACCTACCTTCTCCCTCCACTTATTTTGTGTGTGTTAATATTATACATGAGTGGCGAAGCACAATACACAAAGCTATGAAGTTATTTCAAATGAAACCTCTGGATAGAAGAAGTTCTTAGCGCTCTGCAACAATTACGCCACCCGGAATTTCATGATTAAGGATTGGTGTATCCTGAACGTAGAATCGAACGTAGAAATCTTACATTGACTAGCAGCATAACGCGATGAAGAAGACTCAGGATCATCTTATTAACACTAATGGTTGTAGGTAGTCAATACCTTAACATCGCTGTAGTCTAGTCGGTAGTGTATTGGCTTATTACACGAGAAGCCGTGGTTCAAATCCTAGCGCATACATCTTAAAGAAAACAAAATTTGAAAAAAAAAATATTTCTCTCAGCAGTTTTTTGGCAAATGTTTTGGAAATTAAATTGCCATGAATAGTTGTCGATCGGAGTTGACGTTAAATTGCAGGTGACGCCACTTATGGATAAAATTACCACACACACAATATGGGTGTTGTGAGAAGCTGGTCCTGATTAAAGACCATTTAAGTTAAGCAAGTAATGTCGCCACAGAAGTAAATAAGAAATCGAACAAACATGGCATTCAGGATATGAAATGCAGTGAACAGCAACAGCCATTATAGATCCGAAAAAAGAGAACATTTTTAAATTTGAACAATTTCGCGTGACTAAATTAAATTAATTAACGTAACTAATTAACTAGATTAACAGATTTTGTAATTTGTAACTACTTTCAATAGGTATTTTTAATTATTTTTTTATTGTACCCGCAGTATTATTTGTGGTATTGTGTCGATTTTTTTTACTGAAGTCTCTTACGAGGTAAATTTAAAAATAACTACTATTAAGAATAGCCAACAAAAATAACTTGTAAATGCGGTTGTATTTGTTTATTTAACACTTACCTTGTTGCGCTTTGAAGTATATTTTTAACTTTTAAAGGCTAAAGCACTCAAATCAGACTTCTCATAAACGACTTCTCATTTGCAGTTGTGTTATCTTTTTTGACTCGTTTTTCTTTTTCTAGCACAAACAAACAAATTCTCTAGAATTTTTAATTTATTTTCGTGTAGAATTTTAATAAAATTTTTACTTGAATTTATTTTTTTTAAAATAATTTCTTTTTTATTTATATTTACCGCACTTTTTGATTATTTCTTTTAAATTATGATTTGCACTCTGCAAATAGAAAGAAAGGAAAACAGATTTTTATTAGTAACTCATGATAAATTTTTTAAGGTGTTAAAATCATTCAATTTTCATTAATTTGTGCTGCTAAAAGTGTGAATTAAATTTATTTGTTGCACACGCGCTCTTGTTAATTAATAAACGTTTATTTTTTTATCATTTATTTTAAATTTTAATTTCTTTTTTTAATTTTTAAAAAATCAGAGTTAACACTTAAAATAATTCTTCACGTGATATGAAGGCGACACAATATTCCCAGTTTCACATTCTGAAGTGTCGTTTTAGTATGTTTTTAAAACTTAAAGTTTTAATAATAAAAGGGTTAATGACTTTAACAATTGCCTGGATCCAGAGAAATATAACCACACATACATACATACATAATTGGTCATTATAACCCTTCAGCCAGGATTAAGACCTAGCATCTCATACCACTTATGTTGTAAGTGTTAATTTTATACGTAAGTGCCAGGACCTAAACAGTTTAAAGTCGACTCTAAACAACAAATGTTTGTTAAGGAGAAGTCGCCAAAGAGATATATAACCGCTGTACTTTGTTCGGATATTTCGATCGTTTTTCAAGTTTTATTATTTTTGCTAAAGAAAAATCAAGTTCCTCTAATAGAATGGCCTTCTCAGTCACTGGATCTAAGCCATGCCAATCAACTCTGGGTACTGCTTGAAAATAAAACAGATTCTTTATAGTCAAAAAAGTAAGCGGGAATAAAATCGAGGAAATTTGGATATTACGCCGCTTGCAAGAACTCTGGTGTCTTTTAGATTTTATCATTGTGACTTGGGCTCGCACCCTCACAAATTTCAACTGAAGGTAAACAACTGTAAACAATGATCAGTGTTCGTTGAATTGTCATTGGAGCGGGCGGGAACTGACTCTAATTTTTATTGCAAAATTATCTTCAGTGTTGAGTCCTATTTCTGGACGTGAACGTGGTGTGAATTTTGAGCTGGCAGGGTCATCGTGCCATATTTTTTTGAGAAAAAAGTTAGCCAGACCAGAACCTTTTTTTTTGCCTGAATTGGATGGTTTGAACACCGACGATATGTTGTAAAAGGACGCCGCTATGTGGCCTACAGTTCATGCTACATTGGATATTCTTCACGAGAGATCTGAGTGCATGGTCCTCTCATGTGAAGGATATCTGACATGATTTGGTGAAGAAAATACAAGAGAGTGAATTATTCTTTTAGATACCAAAAAAAGAAGGTGTAACAACAATTTCAGTGTTTGCTATGGGGTTTAATCATCGCTGTGGAAGCTTGGTTGAGCTTTCTATATTCGAAAAATTGCAAAAATTTACGATATGCCACTGGCGAGCTTAAAATTGATAGTCCAAGAGGTTATATACACCAGAGATAGCTCATATCTCTCAGGCGATCATCATTGAGAATGATAGACGCTAGATTTAGTCGTGAGTGATACCCATAGGATTCTGTGATGCTGTTCTACAATATTATGAAATTGTTTTCGTGTTGCTTCGTGGTCGCTGATGAAATGTGAATGCACCAGAGAACAAAAGCCTGTCAAAAGAGTAGGTTTCATAGGGCGTATTAAAGCCAAAGAAAACTAAGCTGGGTTTTGCTAGTGAATGAAGCCAGGATCAAAGGTTTTCTTTTTATTCAGGCTGTATAATCAATTGTATTATATAAGTGCAAAGAAAACAATTGCAAATATTATGACAATAAACTGAGACGATATAAAGACAATCGAATTTGATTAAGAAGAAAGAACTTATTGTAGAACAGAACAATAAAGGGGTTTACATACATACAGTTTACCTGATAACTATCTATAAAATGTTTAAATGTGTACTTGTGTACATTGACATATAAAAGAATAAAAGCTGTTATGATTTTCCAAAGAATTTCTGTATGACATTTGTGTGTGCATTGTTAAGAATAGTGGCCCATTGATCCATAGTGATGAATAATAAAACCCGGAAGCATTTCCAATAATAACAGTATAACACTTTAAATAAGTGTTATACTGAAAACAAAGAAACGAATCTTATAATTATTTCAGTTAATTTTATTTTATAAAAAATTATTAAAACGAACGAATTGTTGTAGAAAATATTTTTGTTTTTTTTTTTAATTTCTGTCAGTTGTTGTTTTCGACAAAAAAAATTAAAAAAAAACGATACATAATATAATAATTGGTTTATCGTTATGTTTGAAATTGTTTTTCTTTTTTCTTTTTTGTTTCTTGTTTTTTTTTGTTTTCTATTTATTTTTATTAATTTGTTTCTACATTTGGCTTTAAGCCAGAAATACATTGAAATTAAATGAAAAATCTTTTTTGTTTAAATCTCTTTATGTCTGCCAAAAAAGAAAATCGCTGTGTTCATTTCTTTCTTTCTTTCTTTTCGATTTAAAATTAAGAAACGTCTGTATTTCATTTAAAGAGTATTAACGAATAATAGAGTAAATTTATTTTGTTGTATTTGTTTTTATTTTTATTTTTTATTTTGCATAAAACTTTGAACTTGAATTATAAGCATTTAATTTTAAATTTGCTTGTATTTTTAATTGTATTTTTAGATTTTTTCTAAACACATGTCAATGCTGTTACATATCATATTTTATTTGAATTAAATTTTTGTAATAACTAACAGCAATAGTTATTAAACTTTTCTCGTTTTTCTTTTTTATTTTGGTTTCTATTTTAACCGGAAATTTTAAATTGTTTTGCACAAATTCTAATCGAAATGATCATCAAATATTGTTTATAATTAATTTAATTAAAATTACAATTTTTTATTATTGTTCAAAACAAATTGTTTTTAATAATTTCCACATAAAATTATTCACAACTTGTTTTTAGTCATTTTGTTTCAGTTATTTGTTAATTATTTTTAAAATCTTGCATAAAAAAAATTTGTGTTTAAATTAAATCTGTTATTAGAAGATTATACAATGAATACCTAAGAATTTTTTTCAAATATCAAATAGTAAAGGTTAATGACAATAATTAATTTGAAAACTTTAGTTATTAATATTTGTCGTAAGTATTTAATGACTGAACATAGTTTTTCTTTTAAAAATTGAATGAACATTTGTTTACAAAATTATATTTGTATTTGGAATTAACGGGCCTATTTATCAATCCATAATACATATATATATAGAGATAATTGTTCATCTATACGATTATTGATATATGAACTCAATTAATAAATTGTATAATTAAGCATTTAATTGCGCCACAAAAATTGAGTCAGACTTCTTATGCAACCTTTTGTAAAATAACAAAATCGAAAATGTAAACAAATGTCAAATGAAATTGATTGTTAGAAAATTTATAACACTTTGCTTTAATTTCATTCAGATTTTGCTGCACAAATCAGCACCAAAGAGGAAAACGGTATGAGTGGAAAAAAACACCAGAAAATCTGACAAGTTTAGCATTGCAATTACAATTGACTTTCTAATAATCCAATTCCATTATACTTCTACAAAGAATTTTAAGTTGAGTTTCTTTCTAATAATGGAAGTGGAAATAGCTGTAGTTTTTTCTAAATAATTGAGTTGCCTGTACTAGTTGCAGATAAAACTCTTTCGCATTCACTGGAATCACTTCATATTGCCCACATAAATCGGAAGCGTATTTAATTAAATTATTAGTGCAGTAGTAGTTTAAATCGGATCACGTGGAATGTTTACTTATCGTGCTTACGCTGACTTCCTCACAGCAGATTTCTGGTAAAAAGACTGAAAGCAAATAAAATTGCCTTGAAAAGTTTCTCAAAATTATCTGTCGTTCGGAGTCGACTTGAAATTGTAGTTCCCGCCACTTGCGGTTAAAAGTAACAACATAAGTAGGGAGAGAAGCTACGTCGTAATCCTGATTGAAAGGTTGTACTGACCAACTATGTATGTATGTATGTAATGCTATTACAACCTTGCTTCTGTAAAAGTCTTATGACCAAGTAAAAATTAGGAATGATTTTCAATATCTCAAGATCAAGAGACAATATCCAAAGCAGATACATGTTAAAACTATTTCCAGTGGCATATAAATAGGACTGTCCAAAAGTTTCTTCTTCTATCTCGGCTTGTTTATTATTTCTTTTTTTTGTTTTATTAATCTACTCAAGGATTTCCAGTTACTCCGATGATTGGTCTGAAGCAGGAGATCCTATGATGATGACAAATTCATATGGTTTATAAACAACGCACTCTGCGAATGTGTATTATGTTTAAGGGCCGTACTCGTACCAAACCTAGACTTTCCTAATGCTATATTTGCTGAGAGAACAGAGATTATTGGGATTTCTCAATAAATCTTTTGAGGTATGTAATTGAAAGCTCTTCCTTTGTAATCGAGTACGATCATAGCTGGCATAATGCCGATATGCAACTTTCTTAATTAATTAGCCGGGCTTACAATTTAGCTTCTTACATCACCCATGTTGTGAGTGTTAATTTTATCCATGATGGTGGGAAAAATTAAGGTTCACTTAGAACGGCAGTTCGTTCCCAGAGTTTTTTGCAAAGAACCGCTGAATGGGAGTAGTTGAATGAAATATTTTTCATATTTCGTTTTGTTCGAGACGTCTGAAGCTGTGGTTTCAACCACTGCCTACCATTGAATAAGACAACGCTCTACCCAACAGACTACGGAGATTCCACGATTGATAAGTTATATTACGCGAATAAAAGTTAAAAGTTACAAAAAAAAAAATAAGAGGACAGACCTAGAAACAGTATATAATAGTACGAATATTCAGAATAACATGTGACCTCTAAAATGCACAGGTCAGATAAAAAGTACTAGTCTTGTAACGAAGTATTAAGCAATTCACTTAACACATGCCTTTATGTCACCCTCTGTGATATTCAATAAATGATCATTCTTCATGAGAGTGAATTGAGTTAAAAAATAATCTCCTTTGTCATTTTCAGAACAAGTGATTAATCTCAACTGTATAGTGTCTGTTTTGGCTGATTCTTATTGTATATAAATACATTTAAGTACATATAAATATATATTGTTTTTAACATAAACAAGCATTATTATAATGAAAAATAAGCAGCCTAAATTTAAAACAGAAAATATTTTCATAATTTCGTAAAATAACGCAACATAAGCAACAACGGAATTAATGATGCTTACATATGCAGTGAACATAATGTAATCGATTTTTAACAAATTCAGCAATTTCTTTAACGTACATAAAAGCATATCAATACACAATTACTTTAAATATTGTTTTTTTGTTTTAATTACACCAAATTATATTATTTGTCTATTAAATTTTAAATACCATATACAGTGGCCAACAAAAGAAAATCTACGACTGTTTAAAAAATCGTAAACATTTTATAACAGATTTTTATAGGAAAAAAAAAACGTTATCTCTTTCACAAGTTCTTATGCGGTTAAAGTTTAAAATATGTGTTCATAATACCTTTCAATTTCTTAGGGACGTCAATAGTATGTAAATTTTCTTACATGGTACCTGGTATATTTTCCTTATCTTTCATTAGCCTAGAATTAGAGTCCTAAATTTTAAAATTTATCGTACTTTGTGTACTTCATATCGGTTTTTTTAGTTGCGTGCTAAGATGTCTTACGAAATGGTACAGTATAATGTTTTGAATTCTTATCCTGCATTAAGTTTTAAACGGATCCATGCTCCTTGCAATAAATACAACTTCAGCAGGTGCTTAGGTACAAAGAATGAGCATTCTACACTGCTATCATGTTTTATAGATACAACTAAAATTTCGTTTGCAATTCTATGTTTTGACATTTTGCCGCCTTTTCACTTTTCAAAGAACGGATAGAAAAGTCTAACCAAAAATTTTAGCTTGGAGTTATACATACAGTGGTCGCCTTATAATTAGAAGCGATGTTTCTGCAACAGAGTTCACTGGAGTGACGAATCTAAGTTTAATTTGTCCCAATCTGATGGAAAAACGTATTTAAGAGGTCCTCCAAACAAAGCCTTTCATCCCAGGTACACAGTGAAAACTGTAAAACAAATTAACAAACATACATGTTGCTAAGTTGTTTCTAATTATAAGGCCACCACTGTACATACATACAGAATTGGTAATTAAAGTCCTTCTGTCTGGATTACGACTAGGCTTTTCAAATCACTTTTGTGACTGGGACCTACAGTTTAAAGTCGACTCCGAATGACAAATTTTTGAGAAACTTTTCATGGCAATTTTATTTACTTTCAAGGTTTTTGAGAGGAAGTTGCCGAAGAAATATTTTTTCATATTTTCGTTTTGTTGGAGATGTCTGACCTTGGTTTTGAACCGTTATCTTACGTCTAATAAGCCAACGACGACTCTGGAGTTTTAAGCCTCATTTAATGCGAACAATTTGGTAGAAATGTTGCCTTCGGGCTTTCTACCAAATGCGGTGTTATTATCAATTAGCTGTAGTGGCTGAGATGTGGTCGCTAGTGAGTAGTGTGTTGGCTTACTAGATGAGGTGTCGACAAGTCATACCTTAGTTCTCATACTCTTTTCGGTAATACGCTCCCTGAGAAGACTCCTATTTGATATGGAAAAACTTTCGTATATCCATCGTATGGAGAAGATGTTAAATTATATAAAATTAACACACACCACATTGGTGGTATGAGAAGTCTAGCTGAGAATCTAACTCAAGGCTTGCAATCGCTAATAATGTAATGTATCTGTAGCCGTTGAATTAGCACATTTTGAAAAATATAGGAAATTTTCTTGAAAAATTATTTTAAAAAAATTTTAATTGAATTAAATTAGTGAGAACATGATCCTTTCAAAAACAATCTCCAGAAGATAAATATTGGGTTAGGATAGGTTAGGTCAGTGTGGTTGCTTCCATACCAAAAGGTCACTTGCGCATGCATAGCGGCCCGTTGTGACGCCACAGGTGAACCCAGTCCTTGTACTGACCATGTTCCTCCGAACCAAGGAGGGAGGAGTTGGTCAGCGCAAGGGCTGCACGAAGGTAGTAATTAGTTCGATTACTTTGATAGAAAAGTGATAGTTGATGATAGACCCAGAATAACTGCTTTTATAATATATTTTGTACCAGTAACATACTACTGAAAACAAAAATAATCATATTTGATGGCTACTACACGATTGCGAAGCAAGGCTAATAATACAAGCTACCAAGTACCAATGTATTGTTATATGCAAAAAGATTGGTCGCATGGGACTAAAACTAAAACTGAAGGCGTACTCTTTATAAAGTGCACTAGGACTAGGACACACATTGGCAAAAAAAAAAAGGGAGAACGTATCACGCGTGCCTTTATCGTAGAGCACACAGTGAAAAAACTGACATAACAACACATAACGAAACAAATAAATCGATACATGAGAGATACTGGTCACTATAGAAGTCACTGAAGACCATGTATGAATGAAGCTTGCAAATAGTATTCAGGTTCGATGAAGTAATTACTCATCGACTACGAGGTGAAAAATTTCAAACCATTGAAACTAGAAGAAGATATACAATATACAATTGGGTATACATAAATAAAACGTCGTATACTAGCAAGCAAAAATCTCAAAAATCTGCTGTTCGGAGTCGACTTTAAACTTTTGGTTCCGCCACTCATATATAAAATTAACACACACAACATAGTAAGTGGTTTGAAAAGCTAGGTCGTAATCCTGACTGAAGTATTATAATGACCAATTGTGTCTGTATGTATGTATACTAGCAAGCAAATATTCAGCTTCAAAATGTATTGTAATTAGGCTCTGATAAATTGCTCAATTAATAATACTTCGTGGGCAAACAAGTTGTACTTACATTCAAAAACCCCTTTTTTTTAAAAATAATGCAAGAAAAGTGTGTAGACTTTTGTTGACCACAGTACAGTACATATGTGTGTATGTACATACGATTTATAAAATTTTCCGCTTTTTCTTTTTCATTGTATTTTTCTTAAATATTTATTCATAATTGCACCATTTGTTTTAATTAAAAAACTATTGTGTTTTATTTATTATTTTATTTTTACAGTTGAAAACAAAAAATAATAAAAACTAAATACAAAATAAATAAAAACATTTAAAAAGAGAAACACTCATTTAATCAATAAACTGCGAGTGTGTTTGTGTGTGTGTTTTTTTTTTAATTTTTCTTTCTGTCTGTGTTTAAACGATAGAAAACACAACAAAACAAAATCATTAGAAAAATTTTAATTATTTATGATAATATTTGTTGTTGTATTTGCCGTTATTTAATTATTAGCTGATGTTGCTGGTTTTTGTTGAATTTTTCAACAATAGCTTCT
Organism: Sarcophaga subvicina; assembly: GCA_936449025.2. NCBI lineage: Eukaryota > Metazoa > Arthropoda > Insecta > Diptera > Sarcophagidae > Sarcophaga > Sarcophaga subvicina. Next base: position 105,563,706 of record OW388081.2, on the reverse strand, counting down.
GCTTATCAGTCACGCGAGTTTAAAAGAGAGAAAAAATTTAAAATTTTTTGTTTTGATTTTTATGTTTTTTTAAATGTTTTTTTTTTAATTTTTATAATTTGTTGATGCCGCGAAACTGCGTCTGTTAGTTTTTATTTCGAATAATTGTTTATGTTTTGTTGTTGTTATTGCCGCTGTTTTTTTTATTCGTTTCTTTTTAAATTTATTTGGTTTCAGTTGACATTTAAACACTTTTAATTTTTAATATGAAAAATAAATTTTTTTTTAATAAAAAATCATAAATAAATAATAACTTAAGGGGTAAGGTACACTATCATAGTGAAATACCCTACAAGGATTGTTTTAGTAGGTGATTAAGCTATTAAATTTTTTAGCTTGGGATAATTAAGCTTTAATTATTATAAATATTAATTATTCGTAATTATTATATCGGCGTCGTCTAGTAAATAGTGGCTTTTTAGATAAGAGAACGTGGTTTAAACCCCAGTTCAGACATTGCGAAAAATATTTCTTTTGTAAACTTCCTTTCAACAGTATTCTGCCAAAGTCTCTGACTGTAAATACTATTTCCATGAATAGTTTCTCCAATCTGTTATTCGGAATTGACATATACTTAGGTGGTGTGATCTAGACAATTTAGACAATATATTCTAGCAATACCGAATTACGATGCAGGGGTCTACTAGTTCTGTTTTCATAGTTTATTGTCAGATAAACAGATGATTCCTAATGAACACTAACAAACACTAAACTTTACTACCACATACATATCATACATAACACATACAGAATTGGTCATTATAACCCTTTTGTCACGATTACGACCTAGCTTCTCAAACCACTTATATTGTGTGTGTTAATTTTATACGTGAGTGGCGGGACCTATAGTTTAAAGTCAACTTTGAACGAATAATTTTTCGAGAAACTTTTCTTGGCAATTTTATTTACTCTCAGAGGATTTGCCAGAAATCTGTTAAGAGGTAGTCGATGACGAAATATTTTTTCATATTTCGTTTTGTTGGAGATGTCTGACCTGGCGTTTCAACCGAGGCCTCACGTCTATTAAGATAATACACTACCTACATACTAGACTACGGTAATTTCATATGGAGTGAACACGCAAATGGCAATTGTACTGGGATGCAGCAACAAAGGGTCGTGAACGAAAAGGCTTATTTGAAACGTCTAAATGCTGATGCTGCCGAAATTAATGTGTCAGCTAGAAAAGACCAAAACGAAATTCCTTAACAAACTCAAAGTAAGCCTTATCATATCAGTTTTAAGTGCTTAATAGAATTTACAATACAAAGCCAAGACGTCGTAGTCTAGTAGGTAGTGTGTTGGCTTATTAGATGTAAGGCCACGGTTCAAACCCCAGGTCAGACATCAAAACAAAATATGAAAAAATATTTCTTCGGCAACTTCCTCTCAGCAGATTTCTGGCAAAAACTCTGACAGTAAATAAAATAGCCATGAAAAGTTTCTTAAAAATCAGTCGTTCGGAGTCGACTTTAAACTGTAAGTCCCGCCACTCATGTATAAAATTAACACACACAATATGAATGGTGTGAAAAGCTACGCTGTAATCCTAACTGATGGGCTGTAATGGCCAATTATGTATGTATACAGGACCATGAAAGTAATCGCGGACATATATAGAGAATTGGTGAATGAAATGGGTGTTCTACTACGTGAAAATAATTCTCCAGATGAACCTGGAACAGCTCCAATAATAAAGCTGAATATTTATTTTTGAAAAAAGCAAACAAAATTGTTTTAAAAAATGCACTTTTTATAATCAATGTAGACAGGATGTGGGTATAGTGGAAATATCGCACTGTATGTGGGGAATATTGTCCAAAGAGTTCGTAATACATGTGCATAAGAGGTATTTCCCAAATGAATTTTGAATTTGACAAAGTCGGATTTGAAAAATTCTTCACTTAGAAAATGTCTGGACGGAATTGTGGGGAATTGAGACCTGATCGCAGCATTATACTCTATGAAGAGGATAGGCCAAGTTCTCATTAAACGTACTTCTCAAATGATTTTAGAATTGAAGTACATTTTTACTATATTTCTGCTGCCAGAAAAAAATTTATCAATTAACTAAAACTAATTTGATTAATTGATAAAAACGTAACAAATTGATTAAAAAATGTTAACAAAGTTTTCATAACTGTGTCAAGAATTATTTATTTATTTATTTATTTATTTATTTATTCATATAAAACCAAATGAATTTCAAATTTAACAAAGACGCGCTTGAAAAATTCTTCTCTTAGAAAATGTCTGGACGGAATTGTGGGGAATTGAACGTGATAGAAGCTTTATACTTTATGAAGAGAATAGGCAAAAGCCTAATTAGAAGTGCTTCCCAAATGATATTTAAATTTAAGAACATTTTCACTCTATTTCTGCTGCCAACAAAAAACATGCCAATTAACTCCTATTTCTGTAAGACAAACGTTTGCTTCCAGATGAACGTCTATTTGTATGGAAAACGCAAACAAAATTGAGTATTTTTGTTAATTTGATTTGAACGTTTAAGAACGTAACAAATTGATTAAAAAATATTAACAAAGTTTTCATAATTAGGTCAAGAATTAATTTTGAAAGTTTCTAGGAAATATATTTTTTGTTTGTTTTATTTTTTGTTTAATTTTCTAACTTTTAGGCATCATATGTATTTATATTTAATAACTTCCAACTCTTTAACCATTCATAACTTTTTTAAATTAGCAAAAAAGTGGAATAAAAAAAACTTGTGTAAATATTTAATTGCTGACCTCGAAATAAATATTAACATTTCAAACGTTCCAATTTTTTTTAGTTAAAAAACACAAATCCATTAAAGGCTATTTTTGGTGTGGCGAATCAAATGAAAGTGAATGGCTAGAGCAATGGAAAATAAAAAATTCTTTTCATAATTATGGTTTATTTTTCTTAAATTCTGTTCCACCTCAAAGCATAACCATTGTCTCTTGATAATATGTTTACTAGAACACCGTAATGACTTTTTCCATACAAATTGATATTTTTAAACAGAAAACAGTCTTGAGGTCGAAAGAATCGATTTTATTATGACATCAGTTATGCTTACGCTCTCAATTAAATGTTAACAACCTCATGAAATATTATACGTTTTGCAAACAAAATCATCTGTTTTGAATGTTTGTATTATTTTGTCATAAAGCTTAAAACTTACTCTACTTTGTCATTAAAACTCTTCTCACACGACATGTATTTTACATCTGACTTGTCAATATGTTAAGTCATATGTTAATCTGCATGTCTATGAAAAATTTTACTTTTTTTATAGATGATTTCAATAACTACTTAAGAATGTACAGACAGTTGCTTAGAAGAAACAGTGTAGACGACATGTATTTTACATATGACTTGTCAATATGTTAAGTCATATGTTAATCTGTATGTCTATGAAAAGTTTTATTTCTTTTACAGATGATTTCAATGACTACTTACGAATGTACAGACAGTTGCTTAGAAGAAACAGTGTAGACGACATGTATTTTACATATGACTTGTCAATGTGTTAATCTGTATGTCTATGAAAAATTTTACAAGTAACAGTGTACTTGGGAAAACACAAGCAGCAAACACTGTCAATCTCGCTTTATATCTACACACACACATTTAGATTTGTGATCAACTATAAATATTGTGCGCTTTTAAGTTTACCAAACGAAGATCAATTTGAACACCAAAAACATACCATCGAAATAATCCACTTGATGTAGAATAGAACTGCAAAAGATTAATTTCAACAAGAATGTTTCGTCTCACTACTATTTTTGCAGTGGTGCTAAAGTTTTTTATGCTAAAACTATCGCTGACGATGGTTATTGGCAAAACGTATGTTCATAAGCAAGACTATGGGTAATGGATTCGCGTTCAAAACCATTTGTTAAAATTTCTGTTATCTAGAGAACAAGATGTCTGCTGACAACGGTTTGGATAACGACGTATACAATGACTTAAATAAGCCCAGATTGGCTTTCTGTCGCCCAAATAGAACGTAAAGAAAAACTCTGATATTCCAAAACAAAAAACTAAAAATTTAGTTCGGTTAAGTTGAACTGCAACACCGATACTACGAACTATGTCATGTAATTTCAACTCCTAGTTGGCATCTTCCAACTATCCTAAGGGTTTTATGCAGATATGATTTCTACTCAAAACACCTTTAGCTAGGTAATGCGTTGGCCAAGAGGCCATGATTCAGACATCTCATTCAAAAAACAAAAAATGAAAAGAATATATCTTCGGCGACTGTCTTTCAGCAGCTTTCTGGTAAAGACTCTGGGAGTAAATAAAATCGGCATGAAAAATTTCTCAAAAATCTGTCTTTCTTAGTGGATTTTAAACTGTAGGTCCCGCCACTTGTGGACTAAACTAACACACACAATATGGGCAGTAATCCTGACTGAACCATTGTAATGACCAATTAAGTAAGTAAGTAGCGCATGATTCACTTTTCGTCACTCATAAGCATTCGCTTTAGTAATGATTCGATTCTGAATCCATTACAGTCATAATATCCCCAAACATTGTGGTCCCCAAACATTGTCCTTTGTTTTGTAGCCATCTTTCTTTAAACAGTTGATAGCTATTTGGCAGTGAATGACTAGTTCGTGAGATTTTCAAGTGATTGATCGACCATCAATCGTTATCACATAAAAAAGGGCCAAAACATATGTATTGCTGTATTTCACAACTTTTGTCATTTTATTTTTAGAATATAAAAGGAGAAAATAATGTAAGAAACTAGGCCGTAATCCTGACTGAAGTGTTGTAACGAACGATTATGTATGTACAGATGTATCTATTTTAAATGGAGATAACTTTTTACATGCTAATGTCTTTTAAGATCAGACTAGTGTTGATATTTATTATAAATTCATACAATTAATACAATTTTTTAATATCGAAAATATCAACGACAAGCCGTCAGTAATATTCGAATTGAGCCGCTGACGACTACATATTAGCGTTCAAACTAGAACACGCTACCATTTGAATTTTGATGAATGCTTTATCAGATGACAGTTACAAATGCAATTATTTATTATTTACATGACTTACATGACATTGTACACATAACGTAGTGAAATAGTTAACAAATCTTATGTAAAATACATTTGTAAAAAAATTTCAAATAATAATACACCGCCTAAACACTATACATCTGAAGTCGCTGTAGTCTAGTAGGTAGGATTCTGGATTATTAGATGTGAGTTTCAAAACCCAGGTCAGACATAATATTTCTTCGGTGACTGCCTGTCAGCAGATTTCTGGCAAAACCTCTGAGAGAAAATAAAATTGCCAAGAGAAAGTTTCTCACAAATCTGTCGTTCGGAGGCGACTTTAAACTATAAATCCTGCCACTCATCCATAAAATTAACACGCGCACAACATGGGTAGTGTGAGAAGCTGGGTTGTAATCCTAACTAAAGTGTTGTAATGATCAATTATGTATGTATGTATGTGTGTGTGCAAAAAAGTTTTCAGTAATAAAATATCGCTAATACAATACATATTTCTTTTAAAGTCATATTTATGGAAGTTGTTTTCAACACTTTTACAAAAATTTCGAACTATTTCTGTTTAACATAAAATATTTATTTTTTCGAATATTAAATCAAAATATTCTTCTAACTTTTCCTTAAGAGAATACCAATTGAAACTTAACTTTGTTTCCTCTAAAAATCCGTATTTAAATTGAATTATAATTTCAAGATTAATAAGACTTACTGTAGGGTATACTATTGCTAAACATTGTGTCATTTGTGTTGTTTTATGCTGATTATTATAATGATGATGTTTCAATTCAATTTGTTTGTATTCGTATTTATATTTGCTTTTATCAGTTTGTTTAATAAAATATTTCCACACGTTTTAAACGTGCACATGCACGTTTTTTTTTAATGAATTCTTATCACACACTAATTTATTTAAAAACTACAAAAACAAGAGATGTTTTCATATTATTATAAACAACTTTGTTTCCAAAAATTTGTAAATTTAATATCGGAAAATAAAATATTTTTTTTTAAATAAAATTAAGAAATCATTCACCTCTCCTATGTAATATAAACAAATTGGTATCGTTTGTTTATATAATTCACGTATTAAATTTGGTTCGGTTGTATTTCTATTTCTATTTGTATTTTTTTTCTTGTTTTTCAAAAAAATAAATTTTTTTTTTACGTTTTCTTGTCTAGGTTTTCTTTTTAATCCGCATACGCGTTCCGTTTAATCCAAAGGTTCACATCCGACTATCCTCAATGTTGTAATAAAGGTCTGTTAGTTTAATTTTTATATTTGTGGTTGTGGTTGTTGTTGTTTTTTGTATTTTATTTATTTATTTATTATACAATATATTTTGTTTATATTTCTACACTTATACACACACTGTTACACACACTAGGAATCTCAGGCATATGAAAGCTCTCACCAACAATTATTCTCTACTCTTTTAATGCTCGTTTTGTTTTTTTTTTGGTTTGTTGTTGATATTCGTTAATGTAGAAATAGAAGAATCTCATTGTCCAACCACGGGGCTACTCATTTTTCTGATCAGATCTCAATTCAATTAAAGAAATGTGTTGTTTATGTTTCTTCTTCATTTAAATCTCTGCCGTCTTCGTGTAAACTTAAGGCCTTAATGATCATCACAAAACAACATCATCACTTAAATGTTTGTTTTGGTCTTTAACTTGTTTTCCTACAGCCACAACACATAGCAGCGCTGCTAAGCATTGATCGTATAGCCAAGTCAGCCGATCATCAGTTAAACCAAGAAAAAAAAATTTTAAAATTAATGCCGGCATATGACTTGTTATTGTATTGACTTCTTTGTTTATGTTTTTTGTCTCTCTTGTCTCATTTCTACAGGGTTTTTATCCTCAACACATATGTATATGTATGTTTTGCAAGAGCATGTTTACTTATCTCTCTCTCTCGCTCTTTCTTTCTCTAATTCTTACTGAATATTTTTAATCGTTTTATTTATTACAACACAACTACAAAAATCCATATAAACAAACGAATGCTGAATATGTGAAAAGAAATTTTAATGTTTTCGTTTGATTAGAATTTATTTTATTGTTGTTGCACGTAAACGTCATTTCTTAACGTCATTGGACTTGACCACACAGCCAGCCAATTTTTGCATGCATTTTTTTTTGTTTATTCTCTACGAGACATCATCATACTGTGTAGTTGCTACTGCTGTCAGAGAGTGACTGAGTAAATGAATGAGTGAATGATGTGTAGTGCAATTAAAAATTATAAAAACAAACAAAAAGTAAGACAGTGGCGTATATGAAGTGGGGCTACTTAATACTCTACTAACATGAGATTTTTTTAAAATTTTTGGTTTTAAAAATTTAAAGAAAAAATCTTCATTGAAAATTTGTAAAAGAGTATGAAACATTTATTTAAGGCGATACTTCTAATAGATTATTTCATATCGCCCATGGCAATGTCATTGGTCGCCAATTAGTTGCCTTTAATTTTAACATATTTTTCCAATGTTAGGGCCATTATCTCACCAATGATAGCTGCAATGTTGTGTTGGCTTATTGATCTCCATAAATAAAGTCTAATGAGGTCAAATCGCAAGATCTTGTCAGCCAATTGACTGCTTCAAAACCTGATTAATTGCTCACCAAACTCGCATCTTAATAGTTTCACGGAAGTGTGTGCTGTGTGGCATATACATACATAGTCTTATTGAAGCCAACAAAGTCTAATTCTTTCACATGAGAAAAAGAAGGCATTAATCCCCATAGTGTACCTTGCTCCATTAAGTGAAACTTTCCAATTTCTTTCAATTTTCTTGTAGATTCAGTGATTTGCAAGCGCTGCTTACTCATTTTGGTCCTATGTACCGTACCTAATTGAACATTTGTGAAGTAATATTGTTGCACAGGTTCTAAGAATAGGTTCTGTATCCATCACAAAATTCACTTATTAGGCTTGAGCTTAAGCTGTTTTTGGATAGCGTGGAAAAGGATTCAAACCCAAGATTACCTCTACATCGTCTGAAGTGATAAAAGTTGCCGCCTCTCCCTGTATTTCTTTTCATCAAGTTTCCTTCACACAGTCTACACAATTGTGCATTACAAATCTTTAGTCAGGATTACGAACTATCTTCTCACACCACTAATGTTGTGTGTGTTAATTTTTTCCATGAGTGGCGGTACCTACAGTTTAAAGTCGATCCCGAACGACACTTTTTTAAGAAACTTTTCATGGCAATTTTATTTTGCCAGAAATCTGCTGAGAGAAAGATATCGAAGAAATATATTTTCATGTTTCGTTTAATAACGTGACGTCTAAGAAGCAAACACACTGCCTACTAGACTACGGTAACTACAAGCGACTCAAGTTTTATTCTCTTTTCAAAAAAAGGATCTGACCTTAATGTCGCCCTGACTATCACTTCCTCTGTGCCGTTTCTTCAATTTCAATTGATCTTCCTGTAGTATAAACTTCCGTTTTGAAAATGCCAGCGAGTTTCCTGTTGGGTTCGGAAGATTGGCTCCAAGCTTTCTAGCTTTTGTATTACTACCAGCATTTTATCCTTCGAATGGTTCCTATCTTAAGAGGGTATATGGTGCTTAGATTTCCTTACATAACATACATACATAATTGGTCATTACAACCCTTCAGTCAGGATTACGACCTAGCTTCTCATACCACTTATATTGTGTGTCTTAATTTTATACAAGAGTGACGGTCTACTCCGAACGATAAATTTTTTTGAGATATTTTTTATGGCAATTTTTATTTAATCTCAGAGTTTTTGCCAGAAATCTGCTGAGAGGAAGTCGTCGAATAAATATTTTTTACATGTTTCGTTTTGTTTAAGATGTCTGACCTGGGGCTTGAACCATTACCTTACGTCTAATAAATCAGCAGACTACCTACTAGACTACGGCGACTTCGATTGCCTTATTAAATCATATTACTACACATCGTAGCCTAGCTCTACTATAGAGTCTACCAGTTTCGTTCCTAGCGCTGATAGAAAGAAAATGTTCGCGTTATTTGAAGGGTAACGAGTCTATTGTTTCAATGGTTCTAATGCTAATATGGAACTGAGTCGTGTCCATACTTATTACTGAGAACGAGCAGCCATATACTTTAATTTGTGTGTATGGAAGTTGCCACGTACACTTGAATGAGAAATTTGTCATTGTAATATAACAGAATTGTGCTCTAAACATTTCATAACGATCAGTATATTGAAGGGGGGAAAAACTCATAAAGAATATATTTTAACGAGTAAGAATAACATGCCAAATTATGAAGAAATAAAAGAGGTTTTGAAACTGATTCTAAATCAAAATTATTTTATACAGTTTCATTCAAAAACTACCCCACCACATGTATTTCTGCAGCGTACACTATGCAGTACATGAGTACCAAGCTATCCATCTATCATTCCTTACGGTTCAAGATGACAACAATTATGACAGCGAGATAAATGTCAACTAATTGTAGTATAAATGCTTTAGTATTCATGTCTTTATAAGTTAAGCATTTTGAAGACATATGGACCAGAGTTTCGCTAATTTAAAGCTTATTTAATAGAGGCTTAAATTGAATGTAATGAAATACAAAATATTTCAACAATTTGCAACAGAACTAAGCAAACATCATCAGTTACTTGACAAATCTGTCATCAAACTAAACAGTGTGTCCAATTCAAAGGTGAATGTGTAAAAACAAAAGCAAACATTGGTTATAAATAATAAATGAAAGTGCACAATAATACATCCAACTGTAGATATATACATACATACAGTGCAGTGTTGTTATAATCAAATGTTGGCAAATTAAAATTATTAAACGCCTGAATATTGGTTTTATTTTTATAAAAATTAAATTAATTGTGTACTTTGAAATGATACCTGTTAGTTAGATCTTAAAGTGAAGATTGATTGTTATTTTGATGACGTCAAACGTTTTCACATGAATTATTTATTTAAAAAAAAAAATAAGAGAATATTAACTCATAAGGAAACCAAACAGTTTTACAAGTTCTAGTTCCTATTCAAGTTCGAAATTTTGTAATAATTTCGCTGCCAAATTGCAAGATTTAATGCCTGTGAGCTATTTTTAGTGGAGCTATGTTTGAGATAGAAGTCGTCGTAGTCCAGTAATTAGTGTGTTGAATTATTAGACAAGAGGCCTTGGTTCCAATCCCTGGGCAGATATCTCCAACAGAACGAAATATGGAAAAATAATTCTTCGGCAACTTCCTCTCAGCAGATTTGTGGAAAAAAGTCTGAGAATAAATAAAATTGCCATGGAAAAGTTTCTCTAAAAACTGTCGTTCGGAATTCCCTTTAAGCTGTAGGTCCCGCCACTCATGTATAAAATGAACACACACAACATAAGTGGTATGAGAAGCAAGGTCGCAATCCTCACTGAAGGCTTATAATGATCTATTATGTAAAAATGTTATGTAAGGAAATCTAAGCGCCATATAGTAGAGACCATTCAGTATTACATAATAATAATAAAAACGTTATATAAACGTTGGTAGTAATACAAGAGCGAAAATGTTTAGGGCCTGAATAGAATTTTGCGAATCTAGAAGGAAACTCACCGGCAGTCTCCCAGCGGAAGTCTATACTACAAGAAGATAAATTGATATTGAAGAAACGGCACAGAGGAAGAGATAGTCAGGGCGACATTCGAGAACATAATGAGGGAATGAAATCTGCTGGACCTCAGCGTGTGTGAATTAAGGTCAGAGTCTTTTTTGCAAAGAGAATAAAACTTGAGTCACTTGTAGTTGCCATAGTCTAGTGGGCAGTGTGTTTGCTGATTAGACGTGAGGCTTCGGATCAAACAGCAGGTCAGACATCTCCAACTAAACGAAATATGAAAAAATATTTCTTCGCTGACTTCCTTTCTGCAGATTTCTGGTAAAATAAAATTGCCATGAAAAAGTTTCTCAAAAAACTGTCGTTCGGAATTGACTGTAAGCTGTAGGTGCCGCCACTCATGTATCAAATGAATACACACAACATAAGTGGTATGGGAAGCAATGTCGCAAACCTGACTGAAGGATTGTAATGACCAATTATGTATGTACGCAGATATAAAATAAAATTGTGGAATTGTAATAAAATGTTATTGAAAATTGTAATATTATCGGCAGGTGGCAGATCACTTAGTAGTACGTTGTATTAATAAGCATGATAGACACGTTTTAAATCAAAATCTGAGTATGAATCGGAATTGAAAAATAAAGTCAAACTTAAAAGACCCTATTGCTATGGTACAAAAACAATCTAAACATTATGAGTTACACAATGATTTTTTCAGAACATGGTGGTTAACAAAATAACGATAATTTTGTAACTTTTTTTAAACAATTTTTAATTTCTTTATTATCATACAACAGGTACTTTTTGTTTTTGTAATTTTCTTAGAACGTCTTTAAATTTGTTTACAATTAATTTTTGCAATTTGGTTATTATATTACATTTTTTAAGGAAATATAGAAGAGGCGTTTAATTTCGAATTTTCGTGTAATTGATTTAGAAAAATTATTCATGACTAACTGTATACGTTTTTTTTAGTCATGCCAATTAATTTTAAAACGTAATCATGATTATTTTGCAAAATAAATTAAAAAAAAAACAAAAACAATTAAAAAAATTAAATATGTAAGTTAACTCGTTGCTATGTAGACATTTTTAAAACGGAAGTATTTTATTTTTATTTTTTTGGCTTTTAAAATAATTTTTTATTTAGAAAATGTGTAAATTAAATTATTATTTGCATAAAAAAATATTTTTTTCTGTTTTTAATTTTCGTATATTTATTTATTTATTTTCGAAATTATTATATTGCCGGTGTAATAAATTGAGTAGATAATTAATTATTTTATTAGAACTTCCTTTTTTTTATTGCAATAATTTGTTAATGGCAGCGGAAAAGTGAAAATAAATCATGAATTTAATGAACGGAATATTTACTCCTGGTTTCTGAAAGACAAACGATTTTATATGTTTGAAAATTTATTTTAAAATACTTTAAAATATTTAAGAAAAGTAAGTGCCTTCTAAATAAGTTTCTCATCGTCTGAAGATTGAAGTTCAATGTTTGAAATACCTTTAGGAAATTTTTATTCGTTTAAAAGATCTGTCGCCGTAGTCTAGTAGGTAGTGTGTTGGCTTATTAGACGCAAAAGCCTGGGTTCGAGCCCCAGGCCAGGCATCAAAGACAAAACTGTAGGTCCCACCACTCATGTATAAAATTAACACACACAACATAAGTGGTGTGAGAAATTAGGACGTTGTACAATGGGTCAATTCGACCTCCGGGTACTGTACTTGTCTTAATTGACAAGTACACGTCCTCTAACCTAACCTTTATAATGTAATCATATGTGGAACATAATATCGTTCAAATATCCGCGTGTTCGAAATGTTCAGTTTTCGATGAAGTTGATCGATGGCATGGGTTAGATAGGATTTGAGGACCGCTGTGGCGGATTATTCGCATACACCTGCGACTTAAGAAAAAAACCCCACAAGAAAATGTCGAATGAAGTCAAATCGCACGATCTCAGTAGCCAGTTCGAATTACCTCCTTATACTTATATTATACATGAGTGGAGGGATATACAGTTTCCGAACGACAGATTTTTGAGAAACTTTTCATGGCAATTTGATTTTACTGTCAGAGTTTTTGCCAGAAATCTGCTGAGAGGAAGTCGTCGAAGAAATACATATGTTTTCATATTTCGTTGTGGGGTTTGAACCGTGGCCTTATGTCTAATAAGCCAATAAACTACATACTGATCTACGACTACTTTGAATATTAAAATATAACACCGCTGTGGTTAAGGCAGATTATTCACATACACCTGCGACGTAAGAAAATTCCAAAAGAAAAAGTCGAATGAGATTAAATCCCACGATCCCGCTGGCGAGTTCAAATTATATCCCCATAAGACGACCATGTCTTCCAATCGCTGGTGCAGAATATTTAACGATGACTACATAATTACATATATATATGGTCCTTCAGTCAGAATTACGACATAGATTCTCAAGCGACTTATATTGTGGGTGTTAATTTTTTGCATGAGTGGCAGGACCCACAGATTGACAGATTTTTAAGAAATTTTTTCATGGCGGTTTTATTAACTCTCAGAGTTTTTGCCAGAAATCTGTTGATAGGTAGTCGCCGAAGAAATACTTTTCATATTTCGTTTTGTTGGAGATATCAGACCTGGTTTTTGAACTAAGGCCTCAAGTTTAATAAGCCAACAAATATACTGCCTACTAGACTATAGCGACTTCCACAGTCCTGGAATATTTTCAGGCAACATTTACATGGAATAACCTATAAATTGTAAATAACAGGCAACCGTTTATCGCCTCCAATTAACATTTCATGCACTTTTGCAAATTCTGTGTGATTTTTTTGCTTGTTTTGGATTTTAGTTTTCAAAACACACACGTTTAAAACATCAAACGTTACAATCATTAAGTTCTTTAGTCGTTAAAAATATTTCCACTATTTAATTTAATTTATTTTTTTAATTTGTTTTAATTATTTGTATAACATCCTTGAATCGAAAACAAGTAGAAACTCTCTTAAAACAAACAATAATTGTTTGAGACCTGAATGTTACCCACGTACACATAGGGGAATAATCTCTAATTAAAAATCGTTTATTTTAAAGTGAAATTAATTTTTTTTTAAATGGATTCTTTTACTATGGCTTCGTTTTATTTTAGTTCGTAATCAATTGTATTTAATTTTTTATCAAAGTAAGTAGTTTCATTCAAGTAGTATTCAATTTATTTTTTATTACGTTCATTAAAAAGAAAAATACAAACTTTCCCAAGGTTTCCCCTTTGTAAGGGACCCATACTCCATTACATTAATTATAACTTTAAATTCTGAAGAGTCTTAAAATTTAATTCAAATCGTTAAATTTCATTTCAGTACTCGATATAGAACTGGGGAATGTGGAAATTTATAAAGAAAAATCATAAGGAAAATATTTCAGTTGTTATGGCATTAAAATTAATTAAGATTTTTCCTTTTATGACAAGCAAAATGGCAAATGTTTAGTTTTCCATTTTACCTGGGGAAAATTTGAAAAAGGGATTTATTATTACAATACACACATACATGCATGCATACATACGTAAATGTTAAACAAGATGTGGAAGTTGCAAAGGAAAACAAAAAATTCTAACGAAACTATTGAAACTGCAGGGGACGAGAGAGGTATTAAAAAATGTTTACATTTAAATGGGGTCAGTAAACGGTAACTAAGTTGCTCCAATTAAGTTGACGACTAACTTATGTTCAATTTTGATTTTGAAATTCAAATTAAACATACATACATATATATAATTGGTCATTACAACCCTTCAGTCAGTATTACGACCTAGCTTCTCACACCACTTACATATGTTGTGTGCGTTAATTTGATGCATGAATGGCGGGATCTACAGTCTAAAGACGACTCCAAAAGACAGATTTTTGAGGAACTTTTCATGGCAATTTTATTTGCTCTCAGAGATTTTGTCAGAAATCTGCTGAGAGGAAGTTGCCGAAGAAATATTTTTTCATATTTTCGATTTGATGTCTAACCTGGTTTGAACCGTGGCTTTACGTCTAATAAGCCAACACACTACCTACTAGACTACGGCGACTTCACAAACAAATTAAACACAAAATGAAAATTATTACTTCAATTATTTCAAACACAAGTAAATAATGTAAATCCATAATGTTATCCATATTTTGATTTCAATAGCAATACGCAGACATAGCTAAGATTTCGATAAAAAAATTCCTGGGTCTTGTTTGATTGCGACAGTCGTACATTTTGGATGGTATCTCAGTAAATATTGATTTTAAAATATCCCAATATTGGAGGATTATCCCCACCGACACGGTCTTCTCTTCTCCTACAATAAAGCCAAAATCTGTCGTGTAGGGCAGATCTTGGCACAGTCATATTGAAACCACATACCACCACATCCATAAGGTTCTGAATTGATATTAGTTTGTGTACAATTACGACGAAATTTCACTTCCTAACCACAATATTCACCAAGCAGTCAGTTTCTCCATATGCAGTGGCTTTTCCACACTTCCAACTTTCGAGTTCTTCAAACTTTATTTGCAACACATTTGCTTTGTGTCGTACCGCCGATAGAGAAATTAGTTTCATTGCTAATGAAAATTTTGTAGAAAAATTGAGCATTGAAATGCTGTTGCTGTAGCACTTAATCAGCATATCGACGGTATGAATGATAAATTGGATTTAATGTGGATGGAACTGCATATCCAAATACAAAAAAAAATATTCCACAAAAGCCGTGGAATCGGCAATTCGGATTATGCGCCACAATGGTGAATAAATTACAGTGCTCGAGGATAGGAAGTGATCGATCAACAGCTGTTTGTCGATGAAACTCCAGATCTGTGAAAAACATAATCGTTGTCCGTGACAGAGTGCAGGAGAATCCGATTATATATTGCTCGCAAAAGCTCGACCTTCTCCAGACCACAACTTGGTGAATTCTACGTTGTGATTTGGGCGTGCATCTGTATAAAATTCAACAGACCAAAAACTGTTCTCTGAATGGGTTCTGGGCAACTGAAACTAATTTTCATTGAAAAATCCTCTTCAGCGTGAATAAACGAAATTATCGAATTTAACACGATACTAATCCACCAGAGTTCCAAGTGTTTCCTTTTTGAACTGACGAAGTCATAATTTAATATTCTACACCAGAAATCATGGTCCTCTCACGTGAAGATAATGAGAACTGGGCACAGAGTGAGAGCGATTTGAACTCACTCGATATTTTTTTGGTGGGTTTCTTATGTGTAGGCGAATAATCCCTCCAAACCACAATGGTGGTCATCGGTGAAATTCAGCATGATTTATCCGCCGGAGTCATGAAAAACTGAATATTAGCTCCACCCAGGGAAACGATTGCGGATATGTGACTGATGTTATATTTCGTAGTCTAGTGAGTACTATGTTGGTTTGAGAGACATGAGACTCCAGGTCACAAAACGTAATATGAAAAAATATTGCTTCAGATTTCTGGCAAAATCTCTGAAAGTAACAAAAAAAGCCATGCAACGTTTCTCAAAAATCTGTCGTTCGGAATCGACTTTAACTTGTAGGTCCAGGCACTCATCTATAAAATTAACACACACAGCATAAGTTGGGCTGAGAAACTATATCGTAATCCTGACTAAGTGGTTGCAATTATGATTCGTGTTGAATCTACCCAATATTTTAAACTGTCAGTTTCCGACCCGTCATTGATGGTAAAATGAGGGATTAAAAAAATTAAATTTTCAAAACATTTCTTTAAGGATCATTTATTTACAATCCTTAACGAGATTAAAGTTGTGGCCATAAAAGCATTTTAAATCCTTTAGAATAAAAACAAAATACAATTACAATTGCACAGCAAATGCATACAATAAACATTTAGGTATGTATGTAACTCTATATGCATATAACTCTGTATATATGTATTTATCAATGCATATGTACATATATGTGTGTAGTTATTTGCTGTCATCGTATATTTTATTTTTCTTGAATCAGAATTTTATCGTTATCCTTCAGCTTTATTGCCTGTTTCGTGTCTTCTTTCTTTTCTTTTCTTTTCTTTTCTTATTTTTCTTGGTGCATGGCACGATGGTAATAAAATTTCCCCTGTGGTTAAATTTAATTAGAAAACATTTCGCATAAAATTCTCAATTTGCAAACAAACACGTTCTTAAAGAAAAACGAAAAAAAAAATATCCCCAGTAAGTGCATGTGTCGTTAAGAGGGTTTTCAATATATAAAGTGACTGATAAAAGTCTACACATCTCATTTAATTTTGCACTTAATCTAGGTAATTATTGTGATGAAAGATTTAATTATTTCGACTATCCAGAAGTAGCCTTTAGGGTTGTAATGACCAATTATGTATGTGTAGAAGTAGCCTGAGTGCAGTAATCATACATCTTATCATACATTTTAGATTTAAAGAAAATTTGTTTAAGTAAAAATCGCTTCAAGAAGTGGACCACAAACTTATTTACAAGCAATTGAATGCTAAGTAGTACTAGGCAGGAAGTTATATTTACTCACAGGATCCTAAGCTTCATCAGAGCAACATTACAGGAAAACTCTACTCAATTGAGGTTATCGCAATAGATCGTTTGGTTGCAGTTCATTAATACCTCCACATACACATACTTTTGTTGACGACTGTATGTGTATGTCGTTTTGCAAGTGTTGACATTTTTACGCTAATTTTTCCTTTTCTTTTCCATTTATTGTCAAGATAAGGGATTTGAATCTTGGTTTTATTATTGCATTTTAATTGCATATAAATGTCGTAAAAATTTCTTCACAAGCATTTGCAAATGTGGAGAAGCATTTTGGATGATGAAAATATTTTGAAATGTACAAAGTGCTGCCTAAAAAGGTAAACTTTTTTTTTTCTGGAAGTCAGCACTGGAAATTAAGTATTTGAATTGAAGTATTAATATGAATTTTTTGTTATTGTTTTAAATTTTATTTAGAAGAGATTATCACGTAGATCCGTGACTTTTTTAATGATTTTTGTATTTTTTAGTATTTTTGGCAAAAAAAAAAATAATCATTATTTTTCAAGTAGTACTCTTTGAGATTACTTTGATTAAGAAACTTTGTTAAGAAAAGAGCGTATTTAAATCGATTAATTATTAATGAAATAAATTTTGCATAGTTAGGCGAAAAGAAGTTGCAGTTCCCTGAAAGTATAGAAGCATGTAGGCCAGTGTGATCCAAAATCTATCCGCCTAATCCTTAAACCAATCTGAGTTCAAAGTAAAAATGTAGAGCCTCCTAATGTCTGTCACCGATAGTGACTTCATTTGTGTGGTAGAAACATTATTAGATTATTTTGCCCACGGTGTAAAACTAGGCATGCACATGCAGACAAAGGGAAAACTTTCCTACACGCATTGTCTAGTTTAAGCTGTGCTATCTTGCTTGAATTTAATTTGAAGTTTCCAGTTTCCAAATGGGACTTTCAATATAGAAATTTCGTTTGAATGTTGTTGTGTTACGGCAAGTTCATTTTCTTATTTCTTCCTACTCAGTACAGTTACACTTTACGAAGTCAGAGTGCGGTTTCATAAAATTGATGTTTCCAACACCGACAATTTCTATCTGCCAGCTAAGAAATTGAAATAAACGAATAGTTGTCGTTAAAATGCGATTTTTTATATCCTTGTCACCGGTTTGAAGTTCCTTGTTATTAGTAAGGTTTCCCAGGGCAAAGTCATTCTGAACACAGCTGTTTATATCTAATCAGTTATTTTAGAACAAATTTTTCAATGTATGGAGAATAATGGTAGCCTCAACAGTCCAAAGCATGTGCCTTAAGCACTGACTTAAGGCCTTACATTGTTCAGCCCCTAAGATGATGGTTTGTACCATTCTGTGAAGAGTAAACCTCCATTTGTCCTGTGATTTACTCCTAAACAATGGCCAGATGGTCGTGCAAACTTTCCTCATGCATGTTGCATTATTTCCCGAAACTTCAGCAAGATTAACGTTTTCGTAATTAAAACGAATTCAGAATTTTAAATAAATTCACTTTCAATTGATTTCGCCGGTTTTTTTTTAATTTTAAACTCATTAAAGTTTTAATTCTGAGAAACTTTTAAGTGTGATTTAATTTATTGGAAGCCAGCCACTTTATTCTCCAAAACAAAATAATAAAAAAGAAAAAAATCAAATAACCCTCACGTAAGTTTATAAAACTACTCTTTTGAGTTTATTAAACAATAAATTATGCCATCGTCGAACTAATTTCATACAAACAAAGTGTTGAACAACTTTATTTCCAGCAGTCTGCCATTTTTCTTTTCAATTCTCACAATTTTTTTCCTTTATTTTGTGCTGCAGTTTTTCATATTTTCATTTTCAAATCAAATTAATAATGCTTGTTTAAGTTTTTATAAACAAAAAAAAAAATTAACAAAAAAAAAAAAAGCAGAATTGTTGAGCTGTTTTATGCCGTTTTTTCACTGTATTTTGTTTCTTCGTTTGTGTCTAAAAGCATGCTAGAGTTTTACGATCCATCTTGTTGGCAGAAGTCAGTGTTTTTTTTTTAAATTGTTTTCAGTTTTTTTTTTTAAATAAAAAAATTTTTTTGACTCATTTTTTCTGGTTGCCTTGTTTTTATTGAGCAGCCTAGTGGTATTCAACAGTTTTTGCAGTGTTTTGTTTAGTGTTGAGTGTGTTTGTGTAGTATTTACTCTCAATTACATGTTGCCACTTGTTTTACAGTTAATCCCACAATATTTTGTTTACAATTTCTCTACAAAACCTTGGTAACCCTAACAAAGTTATGCGCACAAGTCCTGCCCGTTTATTGTATGTGAGTGTGTGTGTGTATGCTCAGTTTGGATTTCTGCAAAAAATCAATATTTTTACACTCACACTCACTCACACACTCGCACTCACAGTCGTACACATTTGTTATTATGCCACTGGCAAATGGGCTGCTGCTCATTTGTTTTGTTTTGTTTTTTTTTTTGATTTTTTGTTTTTGGTGCTGTTGTTGTAGCTGTTGTTCATCAGTGTTATTTAACAATAAAAAAAAACAGAAAAAAATTGTGGCTTTTCTAATTCGTTTCGTTTAATTTTTGACGTTTGAAGTTCATTTCTGTGTGAAATACTTACAATTGCTTTTGTGTTAATCATCGTTTTTGTATTTTTAATTAATTTTCAATTTGCAAATTGTGATGTTCTGTGCTGTTTCTGTTTTGTTTTCTTTTTCAAAACATTTAGAAAAAAAACTGAAATTTTATTTGTCTATTCCAGACAAGAAAGTATTTATTGTGCTGTTCTTTCCAACTGATGCTCTTTATATTCGGCTAACGTGGTTGTTGTCATTGTATTTAATTTTACGCCACTAGTTTACTTTTCAATGTCTACACGTGGTGTGACCTTGACATTGAAATAGAGTTGCCAAATTGTTATTGATTTTAAATAGACGCCATTTCATTGATGAGTACTTTTATGAAGAAAATTTTAATGGCAGCTTCAGATGCGAATAATTTATTTTTTTTATTTTTCTTATTGAATTTCAATTCATTGGAGAATTTTATTGTTTTTAGTTAAACAGGAATATTTTGTTAAGATGCAAATTAATAAAAGATGGTATTTAGTGCATAAACATTTTAATTAATATATTGCTACTGTAGTTCAATTAAAAGTAAAAACAATCGACATTTTTTAACTACTTTCTCTCTGATTGGTTGAATGACAATTCTCCGTAGGTGATGGTAAGTAGTCGTAGTCTAGTAGGTAGTGTGTTGGCTTATTAGAGGTAAGGCCACGGTTCAAGACCCAGATCAAACATCTCCAACAAAACAAAAATATGGAAAAATGTTTCTTCAACGCCTCCCTCTCAGCAGATATTTTGCAAAATATTTTGGGAGTAAAAATAAAATTGCCATGAAAAGTTTCTTAAGGATCTGTCGTTCAAAGTCAACTTTTAACTGTAGGTCCCGCGACTCCTGTATAAAATTAACACACACAACATAAGTGGTGTGAGAAGCTAGGTCGTAATCCTGACTGAAGGGTTGTAATGGCCAAGTATGTATGTATGTGTACATAATTATCCATAAATGATGGTAATGCTATATTTTTTACTACCGAAAGCTGTTACAAAATGAGTTGTTTTCGATGGATTCAGGGCTTAGAATTAAAATAAGATAATTAAGACAATTAAAGACTATTAGCATTGGAAGAGACGCGGTGTGGTGATTAAAGCGCTTGTTTAAAAACGCAAATAGTCCGGTTTGTACCCCTTTCAGGGACAGAAAAAATATTTATTATAGTTTATTTAGAAAATAATCCAAATAATCCATCTAGGAAACCCCATCACACTACTCCAGAGAAGAGAGAACATTAACCTGGGAATACCAGGCACTATTTTTGAAGAATTGTTTCGCAATATTACAAATATAAGTATTCTTAATGTACACAATGGCAAATAGACCTGATATCATCCTAAAACCTGCTACATTAGACTAATAATCTGAGTGGCAGGATTTCCCTGAAAATCTCTTGAATTACTTGGACAGCCAGGTTACAATTGCTTCAGTTAACTTGGATATTGTACACACTTTACATAGGAAAGCTTAATCTTGTTGAAAGCAGAAGGGTACGTGCAATATTGCTAGACTGTGTTGGACACGTATGGATAAGATAAGAATTGACTCCCTTCTGTCCTCAAATCGCATGGCCATACATCGCACAATAGCTGTTCTTAATGGCCTCTATGCTATTGTCTGAAAAGGAGCAAGAGACTGTCCTTTAAATAATACCTCTTGTCATAAACGAACAGGCCTCTAACATAAAAATTGCTGCAATAGCAAGCCTTATTTTGATTAGGGCTGATATTCTTTAGGGTATGTTTGACCCCCCGCTAGGATTGATTGTGGTATCACAATGAAGCTAAATGCTGGCCTCTTTCAAGAGGGTCCGCCAGCTGACCTAACTTAACCTAACGTGTTCTGTTGTGGTGGGGGGAATATCATCTAAAATTTAAGCCATATTCACTACCTACTATCACAGAAAACCCCATTCTGCATAGCGAAGCAGTATTTTACATCTAATAAGCCAACACACTACCTACTAGACTACAGCGACTATAACGTGTATTAATGGAATTTAAAGTTGATCAGAATACCACATCACTACACTACATTTGGATGAATTATTTACATAGGGATTGAAGCGCAACCAGGATAACAATTTTTTCGTTTCCTCCCGTATTCAAATCGAAATTTTGAGGTTTGCAATCAAGCACACAATACACCACACACCACTTTACTACACCACCTGTATTTGAACGAAAATGGTATATAACTGCCGATGCCACTAAGAATATTTGCAACTTTGTCAGTGACATGTTCTTTCTAAGTATTAAAGTTCGAAATGAAATATTTGAAATCATTGTACTTACCAGTTTAATTTTATCAAAATGATGGAATGAAATTAACTATTGATGTGGATTATTCAAGAATTTGATTTTGAATGTCACAATTTTCCTAATCTCGATATTAATTTTGTGTAGTGGACTTCTCACATGACTTAAATGAAAAAAAAAAAAATAAAAAAAAATTTGTTTAAAAATTATACTTTGCCCCAGCATTGTTAAGAGCTCAAGTTGATGCATTTGCAAATTTTTTTTTCCCTTATTATTTTCTTTTTTAATAATTTTATTAGTAAAGTGTGTGTTCAACAATACATTCAATTTATTTCATTAGTAAACAATTGTCATTTAATTTTATTTATTTAATAAAACGTGTTGAAACCAAACTAATAAAATGAATTGAAATGAAACTGACTTTTGCTAAAGTAAAGAATTCTTTTCAATTTTTATTTTTATTTTCATTTTTAAAATTCGGTTAAAAGCGATTATTTAATCGACACAAAAGTGTTGTTATTTAATGAAAGAATATTTTATTGTTTTAGAAAAAGTGAAAAGCAAAGAAACCAGGCATTCAATTTTTTTTATTGTCAATATTTATTTAAGTTTTACTTTTGTTTAATTATTAATTATTATTTAATAATAAATATTTAATTGAATAAACAATTTAATTAAACATTGATACCTTTCGGGATTTGAAGATTTGTTTTTAAAAATAATTTTTTTTTGAGATTTTGCATGAGCAAAACACATGACACAGATGCCATTAATAATCACTACACTAGGGCTGGTGTTTATTGCTATAAAATTTTGTTTTTCACTCGTCGAAGTCATTTTGTTTGTGTGATAATTTTATCGTAGATGTCAAATCACTTTCCAGCGAAACATTTCTTCAAGTTTGCAATACTGAAATAATCTTCTGCGGCGAAATCTGGAAAACAGGGTGGATGAGGTAGTTCTTAGGCTAGTTTATGAAAAATTTTCCACTGGGTTAAGGATCTTTTTATTGGTTAAATCTTTAATAAACCGATAAAATAAGTTGGCACATCATTTTTTATTGATTGAAGATAGTTAATGTAGATTAGGTGGCAGCCTGGTGTAGTGGTCAAAACAGCTTGTCTACAAGTCGAGAAGCCCAGGTTGTCGAATACCAAAATTCGAATTTCAAGTTCAGTGGCTTCACCCCGCTCTAATACAATACATCTAAGAAGCCACTGCACCACCTGGAAATGGAAAAAAGGATAACATCACAGGAAGGTCAGTCAGTTTCGCCACATAGTGAGAAAGAGGCAAACAATCAGCAAAATTCCCCACCAGTACACCAAAAACGCGGAGTGCGTTATTTCTAGATGTTATTTGATAAATGGCAGCCCCATTATCCTCTAGGACTTGCTACAGTAGAGCAATCACCTGTTTATCTAATATAACAAAACTAGATTAAGGAAACCGAAGCAAGGCCGGAATGCTTTGTGGGTCAGTCATATGCTGTTAAGAGAGGTACTGGAAAAAAAAATGTAGATTCCATCGGTTGAAAATTCCAGCTTGACATTCTTTGGGGCAGATTTGCACCAATATATTTAATGTTTTCATAAGTGTTTGGTTTCTGACATTTGTAAAGACTCAATACTGCAGTGTGGAATAATGCTAAACAAGGTTTATGGTACGCTGAATATGAGTCCTATCCCTGAATTGCTCCACCACCCTATGTTTTCGAGCATGGAGAATCACAGTTTAGCCCAGAGCCCTGGCTGTTGGTGAACTGAATCCGAAAACCATCTCCATCTCCATCCATTACTCCATCACCTTAAATCTTAAAAGACATCCTAACTTAAGAGTGTAGAAAGATTCGATTTTTCAAATGTATATTACATCGCGAATGAAATATTTTGCAATATTATAAGACCTGAGTTTTACTATGGCAAGGTGTAGAAGAACCACGCTCATTGGTTTTAGAACCCCGCAAAAGTTATACATATGTACTGAACTGAGCCTCCCTCAGATTCAATTAGGAGAGCTGCTATGGATGGTTCTGAGCTTCAAACTATAATTTCAACTGCTAATCATGCTACTGGTTTAACTCTTGATTTCGAAACTAGGCGTCCTTACTGGGCCACCCAATCTTGATCAACTAAAATTGAATCAGCTGATTGGGATGGCAAAAACGTCTTATGCCGTATCATTTTATCAAGACTATGTATACTGGAGTGATTGGAATGCGGGCGATATTGAAAGAGTTCATAAAATTACGGTACAAAATCGCAGTTGGATTCACAGTGGCATGACATACACAATTTCCTTGGTGTTATTTTACAATCAACGGCAATTTGGTACAAATCCCTGTAAACAGAATAATGGCGGTTGTTCGCATTTGTGTTTGGCCTTGCCGGGCCTAAGAGGCATGACTTGTGCTTGTCCCACACACTATACACTGGCCAAAGACAACGTGTCGTGTATACCACCCAAAAACTATATCATCTTCAGTCAACGCAACAGTTTTGGCCGTTTAATGCTCAATACGACAGACTGTCCGAATGTGCCATTACAAGTGACTGGAAAAAATATCAGAGCTACCACTACTTACCAGACTACGGCTACTTCATCCCACCCACTTCGAACAAATTAAATTGATTATATATGTCTGTATTAGGAGGCCAAGCGTTATTTGTTTATTTTCCCTTATAAAGGTTTGTATAGGAGAACATCTATTTTAACGAAACATATATTTTTTTTTTGGATTTACAAGAGCCAGCATAATCAGAGCACACTGCAACGTTGGCGAAGAGGAGGAGGAGGAGTTTTTAATGGTTAAATAGAAAAAAAGCTGAAATTAAATGAAAATACTTACTTTGTGTATGAATTTACTTTGGCAGTCCTTAATAAATGAGAGAGAATCTCTTTCAGGACAATTTTTTTCAGAATTATTTTTTTTTTGAAATATAATTTTATTTGATTCTGTATTTTCTTTCTTTTTTTTTTATAGCATTTTTAATATGATTTTTACATTTTCATTTTGGTTTTTATGATTATTTTGTTCTTTTTTTCTTTCTTTTCTTCATCTTGTTCTTCTTTTTCATCATTTTAGTTGTCTATATTAATTTGTTTTAATTTAATTAAATTTAAATTTAATTACACTATTTATATAATAAATTACATCAGAAGGATTAATGTTTTGTTTAATTTACTTTACTTTACGTTTTGTTTAACTTTTTTTCTATCTTTTTTTTTTGCTTTTGATGTTGACTCTTAGCAATGTACGAGTATTTGTTATTGTAAGTAAGTATTTTTAGGTAATTTTTTCTAAATACGATAGTTTCGATTTTATTTTTTAATACTTTTTGTTTTTTGTTTTTATAAATTTATTAAAATTTAATTTAATTTTTTTCGGTTTTATTTGATTTGTTTTAATTTTTATTGTCCCATTTGTGGTATGTGGACATAAATAATCTATGAATGTACAATTTTCTTTTGTTTTTATTTTAGAAAATTATAAATTTAATTTAACTACAATAATCGTACTTTTTATTTGTTTTAAATATTTAAAGGAAAATTTAATTTAATTTAATTTTTTTAACAATAAAGAAAGACAATTTTTAATTTAAATACATTTTTTGGTATAAATACTAGTATGTATGGATGTGAGTTGTAATGCTATATTCTGTTTTCTTTTCTGCTTAGAGTCTAAATATGTTTTTTTAATTAAATTTAATTTATTTAAACTATTTTGATTTGATTTGAATGAATGAAGTTTTATTGGTTTTTGTTTTAAAAATATTTTTTAATAATAGTTTATGAATGTTTATTATTTTTATTTTTAGTTCTACGTATTGCTAATGAATTACTTTTTTATCATTTTACAATTGTTTTCTTTTAATTTTAGAATTATTTAAATTTTTATTTTATTACTAAGTTATTTGAGTTTTCTTTGATTAAAAATAAATTACAATTATAAGCGAAATAAAGTAGAATAAACATTTTTAAATTCCAATAACGAATACACAATTGTATTGACATACCGAAAGAAATTCTAAACGAAATATGTTCCTATGCTTTTTTAAGTTTATGAACCAAATTTCAGAAATTTTTAGTGATGACCATGAACGAATACAGTTTTTTGGGCATGTACTTTAATTGTGCAGGAATTTTCATACCCTAAATACTGAAGAGTGAACATACCTTAATGATAAACGCATATTTTTTATAAACCTTGGTTCATATTTTACTTTAATCAGCTGGCTTTCAAAATCTTAAGGCCAAGAAATATCGAGACGGATGCCCTAAATTTATAGGAGGTTTATAAATGCTAAATTAAAAAAGATGTTTCATTTGGATTATAATTTCTCTCTCGAGGAGTCTCAACTTATTTCAACCAGTCATTGGGACACAACACTTATCTCCCAATTTGTGAATACTATAGCCAAAGCTACTGTAATGAAGTCGTCCAAATACCATACAACAACTAGCTTTGACAAAGGAACGAAGTATCTCTTATAGCAGGCTATATAAACAACTGAATGAAGCTAATTGTTACCGTTTATTCCCAAATTAGTATAACCTCCTCCTCTGTAATCAAATTCAGGTATGTATTTGTGGTTTAGGGGAGTAATTTGTACTTTCCACCTTCATTACTACCGTAAGGACATTTTTAATATGAAAATTGGGCATATATATTCAGATCATTTAGATCTGTTGAATGTGGCAGTGAAAAAGTTTTAAATAAGCCATGACCACACAATATCTAATTCATGTTTCGTATCGTTGTCTAAAGAATCCCTAACTCTACCCTTTTGTGCACTTTTTTCACGCAGTTTGCAGTAATGGAAGTTTAGGATGACGTATATATTTTTATATTTTACATACCTACATAATTGGCCATTACAACCGTTCAGTCAGGATTACGGCCTAGCTTCTCACACCACTCATAATGTATGTGTTAATTTCATACATTAGTTTGAAGTCAACTCCGAAAGACAGATTTTTGAGAAAACTTTTCATGACAATTTTATTAACGCTCAGACTTTTTGCCAGAAATCTGCTGAGGGGAAGTCGCCGAAGAAATATTTTTTCATATTTTCTTCTATTGGAGATGTCTGACCTGGGGTTTGAACCGCGGCCTTGCGTCTAACAAACCAACACTTTAGCTATAAGACTACGGCGACTCTTATTTTATTTTCGATTTTACCTCCAATAAAATACTTGATTCCTAGCCTATCTGACAACATACAAGCTTACACCATGTTGTTAACTCCATCGGCATTGACTGTTCCTAGTTTTTATTTCGAAGCCCTGTATTTAGTATACATCAGATGTACATATATTTGAATATTCGAATCAAACGTATTAAATTTGAACTCGTCTGAAAAAATAACCCGCTTTCATTATCGAATTTTTAACATCTTTTCATTTTGCAATTAATTCAGCTTTGGGATAAAAAAAAAAAAACAATTTCAAATTAATTAAATTGAATACAAAGAATAAGATTTGGAACATTAAACGTCATCAGCGAAACCAATGTGAATAAAAAAATAATTTAATCTTCTGACGGGCTTAGCTAATTGGGAAAATAAAAGTCCATAATTATTGAATCGTTTTTTTTAATGTCTATGCAGTCTATTAAAGAAATCATGAAATTAACAATGACTGTGGTGACTAGAGGGAAATTGGTTCTGAATATTATGAAAACAAAGCGCAAGAGGTCAATAAATTTGATGAGCTTAAGCAAACTGGAAATTGCCCTATTTGAAGCAGGGTTGGGGAGTTGTTTGTTAATACATGTCACTTCAAAATCGCAAGCACATTTGAATGTATACATACATAATTGGTGATTACAACCCTTCAGTCAGTATTACGACATAGCTTCTCACATCACTTATGTTGTATGCCTTAATATTATACATGAGTGGCGGGACCTACAGTTTAAAGTCGACTCCAAACGACAGATTTTTGAGAAACTTTTCATGGCAATTTTATTTATTCTCAGAATTTTTGCCAAAAATCTGCTGAGAGGAATGTCGTCGAAGAAATATTTTTTCATATTTTGTTTAGTTGGAGATTCTGACCTGGGGTCAGATATGAATATATAGGTATGAATATATATTGTAATAATAACTTCTTTAATAGTGACGTAACAAGGTAGTTTCTTTAGTTGCTCTGTAAGACCACAGCTGGAAATACTTACAAAATGAATCTTAATTTTATACAACTTGAGTATTCTTAGAATCATTTGTAGGTTTCACATCAGACGTGTACAACGTTTGTGTAGAACCGTTGCTTATGATATTATTTTTAGTAGCATGCAACAGAAAGTGAAACTACGGAAAACAGTATGACATTCGTTTACATTCAATAAAAGTTAACTGATGGAAATTCTGACGATATTATATCTCTAAAAATGTTATTGTTTTATAAGAAAAAATGCAGTTCTTTGTGGTGTTGTAATGGGGAGATTATTGACTTACTGGAGAAGGACTCCGAATTCATTAACATTTCCGAAAAAAAAAATTGTTTTTTCTTTTGATAACCCGCTCTTCTGGCAAAAGCTCAGAGAAAGAAAGAAACTAAGAAGTGAAAACTTTTAATTCAATTATTGATTTTCGACCTTATTCATCCAACAAAAGAGATTACATAGAATTTCAAATGCCATTACTCTACTCCGAAACGCCGAAGATGGAAATGATTTGAATGTCTTCAATGAGCTACAAAATCAATAAATGTTTTGAAAAACACAAAATGGGTCACATGAGTTGCCGGCCTGCTTTTTATTGTTAATTTCAAAATTGGTTTTTAGGCTTTAAATTTTTCTTTGTAAAATTTTTTCCTTAAAGTGGTATGTATATCAGCGTATAGATGTACTCTTTTCCATTTTAGGAATTTTCTTTAAACAAATTTGAACTCTTGCTCGTAGAAATGTTTACAAATTTTTTGAACTTATTTAAAATTATTCTATTTATTTTGCTTATAATTGTTTTTATTTACAATGTACAATTAATTTAATGTCTTTGATTTTTGATTTATGAAAACTTACAGACGAAAATTCAATTCTTGGTGGCTTGTTTAATATTCAAATTTTACACAATTTTTTTCTAGACCTTTTTCAGGTTTATTTTACTTAAATTTGTAGAATAATTTACAATTTCTATTCTTAGGTTTAAGTTTATATTTAGGGCTTTAAGGGAAATTTTAAATAAGTTTTTAATTAAATTTTAATTTTTTTTAATTTAATTATAATTTTATTTTATAAGATACAAATCAAATATAGAAATAATTTTTTTTTAATAAATTTATTTTTTTTATTTTATTATTATAACGCAAGACTTTTTTGCCTATATTTTGCAGATAAATTAATGAATTTTTCTTTAAATATTTTAAACTTCAAAGAAATAATATTAAAAATGAAATTTTTTAAAGTTTTCTTCTTCTTTAGATTTAAAACAAATTAAAGATGGTTTCTTTAATAAAAGATTTTCTTTTTTAAACGATAAAAGGGGCTCATTTTTATCGTTTCAATTGTATTACCTTTCAAATCACCATCTTTATAGTATTTTTTGTTTTTATGGTTTTATTTCTTTTTTTCGCTAAATTAGAATTAAATTATTTCAATAACTCAATAGCACCGTTTATATAATTCGTTGTTTTTCATAATTTTTTTTAAATTATTTTATTGGTCAATTTTTTGTTATTTAAAACAGAAGAAATTAATTTAAAAAAACAAATTTATTTTGTATGAAATTAACATTACGCAAATTCTCAGAATTCAAGTATTTCGAATAAAATTAAATCAAATCAAATAAAAAAACGATTTTTTTTCAGTCATGTTAATATATGAAAATGTGAAAAGTGTTTAAGTTTTTCAATACCTATGCGGATTTACGTCTAAATATGTAATTATGTTTAGGAACTTTAAAAAGTTTTCTCTATTGCACCCCTAAAGCGAAACTTTGATCGGTATTCCTTAATAAAATATAATTTAATTTTGATATAACTATTCAATTCGATTTAATAATTTTAAATTCTGAGAATTTATTGTTTTACTATGATTGTTTAACCAGAAATAATTGTTAATTATACACAGTAATTATTTATTAAATTTTATACACATTTTACAAATATTTTAAAATTGTCTTTTTTTATTATTATTATAATATATAATAACATAATACATAATATAGGATTACATATGTATGTATATTGTAATATACTCGTATTTTGTAATATTGTATAAATTAATACAATTTTTATAGGAGTATTGTTTTACACTTTGATATTATCTTACTTACGGAGAAGGTCTTTTAAATATATTAAATTAAAATAATGTTAAATTATATATTTTTTTTTTCAAAAAGAAATATAAAAATTGAATACTTATTTTATTTTATTTTATTTATTATTCTTTTATTTGAAAACCTTTTCTTTTGAAATTTATCTTCTGCATTCGATAGTATGTCTTTAAAAATATAAAATAAGGGCTGCCTACAAAAAAATTTTGTCATACACTAAAGAAACATTCAACTCAGAAGTCAGTAGAAAAATTTCGATTATGATTGTAATCGATTTTTATTGGATTGTGTTAGAACATAAGTTTTTACTTTAAAATTGTATATGAAAGGTCTAAAGTTGAAGGTTAAAATGATTGGCAAAGATTATAGCATGTACTCAATAAATACACATACATATATACATAATTGGTCATTACAACCTGGCTTCACACATCACTTATGTTGGGTGTGTTAATTTTATACATGAGTGACGGTACCTACAGAAACCTGTTGAGAGGAAATTGCCGAAAAAATATTTTTTCATATTTCGCTTTAATGTCTGATCTAGGGTTTGAACCGTGGCCTCATGTCTCATAAGCCAACACACTACCTACTAGATTACGGCGACTTCGACTCCGTATATATCTGTATTAAACTACGGAGACTTCGACTTCGATATTAAATTAGGTGCAGCTATTGTGGTATTGTTGAATCACCTCTAATTGCTGCCTATAGCAAGCACCACAACATTTTTATAAAATAGATAAAAAGCTAATGGGTACGATTACATAAGTCGAACGGGATTTCACTGGTTACTGGCATTACTTGTATGAGCCTATGAGGTAGGTTTTTACATCCATCTATTATATACGCCGGTAAATATCACAAACCTCTTTTTATTTTTTTTATTTGGGAGTATTCGCCTGGTTCCGCATGACATTAATCTGAGCAGGTCTATATACCACATTATCTGTATATTTTTTAAATCGATTTTAATAAGATTTGCAATGCTTCCTCAACTACCTTTATTTGCAACTCGCAAAAGATGTACATTGAGAAAGAAAGTGGATAACAGTTTCAGTAAAGGACTGGGGTAATGCCCTCAATCTGAAGAGTGCACTATTTTTTTTTGGCAACTTCAAATAAAATAAAAATATTTTAAAAGGTTTTTAAACATATTTTTGTATCGTAAATGTAGTTGTAATTATTAACAAAGTCGTTCTCTGTAAGTAAAATGTTGAAATTTATTAAATAATAATTTTTCTTGTCAATTCGTACGAGCTAATATTAATTATTAGGAGTATATACGCATATGATAATATTATATTAATTTCATCTAAATTTAATAGTTTACGAAACCATGTTCAATGTTTATTTATTAATTTATTTTTTAATTCTTTTATTTATGAATCTGTACAAACCAGGCCATTCTATTTACAATGTTTTAATTGGTTGGATTGGTTTTAATAAGAAAAAATATAACAAAAGTCTACAAGTATTTAGAATTTAATTTTAATTGTTTACTATACAAGTATTTAAATATATTTATTTATTTTAAGAATAATTAAGTTTTAATAATTTTTTGCTATTTAATAGTAGATTTTTATTAAATATTTAGAATATGTATTGTTTTTCTATTATTATTATTATTATTATTTTAATTAAATTTAAGTGTTATATAAAAATGTTGAAAAAGGTTGTCTAATTTCTTAAATACAATATTTACATTTTCTACTACATACACATTATAATACAGTTCAATTCTTATTACGAATCTTAATAATTGTTGATGTTTTTTTTTGATTGGAATTTAAATTTAATTTTTTATATGAAACGTTTTTTCGTTATTTTTTATTTGTTATTCTTTGTGGGGTTTTTTGATTGTTATGTACAATGTATAGAGTTTAAGATCTCAGTATATATGTATGTATGTATAGTTGTATATAGACAAGGTAAGAAAAACACACACACACAAACATAGTATATGGAAATATATAAATTATATAATTGAATTTAAATATTTAAAGTTAGGTTGTAGTATTTTGAATACATTTAGTTACAGGGGAAACAATAGTTTTAATCGAGTAAAAAGTTTTTATTTCAAATTTTTTAAATTTTAGTTTACATTTTTTGAGATATTTTTTTGTAACGATTTTGTTCTTAGATTTCTTAGATTTTCTTTGTTTTGTTTTTTTTTTTGTTTTTATAAATTTATATAACAGTAACAATAGTGGAAGACTTCCCCGCTTAAAAAATACTTGTCATTTATTGATTTTGTTTTTATATTCATTTTTTTAAATTTTTAATTACTAAGTTGATGTTATTTTTTTGTTATTAAATTTGGTTTTTTGTGGTTTTCAGTTATTTTGATTTTATTTTTAATTCTATTCTATTTTGAGTATTTTTTTTCTTAATTTTATATGTATTTTTTTTTACAATTAAATTTTTAATTATTTTTTATTTTCGTTTTATCTCTCTACTTATAAAAAAGAAATGTTTTCTACACATTCAGACATAAAAAATAGAAAATATTTTTAATTCTATAACTATTATTTGTATTTATTAATCCATTTTGTTTTATTTTTATATATGTTATGCCAGTATACCATACATTTATTGTGTTTTAACAAAATGTTTCATTTCAGTATTATTTTTTGGTTTTTATTTAAATTTCACAATTTTTATCAGTCATTTGTTTTAAGACAATTTATGCATTTTGTTTCATTTTCTTTTTTCAAACAATTACTTGTATTATTTGGAAATGTTAAAAAGAAGAATTTTTCTGTATAACAGCTTAACAGTATAACACATGTTGAAAGAAAGTTTTTTTTTATTATTTAAGCTTGAAACTCTAGGAAAAAAGGCGTTTAAAGTATCAATAGATATCAAATTAAATATCCAAAAGCAACCAGAACTGCAAATCTTTTCAAATGTTCGCCACGACTGCTATATAAATTAAGAGATATCATATCGTACTGTCAAATAAAAAAGTCTACATACCTCGTTGTATGCAGACTTTTTTCCTGCTAATTTTCATTTTTTTTCAAAATTTTTATACAATCATCATTTCAATTTGATAAAAAATCAGCGGGAAAAAAATCTACATACACCTCTGTCTATATAGCTGTGGCTCAAGGATGAAATAAAGAACCACAGTATATTTCACTGTGATCTTTTCTGTAACATTGGCTCCACTTCGATCCTTCTCTTTAACGTGGAGTCAGCTTTGTTTACAATTTGTCTTTTACCACTATTAGTGGGCCTACCTATCCCTTCTTTTACATCCTTGTGTTCTATTGCTATTCTATCTGTGTTCTCATGAGTTCTTCATAAAACCTGGCCCATACAATTCAAATTCTGTTAGCGATTTCAATTCCGATTGGCATTTTTCCCGTTTGAGATTATATTCGACCAGAATATATGTCCATGAGACTCTGTAGTAAATGTTTGACAAATATGTACCTTTAATCATTAAAGGTCATTAGATAAGGTTTTCCAACGTTCATACTTATAAATCAGCACTGAAAAGAAAAATTGAGGTTGAAGTGTTAAAAGAATTTGAGGAGATTTACATACAATCTTCCATGCAGGTCTTACGCTGACCAACTTCCTCTATGAGTTTGGTGCACATTCGGTCAGCACTAGGACTGCGGTTTTCTGTGACATCACAACGTGTCGTTATGCATGCTCCAGTATGCTTTGATAATCGAAGCTACCAGGTCGATCAAACCTAACCTACATATATATCTTCTGAACAGTTTCCTGAAGAGCTACAATGCATCTTATACATTGATAAGACAAAATATTCATAAGTTATACACAAACAATCGTAAACAATGTTGTATTGATGGCATTCCAACAGAGGCCTGTGTTATGTCCAGAGGCGTGTATCTCACTCTGTTTAGCTGACAAATCTTCAGAACTGTAGGTGAGGAGTTACATATTATCGGCATCATCAAAATCTTCAAGATGCCCATGCAGATTTTAATTGAAGCCTCTACTAATGGTGGCTGCTACATCCTCAAAACTATAGGCGAGGAAGTATGTATATATGACTGGCATCAGCAAAATCGTGCTTGGACAGGTGGTTGCCTGTTTCATTAGCGTGTCTGGTAGTACATTACATAGCAGATGAGATAAAATGCAGTCTTGTGCAACCACTACATATCATGTAACTTTGTCTTATTTTGAAATCATTTATTTTGACTTTTGAAATAAAAAACGGCCTCAGAATTGAACTCATGGATAGAATAGCAAAGGAATTGGAAGTCTAGCTTATACTTAAAAAGAAAAACAGTTTTGGATAGATGAAGATAGAAAGACTATGTTGTATAATAATGATCACTAAGTATCATTAGAGGAATTCGTTTAAGACAGTTCAAACTGTAAGTAGTTGTAACCTTCACATACAAGATTTTTGGACATATTGCGGAGGCTGGTACAAAGAAAAATTGAAATGAATTCAGACATGAGATTGACATTCTTCTACAGGGCAACAATCAAAGGTTCTCGTATAGATTTAACTTAACTTGCTAAGGAAAGATGGAATAATGAACACACGCTGCAAGTATTTATTAACGGATCAAAAATACCAACAGTGTTGATTATGGAGCTGTATCGAGCAGAGCTGTAAGAAGATCTCAGTACAATATATATCAGATTGGAATCCTTAAGGCAACCAAAAATTGCACAAGGTAATTAAGATTTAAAATTGTTAAAACCGTCAGAATTAAAATTGGAGTGTATTTGTTCTGTTACACTGCTTCAATCTGAAGGAATCAATTTGTATAAAAAAATACAACGTAGTGATCGAGAAAAGCTGTTTGTATTACAATATTTTGTGAGCTCCATTTACTTAAATTTGATATATGGAAACTCTAGTATTTCTTTGGTTCTATTGTGATATCTCTTTAATTTTTGCCACGATTTTTTGCATATTCTTCTTTAGTAATAATTATTGTTTGCTTAACTGATTTTATTAGTTTTTATTTTTTGATTCCATTGTAAATTTTAAAACAAATTTTTTTCATTGAATTTTGAATATGACATAATGTGTCCTTTAAACTTATTAAAAGTTTTTTTAAAAAAAAACGATCCTTAGATTTTTATAGAAATTTGTCTTGGTTTTGCTGCTGTATCTTCCATAAAAGTGTTATAATTTTTTTGTCTTTTGTTTTCTAGTATTTATTTTGTTTCCTTTAAGAATAAACATTAAAATGTTGCATTTGTTACAAGTTTTTCTTTCATAAAAGTTTGTTGAATTTGAATACTTTTCGCATTTTGACATTGGATTTCGTTATTTTGCTTTCAATTTCATGCATTTGATTAGATTTTCTTTTCTTCGTTTGTATATTTGATTTTATCACTTTCCGTTCATTTTTAGTTTTTCAAATTTCTCTCTTTATCAGGTGTATGTTAAGCGTAACGAAATGTTGTCGCAAAGAAATTTTTAACATTTTTTATATGTATGATTTTATGGCATTAAGTTTTTATGCAAATATTATGTATTACGTTTTCCTTATGATTTTGTTTATATATTTTTTCAAGTTTTCTTGTGCTATTTTTTTTTATTATAACTCAAGGGTTAGTTTTTGCAAAGCTTTTTCGTCGGGGTTTCGTTATAAACTGATGTAAGAAAAAATTAAAATATTTTTTTATTTAAAAATAATAGAAAAAAATCTAAAAAATGAATAAAATTTTCCTTTTTTTCTATTTTAACGAAAGAAAAGTAACAAGAAAATAATAATAAAATAAACATTTATTTTGCATAGTGCACCCTCTCACCATTACTTGAAACGATAAAAAAAGGATTTTTCTATTCATTTTGGCCTTATAAGAGACGATACGAGGGCGGACTTAAGGTTACATACATAATTTTTTTTTTTGGGTCATTACAACCCTTCAATCAGGATTACAACCTAGCTTCTCACACTACTTCTGTTGTGTGCGTTAATTTCATACATGAGCGGCGGGACCTACAGTTTAAAGTCTTCTCCGAACAACAGATTTTTTTTTTGAGAATCTTTTCATGGCACTTTTTTTAATTACTTTCAGAGTTTTTGCCAGAAATCTTTTGAGAGGAAGTCGCCGAAGAAAGTTAATCTACCGGAAATATAGATGACATACAGAAGACCGTGCTACATTATGTTCTTGGGTAGTCCCTTCATTCGTAAATATACAAGGTGCTAAAAAGCCAAACGTTGTAGTCAATCAATTGAGAGATTCCTCAAATTGGAATTGAAAGATTGAACCCTGAAGATAAAGGCCAAACTGTTATTACGGGACTGCCATCGTATGTTAACGTAAATACTGTTGATAAAACTATAAAAAAAGGTTCATACAACGTTAACCCAAATGGATACTTTTCATATGTGCTTTCTTACACCCTAAAATTTTTTCTTATCGTTCCTTTTCCACAATTTTTCTTTTAAATTTTGTGATTTTTTCTATGTCAAACACATTTTTATTTAGAAACTCTGTACAAAATAAAATTTGCATAATTGTAAACGAAATTATTTTTTAAGGTGCTTTTTATTTACCTTGTAAAGGGGGGGGAGTGTTAGGTTTTATTTGTTTTTCTTTTTTTTTTTGTTCTACATTAACTATTTGCAAGTAAAGCAAACTAAGTCGTGAACATTTCCCTTTGATTTTGTGTTGAAATTTGTATACTTTTTTTAGGTTTTCATAGCAATATTAGATTTTCATACAGAGATTATTTAATAATAATGAAAATTTTTGTATTTGGTTTCATTGAAGGGGAAAATACTTAGAAAATATTATAAAAATGCCTTGAAATAATTAAAATATTTAAGAAAATTTTGTTTTTAAAGCATTAAAAATTTAAAATTTCCGTAAATAGAAATGCACAACTTAAGTTAAACAAATAAGAGCTTCTAAACAATATTTTCATTTCATTTTTTTAGAAGTCGCCGTGGTGTAGTAGGTAGTGTGTTGGCTTACTATTCGTAAAGCCCGGGTTCGTATCCCAGGTCAGACATCAAAAATGAAATATGAAAAAAAAAAAATATTTCTTCGGCGACTTCCTCTCAGCAGATTTCTGGCAAAAACTCTGAGAGTAAAATAAACTGCCATGAAAAAGTTTTTCAAAATCTGTCGTTCGGAGTCGACGTTAAACTGTTGGTCCCGCCACTCACGTATAAAATTAACGCACACAACATGAGTGGTGTGAGAAACTAGGTCGTAATCCTGACTGAAGGGTTGTAATGTCCAATTATGTATGTATGTATGTAAACAATATTTTCAAAGCGAAGTTTAAGTCGTATTCCAACAGATGGTTGAGCGCTGTCATAGAATGGAATGTTACAAATTCATGTACGATCACATATTCAGAGCAGTTTTCAAGAGGAATAGGCTGACTTCCAAAATGTATCAATACAAAGTTTGTATACAGTTCTACTACGGTATATAAATGTTGTACACATGCAAAGTTACCAAGCAATGCATCAACTATAAATCCGATGTCTGATTGCTTTTTGACTGTGTTAAAAATACACACTGACGACGTTTTGAAATAGTATACATTGTAAACATTTTGTACAGCGGGTTTATGAATCACTATACTTAGTTCAAACACAAAGCAACTAACATTTTGTAAGTCAGCGATACTTACTTTAAATACATAATTCTGTTCGCTAAGGTGCCTCGGATGGTATTGTTCGATTTCCCTTTATGTCGCATCAAATATAATGTATTTACTGCTGAGTAAATTCAGGTTCGATGTTATCTTTACATACGATTATGTACAAATTGAGTTGTCGCCGTATGAGTATAGTAGGTGGTATGTTGTCTTATTAGAGGTGAGATCCTGCTTCAAACACCAGGTCAGACATCTCGAACAAAACTACTTCGAAATACTACTTCAGTGAAAGTCACTTCTGGCCTTGAAAAGTTTTTCAACGTTCTGCCACTCATGTATAAAATTAACTTCCACAACTTTGATGGTGTGTTAAGCTAGGTTGTAATACTGACTGAAGTGTTGTAATAATCAATAAAGTAAGCAAGTAATTGGAAGCTACTATGCTTTCGTATTAATAAACGCGACTTTGTAAGTGCCTCTCAGCCGACAACAGCCAATGTGCTACAGGGAATTTTTTATATTTAGAAATAGCAACAGGACATGATACAAGTTGGTAACATTTACATTTTCCCTTTGATTATGACGTTGTTCACCTCATGTGAGAACAGCGGCAGAAAATGCATTTAGAAGAGCAAAGAAACTGGTGAGTGTAATGCCTGGTATAAGCTCTTCAAGTCACATGTTGTATCTTCAAAATCGTTGTATGCAAGTAATCCCATTCATAACAGATGCTATTGCGAAGATCAGAAAACTTCAATACTTGTTATCTTTGTGTATCGTTAGTCATCTACTGCGGAGCTAGCTGTAATTGCCGGAATACTATCGATTAGTGTTGCGAAAAGCGAGATCGCAATGTCAACACATTTTTTGAGAAACTTTTCATGGCAATTTTATTTACTCTCAGAGTTTTTGTTAGAAATCTGCTGAGAGGCAGCCGCTTAAAAAATATTTTTCATATTACGCTTTTGTCCGAGATGTCTGATGCTTGTGTTTTCAACAGTGGCCTCACGTCTAATAAGCCAATACACTACCTATTAAACTACGGCGACTTCTTGACTCCTGTAATATTTCACTAAACTGGGCGGTAATTTAAACTGTACCCACAGTCCTGTTAAATTTTTTTCAAAAACTTACGTATTTAAATGTTGACTTTTGAATATTCTTTACACTTTCATTGGATTTAATTTAATTAAATTTATATTTTATTTTCATATTTTTCATTTAAAGTGTTGAAAATCATTTTCTTCAATTCATTTGAATCACAATGTTTGCTTTTGTGGCCTGACGTAATATTATCGAAATTTTACACAATAAATGGAAAATAAACGATTTTAATTAAAATCTTACTATAGGCACTTAAATACTCTGAGTAATTATGTATACACATACATTCACTGAACATATTCCATATTTTCATAAATTAATTGCAATTAATGAAAGAATATTCATGCATATCCAAGCAATATACGCTTATAATAATGCAATGAATGTAAAACATTTTTTGAATGGTATGCCAAGCGATGACCGACAGAAATAAATTTAAAATTTTGTAAATTTTTTTTCTGCTATTTGATCAGCAGATTGGTCTGGCGTTAATCTGACGGATGTGAAAAGTGAATTCACATTTTAATTTCATAAAATATTATTAAATATTATCTGAGTTCAAATGGATTTTTATGATGTCAATGAGACAAATACTTTTGTAAGCTTTTGCTATGCAGTACAAATATTCAGTAAATAATTATGAATGATTTTATGAAAATTCGTTGAAAAAATAATAATTCATTCATAAATATTTTAATCGTGTTTGTTTACATTTTAAAATGTTTTAAGGATATTAA
The DNA here is from genome assembly GCA_936449025.2 of Sarcophaga subvicina. Lineage (NCBI taxonomy): Eukaryota > Metazoa > Arthropoda > Insecta > Diptera > Sarcophagidae > Sarcophaga > Sarcophaga subvicina. The sequence goes on along the minus strand of OW388081.2, from coordinate 105,523,979 downwards.
TTACGTATGTATGTATGCACATATATGGTTATGATTGTTGTTCAAACCACTAGAAAATTATAAAGTTTATGGTGAATATTTCAATGAAGTGCGGCAATATTCAAAGGTTTTGTTAGTATGAGAAATTCTTTTTTAAAAAAAATTTTTTTTGGGTGGTTTTTGGTAATTTTTTCTACTGTGTGTGTGAGTATGCCTGCTTTCCCTTTAAAAATACTTTAACGTAAACTTCAAAGAAATCTTTAGACAGTAAACGTAAAACTTTTATAAATTGTTTATAAATTTATTATCTACTATATACATACGTGTACATACATACATAATTGGTCATTACAACCCTTAAGCCAGGATTACGACCTACCTTCTCACGCCACTTATGTTTGTGTGTGTTAATTTTATACCTGAGTGGAGGGAACTACAGTTAAAAGTCGATTCTGGACGACAAATGTTTGAGAAACTTTTTCATGGCAATTTTATTTACTCTCAGCGATTATGGCAGAAGTGTTCTGGCCGAAGAAATATTTTTTCATATTCGTTTTGTTGAAGATATCTGACCTAGGGTTTCAATCGTGGCCTCACGTTTAATAAGCCAACACACTAGCTACTTGACTACCACGACTATTGCCTATCAGCGGCAGTTTAACGTAAGTCTAATATGTATTCACAGTCATAGTGATATTCCAGTAAAATGTGTGGTATTTGATCTCGCTAAAGCATGCAGACTCCATTCGAATACCAATCCACACTCTTGTGATGACTTCAAGAACAACATGCATGATGATGATAAGTATGAATTTTGGGAACTATGCGTCGTTAATGAATTTTAGAAAGAAGGTCCTTTTCTGATGCCTATACTAACATTTGAAAATTTGTGAGGGTAACAGAATTGATTGTTGAAGATATTTTAGACGAAAACATAAACATCGGCAAAAATACGCATAAAAGTACTTTTCGCTACGCCCTATTCCGTGCGGTTTTATTGTAGTTTAAAATTTCTATTTTCCATGCGTTTTCTTTGTATAGGTGTAGATTTATGTATTGGTGTAGATTTAGAGCTAACGGCGCCATCGGTCCATATTTCTTTGAGGACAACGTTGTCCAGTCAACGGCGCCTCAACTGGGTAATCTGGACACCAATGGCCAGACAGTCCATGCCATATTGGATTTTCTACTCGTGCAATTTAGGGCATGATCCTCTCTTTTAAGCTGGCCACCGAGATCGTTCGTTTTGACCACCTTAGACTTTTACTTGTGGGGTTTTCTTAAGTTGCCGTTGTATGCGAATAAATCGCAACATACCCCAAAGCCAATATAACGCATGTCATCGCTCAAATGCGGTGCCATAGTCATTTTCTTTGCGCTCCACCCAGACTTTCAGCACACTAAATAAGCGTGATGCCTAACTAAAATCTCAAGATGGGGGAGGATTATAATAACTAAAGCGTGCGTAAAGTCTACTCTATGCTACGTCAGTGTAACATGGCTAATGCCTAACCGTACATATGCCGCAAATTTTAGGCGAACACACGGTACCATTGACAGTAGCAAACGGAGAACGAAAAATATGGCAATTAGCACAGAGCAAATGGAAATGAATTCGCCGTGGTCTAGTAGGTAGTGTTTTGGATTACTAGACGTAAGGCCTCGGTTCAAACTACAGGTCAGGCAAATAAAAAAATATTTCTTCGGCGACTTCCTCTCAGCAGATTTCTGGCAAAAACTCTGAGATTAAATAAAATTTTCATGAAAAGTTTCGCAAAAATCTGTCGTTCGGCGTCGATTCTAAACTGTAAACCACAACATAAGTGGTGTAAGAAACTAGATCGTAATCCTGGCTAAAGGATTGTAATGACCAATTAAGTATGTATGTATATGTATGCATAAATGGATATGGATAGTTTGCACAATTCGTAGCTTGAGAGGCCATAGCTAGCATGAGCAATTCAGCAGATTCTTTGAAAGTGATTAGGAAGCAACTCAGGCAGCCTATGATGCTCGAGACGAAGTTGCGGCTTATTTGTACAGCTGCATTAATGTATGCCCGCCTTTTTAAAAGATGGAAATGCCAATAACTATACAAAACTCGGGTCCATCTAAAAGTTTAGCAGTTACGAAAGCCAAACAGCTCCGATTGGAATGAGCAGATAGTTTATTAAAAGAATAAAATTTTATTTTAAATCCATGCGAACTAAAATTAAATTTCATCAACGCCTTGATTGTTTCACTGTCTTTTTTGTGTGCAACATAATAAATTATTTCAATGTCTTATCAATTGTGATTTTGAGTAAACCATTGCATAGCTCAAGTTAAAATTAAATCGCACTGATTTTATGGAGAGAGTCTTATCATATAAAAATATTTTGGCACCTTAACTTTTATACTCGTAATAATGTAGCACTGTTGCGACAGTGGCCAATTAGTAATAGTCAGCAATAAAATTTATTTATTTTTATATTTTTATTTTTACTTCTTTTCCTCCCTTTTTCGTTTTCTCTCTCTTTCGTTTTGCTTTTTTCCATTTAATAAATGTACAAATAAAGAATCCTTAAGCTTCTGTCAAGTACAGACATATGATGAAGAGGAATTTAATACTTTATTCGAGTATGAAGAAGAAAAACCGAAGAATTTAAAAGGGAAAAAATAAGTCCTACACTCTGAAGGATAATAAAAAAGTTCCCTTGCGGTTTTAGTGTAGTTCTGTATTTGATTTTAACAAATTGAAAATCAATAGAGGCTAACATTTATAGAAATTAAGATTTATGGTCGTGACTGTCTTTATAATTCTGATCCACACTGTTGACACTAGCTGAAGTAGAAGTAGTAGTAGTAGCAGTAGTACTAGTAGTAGAAGTAGTAGTAGTACTTGTAGTTGAGTGTTGCAAGCAATGTTCAATGACATGTTGCTTGTATGTTAAATGTTTATTTTGTGTTGCTGCTGTTGCTGCTTTTGTTATTGTTGTATTATTGTAGTTTTTTTTTCTTTCCATGGCATACGTTATTTATTTTTGTAATTGCATTTGTGTGTGTGTCTATGGGTGTGAGCATGTGAGCAAGTGGTAGTATGAGTGTTTTACAAGTAATTTATTTTTAATAAATATAAGCCCGACACCAACTGCTGGATTTATCTTAATGGTTCATCTGGGTGTATAAAAAGGCGCACATACTACACTAAATACTTCTACATCAACATTCTCCAGTACTGCCATTAGCCCATAGAGTCCTCCCATTGAGTCTTGCATTTGTAAACAGCAATACAAAGAGAAAAATGTACAACATCAGCAGGAAATTTATTAAATAAATACACTGCAAAACTATACTATAAAACATACATACATACATACATATGCATGTGTATATGTATATGTATGGCATATAAGGAGAATATTTATTTATTTTCCAAACACATCGTGCTGCTAATGCAAACACATGCTATAGTATGTGCGCATACCACCCCTGTCACAAAAGACACAGTATGTGGAAAAACCAAAAACAACAACAAGTGCATAAAGGATAACTTTTCTTTCTACAAAAAAAAGTAAATTACACTCGGGTAATTAATTGTCTACAAGAAGAAGATAGATGACGCCTCTGCGGACTATCTTTTGATTGCAACACATCATCTTGAGAAAGGCTGGGTTCTTGTCGAATGTATTTCTTTTTGAAATATTTCATAATGATCCACACTAGTTCCTGGTTGTAGCAGATCAATTAGCTTATTGTATAAAATTCTTTATTCGCATTTTGTTGTCCCAATCCATAACATACCATACATACATACATAATTGGTCATTAGAATCCTTCAGTCAGGATTATAAGCTAGCTTCTCACACCACTTACAGTCAGTGTGTTAACTTTATATATGAGTGAAGGGATGTACAGTTTTAAAGTCGACTCCGAAACGACAGATTTTTTGAGAAACTTTTCATGGCAATTTTATTTACTCTTAGAGTTTTTGCCAGAAATCTGCTGAGAGGAAGACTTGGAGTTTGAATCGGGGCCTTACGTCTAATAAGTCAACACACTACCTGCTAGACTACGGCGACTTCATAATATACAAGTTTTAATATTATTTTGTCTGGGCCCATATACTTCATAAATAACTCTTGGCTTTTCCGTTATTGCCTTTTCTGAGAAGCCTTTTCTTGAGCTCAGAAATTTGTAATGTCGCTGGTTGTACGGGATAACACGGCCATTAGTATGAAGGCGAATTGATATTATTCTGTACAAAATCAACATTAAAGTATTCTTAGTTTAGTTAATCTAGAGAAATGTACGTTACACTATTTATTTTTTAATTATTAAAGCATTTTCATCGATGGTTGTTATGACGCCATTATCAGCCAATGTCTTCTATTTTCCGTTGGTTGCATATGGTTGCCTTAAGGATTCTCCATCTTGTTTTCTGCTTTCTGTTTTTTTTTGTTTCAATGACACTAAGTGGGTAATTGGTTTATTGTAGGAGGGCTAGAATGATAATTCGATTGACATTGAATTGCTTGTTGTGGTGTTGAGAAATCTTGCTTATTGAGTTCTATTCTTGGCAAAGTGGTGACATTCTATGAAGTTAATTGATTATTCCTTCAGTGTAGTGGTGGTGAAGAAGTCGTCGTAGTCTAGTAGGTAGTGTGTTTTCTTATTAGACGTAAAGCCCGGGTTCGTATCCCAGGTCAGACATCAAAACGAAATATAAAAAAAATATTTCTTCGGCGTAAATAAACCTGCCATGAAAAAGTTTCTCAAAAATCTGTCGTTCGGAGTCGACTTTAAAACTGTAGGTCCCGCCACTCACGTATAAAAATGCACACAACATGAGTGGGGTGAGAAGCTAGGCCGTAATCCTGACTGAAGGGTTGTAATGGTATGTATGTATGTAGTTCAGGTCTTTTAATTTTTTTTTAATTTGAAAAACTATGATGTCTTTAGGTGTATTCGAACTTAGTATCCTTGGAGTTGTTGTCTTAGACTTTAAACACAAAACCACGCTTGCATAGAACAAATAAAAAGAAATTGAATTTTAATTTTGATAAGAATTTAAACGTACTTTGTTTCAAAAGGAGTCCACGATTTAAATTTAAAACTTCACAAATATTTTGTTTTCAATTGCATATAAAACAGAACAGGCCACTCACTCACGAGTGTTGATTTAAGTTCGCACAGTGTTATAAGATTGCCTCTTCAATGTATTCAACCATTCGGCACTTATCTGCAAAGATTGTTGGACAGTCCATTTAAGAATATTCTCTGAGTGTCTCGCAATTATTTACTTCATTGACAACTGCCTGGCATGTCTGTTGGGTATTACACTTTTTGTTATCTGCGAGTATACATATCTGTATTCTGGCATGCTTTATTGGGCTATAAATGTGCTTAAATTATTTATGAACACAGATAGTTCTGGTAAATCGTTTAAGTAGTTATACTTAAGCATACCAGAGACGCTATTTGTATACATACATAATTGGTCATTACAATCCATCAGTCAGGATTACTTACGAACTAGCTTCTCACACCACTGTTAAATTCCATACATGAGTGGTGCAACTACAGTTTAAAGTCGATTCAGAACGACAGATTTTTGAAAAAGTTTTTCATGGCAATTTTTTTTCACCCATAGAGTTTTTGCTAGAAATCTGTTGAAAGAAAGTAGCTAAAAAAATATTGTTTCATATTTCTTTCTGTTGGAGATGTGTGACCAGGGGTTTGTACGGAGGCCTCATATCTAATTGGCCAACATACTACCTATTAGACTACGGCGGCTTCAGGAGGTTAAATACCTTGATATCGTTTTAGACTAAATGTTGAAAGCTTAATATCAGGGGTAACTTTAGCATTCTAAAGTAATGTAAGCAAAAATTGTGTCTTCCGATAGGCTTGTAGCTCTGATATAATAAATCCTAGACAGTATTGTATGATCTATGTTGCATACTTGCGTTTTTGTAACTGTCTACCCCAGTTGAGTAAACAAATCGATTTACTGACCACTCACAATCGACTTTCGCTCTTTCGAATTTCTGGTAATATTGTCTATTCAAACGTCTGGACAGCTGTGGGGATTTATAATTATTTTGACATTAAGGCTGGCCGAAATTCACCGCTTTAGTTATTAAAAGGTTCTCTGTCTTTTGGCCAAAAAATGTTCCAAAGGAATGGAATACATACATATGTAACTATAAATTGTTTTCCATCTCTTTTTGTCAGTCAAATTCCAGAAATTTTAATTCATCATTTGATACCCATTTTCAGTTTTTTACTGTTGTTCGTTGAGCTCTTGCAGCAATAAGGAATGTTGTTGAAAGCTTAGGAAAACATTTATAGCACCATGCATAGGGATTCAATAACAGAAATTCGGGGAAAAAAATAAATATGGGCCGTATACAACATTCATGCAACCAAATACAACAACAATTGGCATGTAAATTGAATTCAATATGTTTTTTGTGCTGATTGCTTGCAGCCTTATTCGTAGCAGGTTTACAACCAAGCCAATATCAACCACACTTTCAGCGTGTCCTTGTTAGCTACTAACAGATGCATGGCATGCAGGGAGTTAGTCGTTGTGGCATCATTGGCTTGGTTTAAAAAGAGAGAAAAAAAATTGATTGTAACGATAAATTGTTAGTGGCATAAACATCAGAGTTCAATTCTTTGTATTTGTTGTACGATTTTTTTTCTTTACCTTGTTTTTTTCTTCTTTCTTTTTATCTTTACACAGCCAGTAGTAGCCTTTGTAAAAGGGGAATGCAAAATATTGTAAAAAATACTGAGAATGGTAAAGAGAACATTTTTGTTTGTAAAAATAAAGAAATTGTTTCTTCTTGTTGCAATTTAAATTGAAATTTTTGAAAAACTAAAAAAAAAAATTACAAACAATTTTTTACAAGTTAAGTATGCTTGCTATACAATGAATAACTTTTAGAGGAATTCTATAGAACAGCATTTTCCTGTCAAATATTTTATGGAATGCTTCCACTTGATCCCACATTTTCCACTTTTCTCTTTCCAATTCATTGTAATGCATTAGCTAAAGTGTATGATGGCATGATGATGACAAGTAAAATAGAATTTTTTTTCAGATAAAAATAGATTTAAAAAAAAGAGAGAAAAATACTGTAGTTATTTGGTTTGCAATTGAATCCTTTCTCTCTCTCTCTCTCTCTCTCTTGACCTTTTTATTTCACTTTCGTTTTTTTTCCCATTTATTTTGTTTTAACTGAAGTGTCATCTAAAATATTTTTAGAATTCGATAACGTTTTTCTAGGTTTCGATTTCTATTTTTTCCCCCCAATGGAACTATTTGATTATGACGCTTTTAAAATATTTACATTTCTTTTGTTTAATTTCAGTTTTTTTTTCACCATTTTTTAGTTTAATTTTTTCAATAACATTTATTTGCTTATTTAAGAGAAATTCATTGAAATTTGAATTGTATTTGCATGTGATTTTAAAGATTTTAAAAATAGTACTCCATGCTTAGTTCATATTTGAATTTCATGGATTTCAAATTGTCATGTTTTTTTCCATATTTTTTCAAGGGCATAGTATTTGAAATTTTGACACACATCAGAATAAATATTAATTGTAAAGCATACAGAGGCCTTTAGTCTAGTAGATAATATGTTGGTTTATTAGACCTGAGGCCATGGTTCAAACCCCAGGTCAGACATCCCTAACAAAACAAACAAAAAAAAAATATGAAAAGAAATATTTCTTTGGGGACTTCCTCTCAGCAGATTTCTGGAAAAAACCCTGTGAGCAAATAAAAAATCTCAAAAATTTGTCGTTCGGACTTGACTTTAAACTGTAGATCCCGCCACTAATATATAAAATTAACACACACACGCTAAGTATCGTAAGACCGAAATGAAAATCACAAAGCATTTAACAATCTTTAGCATAATGGCCTAAGTCTCCGTAGTCTAGTAGATAGTGCATTGGCTTTTTAGACTAGAGGCCAAGGTTAAAATCTGAGCTTGGACATTTCGAACAAAACGATTGTGAAGTATGTCTTCTGGTAAAAACCGCCCTTTAACCAAGGAAGTCGTTCTGGTATCAGAGTGCTGTAATTATTTGCGATTGCTATGTTACGCCACCAACAGATTCCGCTTTAGGCTTGTATCTGTCCAATGTCATAAATATGTTTTATGTATACGATTTATGGCTGTGGTTAATCCATTTCCTCATTGCCGGGGGATGATGCGCCGTAAGTACCGTCTCAGGATCCACCTGTATGCCATCTTATCTGTGAAGTAACAACTGAAGTAACCACAATATAGTCGTATGCAGTGTGTTGTTAGATGCGAGTTTGCATTTCAAGCCACAGATCAGACATCTCGAACAAAACGAAATATGAAAAAAGTATCTCTTCGGTGTTAACCACACAACACCCGCCGCTACTGGGTTGCGTGCCAAAGTTGCATAGAGGGAAACGTAAAGGCGAAGGAACTGGCACTGGTCTGAGGAGAGACGATAGAGGGGATATATGTGCCTCTACTGGAATACTTTTCCAAATTTGAAAATGCATCATCAACAAACCGTTTACAGAAAGAGAACCAGGTAAATACTAGACTTCAACAAAACAACCGTTTGCATTAAAGTAAGAATTCTAACGGGAGACTGTGCTTTTGTTTTGCTGGCAAGATCGGTCTGCTCCATCAGGACGACAGCAAAAGCTACGATGATGTGGAGGAAACGAAATCGGTGCAACACCTTTTATGCGATTGCCCTGCACTTCAGGACAGAAGTCATTGGTTTTTGAGTGGCAGAACGTTTGAAGATCTGGGAATGGTGATGAACGTGCCACTAAGTGACTGGCCGGTTTCATGCGGAGCTCGGAGAGGTTCAAGCCCACTGCTAATGAATCATGACATGGAAGCTTACCTCACATTCTGTAACACAATGGGCCATATGGACATCGTGTGAACTTGTTTGTGAACGGCAAGCTACCCGCTAACCTAATCTAACCTAACCTCTACGGTGACTTCTTCAGTCTTCAGCAGTCTTCTGGCAAAAAGTCTGTGAGTAAATATAATTGGCATGAAAAGTTTCTTAAAATTCTGTCGTTCGAAGTTGACCTTAAATTGTAGGTTCTGCCACTCATGGACAAAATAAAGTCCTACAATATAGGTGCTGTGTTGAGCTAGGTTGTAATCTTTAATAAAGTGTTGTGGTGACCAATTAAGTAAGTGAGTAATTGAAAGCTGCTGAACGACTTACGATTTCGTATTAATTAAGGCAACTTTGTGAGTGCTTTTCAGCCGTTTACAGGCGGTGTGTTATAGGGAAGTATTTTATATTGAGAAACAGTAACAGGATATGATAGAAGTTGTCCTCATTTACATTTTCCTTTTGACACTGATTCACAAAGTGAACTTGCCTGTTAACAGCAATCTATCCGCTAATCTAACCGAACCTAGAACAGTGACAGAAAAAGTCTTTAGAACGGCAATCAAACTGGTGAGTGTAGTGCCTAATATAAGCGCTCCAAGTCATAACACAAAGCGAGTAATTGCTTCTTTGGTATGTCCAAATCAAATGCAACTAATCATGATGCCGCATGCTATTGCGAAGATCAGAAAACTTCAATACATGTAATCTGCGTGTATCGTTAGTCATCTACAGTGTGGCTATCTTTGAAACGGGAGAGTTAACTTTTACAGCAGCATGCAAAATTAAAGTTTAAATTATTAAAAAAATTCAAAATATGTAAATGAATTTAAAAATGAATTTAAGAAACAAATTTAAGAAACAAATTTAAAAATACAATTCACAGCCTTTTTAATGCTTTAAAATGAGCTAAATTTTACCTCTTTTTTAAAAACAATAAAAACAAAAAAAATTATTTTTCTTTTTAATTTACTAACGATAGACCACAAGAAAACTTTGCAAACGATACCCTACGGAAATATTGGAAATTATGAATAATTGTGTCAGCACATAGTGGCAAAAAATTGAATTAAAAATTTACTATTAACGTTAATCATTTAATTGTTTTAATTAATTGTTTCAATTAAATTTATATATTTATTGCTGGAGAAACCGTATGTTCTTCTATGTTCTATGCTCTATGTATGTATAAGTATGTAATTTGTTTTTATTATTTTGTTTTTAATAATAAATTATTATTAGAAGGATTATTTTAAAAATAATTTTGTTTTTTCGTTTGTTTTTGGTTTCATTTTACAAAATCTAAGCAAACAATAACAAAATCTAACGTCTTAAATGATACATGTTATAACCCATGGGTGTGCTGCCCATAGCACGTTCAGTTGCCTTCTCGATACTGGCATGAACGCACCGATAGCAGCACACATAGGCCAAACATCACTTGAAGAGTATACGACGAAATGCTCGCCGAAAGTCCTTGTTGAAGATCGTATAAATGGCCGGATTCAGAGCCGAATTCATATAGCCGAGCCAAAATGCAATGGCAAATGCTGAATCCGGTATGTGACAATGGGTGGAGCACGCTGGCATTAGAATGTAGAGAAAAAAGAATGGCAGCCAACAGGCAATGAAGGAGCCCATTATGAGACCCAATATCAGTGTGGCACGTTTCTCTTTTTTGCGTGCTATACGGCGTTTTTCCTTCTCGGGATCACGGGGTTTTTGTACTTTTGGTATGGCAGGTTCTAGTTCGGCTTTGACAATCTCTTGCTTCGGCACATCCTTGACGGCTACCGCTTTGGGCTCATTTTGTCGGCGATTATTGGACTTGCGACCAAATATTGGCTGACATAAACGAAATTTTAATGGTTTTACCACAGCACAACGGCTTACAACTCCAGAATCTGAACTTGATGGATCAAATTCACTTACCATATCGGGATCGACGCCTACGGATAAGGCGCGACATCGTCCAGCCAGTGGTGATACCTTCAGTTCGTTCGTATTGGAAGCGCTAAGTGTAGCTGTTGGCGTCAACGTTGCCGTTGCCGCAGTTGTTGCCGTTGTCGTCGTTATGCTGCCATTGTTGTTATTTAAAGCAATTGCTGTCGTTGTTGTCGTTGTGCTGTTATTATTGGCAGCCATCGTTGGTGGCACGGTCACATTCAACGTCCCATGACCCGTTGTTGTTATTGTACTCACTTTTAATGTTTCTTTACAGTTTGCTGATGCACTTAAATTACTATTGACTACGGTGTCTACATTATTGGCGGGCAAGAGGCCCACATTGCTACTACAACTACTGTTTGGATAGACTAGGGGATGCGGTTCCATTTCCGCTGCTTCGGAGGTGGAAATATCGGATGCTAAATCGCAGGTTACCGTTGGTATTTGCATGGGTAATACTCCGGCACTATTCGGTGGTGTTTCGATTGTGGCTATTTGATGTTGTTGGTGTTTTTGTAGTGCCCCCGCACTCGAGGATGGCATTGGTATGGTACCTTTTTTATTGGCGGTGGTAAAGCTGGTAACCTGAAACAAAGCAGAAGATGGAAAATTAAAAATTTAAATTTCTGAAAATTAAAAAACAATTTTTTTTAAATAAAGTTTATCGACTATAGTTTAGCAATCATTCTTATTCGATTGGCTGAGACATAGTAACATTAGCATTAGTAGCAGTTATTTTTTTAAAATAGTTTTAAAAAGTTATGTTGGCTGCCTCAAAACTAATGATAGGTCTACGAACTGATGTGTTATATTTAGTGAGAAATAGTAGCCATCAGGCATTATACGATAAGACACGGTAATCTAGTCTAACAAGTTGCAATTTGTTCTCTATATTCCGTGGATTATCACTCATATGAGTACAATAGTGTATGAATTTTATTGTGCTGCTGTAAAAAATATTCTGTGGTTTAACATTAATTTTAAATATGCATGTTATGCACCTGCAATGTCTGTCAGTCTGTCTGGCCATACATGCATGCCTATACGTAATTTGTCGAGTTATTTTTGCAATTATTTTTATCATTTTATAATATAGACTTGTACTTATACATATACATATGTACATGCACACATGTGTAAATCGGTAATTATATATATATGTGTGAGTATTGTAATCTATCAATGGCAGTCAGTCATTTCAGCGTACAGGATATCAGTCAAATAGTATTTACAGCTGTCGGGATACAATATTTTATGGCATGATGTGTAATAAACTGTTCGCGATATCAGTATGAATATTGTATAAGTATTGAAGGGCAAATTGCTTTTTACAAAAACGATAAAGAAATGTGAATTAATATGCATGCATGTACATACTTACATATATACGCACATGTATTGTGTAAATATCTGTTTACATGTTTTCTTTTATTTTTTTAAATAAGATTGATTTGTAAGCGATTAAAAGTATTCCACTTAGAAAATTTAAATTTTTTCTCACATTTCATTTATAATTATTGCATCAGAAGAATTTGGTTTAATTTACGAATTTATAATGCCCTCTATTAAATCTGACAACATGTTGCCGAGCGTTTTTTTTAGATACAAACTATTCTACGGTGTTCGGTACAGGGAAGCTACGAACTTCTGGGTCACAGTAGCCTTTTGCTGGCAGTCTGAGAGCCATAAGTTTTTTGATTTACTGGGCTTCAAGTCGCCGTAGTCTCGTAGGTAGTGTGTTGGCTTATTAGACGTAAAGACAATGTTCGGGCCCCATGCCAGACATCAAGACAAAATACAAAAAGTATTTCTTCGGCGACTTCCTCTCAGCAGATTTCTGGCAAAAACTCTGAAAGTGAATAAAATTGCCATTAAAAAGTTTCTCAAAAATCTGTCGTTCGGATTCGACTTTAAACTGTAGGTCCTACCACTCATGTATGAAATTAACACACACAACATAAGTGGTGTGAGAAGCCAGTTCGTAATCCTGACTGAAGAGTTGTAATTTCCTGATACAATCGCATCTAATGCGTTAATTTTATACATGACTGGCGAGACCTACAGTTTAAAGACGACCCGGACTACAGATTTTTGAGAAACACTTCATGACAATTTTATTTGCTCCTAGAGGTTTTGCCAGAAATCTGCTTAGAGGCAGTCGCCGGAGAAATATTTTTTCATATTTTCGTTTTGACGTCTGACCTGGGCTTTGAACCGTGGCCTTACGTCTAATAAACTTACTAGGCTACGGCGACTATTTGCTATAATTAAGGCGTTGTTTATTATTATCATGCTTTAGTTTTTTTAGAGAACATAGGAGTATTACGAAGCATTTTTATTTCCATCATTTTGTTCGTTTGCACTTATCCTTCTTTGGATCTTTGAATTCTACAGCCCACCTATTCGTGAAAACGTTTTAATTTAAATGAATAAAAAGTACATCAGGACGTTTGTCCTGCCGATAGTCTTCGGCGAGTGCAATTTTCCTTTCCTTATTTTACTGGAATTTTTTTTCTTTTGTGAAATAAGCCTCCTACCATTTCATTTTGAGCAAAAATCAATTAACTTTTCTATAGGTTTTCTAAACTCATTGACTTCCTGGTGGTGTTGCTGCATCATTATCCAACCGAAGATTATTTTCCATTTCGTACGCAAAAACTCATTTTAAAAAACTCAACATGGGAAAAGCTGTTGAGTAAATACTTCAGTTAGCTCTTCAAACGAGCGAAATGAAAGTCGAGTGGAAAAAAGGATTTTTTTTCTATTTTTATTTTTAAATTTTCCATTTTAAGCTACAATCTCACTGAAAGCAAATAAAGGAACTTTTATATGGGAATTTTGTAGAAAAAAAAACGTGACTTGATAAATGTGAATGAAATTTACTTAAAAAAAAGGAATCCAATAACAATTTCTGCAGTTAGAAAAACAATTAAAAAAAGTAAAAAACATCTATTAAGTAAGGACTCGTTTTTTTTTGATTGTTTGTTAAAACACAAATCATGTATTAATTTTGCTTAAATAGTGAATTTAAATTTGCAAGGGAAACTAAAAGAGCAGGGCAATTGGCTTTGCAATAAGAGCTATTGAAGGAGATTATATTGTAATATAAGGTGCAGTAAAAAGTAGTCTAATCCTTCTCGAATATCTAACACTAGTAATACACATTATAAAAATGCGATTAAATCAGGAAATTACAACCCTTTAGTCAGGATTAACATGTAGCTTCTCACATCACCCAGGTTGTGTATGTTAATTTTATCCATATATGGTGGGACCTACAGTTTAATGTCGAATTCGAACGGCAGATTTTTAAGAAATTTTTTTATGGCAATTTTGTTTCGCTCTCAGAATTTTTGCCAGAAGGCCGCTGAAAGGAATTAGCCGAAGATAAAAAGTCAGGATTGCCACCTAGCTTCCCACACCACTTATGTTTTGTGCGTTAATTTTATACATGAGTGGCGGGACCTACGTAGTTTAAAGACGACTCCGAACGACAGATTTTTGAGAAACTCTTCATGGAAATTTTATTAACTTTCAGAGTTTTTGCCAGAAGTCTGCTGAGAGAAAGTTGCCGAAGTAATATTTTTTTAATATTTTCGTTTTGATGTCTGACCTGGGGTTTGAACCGTGGCCTTACGTCTCATAAGCCGACACACTACCTACTAGATTACGGCGACTACTAGCCAAAGATATACTTTTTTATATTACATTATGATGTTCGAGACGCCTGAGCTAGGGTTTGAACCACGAGCTCTCGTCTAATAAGCCAACTACTTCGACTACAAATTTTGTGATTTCTTGTTTTAATATAGTGTGAGCGCAAGTCAAAATTGAATATCCATAAGAATAATATTTAAAAATGCTATTACGTCAGCTGCAGTCGCCATAGCCTAGTAGGTGGTGTGGTAGACGTGAGGCCATGGTTCAAACTTTAACTCCAATAAAACGAAATATGAAAAAATATTTCTTCGGCGACTTTCTTTCAGCAAATTCAGGCAAAACTAAGAATATTTAAAATTGTAATGACCAATTATGTATACATATATGTATGTATACGCACTTCAGGAGACTTCAGGCGAAGAACCTGGTTGGTTAAATCAAATTTGCGAAGGACTTTGAACGTTAATAACTTCAACTCATATTCTAAGCAGATGATATATCGACAAGCGAAATGATAGTTAAAGCCAGAATTGAGCTTCAGTCAGTGAGATAACTTGACAGAAAATCGTTTATTAAGAGCTAAACTCGTATTTCCAAAGTCTTAATTCAGCTCATACAGCTTGGCTTTCTAGAAACAACAATTGTCCTTAAGATAGCAAATGCCTTCAGTCCTTATAAAGCCAGGCTAACAAATGGATGACAATCCAACTAATATTATGACTGTCTGAACTTAGTAGCAATTGATAAAGTGGCTTTAATAGGGTGTCTAATGTTTTAACAAACTTGGACAAGTGATTCTATATACCATCAATAAGGTAACAACTTACGAAAGACATATTTTCCATTTGACCTGCTTGGAATTATCCCAATTAGGTTAAATGAAGAATTCAATATTTTGCATAAACAATGGATTTCTTTTTACTCTACCTTTTATAAAATATACTTGTCTGTTGGAAAAAATGTATGTTTCTGAATATTTGACTTAGTATGTGCAATAGAGTAAGAAGAAGTAGGCTCTGTGTACGTGCTTAGTTGCATCAGTTTAGTGTAGCCTATAGCTTGAGTGTTAATGTGAATTCAATGACAACATTTGTTACAAATACCACAAGCAATTAACGCTATACAAACAATATGTCACAATCTCATAGGAGACGAGGAGCATACCTTTGCGAACATACATACATATCTACCTATACGTACGTATGTATATGCATAAGCAACAGGGGCATTTTAGTAGTAAGGAAAAAGAGTAAATATCGTTATTATCTCAAAAGTAATCTCATAAATATAGTTATTAATGCATTATAGAGTAACTGGGTGCAAAACTGAGTACATACGCCAAGCCTTTCACCGAATGCAGGAAAACAGCCCAGATAAGAAGGCCATACGAACCACTGAACACATGATAAATAAATAAAACAGGAAAATATATTTAAAATTGTTTAAATCCTTCCGAATTATACTTATACCCCTCACCAATAATCATCGTTTGCTATCCGTTAGCAAAAGTTGCCATTTCAAATGTACATGAACAAATATACGTAATAATACAACGATAATTTTAAATGTGTGTGTGTGAATGAATATACATCTGTGTGTGTGCGTGCCTGTCTGCTAGCTAACTATACTATACATTTGTCGTTGTATTGAAAATATGCATTAGTGTGTATGTGTGTGTATGCAATTGTGTTTATAATCATGCGGTAGATTGAGTAGTTCAAACGTATCCACCAGTAGACAAATATTTGCAAATCGCAAATGGCAAAGGGCAAATGAAAGACGGCATAAATGCACGAATTTAAAATGCCCAAAATTTAATCAACCATTATGGATATGCATTGGCCAGCCATCGTATAAATTGTGTGATTATTTATGTATGTTTGAAAGGGTTTGAATTTGCAAATGTTTGTATTGAAAACATTTAAAACATTTTAAAAAAATTTTAATTAAATTTCAGGATTTTCATAATAATGCAATGAAAATATTGGAAAATTTTAAAAATTTATATGTTTTTTGTTGTTGTTGTTGTGTTTTTTAAATAAATTAAAAGATGGCACTAACGGCGGCATTAATTAAAAAAAAAGAAAACAAATGTTTTGTAATAATCCCCAGCCTTCCGGTTAAACTTATAAAATCTGTCCTTGGGGGCAGACGCCCAATTGAAAGTTCATGGACAAAAAAATGGACATTGCTTGGGTGGTAAGTAAGCAATCTGACCACAACACCGAGAAGGAGATTTCGAGGGGCAATAAGCGTTCGTGTTTTCAAAATTTAAACCTTAACAAGGAAATGTGCAAATGTGAATGAAATATTTACTGTGAGTGATAAATCAGTGCCCAGTATTAACATTCTAAAAAATATTGCAAGTAAATGAAGCCCGAGGCAACACAAGAACCTGTTCATTTATGAACTCCACTTTAGCATTTAGGCTGATGTCCCACCAATGACGGATACAAATTTTTATGGTTGCAATTATGATTTGTCTGTCCCTGTATATTATTTAGTGGCCAATGGATTGCTACGAAACATAAGATTCATTGCTAAGCTAATTCGCCTATCAATAGATACGTAATCTAAAGTACTGTGTGGCATGTGGCAGGGCGCTATGGAATTTACGTATCAACTAAGTTTGCAAAATTAAACGCAGCAATATCTAAGGCAACAGAAATAGAGAATGCGCGTTTTAAGTGTAAGCTCACATGTCTTCTTCTGTTTCCTTATAAATTCCATTTTACGGCAATTCAGTAATATTGTCTTCTAAGGATATGACCGATCCGTCTCTACATCTTTCACCAGAGCCTCTGATTGTATATAGTTGGCGGCCAGAAAACAAAAATGATTTTATATATACGAACGCTTGTAACTTTTGCATATCACTGGCGGCAACGTTATGCGTTTCGCAGTACAATGGGCCAATTCGACCTCCGGGTACTGTACTTGTCTTAATTAAGTGCACGTCCTCTAACCTATGAGTTTTGCAAACTTCCGAGAGATGATGGACTTCAAAGCGTTTTAAGTCAACCAAATGTCTACCGTGTTTTTCGTAAATGACTGGCAAAATTCTTGCCCAATTTTCCGTTTATAGATATGATGCTAGCAATATAATGATGTCCTCTATTTCTTTTATACCTTTTACAAATCGCTCGTGGAGTTTTCATCTTTACTACACTAATCTCCAGATCAGTTGTCTCCACTGCCAACGGTAAACTTTGTAAATTCGATGAAACATTAAAAGAACAATGTGCCAAAGGACACACTCTTGCTGAAAGTTTTTCCAAGTATCATATCCACAACTATGTTAAATATCAATGAGTAGTTTGTCATTCAATTGTGCGCACTAAGTTGTGGAACGGGCTGTCAACAAGTTGTACGAGCTTGCAAGGGATTGTCTTACAAAACAGTGACTTACAGATGAAACCGTCACTCAGTTTGTTAGAGGTTTCCTCAAAGTTTATAAAACATGGATACAGTGCTCAACGACAGTGCCACAATATCAAGCAAGCTGTTTATATGGTGGACGATAGACTTATAAGGTCGGAATGCTTGTTGTCGCCTTAAAGCTGTTGTCAGCGCAAGTTACTAGGATCTGTTTATAATAAGGACCTCAAACAGTTCATTGGGCAAATCTTCGTTTTCCCAATCCAGAAAGTTCAGGTGGTTGGGAGTATTATTTGAGCACTTTATATTGGTTTGCTGCAACTAAATCGATTTGTACACATGATTCTTTTAAGATTTTTGATTGAACTTGCGACAACCATCATATTGAATCAATTTGCGAGTCATACTCATGCGATCCAAATTAGGTTGGTCATCTGTCAAAAGAGTCTGTCGTAAAAGTCACCGTAGTCTAGTAGGTAGAGTGTTGGCTTATAAGAAGTGAGGCTACGGCTCACATCCCAGGTCATATATTTCTTCGGCGCCTTCCTCTCAGCATAATCCTAGCAAAATCTCTGAAAATAAATAAAATTGCCATGAAGAGTTTCTCAAAAATTTGTCGTTCGAAGTCGTCTTTAAACTGTAGGTCCAGCCACTCATGTATAAAATGAAATCACACAACGTAAGTTGTATGAAAGAAACTAGGTCGTTATCCTGATTAAGGGGCTGTAATGACCAATTATGTATGTATGTATGTATGTATGTATGTATGTATGTATGTATGTATGTATGTATGTATGTATGTATGTATGTATGTATGTATGTATGTATGTATGTATGTATGTATGTACGTACGTATATATGTATCTGTCGAAAGAAACAGGATGTAGTGCCCTATCCTAACTTCAACTTGTTGTTTCTCAGTTGTCGCTATTAGACCCATTTAGGTGCCTTTGCTAGGCTTTAGTGGTACTATTGAGTTTGTATGTTCTTGCTGATGTTGTCTGCTGAAGTCTCGGCAGACACTACGCTTCAAGCCTTTATCCAATTCGTAATATACATACATATGTAGTTGTAATTCAATTTAATTTAAGGTCTTTAGTTATTCTGCTTTAAAGAATGTATGAAGTTGTTTTGCTAAGCTGATGATCATTTCCTGATTTGTTTTATTCCAGTTTTAAATACGAAATTGAAAAAGAACAAAATTTTGATAATATTCACTAAGAAACCTAAGGTAAGCATAAAAGTTCAATGAAGATTTATTGACTTCTCAAGTGCACTCAATACTACACCCAAATGTGTATACCGATGTGTGTGTGTTTTTTTTAATTACTTAAGACAACATAAAAACAACAACAATAACTTCTATTGTCTAATTTATAAAATTTAAAAAAGTTTTTGTTTTCTACATTGTTTTACTTTTATTTCTTGCATGTTTTTTTTCTTGTTTTCTTCATTCAATAAAAATGCCATAAAGAATGCCAAGAACAATGCAGCCAACTAGGGGAAGTAAAATGTATCCTCATCATATCCATTATGACGAGCAGCATCATCATAATGATCATTATCATCAATCAATGTAATCATTATCATGAGCAACATTGCTTTCATGTGTAACGACCACCACTTTTTATGATTCAAAATAGACACTTGAAAAGTGTAAAACTGTTTTCAACAATTCATTGTTTTGTTTTGTTTTGTGTTTTATTGTTGTTGTTTTTGTTTTGGATTTTTGTTTGTGGCCATTGCCACAAGAGAGAGGATGATGGCCAAATTGTTGCTGGTGGTGATAGTACGGATGATGGTGCTGGTCATTGTTGTAAAATTTCAAGACTATAAAAATGTACAACAACAATCGATTCATTTTCCATTTCAAATGCTTTCCTTTCATTTCATTCTTCATCGGTTTACAATTGCAGGAAAATAGGAAAAGCAGACAAAAAGGAAAACAGAACAAAAAATGAAAAGAAAATAAAAGAACGAAACAAAAATCTGAAGCCAGCAATACTGAAGAAAATTGGAATGAATGAGGGAACGTTAAGTTGTTGACAACAACACCAATAACAAACAAATAAAGAAAAAACTATCTCAACTACTTTGTTCCATTTCAAATACTTCTGTCTTCCGTTTCTATTTTTTTCCACTCTTTCTTCTTTTCTTTTTGATTTTACCCTACGTTAGCAGTTGCGTTAAGAAAACGTTTACTTGCTGTTGATAGTTTTACAGTTTTAAATACTTAGGGCCATTATTACAACTTGCCGTTAACTAAAGGGAGGATTTCAACGCGCAGATAACTTGATTTTCATTATTATGAGTACACAATAAGATAAAAGTGAGTGTTAAGCTACCTATCTTTAACTTTTAAAGTTCACTTTATCTTTGAAAGTATATTCAAGTATAAACAAAATAAGCAAATACAATAAAAAAGAGGCCCTTCGTTGCCAATGCGATTGAAAAAAACTTGTTTAATTGAGCAGTTTTATCGACATTGCTCCGGCACTACCATATTTTTGGAAAAGTTAACTTTTTACTTTATCTGTAGGTTGTAATAATGAAAATTAGTTAAAGGTGACTTTAAAGTTCTCTTTAGCTAAAGTTACCTTTAACTAAGCCCAACTTTAACGACAAGTTGTTATAATGGCCCATAGTCTTGTAAGAGAGGTTAATAATAACGTTGAAATGGAATGAAATGTATTGGATTATTAGTAGGAGGTACTGAAGTACGGCGGCCTAACGATATATTGTTTAGGTTACCTTTTATCCTGACAAACTTCAGAATGCTGTGTAATGTCAGTAAGGATAACTCCATGAATAAACATTGGACATTGCTTTCGCACTACACAGATCTAAAGTATGTGTTCAAGTGGTCATTTCCTTTTCACAGAATCTATTCCTTACAAATGTTTTTTTGAATATCCAATGCTCAGACAGTCTGTCTGTGGTTAGCTTGAAATCCCTTGGTGCTATAATCATACAATAAAATTATCGTCAGGTTTCTTTCTGTCTTTCCTTTCGAAGAGTAGAGCTTTTCACAGTTTTCTTCTCACTCTATAGAAAGATTTTGCCCACGTCAGGGGGCAAGCTCATACTCCTACTCATTGCTTTTAAATCTTACTTGACCTGGCAAAGGGTAAACTTGTTTGTCCTCTCTATCTGACTAATCTCGAGAGGACCTAAGGAACTAAGTGCTCAGTTACTGGCTTGGCTTTTTGCACAGTTACTGTGTCATCAGTTAAATTTTCTATGTCACTCTGAAGCAATTGAGTTGAACACTTCGAAGGATATCCCCACGACAGATGAGTTGAAGGTGGCGATCGGTTTCAGCTTCTTTCAAGCCGATATACATATATATCTGCCGATTTATTTTATTTATTATTTTGCGTTCTCGTTAAATGAATACCGTGTTCTCTGCATACATTTGCCAGTTGCATTAATCAAGTACTGAGATAAGGAGGTAATTGATCTACTGTAGTAGGCCCCACGGTTGACGGCAGCTGTATGAGGCGTTCCCTAGAAATAACTTACTCTGCGAAAGGTACGGCGCATAGTGTTGACAAATTTTCCGTTGATTCGCTCCTATTCAGTTTCAAGTACAAATTGGTATCTTGTGCGTACTTTCTTAACTTCTTTCAGTTCAGCTGAGTTATGTCTGGCATAGTGTCATCCCTAAAACATGGGCAATGTGTTCTCCGCAAGTCCTGCAATCATTATTTTTCAATACGTTAATACGGTTCAGGTATACATGTCTCCGCTTTACATCCTCGTGGACATGTTCAATAGCGTACTCCATTCGCCCTTATTTGGTTTTTATAGGATCGCCTCAAAGTATTTTTGTAATTCTTCCTACAGTGTTCTTATTCCACAATAGTCGATGTGACGTTTCCGCTCATTTTACCAGCTTAGCCTTTAATGCACTGAAAGGCATTGGCTTACCCAAGCTCATGGCAGGTAATACTCTTTCTGTTAGTCGGAATATTCGCTTCCTTATATCCAAACACTCCATGATGATTAGGAACCCATATAATACGTTCCGTTCTGTTCCGTACCTGGAGTAATTGTTAACCATCTGTTTACACTTCAGAGACGGTCTTTGTCCGGTAATCATGGATGTTGTTGCCCTAATTGTCATTTGACTATCCGTAAAGATATTTAAATTCCCGTACGTCAAGTTTAACAAATGATTACTAGCCTAGAATAAACGGGCTTTTCTACACGGACGTACCTCTGCTTATAAAACCGTATTATGGTCCGGCAATCGGAGGCAAAGTATGGTTTCTGGTTCTTACATGTAGAGGACCAGTCTGGTTTTAAATGAGTAAATCTGACATGAGTGAATATAGAACGCCAACGGTAGAAAAGAGTGTAGTCAGGTAGAAGTGGCTCAAGGTCCCCTCAAGGAGTTATAAGCGGACATACTTCGACTACACAAAGGGCCCATTGTGATACCACAGATGCCCATTTGCCTTAGTCCAGGAATCACTCGGAGCTTTCGATGAAGCGACTTAGACTGCCATGTTCATCTAGATTCTCTATACAGCATTCAGGTGTCTCTTTCTCCTTCGACAAAGTGCTGGACCGGTACACAGTAGGTGAAGAACAGTGTAATGCTTCTCCTCATCTTCACTGATTCTACAGAAATCATTTGCAAGGTGTCTGAGACCAATGCGCCTGGCATGCGTTCCTATAATGCAGAGCCCAATAACTATGCCGACAACAGTGCTGAGCCTGCATCTCGGGAGAAAACTCTCTTGAAAAAAAAAATATTCAGTACAAGGTATAGCGGCACTGCAGCCACTATTAGCTCACCACAATATGCCATTTTCTTTTCGTTTCTTCCTACTTCCTAGTATTCCTGTTAAGTTGGCAAAAAAGAATTCTTTTCACAAAGAAAATCAAAATAAAAAACGAAATGAAAGAAACTACAAAAAAAGAGGAAAGTTTTTGATTAAAGGAGATTGCGATAAATTGATTAAAAGTTTTATTTTCTTTCGTTTCTTTCATTGATTTTCTTTCCAACTCTTTTTGTTATTTTTGCTACGGCCGGTTTGATGACTCTTTGTTAATGCAACTGAACTGAAATGCCAACAGAATGTGTACTGGGGTACGCTACTAGAAAGAGATTTAAAAGTTAGTGGTCAAGTCGGGTACAATAATGTCACTTAAGAATTTTTTTTTTATACTGAAATAGAGGTAGGAGGAGGTGATTGCAAGAAATAAACTGAATGCCTGAATAGAAAATAAAAAGAAAGAAAAAAAAAGGAAAACTTTTATTCCATAGTTAAAGGAAATGGAAAGTTGGAACAAAAGCTGTACTCTGGGTAAACATATGTGTTCACACAAATATCTGTACATTTTGATGTAAAAAAAGAAAAGAAAAAAATTTAAAATTTAAGATGTTTGAACAAAAAACCTCTTATATTTTAAGACAATTAAAGCTTTCCACAGAGAGCAAAATAATAATGCGATTCCATTTCCAGAAATGTAAGGTGAACCTAAAACTTCATGGCACGTGTTTAACTTGAACTCTTAATATCTAAGTTTTATTTTCATATACTTTCACTTTTTTTAATTTTCTTGTAATATCTAATGGCTCCTTTATTGTTTATGAAAAATTTGTTGGGGTCTTTATTTTCCTTTTTATTCAAAAATTTCTGATACTTAAGTATTCCTTGAGAAAAAACACTTAAAAATTAACAAAAAAAAAGAAGAAAAAAACAGAAATGAAAGAAAAAGAACTGAATTACTTTTACTCACCTGTTCGTTGTTTGTTTTGCGCGGATGTTTTTTAATGCCGCGTCTCGCACGCGCTTTAGCGGCAAAATAGATTCGTATGTAAACGAAAACCATTATACAGCTGGGTATGTAAAATGAACCCAATGCTGAATACAATACATAGCCAATATCTTCGCTAAGCTATAAAAGTTGTGGCCAATGGCGGAAGCGTGAAAAGAAAAGTGGAAGGAAAAGAAGAAGAAAAGAAAAAAATTCGTTTTTAAGTGAAATGTTATTAAAATTTATTTCATAAATATTAGATGAGATTTTTCTTCTTAAACTCCAAAGACGTTTTCTTACTTTCTTATTTTTTAATGTAAAAACTCTAAAAAATGGACACATACATGGATTTTGGATAATAATAATTAAAGGAAAGGAAACATTATGTGAGAATTATTATCATAAGCCGTTGACATAAATATCATTTGTTTTAGGGCAACTTTCCGTGATAACAGTTTTCAAAATCATGCACAAAATATTGGGTTGTTCGGATAATATCAATCAAGTGGTCATAAACTGTTGAATTTGATAAATTTAACCTCAATCCGATCTCACATGTTGTTATTCGCCGGTTCGCATCAACTAATGCCTTTTTTGCGTCTATACAGTTTTAACCGGCCTTCCCGAACGTGGTGCATCTTCGACATCAAAATTGCCGCATTTAAATTTAGCGAACCAGTTCTGGCACTGGCGTACTGTCCACACATCTTCTCCATACATATCGGCCAATTTCTTTCTGGCTTGAACAGCATTTTTACCCTTTCTGTAGTAGAACAGTAAGATATATCGAAAATGCTGCTCATCGCTCTCCATATTTAAAAGGCAACCAACCAAAAACCACTACGTAGAATTAATTGGAATTTTTCACACACAAGCCTTGCTATATTAGTTCCCAAAGCATACAAAAATTACACGGCTTAATTGTGAAGTTGTGTGCTAAAAAATACAATTGAATCCTCTGTCGGAAAAAAAACGAAATTACTTTCCGAACAACCCAATATGCCCTTGAAGATTGGAACCTTTTTGCAGTCAGATACACAATAATCTTACATATGAATAGCGGAACTGACGGTTTACATAGCACTCTCACTTATTAAATTCATAACTTGTTGTCTTATGATAATTATAATAAATAAAATAAATATAGGGTCTTCTGAAAGGAATCTTTAAACATTGACAGTTCATAGCAATCATCTTGTTAAAGCTACATCTGTCAACTTACATACATACATACATGATTGGTCATTATAACCCTTCAGTAAGGATTACAATCAAGCTTCTCATACCACCAATGTTGTGTGTTAACTTTATCCATGAGTGTCGTTACCTACAATTTAAAGTCGATCCCGAACGACAGATTTTTAGAAACTTTGCATGGCAGGGGTATGAACTGTGGTCTCACGTCTAATAAGGCAACACAAGCTTTTTTGGCAATCTATAATGATACATCAATATGTACGTGAGTTTCCGTCTGATGAGTCTCATTTCTGGGTTAATGGCTGACGTAAACAAACAAATTAGCCGAATTTGGGTTGACACCAATTCGCAAGAGATTCAAAAGCGTCTAATACATCTAGAATATCCTCTTCAGTCAACGTAAGAATGCCACTTACCTCGTTCAAGCTGGCCATCGCGCGGAAATTCTTCCGAGACGCCAACCTATCCTGGATCAATGAGGAGTCCTGCTCCACCGCTAGGCTCAGTTGGCCATAAATGGTCGTAACATCATCTCGATTACGGTGGCCATGCTTACAGGTCACTGTGTTATGGGTAGAAACTCGGAAAGAATGCGGCTCCCATTTAACGAATTCTGCCTTGGGTGCAGATCGGCTGAGGAAGAGGAGACTGTTATCCACTTTCTTTGTGAATGCCCATCTTTAGCGAGGTGCAAATATAGGTTATTTTTGCTCTCCCCCTCTCCATTGTCGGCTTGTTCATTCATGTCAAAGATATAGCCTCGCTTATAGCTTTCTGGCTGGTTCTCCAGCGTGGAGTAGTCGTGCTTTGAAATGTGCAGACCTTGCGCTGACCAACTTTTCTCTCCTTGGTTCTAAGGAACTTGGTCAGTACAGCAACTGCATTCACCTGTGGCGTCACAACTGGCCGCTATGCGTGCTCAAGTGAGCTTTTGGTATGAAAGCTACTACACTAACCTAACCTAACCTAATACATCTCGAAACGTCACCGTTTGGCATGGAATTTAGGCTAGCAGTATCCATGATCCGAAATGAAATATAAAAATAATATTTCTTCTGCGACTTCCTCTTAGCAGATTACTGCCTCTGAGAGTAAATAAAAAATTGCTATGAAAAGTTACTCAAAACAACTTGTCATTCGGTGTCGACGTAAAACTGTAGGTCCCGCCATTCACGAATAGAATTAACACACACAGAAAAAGTTGAGTGATATGCTAGATCGTAATCCTGACTGGAGAGTTGTAATGACGAATTTTTTGTGTGTAGCCACGGTCCGTATTTGTTTGAGAACGACGTTGAACGGGCCATCACTATCAATATGCGAGTAATTATAGGTCGATGATAGCAAATTTCTTTTGATTTGAATTTTATGGATCTGTACACCAACGATATGTGGTCTCAACAAGACAGGACAACGTGTCATACAGCTTATGCTCCTTTGGATATTCTGTAAGTAATTTAAGGTCACGGCTTTCTTACATTGAGGTAATATAAACTGGCCACCGAGATCGAGCGATTTGTCCTCCTTAGACTTTTTCTTGTGGGGTTTTCTTAAGTAGCAGAATGTATACGAAAATCACAGCGATGCTCAAAGCCAACACTACGCATCCGGGACTATTGCAAATATCTGAGGCTCTCCTTTCAGGGAAAATTTATTATATTTTGCTCATAGTGCCTGCAATAGGTCTTTCAAATGAATAAAAAAATTATAAAATCAATTCGAAATCTTATAAGAGAATTTGGACGGAGTACGATTTCAAATCTTTCAATTAATTTATTCGTATAGAGATACGAGTATCGTTACAACCACTTTTGTTTAACATTCCTCCTTTGTTTGCAAAAAAATTCTACTTCAGTTTGATTTTGGCCTCTAATGGAGAGCTTTGCAATGTTTTCGTTTCATACATGAATACATAATAGGTCATTACAATATTCCAGTCAGGCTTACGACCTAGTTTTCTACACCACCAATGTTGTGTGTGTTAATTTTATACATGAGTGACAGGACCTACACTTTAAAGTCGATTCCGAATGACAGATATTTGAGAAACTTTTTAATGGTAATTTTATTAACTCGCCAGGAATAGATTGAGAGACAGTCACCGAAGAAATATTGTTGTTTGAAACGTGGCCTCATGTCTAATAAGCCAATACACTACCTGCTAGACTACAGCGACTTCAATATTAAATTCAGGTTAACCACAAATGGAATTTCTTTGATCCACAATATCTTACCTTGTGTGTGGAAGATATCGGATTGTGATTACAAATAATTTTATTTCCTTTTAAAATCAAAAATTGTCATTCCATGCTTGTCATGACTGTTTGCAAACAATCTTTTTTGATGCAAAAATATGCTACGTTGATGCCCATTTCTATATCTGGATTCTTTTCTTTATTTATTTTTTTGTTTCCAAATAAAAAGTTTCTTTCTTTTTTGACAGTTTTATGTTACAGAAAAGTAAATTAAATTATGGATTCAAATTTATTTTTCCTTATTTTTGTCTTTAAAACTTCTCTTTCCGCTTTTGGGGAATTAAAGAGAAAAAAAATTATTCGTGAATTAAATTTTTTATTTCGTTGAGTTTTGGCATTTATTCGGGGCATTTATATTGTGGGTTCAGGAATGTTTTTTGTTTTCTTTTGTTTTTGTTAATTTTGGCGTGTAATAAAAATAAGTAACGTTTTATAACTTCCGTTTCCCGCATGAAATAAGTGTAAGAATGCTTAGCTGTAATGTTGCGTTTCCATACTTTGTTTATTTTTAAGGAATTTCTTCAAGAAATTTTATTTTCATTGTTTTTTTTATTTTTTCATAAAAATAAAAATAAAACAGCAACAATAGCAACGAAACATTAACAATAACAATTGCAATAAAATTTAAACAGTCCATCATACATAAAAGTTTTAGTATTTCATTTTGAATAATGAGTGTTGGCTTGAGTGCTACGAATGCTTCAAATAAATTTTGTTGGGGCTTTATAGGCCACTAGACAATATTGTATGAAATTTATGGAAACTAAGTCAACGTTTGGAATTTTAAAATGTTTTAACGTTAATCTACCAAATCTAATGAGTTTTAAGAATAAATTAAACAGCAACAATATTTAATTATTTAAAGCGCCAACAACAATCGGATAAAATACTATATTGTTGCATAGACAGAATGAGCACCACGTAGAACAAGAAAAGTACGCAAAAAAGCGCACAAAAGATATTAAAGAAAATAATTACAATAACAAATCAATAGAGAGGTTCTAGAAGTTGCCAAACCAAATGAATGGATTTGCTATTTTAAGGTTGAAGGCGTTTTGGAACTACTGAAAGGAATGTAGTCATCGTAGTCTAGTAGGTAGTGTGTTGGCTTATTAGACATAAAGCCAGGGTTCAAACCCCAGGTCAGACATCAAAACGAAATACAAAAAAAGGAGTATTTCTTCGGCGACTTCCTTTCAGTAGGTTTGTGGTAAAAATTCTGAGGGTAAATAAAAAAAAATTGCCATGAAAAGTTTCTCAAAAATCTGTCGTTCGGAGTTGACTTTAAACTGTAGGTCCCGCCACTCATATATAAAATTAACACACACAAAATAAATGGTGTGAGAAAATACATCGTAATCCTGACTGAAGGGTTGTAATGACCAATTATGTATGTATGAAAGGAATGTATCCTACTGAATCTCACAGAAGAGAATTTTCTGTCCAAAGAAATCTTTGTCAAAGTCAGCATTGTACGCCGCATGCCCTATGATCATTATTATCTAGTAAGCTTATGTGTTACATATGTAAAGCGAAGTGTTCTGGTTCCCTTTATCAGGATGGTTTCAGAGCATCTTTGCAATTGTACCTACTGTGTCACTGTTCCCCAATAGTGTATATAAGGCTTCTATCGAATTTGGTTGTCTGGTTTTTAAAGCGCCAAAAAAGGATATAAAGGTTATAGCTGGCAGCTGTCTCGTATTCCCTCACTATATGATAACTGGCTACCCATATAGTGCGTACTTTTTGCAGTCCAGAAAAGTACTTGATCTTTTATCCAAGGACTCTATTGTCCTAATTGTTATGTGACTATCAGTGAATAAATTTAAATTTAAATTTCTGGGTGTCAAACTTGACATATTTGCACTGATCCAGATCAAATTCATTCTGATCGTATTATGGTTTGATAGCTCCAGGAATACTATGGTTTCTGGTTTTTTTCTCCATATTTAGAGACATCCGTGTAAGCAAAAAGTCCCCATGTTAATCTGTGCCATGGTTTCTTTTGACCAAGTCGGTCTGGTCTGCGAGTGATGCAATTGCAATTGCGATTGTTATGTAAGGCGATCTGTATATTCGGCGTTAAGCATATCACTGTCCAGTGTGCCAATTATAGTTTGGAGATACGATTGGTGGCTGTAGTTTATCCATTTCCTCATAGCTTCGAAAAATGTTTTTTTTCGAAATTAAATTAGTCAAGGCAATAAATACCCTGCGTAACAAAATTTTCAAACGATATGTGTGTAATGGCGGAATTAAAAGTGTTGGTAACTATGTTGCAGTCAATATATCACAACCGTATACCAAACCGTAAATGATGAGACGATTTATTTTCATTTCTTTGGCTGGATACCCATTCCATCATCGTCTAATGTAGCAAATATTACTGAATCTTTCAGCAAATATCAACCACAAATTCAATGTGTGTATGTGTATGTGTGTTTCTGTGTCATCCTCCGTATGTGTTTAGTGTATAGATGTGTGCCTGGGAGTCTTGTAGTTAAACTTGTTCGTTGCAATTTGATTTTGGCTAAAATCATTTTACATTGTAACCAACATCATTTGGTTTTATAAAGTTCTGTTGTACTCTAGCTTAACTTGCAACACACATTAACTAACTTTATAAATCTCTGCGTCTGTCGTACTGTTCTCTTCTCCTTATCCTTATCATATAGTTTATGGTCCTTGCATGAATTTATCTCTGGCTCAGGAGTGTGTGTGTGTGTGTGGTGAGGAGAGAAGAGCATGCGGAATAATATTCTTGATTTTCGAAAATAAGAAACCAAAATCTAAAAATGCATGTTGCATTTGCGGTACTAAAGCTCTTCTATTTTATTTCCATAGACAAGAAAGCTTAAAAGTGATGTCATAATTGGATGAGATTTTGTTGCAAGTGTGATAAGGGTTCCGTGTTCAATATGACTTTGTTTGAAAATATGGGAACGATTGGCTTTAAAAGAAGTTTCGTGCAGTTAGACATGTTAATCTGAAAGGTTAGTTTCTATTGTTAGGGATATTACTGTCTCTAAATATCGTCTGTTTGCATAAGACTTTTCTGTGTTTTAAGACATTCTTTTGGTAGTGATGGTACAAAATTATCTCCTACTTAGGCCCGGGTCAAAGGGCGTCAGGAGTTGCATGGACGCTCTCCATCGTATACGTCGACACAACACCCGCATCTATGGAAAAGGCGGACAAACTGGCATGGAAGGGATCGGGAATGTCTGAGGAGAAGATGATATATGCGCCTCTACAGGAATACTTTTCCAAATTGGAAAAAGCATGAAATTCAACTTGCCGAATTTCAAGACTGCTATGTCGAGCAATGGACAGCGGGAGAACAAAGGGACTACTTGAGTTCGACAAGAGAATGATTCACACTCTAACAGGAATTCTAACGGGAAACTACGTATTGGCATCTGTGCTGACAAGCTCGTCTGCCTCTGCAGGATTACTGCAGAAGCTGCAATGATGTGCGTAACACGGAATTGGTGCAATACCTTTCAAGCGAGTGTCCTGCATTTCAAGACGGATTTCATCGGTTTTTGCGTGACGGAACGTTTAAAGATCTGGGCATATTGGCGAACATGCTACTAAGGAAACTGGACAGTTTCATCTGGAGTACGAAGTGGTTCGAACCCTCCACTAACGGATCATGACAAGGGGGCTTACTTCACACTGTGAATGTGAGATGACTCATATGTACGTTAAACATTACTTTTGCGCCACCCAGTATTTAGTTTCAATTTTTGCTTTTAAAGAAAGAGGATTATAAAGATTGATTTGTTTCCATACAATCTATGTATACTTCTTTGGAATTACGCTCTCTGTCTTTCGAGTAGAAGACATACAATATTACTCGGTAGTTCTCGTTTTCTTTTTTTAAATTCGTATATTATTGTAAAATTTGTGAAATATTTTGCTGAAATCAATTTTTTACTTTCTTCCTTGATTGTGTTCAAAAGGTTTTATATTCTGCTTCTGTCGCTTTGTTTGAATTTTATTTATTATGCAGTTTTTGTATTCGTCCTTATCGTTGTTATACTCGTACAAGTACATCAAACCGATTACTACTTGTGTATCAATAAATCATTTATGCAGTGGATGTTTAATGCTCTTGAATATCACTTTGATTGTGGGTATCATAATAGTAATTCTACTCAAATGATATTTATTATAAAGGATACAGCATACATATGTATATTTACTTCGTTTATACATAAAGATATTTAGCTTTATTTGAATTTATATTTGAAGAACTTATGCCATCACCGAAAGATAATTTATAATCTTTTTTGTTTGTTATCTCTTTCACAGATTTCTTTTTTTTAATATTATTAAGAGTATTGAACACAAAGGACTATGATTGAATTTACAATGTACTCGAGATATGTACTATTTTGGAAAGACTCTCAATCAACTTTTAAGTTAGTTATTGTATCTGCACAGTAAAAAGAGCTTGAGCACCCTCAATATCATTTTTAACTAAATTCGCTGTGCCATCGTCCATATCTTTACTTTAGTTAGACAATTCCATTCCATTTAATTTTCTAAAAATGGCGTCAATTTATTGAGTTTTGTAAGATTTGATGGAAGATGGCGTAGTGCTCTTATATCAAAATTTATTACCATTGAAGTTGATATTCACTACCCTTGACATACGTTTAGTTTTCGCCAAAGTTCATACAACATATTCTGATCTGTTGCAGCTTGGAAAACATACACACATAATTGGTCAATGCAACCCTTCAGTCAGGATTACGACCTACACACAGTTACTAAAGTATACATACGGTTAAAGAATTTCAGAATTTTTTTAACTAATCCGTTCTCGTTGAAAATCTTTATAGTTTCCTTGATGTTAAGACGGTCTTTTGCATTGGTTAAAAAAATTTCTGAAATTGAACTGAATTGTGGCCCTGCACAGGCCCACAAAGGTATGCATCCGATTTACAAATTTCACAAATTTCTGAATCAATGCAAAAGACCGTCTTAGAATCAAAGAAATATGTCAGACAATTATAAATATTTTCAACGAAAACGGATTGGTTAAAAAATTTCTGAAATTTGTTAACTGTACAGGCCCACAAAAGTGTACATTAGGCCCAAAAAAGTTAAAAAATTTCAGAAATTTTTTAACCAAGACCGTCTTAAAATCGAGGAAAGTTGTCAGACAATTAGAAAGATTTTCAACAAAAACGGATTAGTTAAAAAATTTCTGAAATTTGTTATCCGTATGTATACTTTTGTGGCTGAGTGTACTTCACAACAAACAAATAAATTCGGAAAAATTTCAAACGGTTTTTTTTATTGTATTTTTAAATTTAAAGTTTAAAATGGTCAGCCCTTTATGTTAATTCTTTGGCTTTTTGTAATTTAATGTTGCATACTTTACAGATGTTAAAGCATAAGCGGTCATACGTATGAGCAATATTTTTTAATACATCAGCGTATTATATGTAACTCATACGCCTTAGTGTTGATTTTTACTATGATTATTCTGATTATGATTATATGTTTTATTGCATTTCTAAATTTAAACTTTTAAAATGGTACACCCTTTACTATTAAAGAGCCATTACAGCGGTAATGCCGGGAGGTAATAGCCAGGAACTACTAATACTGATAAGCTGTAATATAACATACATCACATGTTGATTTTCGTATGGTGAAGTGAAACATTATGCTTTAGGATTTGCTTAGTTTGAAATAAAATAGGCATCATTACAGAGATGCAATGATAGTCTAGAATAATTTCAAGTGAAGAAAAGTCGCTGTAGTCTTGTAGGTGTTAGACAAGAGTTCATAAGTTTAAACCTCAACTCAGAAATTTCGAAGTTGCCGTACTCTAGTAGGTAATGTATTGGCTTATTAGACGTAAGACCACGGTTCAAACCCCAGGTCAGACATCAAAATGAAAATATGAAAAATATTTCTTCGGCGACTTCCTTTCAGCAGATTTCTGGCAAAAACTCTGAGAGTAAATAAATTTGCCACGAAAAGTTTCTCAAAAATCTTTCGTTCGGAGTCAACTTTAAACTGTAGATCCCCGCCACTCATGTATAAAATTAACACACACAGCAAAAGTGGAGTGATGAGCTAGATTGTAATCCTGACTGAAGGGTTGTAATGACCAATTGTGCGTGTATCCACGGTCCATATTTGTTTGAGAACGACATTGACCGGGCCATCATTATCAATGGGCGAGTAATTATAGGTCGATGATAGCAAACTTTTTTTTACTTGAATTTGATGGATTTGGACACCAACGATATGTGGTCTCAACAAGACAGCACTGCGTGTCATACAGCTTATTCTCCTTTGGATATTCTGTAAGCAATTTAAGGTCACGGCTTTCTCACATTAAGGTAATGTAAACTGGCCACCGAGATCGTGCGATGTGAGAAGCAAGACTGTAATTCTGACTGAAGGATTGTAAGGGCCAATTATGTTTGTATGTATGTCAGACATTCCGAACACAATGAGAGGTTTTTCGCCGACTTCCTCCCAGCAATCTTCAAGCAAAAATTGTAAGAGTAAATAAAATTGTCATGAAAATCTTCTTAAAACTGTTGATCTATGACGTTTAAGTTCCCGCCAATTATGTTATTGGATATGCATGTGGTTTCGCTTAGTAATCGCAGACTTAAGCATAGTTTCTCTTCCTATAACAGAAGCCGTTTACATAAAATGTAATTTACTGTCTTATGCGTTAATGGCAGAGAAAACTACGTTCTTAATATTCATTTATTTTTGAAAAATCAAACTTACGATAGAAGTTCAATTCATTAATTCTGCTTCAATTTATTAAATTGTTCTGCATCCACTTATTATGAGCGTGGAAATGCACTCCGATAATGCATTTCACACATTTGATATGTATGTGCACCGTCAAATATCCCACAAAATAAATTTTCTTTTTCATTTGTCTTAGGAAAATGATTTTCGTTTATTTATTTGTTAGTTTTTCGTGATGCAATGCAATTGAAGATGTGAAGTGAGATTCTAAAGTTAATTTTATTGTTTAAAAAACATTATTTTTTTCTCTTATTTCTTGCACTTTTCTTTTTGAATTTCTGTTTTTAGTCAATTTCTTTGATTTTTTTTAATAAAAAAATTCACATTTTATTTTCCCCTTTTTGTACGCATTTCTTCTTCCCTTCTTTTTACGTTCTAATGGATAGTATTTCAAGCGTTTCCATTTTCTCTTTTTCCTGTAGAGTGAATGCTATTTGTCTTCTTGTTAGTGGAGTGGCACTTGAAATTGAAGTTTGAGATGAAAACCCGAAATGATGAAAACACCAGACTCGTTGTCTAGTTTCGTATGCCAAAGGTGTTCCATTACAACATCTTGCTGCATCACTTTAACTTTAACGTTTAAAGTGCTTTAGAACAGCATCATCGTTGTCGCCATCGTCATCGTCATCCTCATCGTCATCATTTGCATAAAAGTTTATAGTTCTGCTTGCTTCTTCTACGTTTAACGTCTTATCGTATTTTATTTACCAGTCCAAGTTTTTATTTTTTCTTTTTTTTATAATTTCTTACGTATTTAACATTTTTATTGCCATTTTCCTTTATTTAAATTTTAAAGGAGGTCACAGCATTTGCAATGCAAATAATTGAATGGACTTAGATGGAGTGAATGCCAATGGCCACAGGGAAGAGTTCAATCGTTTAATATTTCCTGTTTTTTTTATGATAATTTTTTTTCTTTAAAGAACTTTCAGCTTTAAAGGACTTTTAAACATTCTCAGCAGATCTATTGCAAGTTTTAAAATAATTTTCTGGTTAAGACTAATATTTTTAATAACATTCGCAACACAAATAATACAAAAATATTGCCTTCATCTGCTTTGCTTGTGTGCAGAAATTGTTAAATATTATGTCCGATGACGTCAAATTAAAACTGAAGGAAGAAGAAAATATTTTTGATGTCCTTAATGGTCGGCATTTAAGAGTAATTTCATCTTAATATGTTAAGATGTCTATTAATGATCTATCCTAACCCCCTGAACGCCATAGGAAAGTCGGTCCGTGTCACCTCATTAGAACATCTAGGATAAAATGAGCAAATGCAACATCACAGTACATTGATACACAAGGTGGTGTTTTTAGGCAATGACAGATGGTAACCATAATATTATAGAACCTGCTATAGTAGGACAATTAACAGTTAATGTGAGTGTACTACGGAAACCGCCGTGGTCTGGGAGGTCTGACCTATGGTGTGAACCACCGGTCTTACGTCAAATAAGCCAACACACTACCTACTAGAGTATGACGACTTTAGAGCTGCATAGAAAAGTAAAATTTTATGGGGACAACTTGATCTAAGAAATGAGACGAGTTGACGGCTTTTTAGAAGAAAATGATATATAACAGATGCATCGTAATAACAGAAAGCAACCGTGTTGTAAAAAGAATTAAATCCATTCGGCGTAGTTGTTCTTCGAATATGGCTTTTGGTACTGGTGGGCGATCGTTGCAATTGTTTGATGTGGTGGCATCGTATGAATGATCATCCATATGACTTAAATAGAAACAAAAAGTATATCGCAGTGACTATCATTTGGCAGAGACTATCATTTGAAAAGTCATTTTCATAGATAGACAACCATCAAATGAAAAATCATTTTCGGCAAATATTGCAACTATTTTTGAGTCATCACAAGCCATCTTTGTTATTTCATTCTCCTTCAGCTTTTCATGATTTCTTTTGCTTTGATTAAATTTGAATAATCAAGTACATCCACCTACTTGCATACATAATCCGTCATTACAACCTTTTAGTCAGGATTACGGACTAGCTCCTCACATCTCTCATGTGGTGTATGTTAATTTTTATACATGAGTGGTGGCGCCTACAGTTTAAAGTCGACTCCGAACGACAGATTTTTGAGAATCTTTTCATGACAATTTTACTTACTCTCTAGAAGTTTGCCAGAAATCTGCTGAGTGGAAGCCGCCGAGTCGAATAAGCCAACACATTACCTACTAGACCACTGCAACTTGAAATATGCGACTTCAAATATTGGAATCATATGCTTTTTAATATTAAAATTTCAAAAACATTTTTATCAATCAATCTCTTTGGCAGCATCAAGGTACGTGCAATATTGCTTCTGCTAGACACGTATGGACAAGAAGAAGTCTGATTCACTTCTGTCTTTAAATCGTATGGCCATCCATCGCACAATGGCGATCGTTACGGGCCACTGTCCTATTCGTAAGCAGAAGCTGTAGGTCAGAGGAGGAGGAAGGAACTGTCTTTTCGCTCATGTGTTAGTGCACTGCTCTTGTCATTAAAAGACGGAGGTTTTGACTCATTTTTTTTACATCGTTGAACGAGGCCTGTAATATAAAGATTGATGGGATGTGAGATTTATTTTGGACTCGGAATGGTTTTCTCTTGGTAATGGATGACTGTAGAATTAATTATGCTATCACAATGGGCGTAAATGCTGTCCCTTCTGACACCTAATCTAATCTAATCTAATCTAATCAATTCATTGACTGGTACGATAGAAGATAGTTTTAAAGTAATTGGCTTAAATTAATACGCTCTCTGCTTTGTATTTATTTTCTCTTTCTTCTTTAAATACTCCTTTCATTACTCAGAATAAAGTTTTTAAACCAATAATGCCTGCTGGGCAATTTACAAAAAGACTACACAGGTTTTTTTTTATTACGATGTTGTAAAATTGTTGAAAAATATTTTTTTTTATGATTTTGAAAATTTGTTTGTAGACAGACGACAAAGTTATCGATAACAAATATTTGTTTTCCTTTTTTGTTGAAAAAAAAAAAGAAAATAAAATCTATAAACGAAGAAAGGAAAACAGAAGAATGTATCAACAAATATTTTCTCATAATCAATGGCTTTTATTGCATTAAAGACAAGACACATGCAATGTTATAAACGAATTTTTTACTATCTCTCTCTTTCTCTCTGTCTCTCTGTCTCTTTCTCTGTGATAGTGCTTGACAAATAAAAAAAAATAAAGGAATAAAACAAAATTTTTTCACAATTCTTTTGAGCTTGTTACAGATTCTTTTTGTTGAGCTTTCATAGGGTTTTTGTTTTTCTTTCAACATTTTTTTGATAAATTTTTTTATTTTAATTTTCTCCAATACATTGTTGAATGTTAACAACAAATTTTCTTGTGTTGAAAGAGAGAGAGAAAGGAATAAAGGAAAATTATTTTCTGTTTTATTACAAAAAAATGAAAAATTATTTTCAATTTTAAAAGACTCTACTATCGACATAAGCAAATATTGAATGCATGTTTGCCTAACAAGAAAGTACATCATAACCCGAGAGCTTAGAATTTTTGAAAAATGAACAAATATTTACAAGAAATTGATTTGAATTAAAACCCAAAAATATTCAAAAAAAGAAAGAAATTTTTTTTTTTTAATTCAAAAATTTTTCATTGGCCTGTAACGCTTTTAAACCGCTGAAACCACTGTGCATTACTGTGTTGTTAACTGTTGCACTTCAGTTTTGAATTGGAAATAAAATAAAAAGAAAAAATAACCTGGAAAATAAAGAGGATATTACCAATACACTCTCAAATAGATTTAACAAGGGAAACTTAATTTATTGCAGAAACAACTCAAATAAATAACATAAGACCAGACAGACAGACGGACGAATCAAAAGTATGAAGAAAACAAATTTACAAAGTAATACAGGACAATGCAAATTCTTACATGGCAATAACGTAAGCAATAGAAAATAATAGATTCCCGTAATAAAGTTTAACAAAGAACAACCACATCTCCAAGGAATACATGGAATACAGGTAATGTAGTTACAATTTTTTCATGATTTAAATGAGTTTGTTTTGGTGTTTGTTATTCTCAATAATAGAGTACAGAATAAGGAAATATTCAAGCAAAAATAATCTGAAATATTTAGAGTGTGCATACCATACACTTGTGGACAGTATCCATAGAAGTTATAACGAGTGAAACTTAATTTTCAATTCCAATTTACAAAAGAAGCAAAGCTTTTCATATACATACATACGTGTTCAAGATATGCTAAGATAGTGAATTTTTCTAAGAACTGGCAAACGTACAGATATATTCAATGAAAAATTCGTTGAAATCATTCTGTTGCTGCCAAGTTTACTGATATGTATGTACGAATACAGAATTTCGGTAACCAATTTCCCAAAAAAGTTACTCATTTTTAAATTTCTTCCATTATACTGGTTGAGAACATTTGGCTTTCACAATCCATCTGTAGGCTCCATGATCCCTCAATCTGCCTCTTCTATGGACTCAGCACTGGATGGCTCATGGAGGAAGAGCAGAGGCGTTGGGAGATGGATCGAATATATTATATGTCTAGGAGTCTCCGCTGCTACAGACAGTGATAGAACAGGTTTGCTGCTGGGCTTAGACTTATCTAATGCCAGCCACAGATCCCAGCTGGACATGGTATGTTGCGATGAGAAGAAGTTGGAAACTATCGAATACCTTCTCTGCAACTGTCTAGCCCTTAGTTGTACGTTGAGGTTGAGGACCAAGGTCAGGGCAGGGGCTTATTCGAAGGTTTGGACTCTCTTTCGAGAGCCGCCATTAGTGTTCTTCATAGATTCATAAATAGGTTGAGCTGGTTGAGAAGTTCTAGGGCAGCAAGGCTGTAGTCGCGCTATCTTGTGTGTTTGTGGTCCATCTTTTTTCCTCCGTCTCTTATATCAACCCTTTCCTACCTATTCTCCTTTGTCAATTTCCCTATCTCCTTCACTATCCTCTCTCTCTCTCTCTTCTAGGACGAATTAACAATGGGTCAGTTTGGCCTCTGGGTATTGTATTTGTCCCAAATGACAAGCAAACGTCCTCGTACCTAACTAAACTAACCTTAATGTCGATACTGAACTACAGATTTCAGAAGCTCTTTCTTGGCGTCTGTTGCTCTTAGATCTTTTGTCAGAAGACTGCTAAGATCAGGCCAGCGAAAGAAATACATTTTTTAAGATTAAACTCGAGCTCCCGTCTAGTTATAACACTGCCTACGAGATCAAGGTATGCATGGGTTGCTGCAGTTCTTTTTGTGATTTCCCACTGCAAGAGCTCATGGAGAATGGTGTTCCTTTTGGTGCTTTTTGAGTCATGTATTCACCGTAGCATCATGAATCTTCCACTGGATATAACGATCGTCGATTCACATCCATCTGCTGCATAAACTTTGCTGCATCAGTATGGGTACCACGTTTTTGCATTTCCGCAGATCGATGTTGGGTGATAATATCTCACAATTACAAAGTCGTTTGTTGGTGTTTACATGCAGTATTTCACACGATACAAGCCTTTATACTAGTTTTATCTTTTTATGTCATCTTGTTAGGCGAGAGCTCAATTTTATATTCTAATATTTTGAAAATAATCAACAATATTTAGTATCTGACGGCACCTCTAAGAGTAAATATTTGCCCTGAAAAACGCTTTCCAAACTTATTATTCGTAAACGACGTTAACCTGTAGGTCTATTTATCGATAAAATATTAATTTAAGTCATACGTTGCTTTCGATTTCCGTTTAATGCCAAACAGTATTTCAATGAAAGAGTTAAACTTTTAAATTTCCTAAGAAATTATTGCTTCTGCTGAACCACTTGTTTATCACTCCCAACTGAACTGCACTCGTCACAATATAAATTGAAAACAAAGTGGAAATCATAGAAAAACATTATCAGCGCCCCAATGACAAGTTTGTGCACACCTCCTAAACCTCTGGAGGTTGGCTGGAACGGAATTCATAGAAAATTAGAACAATGTTGCATAAATGGCTTCAAAAAACATTTAAAATGTCTTTCAATTTTATTTTTATTTTCTCTTTTTTCCATTTTTCCTTTCATTTTCCCATTAACATTGAACACGTTCACCGTCGGTACTTGGAAAATAACCAGGTAATGGCAAAACATTCAACAGAATGAAAAGAGAAAAAAGCAAAATGAGAATAAAATAAATGGAAAAGCAAAAAATGTTTAAAAAATTACATGTTATGCCAAAAAGTCACGCACACCCATAAAATATTATCGCGTTGTTTTCATTTTATATAGTGAATGAACTATACTACCTTGATATTCCAGGATGCAATTGGGTAACGAGTCATTGGGGAAAATGGCATGACATTTGAGAACATCTCGAAGTATCACTTTAATGAATAGTAGGAAAAGTTAACTTAAATGAAGGAAGCAAATAAATTACACACATAGATACATAATTGATCATTAAAACCTTTCACTCAGGATAACAACCTAGCTTCCTACACCACTGATGTCGCATGTGTTAATTTTATACATGAGTTTAAAGACGAATACGGACAACAGTTTTTTGAGAAACTTTTCATGACAAATTTATTTGCTCTCAGAGTCTATGTCAGAAATCTATTGAGAGGCAGTCACCGAAGAAGTATTTTTCATATTTCGTTTTGTTGAAGATATCCGAAGCGTGGCCTCACATTATCAAATACACTAGCCATTAACCTACAGTTTCAAATAACAATAACATGTTTTGGAACCTAATCCAAAAACATAATTGTAACCAATTAATGAGGTCCACCGGAATACTTGGTTCCGTAGCTAAGGTATGCCCTGCAGAGACTAGGCGATATGCTCACATGCAATGCAGCTATTCAGTGCGTGCTTACTAAAGTAGGTTTGAATATGGCAATTTCCAGTCAAGTCTTATTCCCACATAATTTTCAGAATATTATTAGAGAAACTAGATCGTAATCCTGACTGAAGGGTTGTAATGACCACCTATGTATGTACATATGTGCTTTATAATGCTTACAATCTCTAGTTATTGATGTAGTGTAGGTAGTATCTTGGTTTATTAGACGAAAACTCCGTGTTTAAATTCTAACAATTTGAAATAAAAACCTTTGGCCACCAGAGACTGTTTTAATGTTCTTCAAATATAATGTAATAATAAGCATTGATACCATTTGAAATATCCTTTAGAACTAGAATGATGGACAAGACTTTTCTCTCCTGATTTTCCTCTTCTGGAATATAAGTTTTGCTGCTGCATGTAGCATGACAATGGCAATTCGGATTATTATTTTCATTATTCATTTTCATTTTGTATGTTTCTAATAATACAACCTCAGGGTAGGCAGCGGTTATGAATATTAAGTGAGATCGTAAGCCATCTAATCTCCATCTCTTTTGTCACTTCAGCCTACTGAATCTATACTATATCATCAAGTATTTGAATTTTGAAGCTTTATTGTGGCGGAAATCAGCTGTTCTGTAATAAACAATGGAATTCGTGCTAATTCGATAGCCACTCTCCTGACCGCGTTAACTCATTAGCCTTGACAAATGTTATTATCTTCACCTCCATTCACTGACAAAGGATGTGAGGCTTTAGGTACCAAAATTTTTTTTTGACCATTATTTCGGTGCCTCTTATGATTCTTGGATTTCAACTTAAATTTTAAAATATTATCAATGAAAACCTTCGTTTGCTTCTTTCTTTCAAATTCAGATTCATCTCAGTACCTTGTCTCGTTAAATTTTGCGCCACCCCCCTTTATGGAACACAATTGTTCTGCTCTTTATCGATGCCCTTTTCGCCTTGTCTTGACCCTCAGATGTTAAGTGAATTTAATAACCGTGTTCAGTAAAAACCCCTATGTGAATGCGGAATCCCCCTTTTTAAAGAACACAAAGAAGTAAATAATAGTTAACTGTGCCCCTATACATCATAATAAGTATTGCATAGGATTACGACCTAGTTTCTCACACCATTTATGTTGTGTGTGTTAATGTAATACATGCGTGGCGGAACCTACAGTTAAAAATCGACTCCGAACAACAAATTTTTGAGAAACTTTTTCATGGCAGCTTAGAGAAAGTCGCAGCAGAAATTTTTTTTCATATTACGTTGTTATGTTGGAGATGACTGACCTGGGGTTTAAACCGAGTACTTACGTTTAATAAGCTAATACACTACCTACTAGGCTATGGTGATTTACACAGAAATTGCATACAAAAAAGTCTAATTTCATGCCCATTTTCCCTTTCGGTAAAAAAGTTAAAAATAAAAAATCATACATGCGAACAAGCATAAAAATAAAATATTTTTCCTACAGTCAATAGTTTTATGTGTTGAATTAAGCACGTTCTTGCGAAAACAATGGATAACTATGGGGAGGGAGAGAGAGAGAGTGGAACGCCTTTCCGAATTCAACACTATAATCTGTAGAATATTGAACATTTATTTTAAACTTTAGACAAGGCAATCATTGCCATTAAGATTCACTTGCAGATTGAGACTAAAATTTAAAGACTTATCCGGTAAGTTTTTTTTTTGTAATCACACACAGAGTTTATCACAGTTTATCAGTGTTTTTCATTCGTTGGTTTTGCAACTTTTTTATAAGAGTTCAGTACAGAGTTTAGTATTAATTCTTGCCTGGTAAATGAAAACAGCAGCGAAAAACTTAAATTAATTCAAATGGAAAATGTTTGGAATTTTTTTTTTAATTTTTTCTTCCTTGTTTATCTTGTTGCTGTTGTTGTTCAAGTTCAACTTGAACTGCTACTGTTGATGATGTTGATGATGATGATGAAAATTATTTGTGGATAAACTTGTAAGGATTGCAAGCTACTCTACGAGTTGGCAACAAGGTGTTGCTTATTAATTTTCACACACAAGAAAACTTTGCATTCATTTTATATTTTTCCATTTTCATTATTATTTCCAACAGAGAGAATACAATAAAAGAAAGAAAAAATAAGAAAAATAATACGCTAGTATATCTTGCAATAAATATGGCGAAAAAGGCGAAGAAGCTTTGAAGGAGTGTGTTTTTAATGTTGAAGAAAAAATTGCATGTTGTTCTGTGTCGATTTTTCTTGCTTTTTCTACATACATAAAAAGGTTTTTTATTTTTATTTGGGCTCAAACATTACAACATTTAAAACTAATTTATATATGCGCTTGTTGTTGTAGCGCTCTCATTTAATCAGAAGGATATTAAAGTGGTGGGTGTATTTTCAAGATATTTTACTAGCAACTGCGAGCAGTGGCAAGAGCTAGCAAACTCATGAGTATAATTTCTTTGCCAACAAACGGATTTAAGTAATTAAAACTTTGCATATTTTATTCAAGGCATACCTACTATAAAATAGAAGGCTCCAAATATTCTCTACTCTACCATATATTCTCTACTCTATTTTCTATTTTAATGCAGTACCTAAAATTTATTTGACTTTAAAATTTAAAATTTTATTTTCTATTGTTTCCTGTTGTTAGTACTTTTTCTCTCTTTACCCACCATCATTTAAGTTAATTGCTAATCATGAATCATCTTAAGAGAGCGAGATAAAAAAATAGGGGTTTGTTTTCCAAACAGAACAGAAATTCATAAAAAGGAAATTAATTTTATACGTTGATCTGCTCATTTCGAAATGTTTATCTAAAGTTTGCCATACAAAGAAATAGACAAATAGGCTCCGGGCATATAAAGTAATTAAAAAAATGAAAATTTTGTTTCCGAAAACCAGAAGTGATATTTGCTTATACTGTTGAGTTCATAGTCCGTCTAACTAGTATCTTTTGGCATTGAGAAATTGCTATAAATCTAAAATTTATTTAAATTTTTTTTATAAGATATTAACAAACATTAAAGAAATTAATTGTATAGTACACTCTGTACAATAGATTCTATTTAACCCATTAACGCCTGACCCCAGAATCCGTGGTCCGATTTCGGTGAAATTT
This sequence comes from Sarcophaga subvicina, assembly GCA_936449025.2. Classification (NCBI taxonomy): domain Eukaryota; kingdom Metazoa; phylum Arthropoda; class Insecta; order Diptera; family Sarcophagidae; genus Sarcophaga; species Sarcophaga subvicina. The sequence goes on along the minus strand of OW388081.2, from coordinate 105,480,142 downwards.
GGCACAAATAGTATTTGGAGTATTTGTGTTGATATTAATATTTTTAATTTGTCGTGGGGTCCTCTATAGGGCATGGGTATTTTTCTACCCACTTCGACGTTAATGGGTTAATTATCACGGAACGTAGTTTTTTTTTAAACTAAAATGCAATTTAAAAATGAATGGATTTAATCACTGGTTGCCCTCTTTTTACTCAAGGATACAATATAGCTTCTCACAGCACCAATATTATGTGTTTTTTCATTTCATCCATGGACAGCAAGACCTACAGTTTAACGTTGTCTCCGAATGCCAGAAGCTTTAAGAAACTTTTCATAGGATTTTTTTAATTTCACTGTCTTTGCCAGAAGTTAAAGCTGGGTTCAAAGGATCTTATCTAATAAGACAACACACTACCTACGGAGGCTTTTCCATATTTTATCTATCTTATGTTAAGAAAAGATGCCGTCTTAAACCGTGTTTAAATTGTGCAAAGCGATAGACGCTGGAAAAAAATATTAACACCAATTAGTGCACATAACTTTATCTCTTCCACATCTAATAACTTATGTACCAAAATGTGGCACTACGTAACTGGCTTGATCACGGACGACATGTCTCAACAAATTTCATTTTTGTGACTTTTATTCATCTATTAATTACTAGAAGACACACTCCACACGGTGTAAGTTGATGCCCTGATCCGTTGGCCGAAGTAACAGGCTTTAAATATACTGAGAAAATGGTTCTGAAATTGAAATCATTCCCTACGATTGGCATTTTTATATTCTTCAACTGCTAAGTTGAAATCGAATCTGAGTTGTATATCCTACGATTCTTTTGATTGATACTCGAGATAGTTTTGCGACAATTTTACAACTGAACATATTTATTGATTTAATAATTACAATACAATTACGGAGTAACTTGACCATATGCTCGGTGTAGTGTCACAGACCAGACTAATAGTCTAGCACACTACCCACTAGACTACCAGGGCACCCAACTGAACCTGTTAGATCAGGTTGCTAGAAAAAGTACACCAAAATTGGGGCCTATATATGGACTGCAGTACATCATAGCCGAAGGCCATATTTATCTTGTCGCGTGCTATTGCAAATTTGTGAGTTTTTTTAAAATTATAATTGGATTTGAGGAATGCTGTAAAGTATCGTTTATTGGCATACACCTGCGTCTTAAAAAACCATACAAGAAAAGATCTAAAGGACGCGAATCGCAGTTGACATTACTTCGAAAGGACTTGAGCTGTGTGTCCTGTAGCTCCGTCCTGTGAAAACCACATGTTGTTAGTAACCAGATTATCTCATTCAGGCCAAAAGAATATAGTAATCATCGACGTATAATCCTCGACGTTGATTGTAATGGCCTCGTTAACGATATAAAGATATGTGGGTCGATGAGTCCGCAAGTCTTAAAGCCAGTGAATATTTTTGGAATGAATTGTACACTCTTGGGTCTCAAGTAGATTGATATTGTTTCTATAATTTTGGTTGTTCACTTGCCTATTCGGTCTCAAGGTTTCTTGGGTCTCAAGTATATTGATATTGTTTCTATAATTTTGTTTGTTTACTATTCCTATTACACTATACCTATTCTCTCAAAAATGATCCTAAAAATTAGGTTCAGTTGCCATCTGCTTCAGGGCTCGTTCAGTGAACACTCGTATTTCTATATGGTCGTACAACAAAACGAAATATGAAGAAATATTTCTTCGACGACTTTCTCTCAGCAGATTTCTGGCAAAAACTCTGAGAGTAAATAAAATTGCAATGAAAAGTTTTTCAAAAAATCTGTCGTTCAGAGTCGGGTTTAAATTGTACGTCCCGCAACTTATCCTTAAAATTAACACACACAACATAAGTGGTGTGAGAACCTAGCGTAAATCGGACTGAAGGGTTTTAATGACCAATTATGTATGTAGGTATGTAATTTGATGTAGCTTTAATAATATTGTCGTTACCAACTGCTAAAGTTCAACAGTTGGAAGACCCGATACATGCAGTAGTATGAATGAGAATAAATATACCCCTATGGAGCAATTACCAGCGAGAGAGAACTAATTAATCTCCACTTTTTCTATTTTTTTCTCCATTTTAGTTTCTTGTAATTGCTTAATTAATTTATAAATATTTTCTATAACAATCGACAGCACAGACAGATTTCCACAAATCCTTTACAAACAACAATTTTGAAAAGAAGAAAATTCCCGGAATAAAAAATTAATTTTTCATTGTCTTCAATTTTTATTCTTGAAATATTGGCACACCATTACAGCACTGTTTCGGAAAGTATTTTTTATTTTTTGTCTTTAAAATATGCATTAAAATCCTATTGAATATTAAGCCATATTCCTCTTGAACAGTCTTTTAAAAAATAATATTTTTAATGGCATTTTACGAGAAAAAAAACGAAGAGGATTTCCTTTGACAGCCTTATTATATTGCATTAAATTTTATTTTAAAAGAAAATCTGCCAAATCCCCTAAAAAGCAAAAAACGAGAATTCTTATGAAATTCGATTAGGAGAAGGAAAAACAAAATCAAGCACTACAAACAAACGATAATAAAATCATGCAGTGAATTTGATATGTTTAACGCAAGAAAATATGCTTCTTTTTTCGCTTTATCCCTTGTTTGAATTGTTTTTTTTAGTGGTATTTTGCCTAAAAGTATGCTTTAGCTTCTGTTAAACAGCCTTAACATATGTAAACTTAGGTTTAAAAATGAACAAATTTAGACTGCTGTTAATGCGTTTGTTTGCGTTGAGTGTAACATTAAAATTGAATCGTTAAATACGCCTGGAATAACCGAAAAAGTAAACAAATTTGAAGAGCTCAATAAATAGCCTAAAGATATGCTTTGTTTCTATAAACGAAATGATAAAAGTACAAAAGTTCTCAACAGTGAAAGATTTACCATGAAATTGAAGTACATGGAATTGAAAATACGGTCACATAAATGTCTTAATATCGTGTGTATTTAATTCCAAAATAGCTACTGAGTGCTTTTGAACCATCAAAGTGATACACATTTATTTAAGAAGATTTAGGAAGACATGCAAGCATAATTTAATATTAATTTTTCCACACATAAAATGTTCCAAAGCATGAAAAAGAAAGTAAAAAACGATGGACATAATAGATGTAAAATATGGAAGACTCAATATCTATCAGTTCGAAAATATTCTATGTGTCTCTTGACCAAGAACAGCTTCCAATAGTATATTGCAGGTGTAATCCAATGAACACAGAGATTGGAAAACGAAAATGGCAATGAATCAGACTTACTCAATAGAAATAAAAGGCGGTGGTGGAAGTGGAAAGAAGAACAATCGGCAGTCCTTAGGGAGAACTGAGTATAACGTTTCGAAGCTTTAATTCATTTCATGTTTTCCAATATCCTCTCGACGTAGAAATTGTTTATTTAACATCCAGCGAATAACCACAAAATTTAATTTCAAGCAAATAATTGAATTTACTTGCATACCCTGCTGAAGCTCCCTTAAGTATGCTACTCTTTTTTACTTTTCTTCAGTTGTAAGTAATTTTTAATAGCATTCTTTCTTAGACTCACTTCTATATACCGACGTTACTTTCCATATAAAAATAAAAAATATTTGCCATCACATACTTTGCATACGAAAACACCCGTAAGTATGGCAAAGAAATGAAAAGGAACAAAAACTATGGCGACAATTTGTAAGCGCCTAAAAACTTACTTTAACAATCTACAAAGATGGCAGTAGAAAAAGAGAAATAAACCCGCATTTTTTTCTTTTTCTGTAAAGTTTGAAAGCTTTTGTTGGCTCGCATATAAAAATAAAAAAAATCCTTAAAAACAAAAGCGTTTACAGAGGCTGAACAAAAATAAAATCGAAGTGTTGAAAAAGAAAAGAAAAAGAGGGCACTTGAAAAAAAAGTGCCAAGTGGAAAAACCATTAAAATGCCATTTCATAGCATTACCGAACGTATTTATGCATGCACGTACAGCACAGCGTAACGTAAAATTGTATGCAAATTATTTGTTGAAAGTATTTCTCAATATGAATTCTTTTCATTTCATTTCATTTCATTTCATTACATTTCTTTCATGCCATCGAAATGAGTGTAACTGTGCGTAGTACAAGTATTTTTTTGTAATATTTTATTGCTTTCAGCTGTAAAGTAATATTAAAGTATAGTTTACGGCTGGTTTGGGTAAGTGAATACACAGCTTTTGTTGGAAAATTCTTAAGTGTTTGAGTAAATGAAACGATTTCTTCTTAAAAAAAAAAAACAAAAAAAGAAAAAAGAATCATTTGTCTTTCGAAGTTAACTTAAAAGAATATTCTTTGTTTTCTTTTTACAAAACTAAAGTATACCTTAAGGAGCATAAACAAACATTTTAATTGCATACCTCAAGTAAGTACTTAAAACTCTTTGTATTCATTTCAAGGAAACTACACAATTTTATGATTCGTAACAGTTCTTCGATTTATAAACCTGATGGTTTTGCTAGGCGTGGCAAAGGAAGGCCCACAATACCAATTTTATTAATTAAAATACACTCCTAGGCATGTTTCGCGTTTCGCAACAATATAAAAGTCGCCGTAGTCTAGTATATAGTGTGTTAGCTTAGCAGACGTAAGGCCACTGTTCAAACTCCAGGTCAGACAGCAGAACGAAATTAAGAAAAAAAAAATATTTATTCGGCGACTTCCTCTTAGCAGATTTCTGGCAAAAACTAAAATTGACATGAAAAGATTCTTTAAAATCTGTCGACTTTGAACTGTAGGTCCCGCTATTCATGTATAAAAAATTAACGCACACAACATAAGTGGTGTGAGAAGCTAGTTCGTAAACCTGACTGAAGGGTTGAAGTGATCAATTATGTATGTTATGTACAGAAAAAGGGACTTGATAACTGCATTATATATTTTACTTTCTAATTTCTTCTCATTTCCTCGCTATCACTAATTATTTCAATGGTTTTCCTACAATAAACTGCATGAGTAGGCGTTGTCCCTTAAATTTTACTAGGACAGGGATAAGAATCAATTATTTCTGAATCTTAAATATGAAAATTAATTTTTTCCCACATTTCTTATTAAATCAAGCTGTCAAGACAACGCTAATAAATATTGTCACCTTAATCTATACATACGGCTGATTAAGTATGTATTAATGGCACGTCGTGTAAGTTTTTCTATTATTTTCTCGCCACTTCTGTTATGAAGGAGACATTAATAAATCAATGACCTGAAAGCCAATTATTAAACTCTACCATATGGCCGCTATAACTGTTTCTATTTTAATAAATTTCTGATTTTCTTATACAATTACCGTTAAACCCCACAAAAGCTAAAAAGTTTCTGCAATTTATTAGACATCGTTGATAATTATCGACTTTCCTTTGGGCAATTATTTAGTTTACCTTAATTAAGTTTGACTTTTACTTGTTTGGCCTGAAAAGTTAAGCAGGAATATTTGTAATTATACGGCAACGATTTGGCACCGTTAATAAAATACCAGCTTTAGCATAGCAAGGCATACATAAATAAATAATGCGTTTGTCTCTCACACAAGAACACACACAGATCTTTACGTAATTTAACCGCATTAATGGCATTTCTATGGCACTTTATTAAACTAAATTTACTGCTGATTTTAATGGCCCTAAAATTATGTTACGGTTTTCTTGCTTTTCCATGGCTTGAGGGTACTTGGTTATGTTAACCACCACCACCATTAACCACCTTTTTAATTTAGTTAACGAATAATCATTAAAAGTTCTAATAAATAAGATCATCCCCATTTGTTTTTCTTTCTTTTGCTAATTTTCCTAGGCGTTTAAAGGTGGAACATTGTTTGGTAAACAACAAATATGTGATTTGATGCAGAAACATCTGAATATTTTGTTTTAGCGCTATTAATAAACCAAAATATTCAAGTTTTTATGCTTAAAAGAGGATTTTTATTTTCAAATTCTGCGGTTTATGTGTGTCATTAAAGCCACTTTGAAAACTATAAGTGTACGCCTAAAAATATGCCTTTAATTATTTAGCACCCTGATAGCTATGCAATATTTTTTTCTACTACAGTCTTACCGTATATTTAAATTAATAAAAAAAAAAAATAATAATAATAAAATGAACTGAAATAAATCCTTTTAAATGGCAATATTTTGCAGAAATATAAACCAAGACCAGCACAGTCATAAACATGAAATACACCAAATATTTCAACTGATACAGCCCTAAGACATGCAACACTTTTATGAATATTTCAATTGTTTATTACATTTGACACAGGTTTCTGAACAACATTGTGCTTCAAATCAACTCTTTCATGAGTTTTTCTCCTTTTCGCCCCTTTTTTTTAGCGTGTATACATTAAATATTCATTTAAATTAAAGTGTAAACATGATTTAATGTTTAAGTTTCATGTTTTAATGCCTGGTCATCTAATTGTAAAGAGTTGGAAAATAAATCCAAAATAACAAAAAAAAGAAAACCAAAGAAAAATCCATAGAAAATGTGAAATAATAGGATTGCAACAGCTTTATACAGGCAACAAATATAAAATTTCAACAAATTATAGTGTAGACGCCTAAAATAGCACCATGCAACCAACAGCATTCCCCTGCTAGCCCAAAGCAAACCCATTGCAATAAGACTGTACAGTAAGCAGCAATACAATAGCATGGTAATAAAAACAACCACAGAACTCATTTCATTTCCGTCGGCAAGGAACAGAACAGAATAGGACAACAATAAGAGTAGAAGGAAAAAGAAACAGAAAATAAAAATTATTGCATTTCCTGGCTCTGCTACTAACGGATTGCACCTCTACAAATACGAGGTAAACATTTTGAAATTATTGCTTCATACACAACATAATCCAGCATACAATTCAGTGAATAATGATTGTCTAGTTTTAAAGCTTCCTTCATCACTTACATTTAAAACGATTAATACAGTGAAAATGACCTTATTACTCCTTGGCGTTACAATTACAATTTGAAATTCGTTTTCTGCAGTTTCTCTCCATTCATTCAAACGTAACACACCGTAGTTGGTAATTACAACCCTTCAGTCAGGATTACGACCTAGCTTCTCACACACACCACTTATGTTGTGTATGTTAATTTTATACATCAATGGCTGGACCAACAGTCGGTTCCGAAGAATAGATTTTTGAGAAACTTTCTCATGGGAATTTTTATTTACTTTCTCAGAATTTTTACCAGAAATCTGTTAAAGGCAATCGCCGAAGAAATATTTTTCAGATTTCGTTTTGTTCGAGATGTCTGACCTGGGATTTGAACCGTGGCCTTACGTCTAATAAGCCGACACACTATCTATTATATTACAGCGCCTTTATACGTACTTTTATTATTTTAAAGTTGGACAGTACTCCATCGGCTACTAGATCGCTGTTTAGTGATTCTCTCTCCTAAATTTCCGTGGCTAGGCTAGTAAGCAAAACTCCTTATGAAAAGTATTCTGCGTAGTCCGAAGAAAAAGACCAACAAGTTTACAATGATTTCAAGCCTTCGCACTGCAGTAGCAATATTCTCTTCGTCAAGCATCTTTGTTTGTAGTGTTTATGGTTTTGCATCAATAAATGAAACATGAATACAAAAAGGATAAATAGCTCTGAGAATTGTTAGCTTACTATGATAGTCGGCCTAATGACGATAAAATGGAGGAAATACTTTATGAACTTTGCGAACAGATTTGTTTTTTTTAGAGTAGACTTGGAAGCGCTATTCTGAGAGTTAATGATATCGATAGTTCTCATACAGTTAAAAATACACACAAAATACTTACTATTGACAGTGAGATATGTATTTACGTTAATCAGTTGACGTGTTTTAAATTGACTTAAATCTCGGCATTGCCTTTATATGTTTTTTAAGGCTTGTCACAATTATAAGAATTTTTGTTCGGAGCAAGTTTTTATTGCTGAATGACATTGGAGTAGCATTATGCATTTAAGTATGAGTGAATCTTAATTTCTCAACAAAAAAGTCGTCTCAACATTTGTGAAAAATTGATTGTGCTCTCGCCAAGTACATACATACATACATACATATATAATTGGTCATTACAACCCTTCAGTCAGGATTATAACGTAGCTTCTCACACCACTTATGTTGTATGTGTTAGATTTTTTTCATGAGTGCTGCGACCTACAGTTCTCGGACGACTGAATTCTGAGAAACTTTTCCCAGGGTTTTTGCCAGAAATCTGCTCAGAGGAAGTCGCCGAAGAAATATTTTTTCATATTTCGTTTTGTTTGGAGGTGTCTGACCTGAGGCTGGAACCGTGGGGTCACGTCTAAAAAGCCAATACACTACCTACTAGATTACAGTGAGTACAGTCGTCATGCATCGTCTGTTAATCTCTTACTGTTCTGATTGCAGAAAGTGATCCAACCGAGGAACAACTGAAAAAGTGTAGAAGTGCGACTGTGATAAAATTTAGTTGCGCCTTATAACTTGGCAATAGTTTAGAAATAATAATGATGAATATGTATTTGATTAGATTTGATTTTTTGTTAGAATTAAAAAAAAACTTACTTTTTAGAACACCCAACCAACACGGACATTTAAAAATGGCCAACAAATTTTGCGTTCTTAATGCCTTTAAGATAACAAATAACCCCTGAATTCACCAATTCCCGAAACATCAATAATCTGAATAATTAATGGTGTTTTCTAGTTAAAATACTTACTGGGATATATTTGCTTACACAAGAATACTTCTGTGTATTCGAAATGCCTGCCACAGCAGTGCCATATAAATAATATAAAAAAAAAGAGACCAAAAAGAATGAAGAAAAATAAAACCGGCCACGACAAAATTTTATTATAGTTTTGCTTCTATGGTTTTAAGGCTCTTCGTTAAAAATATTGCCCATAAGTTTAGTTTATGGCTGTTCTATTGTACATACATATGTACAGAGCGAGCTGCTCGGTATGGCCAGAGGATATTATTTTTAAATTCTGAAAATATTTTTTATTTCTCTATTCTTTTACATTCTTTTTATTGTTTTTTGTTTTCTTCTTTTTGTGCTGTATTTTGCAACAATAAACTTAAAACCTGTAATTTTAAATTTTTGTAAAACAACAATGACAACAAGAATATGTTGAATGTTTGCAACAAAATATGTTAAATTGTAGATATATTTAGTGAGTGTGAGTGTGTTTGTGTAAGTGTGTTTGTGTACATACATTGTAAAATACAACATTTAGTAATCAAGATAAAGGTGTCGTTTAGTTTAACAATTTTCTATTATTCCAGTGTGGCCTATAATTTGGCATTTATTTTGGCCATTTCTCATGATAACCGCCATCAAATACATGCAACAGTGATAAACAACAACAAAAAAAAGCAAAATTTTGCATTTTAACACAATACAACGCAAAAAAAGACAAAAATTAATAATAATAAATGTAAACAGGGAGGACAAGTAAACCGATAATATGATACCCTATAGCATCACTTATATAAGTGTTAAATAGAGGTTTATAAAAAATTTATTTTCACTTATGCTTACCATAAAATTTTGTTTGATTTCAACTGTTGTTACAAATATCGTCTTGCCTTAAATACATGTAGCAGTAGATGCCTGCACAGAACTCTTTTGAAATCAAATCAAAACATAATTATACCCGGAATCGGTTAAAGTTGAAAGAATATTTAGATAGGAGAATAAGACGGCTAATGGGTTATAAGAAGATTACCAATCTCCAATTGGATTCCTTTGTTTTAAGGATATGACAAGCAAACACATTCCATTAGAATCAGAAATCCGTTAGGTTATCATTTTCTACTACAGTACCCAGTTCATTACCTTCCCTGGAATTTGATCGCGAGAGAGTTGTTCTAGTCAGAGACATATTCAAAATAAAAATAATACGAGGTGAACAACGTATATTACACTCCTAGTTACACACATACATAATTGGTCATTACAACCCTTTATTAAGGATTACGGCCTAGCTTCTCACACCATTAATGTTGTGTGAACCTAGAGTTTAAAGTCGATTCCGAACGACAGAGTTTTGAGAAACTTTTCATGGCAATTTTATTTTCTTTCAGAGATTTTGCCTAAAATCTGCTGAGAGGAAGTCACATATTTCGTTTAGTGGGAGATGTCTGGCCTGGGGTTTGAATCGTAGCCTTATGTCTAATAAGCCAACGCCCTACCTAATCGACTACTGCGTCTTCTCACTCATAGATACATTGAAACTATTTTGGGGTCTGGCAATGTTCACAGAGAAGAGTTTAGAAAATCTTGCTAAAGAAAACTATATCCTCTGTTAACATACGACTTTGGATTATGACTTGAAGTCGCTGTAGTTTAGTAGGTAGTGTGTTGATGATTATACATGAGACCGGGGATGAAACTCTGGGTTGGACATCTCGGCGACTTCCTCTCAGCAGTCTTGTAGCAAAAACTCTGAGAGTAAATAAAATTATCATGAAAAGTTTCACAAAACATCTGTCGTTCGTAGTTCGTTGTAGATACCGCCACTTATGTATAAAATTCACTCACAAAAAAGAAACTAGGTTGTTATCCCGACTAAAGAATTTTAATGACCAATTAAGTAAATAATCAAGTTGGATTAGGTCTGATAAGGCCATATTTTGCCTCGATATTGCAACCTCTATAATGAGGTAATGCGGAAATTGTGCTCCTCTTACATTCACAACGATGACGCAGTGACCAATAATTATCCCAACCATGCTCTACTATAGCGCTGGAGTCTATTTGGTAGTGTGTTGTCTTATTAGACTTAAGGCCACTGTTCAAGTTAAAAATAAAAAATATTTCTTCGGCGACTGTCTCTCAGCAGATTTCTGGCAAAAAATCTGAGAGTAAATAAAATTGTCATGAAATAGTTTTTTCACAAATCTGTCGACTACAAACTTTAGCTCCCGCCACTCATGTATAACATTAACACACACAACATAAGAGCTGTCAGAAGCTATGTCGTAGCCTTGACTAAAGGCTTGTAATGACCTATTATGTATGCATTGTATATATGCTGCTGTATTCTATCGATATCGATCGATGCTGCTGTATATATCGATAGAAATTCATTTCTAAAGGTCTTAATCTAATGCCTATCGATATGTGGTGATCGCATCGAAGAGAATTAATAGATCTGCACGTAAAAAAAATATAAAAGCTAAGCCTAAATACCGATTTGATATTGGCTTATTTTAGATTTTCAAATATCCTGACTTATAGCACAAGTTTTGTTGGCTTCTAGAAAATTTTACTACGAGCATTTAATTTGTAAAACTTAAAACGTCGTAATGAAATTTCTTATGTTTGATTTTTATTTGTTTTTCAGTTGAAAACGTATGTGCTTCTTAAGCAGAAAAACGGATTATCAACAGATTGTAAGATTTAATTTATAGTTTTAAATGCATTTTCTACAAGCAAGAAAAAAAATAAGAATTCAGCCAACGGTTCGCCCATTTTGTCTACCAGCATATCATAAATAAATTGCAAATAAATTTCTTCCTTGAACAGACGCTACAGGCCACAAAAGTCAATAAAAATTTATTCACGTACGAATAAATTTTTGACGTCACGCACACACATTTCTTACGATATAAATTGCAATTATTTGTTAAACATTTAATTTTTTTTCCTAAACCCAAAAGCATTACGTATTGTTTACGCATGTTCGAGAAGAAAAACAGAAAATATTTTTATGAACCTTAAAAAATATTAGATTTGAGCAGCTATGTATGTACGTACAGTGGTGCTAAACTATAAAAGAATTGTTATTTTTTTTTTACGAAAATTTAAATAATTTTCTTGGTTTCATTTTAAATCCTTACTTTAATGAAAATTCTATGAAAGTAATGCTATTAACTAGTGCTTCCTATCCAGATCGTATATATCAGATTAGCTATTAAGCGTTTATCCGATCTCTGTCCTGAAATCGAAATTTCAAAATTTGTTTTTTTTTTCTTAAATGCTTACAGTCTCTCCATCAATTCCTTTCCAAATATCACTTTCATTTCGTTTAATAAAATTTTTTGCTTGACTTTACTCTCTTATAAATGAAGCAAAAAATTTTTTTTCTGAAAAAAAAAAACTGAAACAAAAAAATTCAAGGACAAAATCAATTTATGTGTATAGATTTGCAAGGACATTTCATAAAGTATAACGCATACACCCACAGAATTGTATTTATGATATATTCATGACAAACACCCTCACTATGTTTTTTGTATGTGTATGGTAGTTGTAAGCTGTTTTTCTTTTTCTTCTTTATTTTTGAATTTAAATGGGGCGGAGATTTAATAAACGAGAGATTTATACGAATCTATGGTTTTAAAGATTTCAGCAATTGTAAATTATAAAGTTTTGCCAAAAGAAAAATCAAAAATAATATTTAAAGAATTATTCATAAATTACTGAATTCGACGATGATTTTATCTATGACTATGGGGAGTAAATAAAACTAATAACCTTTAATCATAACGTTTAAAACAACGTTGTAAGAAATATAATCTAACACACTACTAGTCATTAATGTACATCATTGCCGCAATTTAAAATAAAAGTTTAATTCTCGTTAAAAGAAACTAAAAAAAATTATATGTTTCCAATAAGGAAACAAAACTTAAGTATATAGCAATGCAAATCAGTGAATTTAATATGTCTCTTAGTTCTGGTGAAAATATCATAAAATAAATTTGTTTAGTTTCATCTGCTGCCAAATAAGCTATGCGTTACAATTGCAAAATAGGTAATATTGATACATATTTAAATATTGTTTACATAATATCAGCTCAAATAGAGGCTTCAGTACAGTTTAATTTCAAATTCAATTATTTTCAACCACAAATAAATATTGCTTACATACATACATAACATAATCGCTCATTACAGCATTATGACACAGCTTCTCACAACACTTATGTTGTGTGTGTTAATTTTATACATGAGTGACGGGACCGACAGCCGATTTTTGAGCAATTTTTCATGGCAATTTTATCTTACCCTCACAGTTTTTACCAGAAATCTGCTGCAGATGTGTAACCTGGGGTTTGAATTGTATCCTCATGTTTAATAACTACCTACTAGACTACGGCGACTTCTTGCTTAGGTTAAGTTAAAAAAGCAGCCGCTTTAAAAAGCAGAGCATACTTAGGTTTTATAAGGCTTCGTCGTAATAAAGAATGCAAATTACCATAGACCGTCTGGTGGGCATCTCCCAACCATCCTGATAAATTCATGCACGTAAGAATTTTATCTAAATCAGCCTTAGCTAGACTCTGTCGTTAAATATTATTTTTCGAAGAGCCCTTTCGTTACAAATACTATGGGGTTCTTAGTAGGACCCTGCTTTTGTTTAACTCAAGCTCTGTTCTGTATTTATCCATAGAGTTCCACATTCGGAGTGTTTATTATCCCATTTTGTTGTGTGAAATCTTTTGTTTGCCCCTCTGCAGAAGAGTATCATTCTCATGAATTAATTCAATTAAATTTTTCCTTTTATTTGCCTTTGTACCGGCATACTTGGATAATCTTAAGTGTGATGTACATACCAGAGATCAGCAATGAATCGTTTTTTCGCTACTCATAAGTACTCATGAAATTTTCAGTATGAGAGAGTCAACAGTATTGAAATTCAACTACTCTGATTCATTCGTACTCCCTACGACATTCATTTATAAGTACAGGTTGCAATGAGTATGTGTAGAACGTTGACATCAAACTCATAACATTCGAAATATGTTTGATTCATACGCCTACTTATTCAGATTCACAAATTTAGAAAAATACTTGTAATACTCATAAATGATTCCAGTGTTTACAGTCTTAGTTGTTGTTGTATTTACAAAAAAAGGAAGAAAGAAAAAGACAAAGACAGCAAACAAAGCAAAAACACAACTTTCTAGTGAGTATTGTAGTGTTCGTACGCGAATCATACTTATTTTGTGATTCTAGTAAATGTTGAGTAAAGGAGAGTCGAAATCAACAACATCATGCGTATTGTTAAATATGAGTACGATGAGTACTTCAAACTTGAATATGAGTATTATGAGTAAAAAAATAAGTGTGAATGCGTACAAGTATCAGGAATTATGAGTATGGTTCGAATCTACTCATATTTTTGAATACTCATTGCTGATCTCTGGTACATACCCCTCGGGATTTAAAGACCCTTAGCGTGTAAGTGTATTCACTTGATATTTTTTGGTATCGGATTATCACTGTAGTAGTATTTATAGCTTTCTTGTCGGCCTAAGTAGCACTGCAGTAATCGAGGGCCAACAGAGATTTCACATCTAACTTTGTCCCTCTACCACGTCGCTGAACACCTGGATGATGTTTTCTGATACGAGGGAACCTCAGTACAAATTTCAGAATTGCCGAAAGATTGTTTTTGCTAAATCATTACTTGTTTTCTAATAATTTATTTAATTTCATACAATATTTTTTATTATCACCCATAATGAGGTAGACAACTGGATAAGTATGATTTTGATATTTGAATGTCGCAGATTGGCTTGTATACAAATGCTGGAGTTATTATTAATTCGATTGCATGTGATTTAATATTATTCGAATAGCTTTAATTTAATATTCAAAAGACAATAATATTTTTGTTCTTGTATTACACTTAGTTGTGAACCCTTAGATCTCAAGCTCTTCTGGTTTAGTTAGAACATTGCTTTGTCTTTCTTCGTTTCTTTAGTTTCAAAACTTGGAAATCAAACTGTCATTACTTTGTTAATTTTAATAGCCACTCATTTTTAACAGATAATTTTAATAACTTTCCGCTTCCCTCCAGCCCAATTGAGGTACATACACATCACTATGCCTTAAAAGAAGTATTTAGCAAGAGCATTTTATCTCTCAGTCAATCATTGTGAATACAACAAGAAAACTCATTTCAAACATTTATTGTTTGTTCAATTCCTTCATATTCTCAATTTAAAATGCAATTAAAAAGAAATCATTTTTTTTTGTGAAAAACCAAATATCAACAAATCAATCAAAGGCATTTAACAAACAAATTTAAACTGTCAGTAACCCGAAGAAAAGGAGTAAAAAAATATACAAATAAACCAGCAATTTGCCATAAAGTACGTTTAAATTGGCAATGGCCATTAAAATGCAGCATCTCTCTCTCTTTTAATAAAAAAATTTGCACACACAGGCAAAGAAGGAAGAAAAAGAAAGACAATTCTTAAAAGAGAGAGAAAAAAAAAGATTTTAAAACCATTATTGACTAACCAAACCAAACCAGAAACCCTGGAAAAAACAAACAAACCATGCCAAACATAGAAAATCTGTCTGTCAGCATCAGCATCAGCATCAGCATCGACATCTCAACATCATCTTCATACATCAACATCAACATCATCAATTTCAATGTCATTGTAGCATAATGCAGTATAAGAAGAACAGGCATCGAAAAGAAAACCATAGAAAATCAAAAAAGAAGAAGAAAAAATTTGAAAGAAAATTTAAACTTGCAAGTAAAGACATCAAACTGTCAACTGTTGTTAAAGGAAATGTGCTAAAATGCTGAAAATTTCACCCCCACCACGTTCAAAGCAACCACAGATGAGTTGCATGAAAATTTGCCTACTGCATGACTTTGTATGGCGTAACGCTTAAATACATTTTGAAAGGAATTTACAGAGTGGCAAGAAATTATTTAAGACTACGAGTTTGATATACTTTGGAACACAATGAAAACAGGCTCTCAAAAATGAAGGAAGGTTAGAAGACTTTATCACAGAAATGTCTATAAAAGGAGGGGGGAAAAAACTATTCCACGACAAATGCATAGACTGTGGCATAGACATGTATAGCTTTAAGATAAAACATAAACATAACTTTTTGTGAGATTCCTAAGAAACAACGCTGAAGAATTTGTGTGAACTAACGGTGATAAACAGACAATAACATCATCTAGTCTCAATAAGCTATCCTATCTCAGCTCGAAAACTAATCCTACTTCAAGAGGATCTACTAAATTGGACTTTATAATGCTTTACTCAGGACTACGATTTAGCTTTTCAAACCACCCTTGCTGTGTGTGTTAATTGTATCCATGAGTGGCGTGACCTACAGTTTAAAATCAACTCCAAACGAAAGATTTTTGAGAAAATGTTCTTAACCTTTTTATTTAGTCTCAGACGAGTAAGCGAGCGGAAGTCGCCAACATTGCTGAAAAAGATTACCAGTGAAAAATTCTATTCACATACTGGCTAATGACTATAACCACTTGTAGTCAATAAAGAAACAGCAGTTAATCTACACTTAAATCAGTTATAGAAGGTGTGACAGAATAGGTCTTATTTTCAGAAAGGCTTGCGATGATATAGCAAGGCAGACCATACATTAAAACCGTCGTTGCAACAAATTAAGAAAATGCCATGTACATGACAATAGCAAACAGTGCTTGAAACCACTGAGATAAATTTAAGTCTTAAGTAAATTGAAATATCGTGCATTAAATAGAATACTATGCTCGCCTTATAACTATAGGATGGGCCATTTCAAAGTGTAAATTTAAACATAATAGAAACGGTTTGAAATTCTATCAAATTTATTATTTTGTTGTGAAGTACAATTGTTCCGGTTAAATATGGAATATTATTTCATTCATGTGGCTGCCACAGCTGGCCTTACAGTACCTCATTTGATCCCACCAATTTTCGTGCACTTTTTTGAGTGTATGAGGTCGCATCTCGGCAATCGCATCGCGAATGTTGGCCTTCAAATGCTCAATTGCCTATGGTTTGTCGGCATAACACTTTTCTTAAACGGCTCCCCACAAAAAATAGTCAAACGGTGCCAAATCCCAGCCTCTTGGCGGCCAATTGACACCACCATTTCGGCTACTTAAACGGCCATAAAACGTTTGACACTATAAATCTATTGTAGCCTGACATGTGTGGCAAGTTGCACTATTCTGTTGAACTCAAAAATTGTTCACATCAATACCATGACGAGTGGGTACAAAAAAATTGGTTATCATGGTGAGATAGGTGTCCCCATTGGCCGTAATGGTTGCTCCGTTCTCATTTTCAAAGAAATATGTGCCAATGATGCCTCCGCTCCACAAACTGCATCAAACAGTCACTCGTAATGGGTGCATCGGCTTTTGTAAGACCATGTGTGGGTGCTCTGAGTCCTAAATACGGAAATTTTGCTTATTAACGTACCCATCATGACGAAAATGGACTTCATCCGAAAAGATTACTTTTTTTTTTGGCAAAACCAACATCATCGTGTAGTTTCTCGCTGACCCAATAAATCCCAACGTTGCTCAACCATAAATGGATTCATTGCGTTCAGTAGAGATATAATGAATAGAATGACATATTGAAATATTACCCGATTCGAAATAACCGATTCTATTAAAAGAAGGAAATATATGTACAGTGTGTGACAATGACGATTACGATATACAATATCAAAAATACTTAACATTTTATGACCATAATTTCTTTATTTATTGTATACTTGCAGTTTTAAAATTATGTTTGCGGCAACTGCATTTTCCTAATAATAATAAGAATATCCAGTTGCTATGAAATTTACTTTAAATTTCTACACAAAGTTTTCTTTTTTCAAACATCATGCGTAAGAAATTGCTGATTGTGAAATGCCTTCATACCATGTCATTCCTTTTTAGCTGTTCTTTCCTATCAGAAGAAGAATTTTAACATTTGGTCGGCTAAGACAGGTCGTCATTTGGACAGACACACTGTCATGGTATCAATCATTTGTCTCATGTTGCAAACCAAAGAAAAAAAAACTAAAATTATGAAATCTTATGAATATAAGATGCATAGATGCATAAATGCATAAAATATGTACTTGGTCAGTCAGTGTAGTAGTAGTGTTGTGTTGATGCATATGAATTTTGAATGAAATTCTGAAAAATGTTGTCTTTCTGCCAGCATTTGTGTTCGCTTGACATGACAAGTGTCATTTACACTTTATTTGTGTCTTAAAAATGAAATGAAATAAAAAATCAGCAGAAGGAGTAGAAGCAAAAGCAAATTTAAATTTCATTTGCAATTAAATTGTAATTTTCAGCACTTAATTGTTGTTCAAATAACTTTAATTGTCTTCTTCCGTTTTTTTCGTATTGAAATATCGTCTGAAAATTCTTCTTCTAAGATTCCTTATATACAATATTTATTGCTTTTCTTTGCTTCCTTTTAAATGCCGTCGTAAATTTTATGACAATTCATCATATTTTTGACTTGTTATCTCTTTTATGGCATTTCGGTATACATACATACGTAATGTTGTTCAGAATAAATCTGAAAGTAATGACAGTAGAATTTCAATGACCTTGGCCTTTATAACCACTGCTGCTTAATAGACAAATTGCCATGAGGCTCACAAATAAATCAAAAATGTATTCAAGTCAAGTGAAGTCATTTGATTTTCTGTCAGCAGTTGTTTTTATTTCTGAACAATTGGCCATAAAAGTTGCCAAGTGTTTTGTGGCAAATTCTTGCAACAAATATTGATTGACATAAAATTGCTGGTTGGGTTACATACTAGGTATAGCAAGTTTTAATTTATTTTTGCTCATTTACAATTTCCAGAAAGCAGTTGTAGTTCAATCAGCTCCCTAACTAATGAATCTGTGATTATCACAATTTCGATCATTTTTGGTCATTTGAAGCATACAGCTGAAGGTGAATAAGAAATAAGTCAACTGTGATAAAAACTCCAAAATATCTGAATATCTGAACATTTTGATTTTCTGTGATATGCAGTTCTATCACACTCCAACAAATCACTTCTTAATTCCTCTGACTCGTTGGGTATACTATACCAAGTAGCATGAAGAATCAAGTTTTTCAACGATTTTATCAAGTATATGAAGGTTTTGGATATTTACCATGCCTATACTTGCCAATTTCATAAGTTCAGGACATGTTTTTAGACAGGCTTTATCCCAAACATCAGTTCTGTTGGTATATGTAAATGGAAACGTATGGATGAGGCACCATATGTCAACCGCGTAGTTTTAGTTCTCAAGTCTAATAATTAAGTCCCTTAACTATTAAAACATTAAGGTTTGGTCTAGATTATATGGCGGACTTTCTGACAATATCCTTATGGCCTGCAAACTGTTTAGGAGTTGCTTTCGAAAAGTTGGTTTTGAACCTCCTTAAGACCTCCAAATTCAAGCAAACTTTGTATGAAATTTTAAGGAACATATGAAAGATATTGATGTACGTGCATACGTAATAGGTCATATCAATAGTTATTCACACTAACCATGTTGTGTGTTTTAATTTTCATACATGAATGGCGGGACCTATGTATACTTTAAAGTCGACTTCGAACTACAGATTTTTGAGAAATATTTCATGGCAATTTTATTTACTAGAAGAGTTTTGAGTTTTCCTTTTTGTTGACAGGAAGTCGCCCATGAAATATTTGTTCATATTTCGTTTTGTTGCAGATGTCTGTCCTGGGCTTTCATATGATGCCTTACGTCTAATAAGCCAATACACTGCCTACTAGACTACGGCGACTTCTTTGAGATCTTGATGTGCTTTTGTCTTTTCGGAATTCCAGCATGTTTATAGATTAGTTTAGGGACTGCAATCAGCCTATCTGCCACCAGCTCACCACTCTGCTCCTGTACTCTATCAGACGGCACTGGGACTTGCTTAGCACCATCAAACGTGAGTATTGCAAAGCAAGGTTGGTTCCATCATGTCGCCATAGAGCCAGTATATGATGGTGGAATTAATCCAAACCTCAACAGCGGCCTTTTTAGATTTATGAATCTCTATGGTGGCTCTCTTTATTCCCTTAGTTATGTATGTTATATCTCCATGGAAGTTTGGGTTCGAGGATACTTTAAGGATCGGAAAGTTAAAGTTAGATATCTTGCATTGTCAATTCTGTTCTGCAAGGACTGGAACTTAAACCACACGGTGAGCACTATTCTTTAATAAGAATACCATAATGGCTACATCGTCCATATAAAAGTAGACCTTAGGACCAGATAACCACACATACATACATAATTGGTCATTACAACCTTATGGTTAATTTTATATATGAGTGGCGGGACCTACAGTTTAAAGTCGATTCCGAATGATAGATTTTTGTTGAGTAACTTTCCATGGCAATTTTATTTACTCCCAGAGTATTTGCCAGTAATCTGCTGAGAGGAAGTCGCGAAGAAATATTGTGGCTTGAACCATGGCCTCATGTCTAATAAGCCAACACACTATCTACTAGACTACGGCGACTTAAACCAGATAAACATAGAAACTTAAAACCACACATTAGTCCTTCAAACTATAGGGTCTTCTTATGTGTCTAATTTGCCATAACACAGGCGCATAAATCAGGAATCGCCATTAGGAATCGCTGTGGTTTATTGTGACTTGGGAAAACCCCAAAAGAAAAAAGCCTAACGGTGTTAAATCGCAGGATCGCGATGGCCAGTTTACATCACTTCCACGTATGATGACCATGCCCTTAAATCGCTCATGCAGAATTTTCAATGTGACATGAGCTGTGGGCAAAGAAAATTAACAACTGGTGTGCTCTCTTTTTTCCATAATTAATATGGCGTAAGACTTGATAGATTCTTGCCAAGGTGGGATTAAAAGTATGAGATATTAATTAATTAATTTGTTTAATCAGTTTAATCGTTAAACTACGCAGTTGAATGTAACAAATATTAGAATATTAAACATACTTTTGTTAAATCTTCATAAACGACTTAAATTAAAAACATTTTTGTTTAGTTTATGTTCAATTTGTACACTTTTTTGTGGTTGAAAAAAAAAAATTCTCAAGTTATGTCAACATTGTTTGCAACAAAGTTGAGCATCCCTTATGTTGTTTGTTGATTACATACACATATTTGCTCATTAACAGTTGAGATGTTTATACGGTAGTAAAGTTTTTCTCATATGCAGATAAAATTTACTTTTTAAGCTTTTATTGCAAAACATGTTTATGGCCGTCTTATCTTTCGTAGGAATTCACTACTAAACTAGAGTTTTATAAAAAACATTTTCCCTTATTACGAAAACTAATAAAGTTTCATCTCGAGTTTAAGAAAAGGAAAAACTTTCTATATACAGGTTGACCTTCTCCAACATAGTTTCTTATAATACGTTATTTACTTTATGATGTCATGATTCTGAACTCTCTAGGGTTTGTCTTTAAGGCTCTTGTAGTAACATTTTATAAAACATATCACTTGCCATGTATTTATATTTACCGTGTTATAGGCAGTCAACCTGTTGTATAACAGTTTAACTAGGAAAACTTAATATAGTTTTACTAACTTCAAACAACAAATTTATATGAAATAAAATGTCTTTTTGTTATTTCACTCTAAATTTTTTAATGTTGAGTGAATTGCAGTAGAATTCTAAGATTCACAATCTTATGGAAGATCGGATTCTAAATTTGTAAGCAGAAGAACTGAACTTTCTTTTAAGAAGGGTATTTGGTAATTGCCGATTTGATTTAAGTGAGCTACCGTTTGCAAATATTATTTGTTCTAGAAATCGTGGCAAAAATGTGAATGTATTCGAATTCCTTGTTGCTGATTATGATCTTAGAAGACTTAGTACTTACTTACATACATAATTTGCCATTATAATCCTTCCTTCAGCTGCTAACACAACTTATGCAGTGTGTGTGGTGTGGACAAATTTTTGAGAAACTTAATCATGGTAGTTTTATTTTCCCTCAGAGGTTTTGCCGGAAATCTGTTGAGAAGGAATATTTTTTCACATTCGCTTTGATGGTGATGTCTGACCCGGAGTTTGAACCGATGTCTAATTGCCACGAAAAGTTTCATAAAAATTGTGTATTCGGAACCGACTCAAAACTGTAGGTCCCCAACTCATAAATAAAATTCACACTCACATCATGGATGGTTTGAGAACCTACGTCGTAAAACTGATTGAATAATTGTAATAATCAATTAAGAAGAAGAATAAGAACAAGTGCATTCTCAGTAAGCTGAAGAAAAGACTTGCTAGCAAAGAATTGAAGCAATAAATACATCCTTATTGATAATAAGCCTGTTGAAAATGTATAAAATTTTACATACGCTGGCAAACAAATCTTCCTAAACGATGGCACATAAGTAGATATTGAGTTTCTTATTGCGAAGCGAAAAGTGGCATTTGCAAGTCTTAAAGAATTATGGTGCTATCGATATCTACACACATAATTGGTCATAATAACCCTTCAGTCAGGATTACAACCTATCTTCTCACACCAAACATGAGTGGCGAGACCTACATAGTATAAAGTCGACTCTAATCGACAGATTTTAAGAAACTTTTCTTAGCAATTTTTTATTCTCAGAGTTTTTGCCAGTTTGTTAGTTAGTAGGTAGTGAGTTGGCTTATTAGACGTGAGGCCATGATTCAGGCCCCATGTCAGACATCTTTGAACAAACGAAATACGAAAAAATATTTCTTCGGCGACTTCCGCTCAGCAGAATTCTAGACTAGATTACTAGACTAGATTTCTAGACTAGATATCTAAACCAGATTTCTGGACTAGACGTCTAATAGGCCAGCACACTACCTAACAGACTACTTCATCTCTCTTATATAACAATAAGTAAATAGCATTGCTTAATAAATGTTTTTTTTTTATCACAATCTACTGCTCTCTTAAGCTGTTATAATAGCAATCATATCGGGTACTTAAAGTACTGATATTGCTTCCATGGTGCTTGGTTAGTTTTAAGTTCCCAACAGGAATTCTCTTCGATATCCCTTCTACCTCCAAGTGGTGAATTAAAACTCCACTTATTTATGTCTACACTAACACGAAACCACTTATCTTAAGAGCAACAACATTTGCTATCGTAAGCTGTGTTGTAACAGTTTTAGAAATAAATGCTTTCATAGAAGCAGTCTCTTCTGCTTATTCAAGCGTGGTGCACGTTGAAGTGTTGCGTTTACTTCTCTTTATTGTTTTCACCTTTTTAACGCATTTAAAGAAATTCATTAAATTTTTATTTCGCACTCTCTTTATACGACTCCTATCCATAATAAAAGCAATGACTCATCTCTTCTGTAATATAGTTTTTTATGTGTTTTCTTAAGCAAAAGGAAATAAAATTTCATAAAAAGAGAAGAAAAATATATTAAAACGATACCAAAATAAAGTAAAAAGAGAGACAATCAAGGATTAAAGCTGCCGAACAGTTTATTAAAGGTGCATTGAAGAGTTTTCCTTCATTTTCGTTGGGTTGTTTTCAAGAAGTTTACTTAAGAACCCAATTAAATGACAGAAAATTCTTGCGATATGTGAGAAACATAAAGTAATATGAGGCAATAAGCATAAAAACAACATTTAACACGCTTTAATAAACAAGAATGATGCCAACGAAACTAATCGCCTTGACATGAAGTTTATGCCATAAAGCAACGTAACGATTCATTTTCTAGCACAAGCTTTTGGGGATAAATAATTGAAATGAAAAAACTTGTCAAATGTGGTCGCCTTCAGACGGTAAGTTCCACCAATCATGGATGAAACGAACGCACTTAACATAGTTGGTATGAGAATCTGGAACGTAAAAGCGTTGTAGTAATCAACAATGTGATAGGGATGGTCTTTATCAGTTCAATTGATCAGAAAATAAAAACCTCCAGTCCAGATTACGATCTAGCTTCTTACACCACTTCTGTGTGTTAATTTTATACATGAGTGGCGGAACCTACAGTTAAAAGTCGACTTCGAATGATTTCTGAGGAACTTTCCATAACAATTTTATTTACTCTCAGAGTTTTTGCCAGAAATCTGCTGAGAGGCACTTACCGAAGAAACATTTTAATATTTCGTTTTGTTGAAGATGTCTGACCTGGGATTTGAACCGTGGCCTCACATCTAATAAGCCTAAACACTGCGTACTTGACTACGCTGACTTTAGAAATAGTTTAACGATATTAAGAAGCTCTTTTGCAATTATGCTAAATGGGCGTATAATTTTGACAAAGTGGGAAGAGATGTCATAGGACATAGCTATTTCGATTGCTTCAGTTAAACCGGGTATTCTTCAATTGTGGTAAAGGAGAAAGAAGAAGAAGACGCTATAAATTCCTAGATATTATAAAGTTTGGCAGAAATTCTATTGTTTAATCTCTATAATGTTTTTGTCGTATTAATATGATTATGGAATATATTGTTATGTACACCTTGTCGTATGAGTAATATTTATTCTATGTACACACATATATTAAGTATACCTGAAGTAAATACAGTGCACGCTCGCTAATGTGAACTAATTAAAACTGGCGTTGTTCACTTTTGCGAATTGTTCACATTTCCGAATACCGAAAATTTTAAAACAGAATTATACCATCTTTTAAACAAAAATCATTATTTATGAATTTTTTTTATTTTTTTAGAATTTTTTTAGAACACATTTTATAATTTAATTTTCACAAACTTTCTTCACAGTATCTAAATAGAAATTGAAGAATAAATATGCAAGCAGATGTATTAACACATACATATATATATGTACACCTAAAACGGGGATTCCCGCAACTAATAAACACCGAATTCTAATGTTTCAAATTAAAAAAAATTCTGTTAAAATTATAGGGCTTTTTACATTTTTTCATCTTTTAGAGTAGTCACTGAAGCAAAAATATTGTTCACATTAAGCGGTGTCCATATTATGCGGTGTTCACATTAGCGCGCGTGCACTGTATAAGAGTTAGACACATATTTTCAAATTGTTTATTAAACTTACATATATTCTTAATAAATTTATTTTTTTTATGTGAAATGACATTTGTTACCTGTAATATATGCCAGAATTTGCATCTGAATATGTGGTTTGTATTGAGTTTTACTTACCTGGAAATAGAAAAAGGAAAATAATAATTAATTGGAATTTTTTAATATTTATATACCATTTAAATAAATTTAATAATACTAATAATAATATGGAATCTTTTTCAAGCGTTTCCTATCTTTAAATTTAAAAAAGACAAAGTGTATGTGAGATATCATTGAATTTTTTTTATTCATTTGAAAGGTCTATTAATGCGACTATGTGTGGACCATAACATCGTTCAAATATCAGTCATGATTTCTCTAGTTGAAGCACCTCCGAAATGTTCCATTTTTGATCACTCAGGCTCATAAATCAGGCTGAATTGCAACGATGACATCGTTTATGTTGACTTTAAGAACCACTGTGCTTTATGGTTTATTCGCCAGAAAAGATAGTAGGTGTAGATGTCGCCGTAGTCTAGTTGGTAGTGTGTTGGCTTATTAGACATAAGGCCACGCGGTCAGACATCAAAACGAAAATATGAAAAAATATTTTTCGTCGATTTCTGTTAAAAATTCTAGAGAATAAGTAAAATTGCCATGAAAAGTTTCTCAAAAGTTTTCAAAAAGTTTTCTCCTGACTGAAGGATTGTAATGACCAATTACGAGTTTAGATATCGATAGCACCATAAATTTTTAAGACTTGCAAATGCCACTTTTCGATTAGCAATACTCAACTCAATATCTACTTTGGTGCAATCGTTTAGGATGATTTGTTTACCAACGTAAGCAAAATTTTATACTTTTTCAACTGGCTTATTATCAATAAGAATGTGTTTATAGCTTGACTTCTTTGCTGGCAAGGGTTTTTCTTTTTCAGCATACTGAGAATGCATTTCTTCTTCTTCTTCTTCTTAATTGATTATTACAAGTATTCAATCAGGTGTACGACGTAGGTTCTCACACCATTCACGTTGTGAGTGTTAATTTTTAAGTCGGTTCCGAATGACCAATTTTTAAGATGCTTTTCGTGGCAGTTATACATGAGGCCTCGGTTCACACACCGGGTCAGACATCACAATCAAAACGAATGTAAAAAAATATTTCTTCTCAACAGATTTCTGGCAAAACCTCTGAGGGAAAATAAAATTGCCATGAAAAGATTCTCAGAAATCTGTCGTTCGGAATCGACTTTAAACTGTAGGTCTCGCAACTCATGTATAAAATTAACACACACAACATAAGTGGTGTGAGAAGCTGGGTCGTAATACTGACTGAAGTGTTGCAATGACAAATTTTGTGTCTTTTGTGGCAATTTTGTTTAATCCTATAGTAATCCTAGAGAGTCCGAAGAAATATTTTTTCATATTTCATTTTGTTCGAGATGTCTGGACTGAGGTTTAAACCGAAGCCTCACGTCTAATAAGCCGACATACTACCTACTAGACTACGGCGTTTATATTTGAAAATAAGAGAAGCAGCAAGTATTCAACAACAACAACTTTTTGGAATACTACATTTTCGGTTTCATGAAATTCCTTTAAAACAGATTTTAAAGAGAAATTTTTTTAAAAGAAGAAATTCAATTATATTAGAGACTTATTATATGTTGTATAGAAAAAAGTGTACTTTTTAAGGAGAACTTTTATGTTTATTTCCGACAATAACTGAATAAATGAGTTTTTGAAAGAAAATTTAAAATTTTTTAAGTGGAGTATTTTATATTCACTCTTGGGTAAATTGTGAACTGCGAAAGACTAAAATTTAAAATAAAAAGTTTATTAGTTTTTGTTGATATGAACATTTTCTTCTAGGAAAATCATTTTATTACTGAAACTTTTCATTCAATGGTAAATTCTTATGAATAAATGCACATCATAAAAATGTCATTTCCGGAGAGAAACCCAAGGCAAATGTGATATGCATACGAATGCAGTTGAATAATATGGTTTGCATGTAAAAAAAAAGAAGAAATATAAATAAATTATGCACTTCAAAAATATATGAGAGAGGGTACATACGAAGCATTGTGCAACTTTGCAGATGGTGGCCAAAACCGGTGCTAACACTAAGAAATGTAATTACATATGGGCGTTCGGTGGCATTGGATGGGAATTGTTCATTGTGAGAATCTAAATTTTGAAATCAAGTAGATGGACAAGCCAGCTACAATTCCAGCTTTGGAAACGAACCAGTAGTGAGATACGGATCTTAATAATGGGAAACGTATGCTACCTACCGAGCACAATACTAAAATGAAAATAAATAAAACCACAGTAAATTTTCTTTGCTGAAGTCACCATAGTCAAATAGGCAGTGTTGGTTTATTACACATGAGAACTCGGTTCAAACCTCAGGACAGAAATCTCCAATAGAACGAAATATGAAAACAAAAAGTCGGAGAGTAAATAAAATTGCCACGAAAATTTTCGCAAAAACCTGTCTTTCAGAGTTAACTTTGAACTGCAGGTCCCGGCACTCAGGCTTAAAATTAGAACACACAACATAAGTGTTGTGAGAAGCTAGTTCATAATCCTAACTGAAGGGTTGTTATAACCAATTATGTATGTATGTATGTGAAAATCTGATCTGTACCGTCAACAATTAAAGAGATTGAAGGAATATCCATTCATTTAAAATTGTAAGAATTGATCGACTGGAAAGGTGTTGTATTTCATCATGACAATGCTGGACCACAATGATCTTTGTTGAGCCAGCAGGAACTGAAACAGCTTGGCTGCGAAATTTTGATGCATTCGTCATATACTAGTTTATACACTTTGGAACTGCAAAACTTTACTCCTTCTGCTACCATTAAAACTCTTTTTATAAACTAAACAGTTTTTCTTTAGGTTGTTATATAATAACGTTGGTATTATTTTAATATTATTATGCAGTAATAAAGACTTTTTCCTAAAATTTTTGTTTTTGTCTACATACCATATTTATGTTTCGTTAACGAAAAATTCATGAAGAAACCCCTGCTTAAATGTATCCACTTTTTCACTTCGTTTACAAATTAGTTTTTAAACACAATTTAATGTTGCTGCTCTATTTCTTCTAAACTAATTGCACTAAGTTTTGTCTTTTTGCCGCAATCTCAACATAATATTAATCAAATACTTTAATTAGCACTTAAAAACTATTCTGTACATGTGTGTCAGCCCACATATGTGAAATGTATGCAGCACTGTACAGTGAACGTAAGTTAAAATCGTACAACAGAGTATTGTTTGAATAATATTTTGAAGACTCAACATACTTCTCACTACTTCCACATAAATAACACACTTTCCACTCGACTATCGGCGTCCCCGAAAGTGTCCTTACGTTTTACACAGACTTACGACATTTCAATTGTAATGCAGGGCTGTATTTAGACGTTAGAGATACAAAGTTTAGTACCTAAATATGTGCGTTAAAATTAAGTGAGGAATTTCGAAATCTAAAGCCTAATGTAAAATAAAGCCTGGAAATTTAAGGGATAGCAAATTTAAACGATAATAACGAACCTAAACATATTGTTTACTTACTTAATTGGTCATTACAACCGTTTGGTCAGAATTAAAACCTAGTTTTGCAGATCACCCATCTTGTGTATATTAATTTTATACATGAGTGGCGGAACCTACTGTTGTCGACTGAACGACAGATTTAAGAAACCTTTCATAGCAATTTTATTTTATCCTCAGTGCTATGGACAAAAGTCATTTGTTTGGGATGTCGGAACTAGTCTTTTAACCACTGGCTCTCGCCTAATAAGCTAAAAGACTATGTACTAGACTATGGCATCTTCTACCAAAAAACATTCTCAATGTGTGTGCAACAGCGGCAAGAATAAATGCAACTCTAAACACAGTTTAGATTAAGTTGGCAGCCACCTTAAAAACCTAATTTACTTGGGTTCTATAAGCTACAGTTGTAATACTTCTCGTTAAGTTAAGTTAAGTCCTACCAGTGTGCCGTTATAACTACTTCGAGATTGCTAAGATCGATTCTGGTGAGGTTCTGATTTGCTTGGTCTCTAAAGAAATATTTGTGTGACGTTATTTATTTGCCTCACTGCAGAAAAATGCCAATCTCATCTACGAATTCATTCGAGTTACCTGTTGTACTAGGTATTTACAAGTGGATCAGGTTTGTTGTTATCTTAAATATCCCCGTGTTTGAAAGTGTGCAAATCTCTAATTGTCATAATCTGCTACAATCTTTATAGCCTTGACATACTTGAGCAATAATCGGATAGTAAAAGGGGTAATCTAAGGGTCAGCTGTTCTGAAACGATTTTGACTTTGTTGTGTGCTCAGTGTCCGTCAGTGAATACTTGAATGACATACGCTGGGTAGTTCAAAGCATTTTCGTATTCACAATTTTTGGTATAAAACTAGGATAAGCGATTGTCACGATTTTCACTAGTATTCACTGTACATACATACATATGAATATTTTCGCAGTACTTAATCTGCTGGTACTTAAATACACGTTACAAATTAATTCAAACTTTCTACAAAATTTATGGTTGACATTTGGCGTTACATACTCTGCAACAATGAGAAGAACTAAAGGATGAAAAACAAAACAAAATAATAAAAAAGAGCAATTAAAACCAACAAAATGTATAAATCTGGCAACCACATTAAAAATATTTTTCCCCCATAGGCAATACATTGTTGTAAGAGTCGCGTTGCAAGAAGAATTCTATACAATGAGTGAAAGTGTTAGAAAAGAGATGTAAAATAAAATGCTGAAAATGTAACAAGCAAAACTTCTGCTCTTTAATGAGTTTTATATGACTCAACTGCTTATTTACCTTAAAATTGTAATGTCTGCTGTTGTTCGCATCCTTTTTCCTTTTACTACCCTTCTCATGCTTATGCTCTATTGTTTCCATTCAATTCGTTTGCTTGCAGTAGTGACAGTATGACTGTCATTTAAGCTAATAATGGTTATATCCCCCTCTTATTGTATTTTTATTTCTCTTATCTTTTTGTTTTGTTTTTTTTCTTTGGGTTTCTTTTCTTCTGTTTGTTATTATTCTTGATATTCTCCTGCCATTGTAATTTCATTGAACGTAATTGAACAATTTTTGTTGTTGTTTACCTTCTTACACAGACGAATGCTTAATTATATAAACGTTCATGGAGATCTGGTAGCAATAAATAATCACGAGATGTTAATTAACATACAAACATATGGGTATTAGGGTTGTACCAAAAAAAAAAATCGATTTCAGTGTTAGAAACGTGTACGTTCCTTTACGTTCATTCCATTTTTCACAACATTAGTAAACATTTGCCACATTTATTGGATAATTTCTGTTGAAATTGCCATGTTACGAAATAGGCGAGTAAAAGACAGCAGTAGTACGTCTAGAATGTAGGTAAAGAAGCATAAAAGTCATCAATTGACCTCAAAACTTAACTCTCTGCTCCTTCTTCCAGACGCCAATTAACAAAGAGTCTAAAGAAAGCTAGACTTTGCCTCAGAGTTCTAGGAAAGGGTAACTAAAAGATTGTAATTTGTCAAGCAGTATCCGTTAAAAAAAAAACTGGAAGAATGGGCCAAGAGCTGTAACAAGGATGAACAATGCATGTATGCCGTCTGGCAAAAAAATACGCCGAAAGACAATTAAGCCAGATAGCTTTAATAATTATCGAAGGGGCAACAAAAGCTGCTGGATCTACAATAAATGCAGCAAAGACCAATTACAGCGTATCAGAACAAATAAACAACAGAATATATCAATAATGGTGTGTACCAGAGATCAGCAATGAATCGTTTTTTCGCTACTCATAAGTACTCATGAAATTTTGGGTATGAGTGAGTTAACATTATTGAAATTCAACTACTCTGATTCATTTGTACTCCCTACAACATTGATTTATAAGTACAGGTTGCAATTAGTATGAGTACAACGTTGACATCAAACTCATAACATTCGAAATATGTTTGATTCATACGCCTACTTATTCAGATTCACAAATTTAGAAAAATACTTGTAATACTCATAAATGATTCGAGTAATTAGAATCATTCATCAAAATATACATTCTTAGTTGTTGTTGCATTTACAAAAAAAGAAGAAAGAAAAAGACAAAGACAGCAAACAAAGCAAAAACACAACCTTCTCGTGAGTATTGTAGTGTTCGTACGCGATTCATACTTATTTTGTGATTCTTGTAAATGTTGAGTAAAGGAGAGTCGAAATCAACAACATCATACGTATTGTTAAGTATGAGTACGATGAGTACTTCAAACTTTGAACATGAATAGTATGAGTATGATAATAAAATAAATATGAAAGATTCGAATCTACTCATCTTTTTGAATACTCATTACTTATCTGTGTGTACAAGCTCGAAGGTAACAAAACTTTATTTACTTGTGTAATGTGGTATTCGCAAACGCCTTTTCGCAGAAAATAGAGCATATCTTAGGCAGAGGCAAACATTTGGAGTGAAATTCTTTAAATAAAGTGTAGAAAAGTATTGTTAAGCCAACCTCTATATATATTCAGGCGAGACGTTATCAATACTTCTAAAAATTTGTTTATATGGTGACCGTGGTCATATTTTATGTGGCAAATATTAACTACTCGTACTGAGTGAATGAGAGGACATGGCCAAATTCATAAAAGTTCAACAACAGAAGTGATACAGATCATGTTGCATGTAATCTTATGATCTAGGCGGAAATAATAGACAAAAACTTTATGAAAAGATTGCCTTAAACAAGATCGTGGAACAATGGGTGTGTGTAACGGACAAAAACAATCGAAACAACGGATGAATGGAGTAGAATAACTGAGTAATTTAAGGTTCATTCTTAGTTAAAACGATTTCAGGTGGTGATGAGCCACGAGTTTAGTTATATGTATGCTTCCGATCCCATTGTTTGGATTCAGAAAAACCTTCTGCTACTGATTATCTTGGTATTAGAAGAAGAATATGTCGGATTTATAATGGGAAACAATCGGAAGCTTTGCCCTAAGATTTCTAACAAACATGGAATTAAGAAAAAGTTGCCATCAGCGAAAATCAATCAAATCATCAATTTGAAACAAGGGTTACTGCACTATTAAAAGACTTTAAAAAAATCAGATGAAATGGATTTGTCACAGAACGATGAGAAAACTAATGTTTTCAACAAGCAAACTGAACATTTTTCTAGGACAACAAGAAAATCAATTCGTTTGAGATTTTATAGACTTCGGCTCCGACATAAACAATCTTAATAGAAGAAATCTTATGTACTTTTTAACGATAACTCCAGTTCTACTATACGGCGTTTTTTTAAATAATTACTTACGCAGAGAATTTGAAGCTATTTTTATTTGAACAGCATGAAGTCGCCGCAGTCTAGTAGGTAGTATGTATGTTGGCCTATTAGATATGAGACATACATACATACATAATTGGCCACTACAACCCTTCGGTCAGGATTACGGCCTAGCTTCTCAACTCATGTAGTGTGTGTCGACTCCGAACGACAGATTTTTGAGAAACTTTTCTTGGAAATTTTATTTATTCTCAGAGCCAGAAATCTGCTGCCAGAAATCGCCGAAGAAATATTTGTTCATGTTTCGTTTTTTTGTCTGACATCGGATTTGATCCGTGGCTTCGCGTCTAATAAGCCAATACACTACTTATTAGACTACGGCGACTTCTTAGACTACTTAGACATTAGACCTTTGTTCAAATCCCAGGCCAGACATCTCCAACAAAACGAAATATGAAAAAATATTTTTTCGGCGACTGCCTCTCAGCGGATTTCTGGCAAACACTTTGAGATTAAATAAAATTGCTTTGAAAAGTTTCTCAATAAATAGAATTTAAGTTGTAGAGCGCGCTACTCATGTATAAAATTAACACACACAACATAAGTGGGTTGAGAAGCTACGTCGTAATCTGACTGAAGGGTTGTATGACCATTTATGTTATATGTATGGAACGGGAAAAAAGTTTAAAAAAAGATTTAAATATTTGTATGTCCCTAATAATTCAACCACCACAGTATATTCAAATCCATCCCACTCTGTCTTTAAAAAAAAATGTGCTTGTGTTCAAATATTTTTTAAGGTTAAATTGAAGACTCTACACATTCTTTTTTCTCTTTCAC
The DNA here is from genome assembly GCA_936449025.2 of Sarcophaga subvicina. Taxonomy (NCBI): domain Eukaryota; kingdom Metazoa; phylum Arthropoda; class Insecta; order Diptera; family Sarcophagidae; genus Sarcophaga; species Sarcophaga subvicina. The sequence continues at coordinate 105,447,225 of OW388081.2, read as the reverse complement.
AACTACATGTGTGTGGCATCGCCTACACTCTCACATATGTAAGTATGTGACATTGTAATGTTTTTGTGGTTATGATTGTTTGTGTCGTATGTTTATTTTTATTCAGGTACATCATACGAGTATAAATGCTTGAACTTTTCTATTTTATTTTGCTCTTTCTGTGTCTCTTTCTCTCTGTCTCTCGCATTTTTTGTTATTGCTGCTGTTTGCCGCAGTTTTCTTTTTATCATTGTTATGAATGTAATGGCTTGTTTTCATTATTTCCTTGGGATTTTTTTTATACTTTCGTTCATTTCTCCTTGTGGCAAGTGTTAATAGCATAAGCAGTACGTTGTAGTACACAAACGTAGTATTCTTAGCAAACATAAGGGGTTATACACTTCAAAATGTGTAGGCTTGTATTTTGTTTAATTCGAATAATTACAAAAAAAGAAAAAAAAATAATTGTTAATAAAAAATAATGTACGTATGTATGTATGTATACTTTAATTGTACTTTTTAAAAGAAAATATTTTTTTTTCATTCCCTTTTGAAGTAGAATGTCTTTCGTAATGAATATTTATTTATCCTGTCTATCTGTCTCTTTGGTTGGTTTTCTCTGTGCTTTAATGTTATGAGGGTATTTAACACATACAAATACAATCACTCAAACTTATGCTCATGCTCATGCTCATGTGTGCATTGCCTGTGTTTATACAAACAATTTTTAATTTTTTTTTGTTTTGCTTTGAGTTTCTGGTTTTTCTTTGTCATGCCTTTTTCCTTTCTGTCTTGTGTCGTTTTCCTAAATTAGTTTCTTATGCTTTTAAATGGTGGCATTTTGTCGGTATAACATTAGCATTTACATCCTTAGTTATTAAGATGACAGAAAAAACAAACAAAAAAAAACAACAAATACAAATTAAAAAAAAAGAGAAACAAAACGAAATAAAACAAATGATGGCAATAACAAATTAAACTTTGTTAAAATGTTGGTGTTGAATTTAAAGGGATTGTGGTATACCCTACACTAAATACACTGTGTAATTAAAATCCACACAAATTGGTTTGGTTGCTTAACTAGGGGAGGTGAAAAGAAATGTGGAAAAATAGGCAACTTGTTCTGCATGTAAAGGTCATAGAAACTTAAATTATATTAAAAGGAAAGTTTTTTTTCGGCTTTCTTTTTCAGCAATAAAACTAATATGCTTGTAATAAATCCAAGTCAAGTATAAGTTTAGTAAATTTTAAAAATTAAGAGTTTCAAATCTTATCCTAAATAATCCTTATTCGAAGCTAGAAACCACCCAGAACAAAATTTGTAGATCAGGCAGCACCATTTCATGAGAAAAATAGCTGCTACTGAAAAAATTCTCACCAATACAAGAAAGTGTTGCTTGTAGATCACTGACAACGGAGATTGAACCACGGACGCTCATCTAACAACAAGCTAACACACTACATACTAGACTACGGCGACTTCTAAAAATATTTTAGTCGCGCCGAATCGCATGAGACCTCCAATGGTCTGCTCTAAAAAGTTACATAAATTGCTCACCAAAATCGCGTCTCGTTGAGTAACTCAAATTGATTTAAAATGTTCGAACGTTTGATATTGTACTTTTTTAACTTTTTTAGCATGTGGAGTACACCCTTAAATGCATACATACATAGTTGGTCATTTCAACACTTCAGTCAGGACTACGAGGCTTTGTTCGTAGATCACTGACAGCAGCAATTCTTTCATACTAATCTCTGCTAGAGTAGAAGCAATTCCATCTTAGCCAGAAACACTAAACTGAAACAAAGGTAGGGAGAAAATGAACTCAGGCTTAATTTCCCTAAAACCTAACCCTAAAATTCCAATCTTCATACCCATGTGTGATTGGTAAATAAATCGAACCCCCTACTCTAAAAAAGAAGCGCATTGGTGGTTTCACAGATCTCCTGTTGTTTCTTCTAAAGTCGATCTTGATACTGTTAGTTTATCTACAGTAGCGTCACAATGACCAGAGACCCAACATGCATACATACATATATAAATGGTCATTACAATCCTTGAGTGAGGATTATGAACTAGCTTCTCACAACACTTATGTTATGTGTGTTAATTTTATACATGAGTGGCGGGACCTACAGTTTAAAGTCGATTCTGCACAACAAAATTTTTTGAGAAACTATTCATGGGTTTTGCCAGTAATCTGATGAAATGGAGATGCCTGAGCTGGGATTTGAACGGAGGCCTCACATCTAATAAGCCAACACACTACCTATTAGACTATGGCTACTTCAATATCCAACATAATCTAATTCAATAATCCGATATAAGTCCCGATATAAGTAAGAGTGTGTTACCTAAATGCCTACAGTGCTGAATTTTTATTCTCATAACTTGCCACTCTTCAGTTCATTGGTATGAGTTTACTGATTAGTTCCGAGCTTGTATCAATACTTAGAAACTCTGCTGAAAGTCTATACTGTTTCCTGTTCTCCATTTTGGACCCATCCGTGAAGATAGCAGCAGCTCCATAAAAAAGCTATTATAACCCTCCCGGTTTCATTTTTTAAAGCGACATCTTTTCAAATGTAAATTCGTAGGAAATTTTTAAATAATTCTTCATCTTTCTTTGCTGTTCTCTTGCACGGGATGGAAAACTCATCAGGACTTGTAGCAAGTAATACCATAGTTATGTACCCTTATAAAATATTGCCTTCTTGCATCGTTAATGATATATTTAAATAAGTAAAGACTCTCCGCCAATAGCTACTCTACAAAGCGAAATTAATTTGAATGCAAAATGGGAGGTGGATACAACATTTAATAAATTACTGCAGTGTACTTTTGCCACTGGTCTGACATATTGGAGTCTACAGCATAAGATTTGCACACACGCTAAAAAATAAAATTTTTAATAATTCCCATAGTAATCTTTAATAAAATGTTTAAAGAATTTTAAATTTTAAATGTTTATGTCGTTAAACTACTGAAATACCTTCAAGGATTCAGCGTTGGATAGTGTTATCAAAACGCCAACATTACTTTCAACAATTTATGTATGTATGTAAGTATGTTTACTTTTCTACCTCTCTCTGACAATTATATGTAAATCATTGTACGTGTGTATGTGTGTTTATGTAGGTTTAAATCACATGACACTCTACTTAAAGTTTGTGGGCACGTGTACTAATGTACTACTTTTAATGTGACTCTCACACTCTCCTGTTCGCGTATTCTAACACACCCATACCAGCAGCCAAAGCAGGCATATTATACATACATACATACACACACAAACAAAGTAATTATTTTGGTTTTTGTTGTTTGCAAACATTAAACTTTTTACTTACTTTATGTTTTTTGTACAATTTCCTGTCTTCTTTTACCCCCCACGCCATACATTCTTTTATCTTGTTTTACTCTTTTCTTTTTGCTGTTGTTGTTGTTATTGTACTCTTTTGTTACTTTGAAAGTCAAAGTTTTAGTGTAACATTAACGTTTATTTGGATGTTTTTGACTTGTTTATGATCCCTTTTTTAAATAATATTTCGTTCAGTATATGAGTGTATGCGTTCGTTTACGTTTATTTTGAGTACTCTCTGTGTGTCAAAAACGTAAAACAAAAGAAGTAAATTTCTGTTAATTTGAATGATTTATATACAGAAATCTTAGTCATACCACCGCACAATTTTACTGTGTGTTTTTAATGTTAAATCCTGGGACTGAGGCTGGGGTTGGGACTGGGGCAGGTGTGGTTGTAGCATAAGTGTGTAGTAGCATAAATAATTTGTTTATGACATATAATCAGGGTAATAATTTTAAATGCCTGCGTATACACGATGCATTTGCGTAAATTATTTTTATTAATTGAAATATTTCAAGGCATTAAATTTAATACTTTTAGATGCCATTACAGAAGTGTTTATTTCAATTGTTGTAACATAATTTTCATTCATTAATTAAAAATAAAAATAATGACCATATAAAGCACCATATAAGCAGCAATTTTGTATAATTTTATGAAATAATAACGATGTAATCAAATCTTACATACATACATACATACATACATACATACATAATTGGTCATTACAACCCTTTAGTCAGGATTATGGACCTAGTTTCCCACACCACTTATGTTATGTGTGTTAAATTTATATATTAGTGGCGGAACCTACAGTTTAAAGTCGACTCCGAGCGACAGATTTTTGAGAAACTTTTCATGGCAATTTTATTTACTCTCAGAGTTTTTGCCGGAAATCTGCTGAGAGGAAGTCGCCGAAAAAATACTTTTTGTATTTTGTTTGGGTTTGAACTCTGGCTTTACGTCTAATAAGCCAACACACTACTTACTAGACTACGGCGACTTCATCAAATCTTACCTTTAATAAATAGATTCCGAAGTTAAAAAGAGCTCTGTATAGGTATATGAACTGTACATAAAGGGTGGGCCATTTAAAAGTTTATTTTAAAAAATAGTTTGAAATTTAACCAAATTTATATTTTTGTTGTGAAGTACAATTGTTCCAGTAAGAAATCGAATATTATTTCATTCATATGTCTGCCGGGGCTGGTCTCACACTACCTCATTCGTTCGGACCAATTTTCGTGTGCTTTTTCAAGTGTATGGGGTCGTATAACAGCAATGAATAGTTACTCATGTTTGCCTTCAAATTCTCTGTTAAGTCTCTGGTTTGTCGGCATAAAACTTTTGTTAGGCAGCGAGTTAATCTTGCTGATACCGAACAGCAGTTCAAAGTTTGTCAGGGACAAGACTTTACAGGTATACCTATTTACTCTACATGATGTATTAAATTATATGTGTAACACTTTTCCGTTTTGCTTTGCATTCGAACCTGGATTGCTGGATTGCACCACTACTACACGCTACCACACACTTGTTGTGGATACTTCTAAAAGTCTTTCTTTTTCAAGATGCTGAAGTTTGGTGCCAGTATGTTGGTTTCAACGACCGCCTACTCTATGTCGTCTAACTATTGTAAAGCAACCTTTAACTTCCACTGGAATTTTTGGTGGCTATTTTCAATAACTTTAGTTTATTTGCTGATTGACAAAAAAAAAATATTTTGCTTTCAGTGGGTAAGTAATCATAGTAACAATCAACACTAAGGCGTATGAGTTACATATAATATGCTGATGTATTCAAAAAATATTACTCATACGTATGACGGCTTATGATTTATCATCTGTAAAGTATGCAACATTAAATTAAAAAAAGGCAAAGCATTAAACAACATAAAGGGCGAACAATTTTAAAGTTTTAAATTTAAAAATGCAATAAAAGAAATTGTTTGAAATTTTTCTGAATATATTTGTTTGTTGTGATGTATTATTTTCCGGTTAGAAATGGAATATTATTTCATTCATATGGTTGCCGCGACTGGCCTCACAGTACCTCATTCGATTGGACCGATTTGCGTGCACTTTTTCGGCAATGGCATTACGAATGTTGCCCGTAAAATGCTCAATTGTCTCGGGTTTGTTAGCATAACACTTTTATTTAATGGCGTCCTGATACAAAAATAGTCCTACAGTGTCAAATCGTTGTTTCTTGGTGACCAATTAACATTACCATTTCGGCTAATTAAACGGCCATCAAACGTTTGACCCAATTAATCGATTGTGGCATGAGATGTGTGGTAAGTTGAAACCAAACATCGTTCACCTCAATATCATGAAGAGCGGGTACAAACAAATCGGTTATCATGGTGCAATAGGTGGCTCCATTGACCGTAATAGTTGCGCCGCCCTAATTTTCACGGAAATATTGGCCAATAATGCGTCCGCTCCACAATCCACACTAAACAGCCACTACGTGTTGGTTTTCTGCTCCCCAAATATAACTGATCGAAAACGTTAAATTAATTTCTCATCAATGTCTTTGAGTAACTCACATTGATTTGAAATGGTCAGACTTTTGATATTGTACTTTTTAACTCGCTTGATGTGTGGAGTACAGTCTTACATACATACATAATTCGTCATTACAGAACATCAGTCAGGACTACGACCTAGTTTCTCACGCTACTTATGTTGTGTGTGTTAATTTTATACATGAGTGACGGGACCTACAGTTCAAAGTCGATTCCAAAATACAGATTTTTAAGAAACCTTTTCATGGCAATTTTATTTACTCTCACAGTCTTTGCCAGAAATCTGCTGCGGCAACTATCAACATTCTTATTCAATTTCTCAAACGACTATGGAACGATGATAGTTTTGAGAAACTTTTCCGTTGTAATTATTTTCTTCCATAGCTTTTGCCAAAAGACTACTAATATAGGTAACTGTCTAGTCATCTAGTACGTCAACACATTACCTAGTAGACTACGAAGTTTTTAAAAAATAATTCAGTGAGATTGCATGATCTTGGCGTAATATTTCACTGAACTCGGCTCTCAGTAATGTCATGGTACCGGGTGCTGCGAGGTGTATGGTACCATCTTGTTAAAGGCACATGTGTAAATTATTATTGCCCGCTATCTGAAGCCACTGTCTGTTACATTGCAGTTTTCATCGTTCATTGTGCAGCTTTGGAAATACCTCAGGTGCTTTTTCCCAACAAATTATGACTAACAGTTTAAAAATCATTCATTAAATTCATATTCAAGACTTTATTTATATGTTTTGTTCTATATTAATTATCCCTGTTGTTATTGCTTTTCCCAAAATTCGATTTAAATGTCACCTTTTTGCATGCCTGCCACCAAACGTTATTCAATTGAAATTCCAAACTTAATAAGAATATTTTCCTGAAACATTTTTTCTCGATTTCTGTTCTCATCAGTGTCAAACATATTGTTGTTGGCCGTAGTCGATGTCGTCTTTCTAAACCTTTATTGACACTCACGCACATGCTGTACTGGACAGAAAGGGAAAACGATGATCCTTTTATGAACAATGGTCCAATAAAGCCGTTATTTCTTATTGTACCTGTTCAGCTTTGCGGTTCTTTTTGTTGCTGTATTATAACAGCTTTACGGTATTTTTTGTAAACCTTTTTTTTGTTTCTTCCTCTTCATATTTACTCTCGTTTACTTGCTTGTATTCAATAGCATTCATTTCATTATTCAATTGTTGTTGTTGTTGTTGTTATTGGTTTTATTGCTATTGTACAGGATGTTCTGGCATCCTGCTTATTGCGAATGTGTATTAATGTGAGCGTGTGTGTGTGTGTGTGTGTGTATGTGAAGTTGTTATTGTAAATAATTGCGGTAGAAAAGTTATTATAATTTACTTTGAGTGATATGAACCGAAAAAAGCTTTTAAGCCATTAACAAAACCAGTTTACTGTTAAAAGACCAGTTTTAATATATTTTTTTTTCCAATATTTATGTGTTGCTCTGTCTGTGTGTGTGTGTCATGCCTGTGGGCTTGTATATGTGTCTTTATGCATGAACGAATGGGCTTTAAGGATTATAATTTATTTTCTATGAACGTTACAGACAGACAGTTTGCATGGAATGGAAAAACTCTTCATATTTTCAAAAAGTCAACAATTATGAGTGCAAAAATATCCAACCAAACCCAAACGAAACCGCAAAAAAATTAAATTTTGAAAACGAGAATAAATGCCAGTTTTTGTTTGAAAATATTTTGCAAAATAGAAAATCTGCTTGACAATCAGATCAACGTGCTAAGTAAACGCTAGTGGTTCTCATTATTTATTTGTCTTTTTACGTTTCCTAAAATCTTATGGAGAACGTAATTAAGCTCAATAATTGATTAGATTTTAACCCATGGTGGGCCAATGCGTTTAGGAGTGGTAATTGGGTACTCATTTAAAATAAGAATTGCTTATTAAAATTAAATTTCTAACTTAAGTTTTACGATAGAGGAACAATTTTAAGAGTTTGAAGGTTGTTTTTGGTGTGTAACTTAGAAATATGGAATCGGCAGCAGCTGACGTATTGATATTCATAGGTACTTTTGGAGTGTAAATATCTGTTATTTTTGAACGATCCAATGAATAAACAATTTTTTTTTTGGATCGGAAAATGTTGAATTTTGTACCAAAAATGAATCCTTTGTTAGAAGTTCTGACATTATTCTTCAATCTCAAATATGCTCAAAGAGCATCGATATCTCATCGATATGCAGTTATGGATATTTAGGCATTTTAATATCCAAGACAAAAACCTGCCTAGTAAGATAAAAAATTTTGAAGATGATCACCAATTGGTCGTTATTGGATGCCACATGCATTAAAGTCAGGAGACATTGAAACACGACAGCAATAAATAGTAAGGAGAAGCTAGAACGATTAACGCATCGATGTAAAGTTTTCAATATTTGGATAGCCAAGACAAAAATCGTCCTAGTTAGATAAAAAAATTAAAAGATGATCCATCAATGGGTGGTTATTGGCTACCGCCTGCTTTGAAGTCAGGAGACATTGAAACACGAGAGCAAAAAGTAGTAAAGTACAGCTAGAAATCTCAGCCGTATTAACACCAAATACGTAAATGGCATCAAGAAAATGCCCTGTATTTACATACATAATTGGTAATTACAACCTGACCTAGTTTCTCACACGCCAGAAATCTGCTGATTGGAAATCGCCGAAGAAAAACTTTTTGTATTTTTGTTTTGATGTCCGGCCTGGCTTTACGTCTAATAAGCCAACAGGCTAGTAGGTAGTGTCCTAGGCTACGGCGACTATGCACTGATTTTCTGGGATCAAAAGGTTGCCAGGTCTATTAAGAGCTTATAAAATCAAACGATCACATGAAACCTCTACATTTTATTACTCTTGACTAAAAAGAAACTGTAGGACAAAGCCTATTATTTTATCTTCTTAATTTAATACGAATTAAAGAACAAAATCCACAGACCCCGACTGAGGTTTCTCTACTTAGCGAAAACATATTCTATCGTATATGCCATTTAAGTAGTTGCCATTTAGATTGATATTGACAACACTAGTACCTTTTAGTGAAAACCACAAGTTTTTCTTGTGCCTTACAATATTAAACTTTTGTTCTGTTATTATATTAAATTTTTTGTATATTTAGATGTTAGTGGGTTAAATTTTGAAATTTATTACCATTAAAGACAATTTGAATTTTTTATTTGAAAAATTTTCCAATTTCTACTGTCTTACAAAATGTTCAAATCTAAACCTACAGACACTCTTCAAAAATACTCAAACTTTTCATTTTGTTTGAACAAAAAAAAAAAAAGACGCGATTGTGATTTCTATCTCACTACTAGAGAAGGAAATTGAGGAAAATGAGCGGTGAATAAACCAACCAAAACCATTGTGCCGCGGTCCAATATACATACAAGGTAATACCATGCTTCAGAGCAAACATGTTATTTATTTTGCTCATAAAGCGTAAACATGTCAACCTTAATAAATTGGCTAATATGCATAATTTATGACAATTTTCGGGGAAAACATTTTTAGGTTTTTATTCTTTTCTTTTCTATTTTTTGTTCTATTTTCGTTATTGAGTAACGTTTTTTAAGTTTCTTTGCTTTCTGAGGGGTTTGAAAAATTTAAATGAGAAGCGGAAAAAAGATCTACAAACTTAAATATTTTTTTATACACACATACATGACGCGTTTTAAATGTTATAATGAAAGTATTGAGGTATGTATGTACATATATGTGTGTATCAGTGTGCATGCCAGAATTCATGCAAATACATAAATGAATTTCTCGGTATTAGAATTTTGAGCATCAAATTTATTATGGTTTCGTTACAAAAATTGCATGGCTGATGTTCTAGTTCTTGTTGTTTTTGTTTCATTTCATTATAAAATCTATAAAACAAATCTCACACACACACACATAAACACTTGTTATATTAGAATCATTAAGTCCCTGAGGCATACATATTTGATTATAAATTGTACAATAACAAATACCAACAACATCAGCAAACTGATAAATAACTTGAAAGAGTTTCACAATCTCTTTTCCGTTAGTACCTTTATTTTTTTGTTGGCCCAGTATACAATTTGTTTTAAATTGATCAAATTAAAGTTTTTGTTTTTCTATCACTTGAAATGCGAAACAGTTTATCCAGCTAAATAACTAACGCATGTAATTACTCTCGAAGGATTACAGCCATTAAAATTATTAAAAAAAAAATAATTAAACCATGCGGAAAACAAAAAAGGTTTTTAAAATTATTTGCGTAACTTCTGTCGCGGTTAAAAGCATAATTAATGATGTTTTATCACAGAAGAAGAAGAAGAAAAAAGAATTAAAGGAAATGAAAAATGGCCGCAAATAATGAAATAGTGGAGATTGAGTAAAATGTGACCAGACCTTGAAGATTTTGTGGATTAAAAATAGCATTCTTCTGTTATATTTTTTAAATAAACACATATGAAGAGTTACTAATGAGACGTGTTAAGGTTCTCTACGGCTGTTTTTTTTTTTAACGATATGCTGTTTTTTTTAATGATATACATGGAACGATATGCTACAAACACGCTCCTGATGGTTTTAACCTAACAGTTTAAGTCGCGTTTTTAAGTAGGTAGTGTGTTGGCTTATTAGACGTAAAGTCAGGGTTCGAGCCCCAGGCCAGACATCAAAACAAAATACAAAAAATATTTATTCGGCGACTTCTCTCAGCAGATTTCTGGCAAAAACTCTGAGAGTAAATAAAAATGCCATGAAAAGTTTCTCAAAAATCTGTCGTTCGGAGTCGACCATAAACTGTCGGTCCCGTCGCTCATGTATAAAATTAACACACACAACATAAGTGGTGTGAGAAAACTAGGTCGTAATCCTGTCTGAAGGGTTGTAATGGCCAATTATGGATGTATTATGTATTCTTCTGTTATATTTTTTAAATAAAAAAATATGAAGAGTAACTAATAAGATGTGTTAAGATTATCTACGCCTGTTTTTTAACGACATGAATAGAACAAGTGCTACAAACACGCTCCTGGTGGTTTTAACCTGACAGTTTTAGTTGCCGTAGTTAAGTGTTGGCTTATCAGGTGAAAAACCGAGGTAAAAACCCCAGCCCAGTCATCTTTAAAAAAGTGCTTCGGTGACTTTCTATCAACAAATTTCCTGCAAAAACTTTGAAAGTAAATAAAATTGCCGTAAAAAATTTCTCAAATCTGTCCTTTGGAGTCGACTATAATCTGTAGGTTCTGTCACTCTTACTTACTTACTTACTTAATTGGCCATTAACAACATTAACGGATTGCCTGCCTTATACTTCCTTCCAGGCGACTTCGGAAGTTCGTAACACCAATCGCTGACAGGGCTTCCAACACAAACAAGGTCGTCCTCTTCGCCGACTTCTGCAAATCTCTGTTCAAATACCCGTCTCGCCGGAGCATCATCCTCCATTCGAATGACATAGCCGAGCCACCGCAGCCATTGGATGTTAATACGCTGCACAATAAGCAGCGTTGAGAAGCTCATACAGCTTATTGTTGGATTTGAATGCGGAAAATATCGCAAACTTGTACTGGACCGAAGATCTTAAGTAGGACTTTTCTCTTGAATACTCTCAAGGCTGCTGCATCAGTGCTTAATAGGGTCCATGCCTCTGCGCCATAAATAATCACGGGTAGGATGAGCGTCTTGTACTAGTAGTCGAACGAGAGAGGTCTCTGCTACTCAATTACCTATTGAGACCATAGTAGCACTTGTTGGAAAGAGTAATCTTGCGCTTGATCTACAGACTCACACCATTTTTATGGTAACGGTGGAGCCAAGATAAATAAATTCCTTGACTTTATCCAAAGTATAGTTATCGGCCGCAATCTGAAAATCAATATGCCGCACGTCTCTACTTGTCAATAACATATACTTTGTTTTGGCTTCATTTACTGCTAGACCCATCTTAGTAGACTCCCGTTCAATAGCACTAAAGACAGCAATAACATATCGCTTGATACGCCCTATGATGTCAATGTCGTCAGCGTACGTAAGTCACTGGACACTTTTTTGAGATTGCGATGCATTTCCGCAGAACACTCCTCATGACGTAGTGTAAGAGATCGCATGATAAGGGATCGCCTTGTCTGAAACCTCGCCCGGTATCAAATGGTTCGGAGAGGTCCATTCCTGCCTCGACGGAGCTGCATTTTGCATAGTCTTATCAGCTTCGTAGGTATACCGAGCTCAGACATTCCGGCAAAAACACGATCCCTTATGGGGCCTGATAGTCGACAAATAGGTGATGTGTGTCGACTTGTTTTCAGTGGGTCTTCTCCAGAATTTGACGTCTTGTAAAGATCTGGTCGATGGTGGACTTGCTAGGTCTGAAGCCGCACTGATACGGTTTAATCAGTGTTTTGGCGAATGCCTTCAGTCATTCACGCAATACGCCCGTAAGAGACTTATATGCGATAGGGAGAAGATTATTACCCATAATTTCATTTCATTACATCATTGAATGGGCTCCCATAGTATGTAGCTAGGCTTTCGCGACTGTAACTATTTTATTTGATTTTATTTGTTATCTTATTAACCCTTTGAAGCATAAATGACAGCATAAATCTCTCTCCCTATGAAATCTGTATGAATGAGTTCAACGGAACATATTTATTTCCTTTTTACAAAATCATGACAAAACAAGCAAAAAAAACCTATAAAATCTTCAAATTCCATTTTTTTATTTTAATTTTATTTTATTTGAAATTTAAATTTATTTTTATTTGAAGCTTATACTGCTGTTGTTTGTTGTTGCCTTCTCTCGTAAGACAATTTTCAAATGAATCTGAAAGTTAACGATAACGACGAAAGTTTATTTTTTCTGTAAATTTATAGATTTTCCCTTCCCTCTTTTGGGTTGAATTTTATTACAGTTTTATTATAATGCTCCCTAGAGGAATTAACAAAAAAAGAAACAGAAACAGAATATTCAACATTCGTTTGCTAAGCGTAGCCTTTTTTTATATTGAGGCACATGCCACATAGAGGAGATGAGTATCATCTCAGAGTCAATTTAATTTAAGAGAGTCGTAAAATAAGTGGCGGGTGGTTTGCTCAAGGGGATAAAGGTTTAAGATTGTGGGCCTATTTTGAAAAATTAGCACTTCATTGATAAGGCAAATATTTGATTTAATGTCTAATGATGATAACAAATGCGAAAGAGGGGGGCGGGGATCTAAAAAACTTTGTTTTGCAAGTTAAACATAAATGTTTTTGATTTTTGATTTTTGTTTTTTTTATTGGCATATTTTATTAGCAAATGAGTTGTTGAAAATTTTAATTAATCTTTACACTTTTCATCTCATTTTCATAAGCAGTTTCCCAGTTGGTACACTGTTGGGATTTATTTGTTTGTTTTTAATTTTAAAAGTAGTTTACGATTCTTATGATGTTTAAATTATTAAAGCGTGTTATTAAATATTTATTCGAATATTTAAATCATGAAAAGCATTTAAATGATTATGAATTTTGTTTTTCTGTTTTTCTGTTTTTTGGTCAATAAATTTTCACTAAAGCCAATAACAATAAAATAAACAAAAATAAAATACATACATATTTTTGCCTCAAATCTAATTATGAAATTCTAATTAGAGGTGAAACAATGGCTCATTGCCTATGATTATTGATAAGGTTTCTGCATGTTATGGTCTCTAGGGTTCTTTAATGTTTTTGAAGCTATTGTTGAAGCTACACCAGTCAAATTAATTGTCATTGTGTCGCCGCAGTCACGCAAGGTCACTGTTCAAACCACATGCTAGACATCAAAACGAAATCTGTAGCATGACGTTCGGCATTAAAAATAGTCATTCGATCAGCATAATTTTCAAAAAATATGGATACATAAGGACTCCAGCGCAAACATCACAAGATAAAGAAGTTTGGGAGAGGGTAATAACCTTCCAGTGTTATGTACGGATCTTACACTGCCCCAGAGGCAAATAAGCAGAACATTTACGTATTAACAGGCATGGAAAATTATTGGATGATCGATATTTAGAATGCCTTGAATGTAACTTACATATACTTTGTAGACCATTGGACATCAGCAAATGTGCTGTCTACACTTTGGAAGTAATACAAAAAGACCACTGATTATAGCATGGGTTGTTTAGTATGCGCCGTTGGTCCTTTGAATCGGAAGCACATATTCTCCAGTCTAAGTTCTTTGAGAGGGAAGTTGATCATCATTTTCATAGTCTCGTGGGTAGTGTGTTGGCTTATTAGACGAAAGGCTACGGTTCAAACTCCATGTCAGAGATCAAAACGAAATCTGAAAAAATATTTCTTCGGCGACTTCCTCTCAACAGATTTCTGGCAAAAACTCTGACAGTAAATTAAATTGCCATGAAAAGTTTCTCAAAAATCTGTCGTTCGGAGTCGACTTTAAACTGTAGGTCCGGCCACTCATGAAAATTAACATAAAATTAACATAAAATTAACACACACAACATAAGTGGTGTGAGAAGCTAGGTTGTAATCCTGACTAAAATGTTGTATGTATATATGTATGTATATATATGTAATTAGAGGTGAAGCAATAGCTTATTGCCTTTTATTATTGATAAGTTTTTTGCATTTTATGCACTCTATTTTTGGCTATATTGTTGAAGCTACATCTGTCAAATTAATTGTCATTTATTCGGTCTGTTTTGTCGAATTCCCATGGATGATCATATATAACGATGTGTGCTTGCTGAATGGGCTCAGGATCAGTTGCTAGCTGACCTTAATTTTTCACAGGGGACAAGATAACCCATGCGAGAGGCATGGAAAAATGCACATGTTGAATAAAGACATCAATAGACCTTTTAAAGGAATAAAATTGGAAGATTGAAAGCGCTTAAAAAAGACCCAAATCACTTAATAATTAATATGAGATGATGTGTTAGAAGTCGCCGTAGTCTAGTAGGTAGTGTGTTGGCTTATTAGACAGTGTCCAAATCCCAGGCCAGATATCAAAACAAAATACAAAAAGTATTTCTTCGGCGACTCCCTCTCAGCAGGTTTCTGGCATAAACTCTGAGAGTGAATAAAATTGTCATGAAAAGTTTCTCAAAAATCTGTCGTTCGGAGTCGATTTTAAACGGTAGGTCCCGCCAGTAATGCATAAAATTCACACACACAACATAAGTCGTATGAGAAACTAGGTCGTAATCCTGACTGAATTAATTATGTACGTATGTATGTATTCAGGTTGCAAAAATTCGAAAATTAGGAACACAGACTTCAATGTCAATTACATTTTTACTAAATCCTTTAAAATATTCATTCAACTATCTGGTCTGTCGCTTGCCTTACAAGAGAATTTTAAATGATCAAAATAAAATACAGAAACTCTTTTCTTATTAGGCGTTGTAGAGAAACGCTTAGTACCTGAATACAATTTTCCTTAAACACCCATAATTTCGCTGGATTCAGAGTTATAAGGAAGACCTTGTACAAGTTGTTTCTAAGAACCACACTTAATTTCATAAAATTTTTCCTTAGCGAGAGCTTATTCTACACTCTTCTATAAAATTTTGTTGTTCTCAAATGTTGTATACATTTTGAATAACGATCCAGAAGCATATCTAAAAAGACGTATGTATATCATATGGTGTCATATAGAAAGGCTTGTCGTTCTGGCTATCTGATTAATATTTAATTTTCAAAATTTAAAACTCAATTCAATTAAGTCTTCAATTTCTTGTGTATTTCCCAAGAAGCAGAGCCAATTCAATTGGTATTTAAATGTAAAACAAAATTCGAGAAATAATTTCTTCATGCATAAACTTCTAGGTCTTCTTTCTTTACTTACCTCTGATTTCTTGGAAGTTTAAAAAAAAGTTTAAAGTTGAAGTTAAAAAATTCAAGTGAAGAGTAAAAAAGAAGGACAAATAGCATTGCAAACTTTTTTAAATTGATTACAGGATACAGCGGAATAGTAAAGACAGAAAACAAATAAGAAGCAGGTATACATACAATCAAGATAAAAAACAAAAATTTTAAACGATTAAGTGCGACTGCTTTGTATTCTATGCTACTGAACAAAGTAGCATTTATGAACAGCTTAAATTCGCAAATTTAAAATCGTTGACATGTTATTAGATACACCATTTCAATCATAAGGTATGGTTTTTAATTAATTTCGCCTGCTTAATTGAAAGCTTGTCTACTGTACCATGTCCTGCCACACTATTCCATGATGTTTGCTGTAGGTAGGGGGTCTGCAGGGCTGAGCATTTCAATTTTTAAAAGTCTAAAGCCATGACAAGTTTTTCTCTCATCTCCTGAATTACACACTGGAATTGGTTTGGTTTTCAAACACTTTAACAACTGCACTACATCGCCACATCTTTAAGTATTTTATCTAGCAAAGGACCAACTTATTGTATACAGATAAGATTTGCTAAGATAGGCAGATTAAATTAGGTTATATTGGTTGCCTACTTATTACCCATTATCTGATGTGGTTAGGTTAGGTTAGGTTAGCGTGGTAGCTTTAATTTACCAAAAAGCTCACTTGAGCACACATAGCGGCCCGTTGTTATGCCACAGGTGAACGCAGCCTCTGCACAGACCAAGTTCCTCCGATCCAAGGAGGCTATGTCCTTGATATCAATGGATGATAGCTCCGTGAAGCTGACAAGGGTCCGAGAGCCAAATAACCTATATCTGATGTGACCCGCTGAAAACCTCCATCCACTTCCAGTGCTATGCATATTTCGTGTGGTTCCCTAGAGTGGCAGTTTCAGTATTCCTTAGGAAAAACTTTAAATCGGAAAGTGCAGTTCAAGCAGTTCTCGTACTAATCAGTTGATACTAATGAGTTCTATTCATGTAGATATTGGAGTATAAGTTTTCAGGCTAAATACTGATCCATAAATGGTGTAAAAATGGTGCAGTCATCAAGCAATCGAATATATAGCGAAAGAACACATTCGTTGGTGTAAATAATTGATCCTAAAACACTTAACATACACATAATTCGTTGCTATAACCCTTCAGTCAGGATTATGGACCTAGTTTCTCACACCACTTATGTCGTGAGTGTTAATTTTATGCATGAGTGGCGGGACTTACAGTTTAAAATTGACTCCGAACGACAGATTTTTTTAAGAATCTTTACATGGTAGAGTTTTTTCCAAAAATATGCTGAGTTAAACTCGCCCAAAATTGATGTTGGTACAAGTACCCCTTAAGTTGCCATTAAAATAAGAACTTCTAATATCAAGAACGGCCTTGAAGAACTCGGTATTCATTAAAGAACTTTCCAAGGTTTACATTTTCTGTACCAAAAAGAGGAGTATGTTCACATCATCGTCAATGTTGAAATTCAAATAAAATAATGTAAGGAGTTAGTCGCTGTGCTGGCTTATTAGAAGAGAGGCCACGCTTCAAAGCATAGGTCAGACATTTCCAAGAAAACAAAATTTGAATATTTCTTCGGCGACTTCTTCGCAGCAGATTTCTGACAAAAACTCTGAGAGTAAAATAGAAATAGCCATGAAAAAGTTTCTCAAAAATCTGTCGTTCGGCTTCAACTTCAAACTGTAGGTCCCGTCACTCATGTATAAAAATTAACACACACAACATAAGTGGTGCGAGAAACTAGCTCGTAATCCTGACTGAAGGGTTGTAATGACCAATCATGTACGTATGTATGTAAAGAGTTGTATGTAAAATTGAATTTAAAGTGTAGTAAATAACGATGAATTAAAATAGTTTTTAATCTAATCGTGGGCCCATTTCATTTGAAATTTATTGAAAAATAAAACAAATTCCATTCGATTTACGAAAATCAAAATGCTAGCAATGGGTATATTGCTTCCTATATTATACTCGTTTAATAATAAGAGAAACTCAATTATTTTCTATTGTCGAATATTAATTAATTAAGCATATTTGTGGCACCAAATAATTCAGATATTCTGTGGAGAGGAAGCACATATTCTGTGGCCTTAAACATCTTTTATGTACTGTCACGCAGTAATTGTTGGAAAACTTTTCTAAGGAAGAAATTAATTTTTATTTGCCTGTCGTAAGTTTAGCTAAATCTAAGAACAGATCTAATAGAAGAGAATTCTTATATGATTTATTATTTTAATTTAATTGTCCACCACGACTTAATTAAACAACGAACGCTCTTTAATTTTATTGCATCATTTTTAATGAAAATTCAGTGAGGGTCAAATGAAAAGAAGAAAGAGGAAAAAAAGAAGTGGAAGCAATTCTGCGAAAAAAGAAATAAAAAGAAAATGTATAGAAAATGAATTGAAAAATTAGTCATAAACAGTAGCGTATTAAACAAAGGGGAAGAAG
The DNA here is from genome assembly GCA_936449025.2 of Sarcophaga subvicina. Classification (NCBI taxonomy): domain Eukaryota; kingdom Metazoa; phylum Arthropoda; class Insecta; order Diptera; family Sarcophagidae; genus Sarcophaga; species Sarcophaga subvicina. The sequence goes on along the minus strand of OW388081.2, from coordinate 105,429,010 downwards.
GCTTAAAGGCAATTTTATTTATTCTCAGAATTTTTGCCAGAAATCCGGTGAGAGGCAATTGCCGAAGAAATACTCGTTTCTATATTTCGTTTTGTTGCAGATCTCTGAACTGTGGTTTAAACCGTGGCCTTACACTACCTACTAGACTGCGACGCACTACCCAAACTTTTATTATTGCGGCGGGATTCAAACTCAAGGCACCTGAGTCAATTATTGCATAAGCAATGCTGTAAGTAACTAATATTCAGTTTTAGCAACAAATTTCATTTATTTATGAGTACCGTACTAGTCTTCAATTGTAAGGGATGTGAGTACTTTTCCCATAAGAGACTCTGATTACAAATAAATTTTTTATGTTGTGATCTTTAAAAAGTCCTTAACTCTTTGAAAAATCATTATTTTTGCTGATTGGCTTACCTTCTCTGAATGTTTACAATTTCCGGAACATCATGCTGTATAGTCTACTCATAGGGGCAAGTGTTGTTACGAATACCATATGTACTCAGCTTAAATGAAACTATAAATTTTCTTTCTATTGTCCATACAAAAGAGTAAATGGCTATGTGTGTGTGTTTGTATCAGTATATGAGTGTAAAGTAATTTCCTTTGTTTTGCTTAAATAAATAAATAAATAAATACTCACATACACTTCCAGATAAAACCATGAATGTATGCAAGTATGTGTTTGAGAGCATGTATAAGTGTATGCGCATATGTTTATATTAGTATTTAATACTTACTTATTTACTTACTAACCCATATGAGATGTTTACTTAAACACAAAAGCAAATACGAGTACACTTACTCGCATGATACTTACTTTAACAGTTAAGAGAGAGAGAGTGAGAGAGAGATGTCTTTTAATAGAGATAAATATTTAAGTTTATTTGAAGGTCATTTTTATTATTTTCTCTCTCCCGCTTTCTCTGTGAGTGTCAGTGCAATAGTTATATTGAATATCAAGGTCATCAGTGATTTATTTATTGAAATTGTTAGAAAAACAATGTTTAAAAAAAAATAGAAAAGGAATAGAAAAAGCATGTAGTAGAGTATACATTTTATTTTATTATGGTATTCCAGACAATTTCTTCAAAAAAGGATTAATTTTTAAATTTGTAAACTTTCATTATCAGTACAAAGTCTGTGTTTATTTATTCCGTCTGATTGCAGTCATTATCTAGAAAAAATCTTTCTAAAGACATGAAATTAATACAATGGTGAGCAACTCTAGCTTCATATGACTATCAATCATGTTTTCCTTCCTGATGGACAGTAAGATCGGGCGACTTCCTGGGTGGCCTATTTTTGGAGGAATTAAAACCGCTTAATTTCTGAAAAGTTGAAATTTATGGTGGAACATTTTTCATGTTCTCCACGCTTGTAGTAGTAATAGTAGAACGTTAGGATCCCTCAATATAAGCACACGTCGGAAATGAGTACACTTTGCGCCCTTTCAAGTGGCACTACTACCCGTAGCACCTATGAAAACCCACATCGAAAGTTTGAGTTATTTAGAGGACACATTTTCCAACTATAAAAATAGTTAAATGGTTAAAGAGTACAACGCCTTCATGCGACATTAATGAAGAAAAACGTCACTTTTTTACGATGCTCCAAGAGTTGGACAGTCTATTGTCTTTAATGACCATCTTCGCCCTTTGCTGTAAACGATCGAAAAGTCACAAAATATATTTCGAAACACCGGCCTATATATGGCAGTTGAATTCCATTTTTGTCGTATACAAGTTGTGTAAATAGTAAGGAGTGAAATGTTTCTTGTAACTGAGAAGTCGCCATAGTCCAGTTGGTAGTAGGCACGGCTTATTAGACATGCGGTCTCGGTTTAAACACCATGTCAGACATTTCCAACAAAACGAAATACCAAAAAATATTTCTTCGTTAATTTGCTCTCAGCAGATTTCTGCCAAAAATTCTGAGAGAAAAATAAAATTTCTATGAAATGCTTCTGTCGTTCGCAGTCGACTTTAAATTGTAGATCACGCATATGTGGTGTGAGAAACTAGGTCGCAATCCTGACTGAAGGAGTATAATGGCCAATTAAGTATGTATGTATGAACTGTCTTCTGCGTCGCCTTAAAAGATCGAGACTCTTCCATATTTATACTATCGATTTTGTTGCTTCACCCCTTATCATTCCACCTTCCTATTGTCTTTATTAGAAAGTGTATTAATATCGACATATTCAAGTATTTTTTTTTGCTCAATGTTTCACAATTTCCTTCTTTCCCGTTTATATTTTTTTGTACTGCTTTTTTACTCATTCTTTAGTTGTCTCTCTTTGCTTTTCGTCAAAATTAAATTCTTCTTCAGAAGCAAATATTTAAGAAAATAAACAAGAAACAAAAGGATTTCGTAGTTTGAAGTACACACAACAAAAACATATTTTTTACAAATAAACCTCTTAGTCTGGATTGCAACCATACTTCTCATTTCTCTTTTTTTTATTGTGTGTGTAAATTCTTATTATAAATGGCAGGTCCTATATGGTGGACGATGTGCAAACACCGATAACACTGCAGGCTGATAGATGGAGTACACAGACAGCCAGCTGTTCTGACCGCCTATACTCAATTGGATCCCTTCTTAATTGCTATTAAGGCAGAACTCAGTGTAGTCAAATCCTGGACAAATCTGTACTTCGAAAATGCTGCTATTCTAGTAAAACACAGACACATGACAGTCGATTATATGATTCCTTATAACTTTCTGCAAAGAACATTAAATTTTAAAATCTCTACGAAGAGCTTCTGGTTTGAAGACATGGAGGCTCACAATGGGGCCTTTGAAGTTTACCTGATGGCTCAAAAATGAGTAACAGGGTGGGCTATGGTATATTTATTAAGGGTTCTCATATTAAACTTTCTTATAGGCTGCCTGACCACTTGCAGTATTTTCCAAGCAGAAAACATGGACATTTTGAAGGCATCGTAATTATTTGCTTAGTGGCGGAATTTTCTCTCTCTTGTTTTACTTGGACAGCCAGGCTGCGATTAAGTCCCTAACGTAAGTAGTTTCAACTCTTGTCATTCATAATTTGATTGTAGGCTGTGTGCATGGCTCATTCTCATCAGACATACAGTCAATCTCTGAATAGCGTTGTGTGAATAGAGTCGAAATGAATGCGCATAGCAGCCAATGTAGTTTATTGACAGATAAGCTACGAAATAAAAACACGTTATCGGCAACTACAGTTGGATTAATAATAACGCAGTCACACACTCTAGATATTTTGGGTATTCAATGTGAAATTTGCAGAAACCAGTATAAGTATGAAAGAGTCTCGCCCATTTAAGGTCATACATACATACTTAATTGGCCATTATACACCTTCAGTCAGGATTACGACCTAGCTTCTCATACCACTTATGTTGGGTGTGTGTTAATTTTATACATGAGTGGCGTAATCTACAGTTTAAAGTCGACTCCGAACGACAGGTTTTTTGAGAAACTTATCATGCCAATTTTTGTTACCCTCAGAGTTTTTGCCAGAAATCTGCTGAGAGGAAGTTGCCGAAGAAATATTTTTTTACATTTCGTTTTAATGTCTAAACTGAGGTTTGAACCGAGGCCTCACGTCTAATAATCCAACACACTACCTACTAGACTACGGCGACTTCAATTGCCTCAACTAATTTGAATGTTGTCCACTCGTTTTACGGAGGATCTCAATCCCGTTTGCTGTAGGAGGGTACACGCAACATTGCTAGACTCCGCTGGACACGTATGGGCAAAAAGAAGACCGACTCACTTCTGTTCTAAAGTCGCATGGTGATTGCTGCGAGCCACTGTGCTTTTGGTAGTCATACCGAAAGATTTGGCATTCCAACAAATTAGCAGGAGCTATAGATCTGAGGAAGAGGATGAGATTGTCTATCACCTCATGTGTCAGTGAAGGTTCTTCACATCTCATTTTTTGATATATTTCCCAGAAATTTCTAATATAAAAGTTATTGCAATAGTATGATTTAATTTGGACTCGTGAGGCTCTCCTCAAGAAAATATTTGATCCTTGAGTAGAATTGTTTGTGGTATCACAATGGGCCTAAGGGACCTCTTCTTTTGAGGATGGTCCGCAACATTATCTCACGTAATTTACTCCTGTGTGGCTAGAATATTCGAAACTATTAATGAAAGCCTACTTGAAGACCAACCAGCATGTTTGCCAAGCTGCATGGTGATATAAAGGATTGTATGTATGTGCATGAATATATATTCATTTGTGATTTAAGTTGATAACTTTTTATTTAAAAATTTCCTATATTTTCTGGATTAATTAAATTTCTATTTTCATTTTCCATTTCTAATGCCCAAAACAATATTTGCTAAAGCCACTACTACTACTACCATATTCATCAGAGCCAGTATTTCTGATTATTTTCTGTATTGTTTGTATGTTTTTGTTCTATTCTACAATTAATTGATATTTAAGAGTTGCCTTGTTTGCTAAGGTATTTTGGAAAAAAAGGATTGAATTTTTTTAATGCGTAGTATTTTTTTAAAGGAGATTTAAAAAAAAAAATGCAATCTAAAGGAAAATCACAATCATCATCATCATATTGACATCAATTGGTCGTTCTTCTTTATTTTTTTTAATTAAAATGGACAAGAGAGAAGTAAACCGTATAAAAACAAAATTGAAAAAAAGAATAAGCTCTGTAAAGATTATCTGTGCATGCCTATGTATGGTTCTATAAATCTTTCAGTATCTATTTTTTTCTTTTTGTCCTAATCCTTTCAATATTTACTGTTGGAATTTCATTGAAAAAGGTTTAAAAAAAACAAGAAAACTAAAATAAAACTTTTAAATCCAAATAAAGCAAAACAAAAAGAACGAGAGAAAAAGAGAAAATAAAAATAAATAAAATAAACACATGGAATTTCTTCCCAAAAACTCCTGGTTTATTAAGGGTACTGAAAACTTATTGATGAGTGAATGACAAAAGCAAAAACAGACAATTTTTTTTTGCCAAAACTCGAAAGACAAACTTTGACAATAAACAAGAAAACAAAAACAAGAATAATACAATTGCCATGGTATACTAAGAAATCATGTCAAATAATGAGAAAACACTGGGACGTATGAGTGTTCATTAATTATTAAATCAGTATCACATATACGCAGGCATCTAATAAGAAATATACTCGTATAAGAATTGTATTTTAATTGTGTGTTTTGTATTCAACGTATAGGAACTATGAAGACTCAATTTCACTAAATTGAGTATAATTTTAACGTTGTAAGTCGCTGTAGTCTAGTAGGTAGTGGGTTCGCTTACTAAACGTAAGGACAAGGCTTAAAACCAGAGGTCAGACGTCTTCAACAAACTGAAATATAAAAAAATATTTCATCGGCGACTTTCTCTCAGTAGTAAAATAAACTCGCCATGAAAAGTTTCTCAAAAACAAAAAAAAGGCAGAATGTAGTTCGGAGTCAACTTTAAACTGTAGGTCCGACCACTCATGTATAAAATTAGCACACAACATAAGTGGTGTTACAAACTATGTCGTAATCCTGACTAAAGGATTGTAATGCATTTATGTTAATAAGCAACGGATATTAACAGAAGAACTGTTTATTGACAAATTCAGTTGACCCCATACAAGACATCTGAACTCCAGTGCATATTCGCCCCACGTCAATGTATTTCAAATAACTCCTTTAAAAATATTGAAAAATCTTGTTTGTTTTTTTTTAATTCTTTATTATATAAACTGTGACTAAAAGCGGGTTGAAAAAGATGGTGCCTCATACAAAATGGCTCTTAAAATAAAGAATTAAATGCCACAAAAATTCTTGCGAAATAAAATTTAACAAAATTCTTGTGCAATTTGGTTCTCCAGTCCACCATATAGGCATTTGAAGGCAACATTTCGGATTGATTTCATATCCGAACTCACTCACACACGTTGCTATGTGAAATGTTTAAGCAAACCCGTGAAATTCTGCTTTTTTAGAAATTAAGAGATTTTATCTACCTTTAAAAAATTGTAACTGAAGGATCAGGCAGTCATATACACATACGTCAGGTCAGTCAGGATTACGACCTACATTTTCAAACCACTTATATAATGTGTGGCGACACATTATGGGCGATACTTACTGTTTAAAATCGACTCCGAACAATAGAGTTTTCATGGCAATTGTTGTTTACTCTCAAAAAATATCTGCTGAGAGGAAGTTGTCGAAGAACAAAATTTCTTCACATTTTGTTTTGCTGGATATGTCTGGGGTTTGAACCGTGGCTACGTCTTATAAGCCAAAATACTATCTACTGGACTACGACAACTTTAGGCAGCCAAACGTATTGAGAAATAAAACTCAATCATCAAATAAGTTTGGTGTACCCAATAAGTATTTACAAAAAGCGTTGTTTGCTGACAACGACAGATGAAACTGCTATCATCTACTAATAGTCTCACTTACTTACTTAATTATTCATTACAACAATTTAGTCAGGATTAAAACCTAGTTTCTGATGCCATCAATGCCGAGTCTGTTATGTCAATCCATGAGTGGCGGTACCTACAGTTTAAAGTCGACTCCGAGCGACAGATTTTTGGAAGACTTTTCTTGGCAACTTTATTTACTCTCAGAGTTTTTGCCAGAAATTTGCTGAGAAGAAGAGGTCGCCGAAAAGTATTTTTTTCTCATATTTCATTATGTTCGGTATGTTTGAGCCAGGGGTGGAACCACGGACTCTAGTCTAATGGGCCAACAGATTACCTACTACTGCGTTTATACCGCTATATTTAGCATGGAGTGTTGAGCTAAAGTTTTGCCGCCTAATTTGAAAAATTTGTCATACTCTTCTTTTGCAAAAAGAACTATGTTAGCCAATAAACGACATTGTATTGTATGCCATTTTGTTGAGTTTTTGCTGATTTTTAAATTATGCTTATTAAAGCTATTGGATAATACGATGCTTTTAATTAAAAATTTTTCTAGTGAAATACAAACATTTTTTTGTTTGTTTTCGTTTTGTAAAACAACTTTGTCATGCTGTAGTTGAAAAGCTTCAGTTTTTCAATTTCCTTTTAATTATACTGTTGCAGATATTATAACAGTTTCTGCTTTAGTTAAAAAACTACCAAAAAAAAAAATGGATTTTTTTGGTCAAAAATCTCTACACAATACGAAATAAAAGTCAGTAGGAGTGTCAGCCGAGAAGTTTGTGATACTGGTGTGAGCAGTATTGGTGTATTGGCCTAAACTAAGCTCTCCTACTTATTGCTACAGAAATTAATTAAAATTGTTGAAAACTTTATCTTGTGATCTGTCCTCGCCATACATATTCGATTTAGTTTTCTAGATGAACCCTCGTTTTAAACATTAAAAACCACATAAAAATTTCCAATGAAAACACGCAATACAATCGAACAATGGTTGCCAATCGAAGTGAGATCAAATCGGGAAAAAATTGAAGTGAAACGAAAAGTTGGAAAAACAATTTTAATTTATTTTCATTGACTATTTGCCGGTTCCATTATATTGTTTCACAAAAAATGTTTTTTTGGTTCTTTGTTTTGTTTGTTACAGTTTTTAGCAAAAAGTTCTGTTTTTTTCTTATTTGTTTGTGAATAATTTCATTGGCCAGTATTAAATAACTTTTTTGACCATTGAAATTGTTGTTAAAACAACGGATTTTTATTTTTCCGTTGAAACAATTTTAATAAAAAGCTTTAAGGCTGGTTGTTTTCATTTTTGTTTTTTGGGCAAATAATGCATACATTTTTAATTGCTAGACAAACGTGTTGTTGGCCATATTGTTACGATTTAAAAAATGTGACTTCGTTACAGCAAAAAAAAAAATAAGATAAAAGTGGTACTCTTAAGTTAAAAAGTTTACAAAAACTTTACTGGGATACCTTATACATTTTCATAACAGAAAATATCGGGTGGTCCAACTATCGGCCATCGGTTATTCCAAATCTGACAATACTTATATCATTCTACCCGCCACAAAATTCTGTATTTTATCTCCACAGTACTAAATGAATCGAATTACTCTTATTGGAAATTTATTTCCAAAACAAACTCTATTGGTTGGAAATTGCACGAATATTTCGTAGAAAATGTTGTCGCAGTGGACCAACAGTGCCCGGCATACGCAAGTTTATTGCTAAAGTTCGTGAAACTGCTTTCATTGTTGATGCGTAACGAATCAGTGTGTACACCCGAAAATTTCGAAGCTGTGACTAACATTAACTTGTCATCGTTCTCAAAAATTTCACGCACCAGTTTACGTCCCATTTTGCGGAAAGATCTCGGTATGGCACCTTACAGATTCAAATATTCAAGAGTTGAAGCCGCATGACCGTTTTCGCTTTGCTGTCGATTTTTCAAAAAAATAAAAAAAAAATTTCTTCGGATGAGACTGATTTTCATTTTGATAGGTACGTTAATAAGCAAAATTGCGATCATTGATACTTAGAAAACCCACACGTGGTCTTTCAGAAGCTAATGCACCCATTACGAGTGACTATTTGGGGCGGCTTGAGGAGCAGAGGCATCATTGGCCCATATTCCTTTGAAAGCGAGGACTGCGTAACCATTATGGTCAATGGAGATACCTATCGCACCATGATAACTGATTTTTTTGTACCCGCTCTTCATGGTATTGGTGTGAACGACGCCACACATCTCATGCTACAATCGATTTATTGCGTCAAATGTTTGATGGCCGTTGATATCAATTGGCCGCCAAGAAGCCAAGATTGTACTGTTTTCTGTGGGGCGCCGTTAAAGAAAAGTGTTATGCCGACAAACACAGGCAATTTAGCATTTGAAGGCAGACATTCGTGATTAGAAAAAGTGCACGAAAATTGGTCCGCTCGATTGAGAAATAAATTTGATTTCTAACCGGAACAATTGTACTTCACAACAAACAAATAAATTCGGAAAAATTACAAACCGTTTTTTTTTATTGCATTTTTAAATTTAAACTTTAAAATGGTTCGCCCTTTATGTTGTTTAATTCTTGGGCTTTTTAATTTAATGTTGCATACTTTACAGATGTTAAAGCATAAGCCGTCATACGTATGAGCAATATTTTTTGAATACAGCAACGTATTACATGTAACTCATACGCCTTAGTGTTTATTGTTACTATGATTACTAACGCATTGAAAGCAAAATATTTTTTTCTCATTTTTTCTTTATCAATCATCAAATAAACCAACGTTATTGAAAATTTACACCAAAAATTCCTGTGGAAATTAAAAGTTGCTTTACAAACGTTAGGCGACATAGAGTAGGCCGTTGAAATCAACATTCTGGCAACAACCTTACGTAGCAAGAAAATGCATGACTTTTACCAGTATCCACAACAAGTGGTAGAGTGTAGTAGTGGTATAATCCTGCAATTCAGGTTTGAATGCAGAGAAAGACGGAAAAGTGTTACGCATGTGACATAACACGTCATGTAGTGTACATAGGTATCCTTGTAAAGTCTTGTCTCTGACAAACTTTAGGTTGCTGTTCGGTGTCAGTAAGATTAACTCGCTGCCTAAGAAAAGTATTATGTCGACAAACCAGAGACTTTGAAGATAATTTTAAGACCAACATGCGTGGCCATTCATTGCCGTGGCACGACCCCGTACACGAAAGTTGTGTGAGGCCAGCCACGGCAGCCATATGAATGAAATGATATTCCATTTCTAACCTTAAAAATTGTACCTCACAACAAAAAACTAAATTTCTAACCGTTTTGGTTTTATTGCATTTTTAAATTTAAACTTTTAGGTGGCCCATCCTATATATCTTCATTACTCAAAATATAATGATTTTTTCATGGCAGAATGTCATCAAATGAAATATAAAATAAAACCAGAAGTGGCTTACATTTTCATCTACAATACTTAATTTTAAATTTATTTTTTTGTTTACGATTTTCATTAAAAAAATTCTTACGAATAAAATTGTAGAAATAAAAATCAAATAAAATATGTACGTTTTTACCACACTCGTCAGTATTTAGAGCAGCAGTATAATAAACGTCAAGATTTTGTTAAAAATTGTTATGATTTTCTATATTTCGAAATAAAAAAAAAAAATAAAAGAAATCAACGAATAACAACAGACAATGGCAAACGAATGGAAATGGAAGAACGAATCTCATAAAACATTACAATAAATGACAGAAACAAAAAAAAATTATTATTAACAGCACCAACAATAATAACAATAATATTGTAATAATAACTTCAAACACAGCAACAACAATGCAATCACATACAGCCACATTTGATATATTATTTGTATTGTCTGTCAATGTATTCCTTTGTGTGTAACTGTAAAAACATTTGGGTGTGAGTGCTTTTAAAAATTTTCGCTAAGCAGAACAAGACAAATAAAATGAACACACAATACATGTACATACGTTTTTGTTTATAATAATCCGCATACAAACACACGCATACATGCATGCATGGATTTACGCACTTTTGGTTGTTCTTATAACAATGCCTTTCACTTTTAGAGATTCAACTAAGCGAGGGAGAGGAACACATTGCCACAGAGAAAATTTTCTTAAAAATGTGAGCGCGTAGCTTCACTAAATTACGTAAAAAAAAAAAATATAAAAGATTCACAGTTATTTCTATACAAATATGTTTTAAACGATTACAGTCGAGGGGCGAAAAATGATAACGATGCCCAGACTGGGCAATTAAAAGTAAGAGTTTCCAAGGATAAATTTCTTTCAATTTGGTTGCCGTAATCTGGTAGGTAGTTTAGTGAATCTTAGTACACTAGTTTACTCATCAGTCCCGGCCGTGTGGTTCGTAGGCAAGGGCAGATGATAATCCTAGTCTATCTTACAGCCTTTCGTATTTGAACAAAAAAAGAAAAGTATAATGGATAATGCAATCTTCTCGTCGTCGCCTGGCATAGCTTCCTTTCTCCATAAACCTACCGAATCGTTACGGTAATGGTAATTAAGGATAAAAATATCTCTTAGAGCATTCGGTTCTAACGAAAAGTCTAAGACTGTTTATGGTTGTCGAGAGCAGTACGACATTCATATCATGAGAACATAATGATATACCAAGAAACTATAAAGCGGATGAATAAGTTCGGCATCACCATTAAATTCTCCAGTGAGTTCACTACACTGGTTACTCCTTTGAAGACTTGCGAAATTATAATTACCAAGGCAGTGATTGATTCTAAAAATATTACGGAAGGCAGCGCAAATCCAGTAAAGCTCTATAGAAGATGTTACTTGTGACTGCATGATAGACATACGAGGCACATTGGTATTGGTATTTAACACATGGCAGCATAGACGAATACAGCATCTTGATGTGTAAAATACCATGGTGCATATAATATATGTATATTGGAAACCAACGTAGCCAAGTCAGACAAATCCACCTAACGAAATATGAAAAAACGTTGCTTCGATGACTTCCTTGCAGAAGATATCTGCCATGAAAAGTTTCTCAAAAAAATCTGTCGTTCAGACTCGACTTTAAGCTATAGATCCAGCCGCTCATGTATAAAATTAACACACACAACATTAGTGGTGTGAGAAGCTGGGTCATAATTCTGGCTTTATGGGTTTACGTATTTAATCTATATGATCCGTTGAAAATAGACATTAGATGTATAAATGGTTTCATAATAATGATTTCAAGATTATGAGAAATTAATAAAGTGTGTCTGTCTATTCCATCGTCTTTTGTTGACGTCAATCTCTATTTGGCTACCTTTACTCGTAAAACGTAAGAAACAAATTGAAGTCATTTATTTTGTTCTCTACTGTATATTCAAAGATTTTTTAAATGAAATAAAATAATAAAAAAATATACAATAAAATGTAGTTATCAACATGTGTGCATAAATTTAATTTTTTAGGGACATACTTTATACATGTACTATGTACTTATGTAGATCGATATATTCACATGCCTTGAAGTGCAAATTGCTGCTCTTCTAAAAAACCTACAAACACATACAGTTCAGAAGTACATGCATGTGTATGGTCTTCGTTTGAAATACATTGTACTACTACTCATGTAAATGTGTGAGTAAACACAAATGTATTCGTAATGTACATATATGCTCACACCCAGCTAGCATTTGGAAGATTGTTTGTTGAAAAATCTCCTTGCTGAGTCTTTTTAGAGTACTTTTGGTGATCAAAAACTTATTAGTCAGTTACACGATTAAAAAAGGACTCATAAATGATTCGCGCCAATGAGTAAAATAAGTTCGATTTAAAATACAATAAAAAATTGTATAGCAATCGAAAATTAATCATCCAGATGTTTAAAATGTGACTATTATTTACATTATTTATTATTATATTGTACTTATACTGTAGATTGAAAAACGATTAATCAAAAACACATCATGCAGGTGTTTGAAAAGTGATTATAAGTATGTATTTATGATCATATTTTGAACAGATGGATGATTAAACAGTGCTTTTTTTCACCCTCTCCATATATAAATTTTCATTAGTGTAAAAAGATGGCTACGAAATGAAGCACAATTTGTTTTTAAATATAAATATAGTATTCTTTCTTTTGTAGTCGTCAACTTCCTTTCAGTTTAGTTTCTCAAAAATCTATCGTTCGGAGTCGACGTTAATCTGTAGGTCCCGCCACTCACGTCTATAATTAACGAACACTGCATGAGTGGTGTGAGAAGCTAGGTCGTAAGCCTGACTGAGGGGTTATAATGGCCAATTATGTATGTCCGTATGTATGAAGCCCCAAGATGACCAATGCATTTTCATTTTTTGCCACCTTGATTAGTCGTTGGGGTCGGCTAAAAACACATTTTGAAATATGACTAATAAATGACTCAAATTATAATCATAAATGACACAAAAAAGAGTCCAGATTAATACAAACATGACTGATAAATGGCAATAAAAGGACTCCTAAACACACTAATAAATTACTCATAAAAGATTCGCTTGCGATTAAACAATGACTGAAAGACGACTCGAAAAAGAAGCATAAACGAAGTTAAATACGACTAATAAATGATCAGAAAGCGATTCAAAAATGATCACAAAACTATTCGAAAATGCATCGAAAATTACTCGAAATTAATATAGAAAATAACTCATAAATGATTTTTTGAGAAGAGTCGCCCGTAGTAACATTTTTCTCCCGACAAATGACTCTTTTATGATCAGAAAATGAGCGCATATTCTTACTTTTCAATCGCGCAGAAGAATCAAAAAAGACTTGTATTTGATTAAAATTTTCAAAAAATGCTGGCTGGGCACTTATTTTTATTCAAAATAATAAACACTTTTCCATTCTCAGTATATTCAAATGAGAAAACAAAAATAAAATATTATTGTTGTTGTCATAATTGTATAAAAAAAAAATTTTTTTTCTTTAATTTTAAATATTTTTTTTATTTTTTTTTAGTAAATTTTATTGTGATATGATATTTGGGTCATGTGCAGATGTAATTGTATTTAAAGCATACAGATACATACATGTGCTGTTATTTTAGTTTTCTTTCTTTGTATTGCTGTTAGTGAGTGTGGGGGTGGAGTGGAGAGATCGCCTAATAGTGTATTTTGTTCGAAATTATTTTTGATTGAAATTATTTTTATTGGAATTTTATTATGATTTATGGCGGAATATCATTCCGTGGCTATTATTTTGATGAGTTTAGTGCTTACGTTTGAAAATTTTATTAGATTGTAGACAAACATATATTATGTATACATGTTTGACAGGAACACCCTTATAATACATTTAACACACATGTATTTAAGAAATCGTAAAAGATATATTATTTGATTTATTTTCTATTGCTCTGCGCAACTAAACCATGGTAAAAGTGTGCTCAATATAAGCGCTTAAATATTGGCCTTAATTATATATGATTTCTGTGGCTATGTCCACCTAATTGCGAATATCAGAGAAGTTCTATCTTTAAATTAACATAAAATTGTGATCATAGGTAGGTAGTTAGGTGTTATCTATTCCTATCTATCTACTATTCAAGCTTAGAACCTGCCATAGTAGAAACAAAAACGTGTTTGGCAAGACAAAACTTGATAAATGAAAGTAAAAATATGACGGGTAATGCAATGCTTTTGGAGTCGACAGAATTGCTCACTCTGCATAGCTTTACCGTATCATTAAGGATGAATATATTATAGTCAGAAGGCTGGTAAAGCACTATAATGAAATCTCCAAAACTGGTTATGGTTATCGAGAGTCGCTTAAACAGAGGTGGAGCAATACGACATTCACATCATAAGGACTGTAAATCGGAGGAACATGCGCAACACAACCATCGAATTCTCTGGTGAGTTCTCTACAATGGGACCTCTAGTCAGCATTACGACATAGTTTCTCACACCACTTATGTTGTGTGTGTTAATTTTATGCATGAGTGGCGGGACCTACAGTTTAAAGTCGACTCCGAACGACAGATTTTTGAGAAACTTTTCATGCCAATTTTATTTACTCTCAGAGTGTTTGCCAGAAATCTGCTGAGAGGAAGTCGCCGAAGAAATACTTTTGGTATTTTGTTTTGATGAACACACTACCTACTAGACTACGGCGACTAGTCACACCTTTGAAGACTTGCGACATTATAATTCCCAAGGCAGTGATGGATTCTATAATCAAGGCGGCAATGCCAGTAAATAGTAAGTGCCTTACTACTGCAGCTCCAGTATCGATGCGAAAATTTGTGTCTGTGACGTAATGTCCAGTAATGTCGGCAACAACCTCATTAAGCTTGCTTTTCTGTAGTTTAAGCAGACTTTCCGTGCGATCTCTATTTAGCTTTAGCCAGATTTTCTGTGCCGTTCTACCCGTATCTGAGCCACTAACAGAATCAATAACTATATTGTCAATTATTAGCCCGCTGATCTTTAAAGGGATTTCTAAAATAAAAATTCCTCGGAGAGTTTGATGTTTGTGCAATGTCAGCAGTTAACTGGAATGTTTTTATGTTCCAGTATCCGTATGATAAGAACGTCGTACCAACCCATGTCTGGCTGAGAAGTTCACAACAGCTATGTACCGTGTTTGGCGCTCCTCGGCCTTGACAGCCGCCTAACTGTTTTGAAAGTATGGTACCATTTTTTTTAATTCTCGTAGCAGTTTGAATTGCTAAAACTTGCGCCTGGAAGACGCTGATCAGTTAGATTTATGGCTACAACAGCATCTCTAGGGAGGGTATAAAGCTTACCACATAGCCTACCTTGACCGAAAATAATTATCTCCTGCTGTCCTTTATTTATTAATCTCTTCCACGTGTATCCTACTTTAGTTGCACAGAATCATAAAATTTTATGATAAATTTTTTTTATTCTTTGAAATTTCACACGCTTTTGGCAATGCCAACGCCAATAACAGCAATTCTGCAATATCACTACCAGTGCCCGAATAAAAAGTATGAAAGAAAACCATAAAAGTCAATGTCATGGTATTTCTTTAAGAAAATATTGCCTCAGCTTCATTTCTTTTCATTTCTTCTACTCAATACCTTAAAAAATGTATTTCATTTGGTTTAAAAAAAAAAAAAACAAAAAGAAGAAAACGGAGAAAATGTAGGCCTTTTTGCAAATGACGTCTAGAATGTATTGTATTTTATAGCGGGGCAGGGGAGGAAAAGTGAAAGCCCAAAAGGAAAATTATTAGAAGAAAATGTGAAAGGAAAAAAACGTTTATCATTTCTTTTTTCCTACATTTTGCTTTAGTGAAATAAAAGTTAATGTTCTTGAAAATGTCATCGGCAAGCGGAATTTCGAAATGCCTTTCCTGATGGTTATTCGTTGTGATATAGAAAAATAAATAAAAAGAAAAGAAAAAGACGAAACGAAATCATAACGTAAGGAAAGAAAGTTTTGTCGGAATGCCATTATACTCATAACTGTCATTATTTTCATTGCTCACATCTCAGGCGTTGTTGCTGATGCCATCATCTCATCATCATCATCATTCTCAGCATCGTCATCGCCAAAGCCATCGTTATGAACATCAAACATCATTAGAACGGAAGGAAGGATATTATTAATATTGTGATGTATTTTGTGTTGTTTTTGTAAATCTAAAGATTTCAGTTTTTTTTGGTTTTTTTTCTCTACATTAAAGAAAAAAACTTAGCATAAGCAACGTTAAATACAATTTAATTTCATAATTTTCTATGGAAATTCCATTGGGAAGGAAAAATGGAATTAAAAAACGAAGAAAAAGAAGTCATATTAAAAATATTTTAATAGTGCCAACAAAACGCTCATAAAGTGATTTCAATTTTTATACTCATTTTTATTTAGAATTTTTATTTGAATCTACGCCTTAATGCACTGTAAAATTTAAGGCGAACAAGCTTGTGAATGTTTTTTGTTGTAGGGACAAAAAGTTTATCAAAACTCTGTGCGTGAATCCCTATTTGAGTTTATGTTTTCTAAGAGAAAACTACTCAGTAGTTTATCTAAAGTATTTTGGAAATAATTTACCACATCATTGACAATCGATAACGTTCTTGTAAGCTAAGAATTATGGGAGGTTTAGAAAGTTATTAGCAGTTCTTAAACCATCTGGACAAGTAAGAGTAGAGTACTAAGAGAACTAGCCGATTTCGTCCGGAGCTCAAACCGAGCCGGGTGGTTCAAACTCACCACTTTCGGATTGTGACACGGGTAACACACAGCGCCTATGAACAGCGACCAATGAACCTAACCTGCATTATCAACAGCTGATGAGATGCTTTATAAATCGGAGACGTTTAATTTTACACTTTTAGTGTTTTAGTTTTCCATTGTGTTCGTTTTATTAATCAAGACGTCGTTGTCAGAGTTCAACTTTGGTCATTATTTTTCAGAACTCATGTTACAAATTGTGTACGCAAATAAATAAGAAACATTGTTATCTCGATAGAGGGATTACTTATATTACTGTATTGTAGTCTAGTATGTAGTGTGTTGTGCGAACAGCGCTTGAAATCGTGAATTTAATCGAATATTATGCTCTGCTTATAATTAAAAGAATCAAATACATATATGTACAGTGTGTGACAATGACGATTATGGTATACAATATCAACATAAGTGGTGTAAGGAACTAATTGACAAGTACACGTCCTCTAACCTAACCTAACCTATATTACTGTATTACTCTACTTTGTTTCTGAGCGAATCAGTGGAATAGGTTAAGTTTACGTCGAAACAAAATTTTTAGAACACGAAATACACTGACATCTGCATATTTCTGTTGGAATTCTCAAGCGTGAAAGAGAACAGAGTCCGGAATAAGTGAAAACAGAGTTTTTTTCTTTAACAATTGTAGGCTGAGAAAGAGAATATAATGAAACTTTTGCAGTTTGGTAAAAAGAATTTTGCATGTTTTTCGGAATTTTTACTGCTCATTGTGGATATTCGTTCAGATGCCTACAAATATTGCCTACAATGTCGCAGTCCAGCTCTCATCATTTAATTAGAAGAATGATATTTTCATCAGCTGATTTGAGAATATAAAACAGGAACCCTCACAGCGCTTTCTACATACCTGTCCGGCTCGTGAAATCGACGTAGCCTAGGTTGGTAATGTGTTGGCTTATTATACGTTAGGCCACATTTCAAATACCAGGTCAGACATCTTTAACTGAACGAAATATTAAATAATATTTCTTCGGCGACTTCCCTCCTGACTGAAGGATTATAATGGTCAATTATGTATGTATGTCCCGCTCTTGGAAAATACTTTTTTTTATGGTTTTACTATTCAATATCATCGGCATTTCATACTGTGATAAGAATTATTAAAAACGAAAACTTTGCTGGACGCTACCATCCTTTCTGATAGCCAGGCGGCTGTCAAAACATAAGGTTCGACTGTAGCGAATTCCAGAATGGGGTACAGCAGATCTCTGTGTGGTATAATTTTCATATGGTCACTGGGACATAGCGATGTTCGAGATAACTGTAGAGCGAATTAACTGAATTCTCAAATGAGTTCGTTACTTTGACCATCACTTTAAAGACATATTGGTTTATAATTGGCTATGTAGAGTGGAATTTCGCAACCAATCTGGCCGAATAAAGAACGCCCGAAAAGTTTACTCAAATTTCCAAGAAGTATGCTCGTGTGGTTGCTGTAATCATTACGTTATATTGCATTGTGAACAGTCAAGGCTTATTGATCTTCGACCCGCGTCGACTGGCTTCTACAGTAGATGCGAAAAATAAAGAAATCGCCGAAGCAGAAAATAGATGTTAATGCCTACTATACTAGATGTTTTGAACAAACTGTCAGTAATAAACATTAGCAGATTCCGAGACTAGGATAACACAATGGGTCTTATATGGCCTTAAAGAGTTTATCTCAATTTTTTTCTTGGAAGACGACCGTCTCTACCTGTCCACTTAATGATCAAAAATAACTTATAAGGCCTTTTAGAATACAATGATGAATAAAGTTGACAGATCACTCTTTTTTGAATTTAAAATCTTTTGGTAACATGACATTTTGGAACTCAACGGTTATTCCATAAATATTAGGATTTGCCACAAAGCTGATCAATTGTCGTCAAGTGAATTTACTAACGGTCATCAAATTCCTTGTTGAGACCCACAATACTTCAGACATACATAGATACGTATACACAATTGGGCATTACAATCCTTTAGTTTAGTGTTACGATCTAGCTCCTCACACCACTTAGGTTGTGTGTGTTAACTTTATACATGAGTGACAGGACCTAGAGTTTAAAGTCAATTCCGAAGGACTGCTTTTTTTGAGAAACTTTTCACGGCTATTTTTATTAACTCGCCGAGTTTTTGCTACAAATATGGAGAGAGGAAGTTGCTGAAGAAATAATTTTTCGTATTTCGTTTGTTGTTGGAGATGTCTGACTTTGGGTTTGAACCGTGGCCTAGGGTCACATAAGCCAACAAATTTCCTATTAGACTATGGGCACTATACTCAACTAATTCTGATATTATCGTCAGTAGAGCCAGTAGAGTGATCCAAACGGAAGTCCAATTACCAACCAATTAAGCCGATTATTAGATACTATGTTTGTATAATCTTTTTAGAATTATCCATTTAGCCTAACTTTCCTTAGCATTAGAAAATAAAAATGAATTAATGGATAGACATGATTATTTATCTCTGCATAGAATACCACTTTGAATAGCGTCTTCATAAGTGTATGATTAATAATCAATTCGAATATCTTCAATACTCATACGACATGTGGTACTCTATCAGTTGTTAATAATTTCGTTGAAGTTATGCTTAATTCCCTACTTGAGATATTTTATTCTGAAGTATTATTTTTGTTTTGTTTTGTTGAATGACTTCAATAAGTTTTAATTATGATTTGTGGCGCTGCTAATACATTTTGTTTAAGCAACATCACTTCATTTTAAAAAGTTTCAAAAAACTTTGCTTTTTTTTAAAAAAAAAATGTAAAATTGGGGCTTTTATTATTTGAAATTTATGCGTTCATAAATTCCCACACACCCATTATAATGCCACTCATAAACGAAAAATTCTTTTTTTTCCCCAAGCCAGCAACTGCCAAAAAGTTCACACACAATGGCAAATATGTTGCCATTCGAACGAAAAGAATCGGGGAAAAAATAAAACAATTCTCCGCAGTAAGCGGCAATACAATTTATGTCAAAACGAAGCAGCAAGAGTAGCGGCAGAACCGTTCTAGGCACAGTGGCTAAATTGAATATTCAAACGCGAAGACATTTACCGAAACGCATAAAAGGCTATGGAAATATCAAAAAAAAAAAGAAAGAAAATAAAACATTATTTATTAAAAGTAGAAGCAAACAATAAGGGAGAATAAAAAAATAAAAAAAAAATAAAAGTAACGGGTTTGATATATTTATTATTATTGTTGTATATAATAATAGCTGGTGTATGCATGTGAGTCAGTAAGTCATTGTATTCTATCAATAACAAGCAGCCTCTTTCGTATCATACTCTCTCACTCACTCACATACACACACATATATGTATACATATATTTATAAAATTTCTCATTTATTCTGGTATCGCATGCGATTGTGTTGTGTACTATTTTTGTATCAACCAGTGAGCCTTGATTTTGAACAATAAAAAGAGAGAGAGAGAGAGAGTGTGAAATAAATTGAAAAGCATAACTCTTTCATTGTTAGTGTTATTACAGTTATTATTATTAAAGCTTGTTATAGTATATTTTCAGGGATAATAATAAGCTGATGCTGTCAGGACTACAAATATTTGCCGTTATAACTGTGATGATGTTTTCGTTTTTATAGTTTTGATTTTTTTATTAACGATTTGCCTATTCCTTTAGAATTTTGCTTATTGTGACCTTTTTTTATAGTATTTCTCTCTCGCCATTTTTTTCTTTCCTTTTTTGTTTTTCATTGTATGTGTTTATTTATGATGCCATTTAAAAGAGGAAAAAATTTCTCTTTATTTTGTTCTTTATGCCGTTAAGTTTTATACGCTAAATTCACACTTTAATGGGCTCAATAATTTAAATAATTTCATTCATTTCACATGAACCTTTTGTGGAAGTATTAAGCAAATAAATATGTGCGAAAGTAAGAAGGTTATCTTTAATAATGTCAAAGTGTTGGTAAAAGAAAAATAAAGAGATTGTCACTTTGCATATTTGATTTAAGAATAAATGTCTGAAGGTTCGGCGTAAATTTTGGCCGTTTATAGCAGCTGACGGTTTTTCTTCACATTTTTATAGTTGCCATGAATTTATGGAAAATAAGGCTGAAATTATGCCATTGAAAAGATATTGTTATTACAGACTATCTCCTAAGGAACTGTTTCAATTTATGTACAAACTGTTGTAACAATTTATTTGAAAAAATTTCATTGATTGTCTTAATTCGTTCAAATGATAATAAAATTGATTTACAAAATAATGTTTTCTGTATAAATAAAAACAGTATAGTTGCTGTAGTATAACGTCAAGATGAACAAGTTGCCAAAATTTAAAAACATACATACGTAGATACATAATTGGTCATTACAACCCTTCCGTCTGGATTACAACATAGTTTCTCACAACACTTATGTTGTGCGTGTTAATTTTATCCATGGTGATGAGACTCCGAATGACAGACCTTTGAAAAACTTTTACAAAAGGAATCTTAAAAGTCCCTTAAGCAAAATACGTAGTGGTAGTAGTAGTTGCAGTAGAAGTTAAAACACCAAATTTAAATTTTTGAACATTGTAGTGTGACAGCTGATTGCCAGTTAAGTTTAAGTTTGTCGTTCTATTCTGTCACAAAATTCAGTATATTATCTCCATTAAACGTAATTAATCGATTTGCGCTTGAACAACGTCGGGATTTATTGGAAATTTATTTCCATAACAAAGACAATTGTTCGAAAATTGCAAAAATTTAATGAAAAAACATTTCTTCAGTCACTTCCTCTCAACAGATTTCTGACAAAACTCTGAGAATAAAATAAAATTGCCATGAGAAGTTTCTTAAAAAAAAAAAAAAAACTGTCGTTCGGATGTCGATTTTAAACTGTAGGTCCCGCCACTCATGTATAAAATTAACACACACAACATGAGTGGTGTGAGAAGCTAACCAGAAAACCCCCATGTGGTTTTACAGAAGCCACTGCATCCATTATTTTGTGGAGCAGAGACATCATTGGCCCATATTTCTTTGAAAATGAGGACGGCGCAACCACTACGGTCAATGGAGCCAGTTATCGCACCATGTTAACCGATTTTTATTGTACTCGTTCTTCATAGCATTGATGTGCACGATGTTTGGTGTCAACAGGTTGCTGCAACCTACCACACATCTCATGCCAAAAGTCAAGTCGCCGCCAAGAAGATGCAATTTGACACCGTTGCACTATTTTCTGTGGGGTGCTGTTAAAGAAAATTGTTATGCCAACAAACCAGAGATAATTGAGCATTTGAAGGCCAGCATTCATGATGCCATTTTTTGAGATGTGACCACATACACTCGAAAAAGTGCTCGAAAATTGGTCCGATCGAATGAGGTATTTTGATCCCAGGTCCAGCAACTCCAACTAAAAGAAATAGGAGCAAATATTTCTTCGGCGTCTGCCTCTCAGCAGATTTCTGGCAAAAATTCTAAGAGAAAATAAAAAATTGCCATTAAAAATTTCTCAGAAAAATCTGTTTTCCGGAATCGACTTTAAACTGCAGGTCCTGATACTCATGTATAAAATTAACACACACAACATAAGTGGTGTGAGAAACTAGGTCGTAATTGTGATGAAAGGATTACAATGACCAGTTATGTATGTACTCGTAAGTATGTTTGATAAGAAAATTTTAATATTCTGTCATCATTTTCAGTTACAGTACAACTGCTTTATTTTGTTTCAAACCTATGTTGTTAGATTACGCAGTGCACTGTCATTGCAGTGTAAGGTAAAGTTTAAGCGAGAAGTTATGCTCATTGTAATTGTACAAGACAATGTCCAAACCGGCGATCAAACACTTTTTATTTAAAAGCAAAGAGCGACTTCAAAATAAGTCCAGATATTGCGACAGTCTTTATTTCATTGAGTTCAGTCAAAGAGAATAGAAAATGAGGGACCCAGCACGTCATTCTTTTCATAAAGCATAATCGTATGGAGCATCCGACAATACATGATTTATTTATTTATTTAATTTATTTACTAATTAGAATACAATTAAAAAATATAATTACAACGAGATGAGTAACTTAGTAGTGCAAAAGATCAGACTCTTAGGTGGGTATCGAAACCATGACTCTCATGCTAATGGTTTAGTACATTAGCCACTAATCAACCAGGGCAGATCAGCTTGTTCAGCTGATGAGACAGTATATTTCTGTGGAAGGTAAAGAGCAAGCAGTCGGCGAAGGGAGAACAGAAGAAGAGGGAAAAGAGAGCTCTCAAGTTAAATGGGTAATCACTATGAGAAGTGTTATATGTAATGCAACAGAACAGAACAGAAGTAGATTGATGATAACAACCTATCATGATCGGGCATTGCTTGTTATAAAATAGAGATCTATGCTATTCTAATATGTGGACTTCGCGATAAAAAAATGCGAATCACCAGAACATATAGCTAAAAGCTAAGAAGAGTCAATGCATTTTTGAATCAACAACTGCAACAGGATAGGGAGAGATTTAACAGTTATACTCAGTATATGTAGGTTGAGGGCAGCCCCATACATCATCTGATCGCAGCACTGCACTATCTTCGTGCGACAAGAAGCATTCCGTGTTTCTACTTCGTATTTATTTTACATTTTCATTTGCAAATTTCCTTTAATAGCAGCAAAGCACAGAGTAGTTGGTTTTCATAAATATTATGCTCCTCCCCAAACATACATACGAGTATGTACATACACACACAATACATTATTAAATTTCAAAGAGTAAATAATGCCTTGATCATTCTGTTATATTATTAAATATTTTTTTTTTGTTATAAAATACAATAAATTCGTATGACAATTAAGAATAAAAGAAAAAAATAAAAATTCTTTTTTTAAGTCGAAGTTTATCATGTCAAAATTCAATTATTCCACCAGCACAGAGGATGAGATTTCCAATGGCCCATTAATTTTTTCCCAATTGGAGGCGTTAACAAATTGGCTGTTCCATGAGTCAATGGCATTGCAGGAAGAATTCAATAATAAAAGTCTATTTGTCAATGAGAATTTCATCAAAATTAATCAAAATGAATCAGAATTGGTGAAAATTTCGAATTTTATTCAAATGCTACGAAATGCCATTACAATTGTGGAAAAAGAATTACAAGAGATTGAATCTGATTTGAATAATATCAATAATTGTGTGTATCATGTGGAGAGTTTGAGTGTTAAAGAGCCGTATTATTCGCAGCGAAATTGTAAATGTGGTGTATGTATTCAGTGTCGAAGTAAAGATAGCCATGGCCATACAGCTCTTATGAAGATCTTTGAAGATACTGAGAATAAGTTGCTGCAGCTGCCAACTTTAATGGACAACATGGAGGAGTTGCAAAATTATTGTGTGGAAAAGAAGCCCTATGAACAGGTGAGTCATTTTTAAAGTTAATTAAAGATTTAATTCGATTTGATTTAAAATAATAAACAACAATTTCAGTTGCAAATGAGTATAAATTTCCATAAATTCCATTCTTTTTTCAGATATTTTCCATATTGAATTATCACTACGAATCACTTAAAAACACTGAAAAAAATTTGGATATACTTGTAGATAAATTGGCAGACGTTAGCTTACAACAAACGGAAATAGGTATGTGTAAAGAAAAGAAAAAAAAAACTTGATAAAAATATTTCGTTTACTTTCTTTTTAGCAAAGCAACAGATGAGAGAGTAAATGAAATTTATTTGTGAAATCTATGTGCATAGTATTTCGCTTAATTGTCATGAAAATTTTCATTTATGTTATAATAAAATAAAATAAAAAATTATAAAATGAAAAAATAATTTCCAGAAATATTTTTGTTTTCTTTTTTTGCCTGTTAAGATGTATTCAATACGATACACAGAAATGCTGGTTATATTTGGTTGCACTTACCTACAAAGAAAAGGAAAGAAGGAAAATATTGCAGAATTAATGAAATGAAAATGGAAGATAATTTCGTTTTATTAAAAAAAGAATAAAGAAATCTATTCTTAAACATTAATAATTTTTTAAGATGCTAAGGATATTATAATAATAATAGACAGGAAATATATTTAAAAATTAATACTAATAACACGAGGGAGTTTAAAAAGTCTCAGGATATCAACATAGAACACAGAAATACTTTATCCTTTTGGACAATAAGTGTCACATAAAGTATAAGCAACGTTCACACTGAAACATGCCAGAGATTTCCTAGCTCAACTAAATCGAATTAAAATTTCATAACATCATCAAACTCTATATCGGCGCATTCACCTAGACAGGAAACGCATTAAGACTAAGAGAAGTTCTGAGAAGTTTCCCAATATTCAGTTTAACAAAATCATATGTCTAGTTCAGTTCAGTTCGAAACTTTCATTGTAAAATAAATACTTCTAAAATTTTTTAAGCCAATGCAGTTTTGAGCACCACAGCAAATACCAAAAAACGGACTAAACATTAAAACCATAAAGGATTAAATTGTATTTCAATTAATATTTTATAAAATAAATCTCTTTACCTCCGGCCACATTATGAAATAAACAAATATTCAGAAGATAGAAAACAACCACCACAACATTTATTACTATGCGCATTAAGTTTGCATTATTATTTCAAACCAATATTTGTTGATATTACATACATACATACATACATGCATACAACCCTTTAGTCAGGATTACGACCTAGTTTCTCACACCAATTGTGTTGTGTGCATTAATTTTTATACATGAGTGGCGGGACGTACAGTTTAAAGACTATTCCGAACGACAGATTTTTAAGAAACATGGCATTTTTATTTACACACAGAGTTTTTGCCAGAAATCTGCTGAGAGGAAGTCGCCGAAGAAATACTTTCGTATTTCGTTTTGATGTCTGGCCTGGGGCTCGAACCCTGGCTTTTACGTCTAATAAGCCAACACGCTTTAAGGTATAAACACATAGACAACAGATAACAGTTCGGCAGTTAGACAGAAAACTCTGCCAACTGTTTATTCTGTTGTATGCCGACTGCTTAAATTTTTTGAAAGCAGAGCGGAAAAATATAATCGTTTTCCTATAAACGTGTATATTCTAAACTTGGCAGCTTTCTGTTATCTGTCTTCTATGTGTTTATATCTTTATTCAGTCTAGCCTTGCTTTTTCTAACCTGAATTACACACCTTTGTCTGAACTTCCCTTAGTCGTCTACTAATCATAATATTGTTAGACTGACAAAAACAAACTAAACAAAAGTAAGCAAACAAAACAATCAGACAATAACAAAATACACACAACATACGGTAAGCACAAGAAAACAAAGATCAAAACTCCAACAACAACAATTTCATTGAATGATTGTAAAGTTAACAGATATAAAATAATGGAGTATAAATACAGCTGCCAATCAGTCGGTGATGGGAGGTCAGTGTGAATTAAAACCGAGAGTTGTATTAAAGCACAGTGGTATAGAACACAGAAAATTCGAGCTTAGTTAATAAGGACTGTCTACAAAATTGATACACCAGCATTATCAGTGGAAGTGTACCTATATGGTCGTAATTTATTTATTGTAATAAATACTTTGAAATTTGATGCAACAGTTTCTTAAAAATATTCCAATCAGGCTTTATAAAACTTTCAAAATATTAAAGATTGATTTTAAAAAAATTTTAAATGATTAAATAGGAAAGTTCTGATGGGAATTAGTGATAAATACGACTGATTTATGTGAGTTACTGATATGTCGGTAATAAATATTACAAAAGCCGCCGTAGTCTGATAGGTAGTGTGTTGGCTTATTACATGTGAAACCATGTTGCAAATCCTACGTTTGAGACCTCGATAAAACAGCAACTTCCTCTCAGCAGTCTTCTGGCAAGAACTCTGAGTTTAAATAAAATCATCATGAAAAGCTTCTCAACAATTTGTGGTCGAAGTCGATTTTAAACTGTTGGTCTCGTCACTCATGGATAAAAATTAACACACACGACATAAGTGGTGTGAGAAGCTAGTTCCTAATCCTGACTGAAAGGTTCTAATGACCCAATTTTCTAGTACCCTATTGCAGCTATCAACAAGAGTTTTTTTCAACGCCACTAAGTAAGCGATCTGTTACAAAAAATTTGTATTAAATATTCGGTTGCTTAGGTATTCCATTTTTTTTTTTTGCAATTTTCAGAAATCTTTTGTGTATAATTCTCTGCAGTATTTTAGCCAAAGTGTCGGGAAGACAAATTGTCGTTTATAGAGCTTAAATTTAAATAACTACCTCTGTTTTATCTAGGGGACTAGAAATTCTTCATCTTCCAGACATTGGTTGACACAATGTTGATAGGCCTTAATAAAGGGTATTTTTTATAGAGGTATAGAACTTTAAGTTGGCATTACTTTTCAAGGTGGCGACCGATTTAACAGCTGTCAAGTGATTTATTCTCAGTTTGGTTTAGCAATTCATCATGAATAGGCTCACGCCTGAACAACGCTTGTAAATAGTGCAATTTTATTTCGAAAATAATGGTTCTGTGCGGAAAACGTATCGCGCACTACGTCCATTTTATCGTCGACAAAATCGTCCATCAGAGCAGTTAATTCGATTAACCATGGAACGTTTTCTCACCACGTTTACTCTTATTGATAACTCGCATCCCCAGAGACGCTGTACGGTGCGTACAGAAGAAGCTATTGCTGCTGTAGAGCGTAGCATTGAGGAAGACCCGAATGAGTCCGTCCGCCATCGAGCACAGGAATTGGATCTGTGTCCATCCACTTTATGGAAGATTTTGCGGAAGGATCTTGGTTAGCGTGCTTACAAAATCCACCTCGTGCAAGATTTGAAGCCAAACGATCATCAAGTAAGGCGTAGATTCGTCCAATGGGCCCAAAACGAGATTACCGTTGTTCCCGATTTTCATAAGCGAATTTTGTTTAGCGATGAAGCGCACTTCGGGTTGAATGGCTACGTCAACAAACAAAACTGCCACATTTGGAGTGAAGGTAATCCTCCAGTGTATGTGGAAACACCGTTACATCCAGAAAAACTGACTGTTTGGTGCGCTTTATGAGCTGGTGGAATCATTGGTCCGAACTTTTTCAAAAACGATGGTGGCCAGAACGTTACAGTCAATGGTGATCGGTATAGAGCCATGATTACTAACTTTTTCATTCCTGAATTGAATAACCATGATGTCTAGGAGATGTGGTTTCAACAAGACGGCGCAACATGTCACACAGCTCGTGCCACAATAGATTTATTGAAAGACACGTTTGGTGAACGTTTTAGACCTGTGAATTGGCCTCCAAGATCTTGTGATTTAACACCGCTAGACTACTTTCTGTGGGGCTATGTAAAGTCATTGGTCTATGCGGTAAAGCCACAAACGCTTGACCATTTGGAAGACAACATTCGCCGTATTATTGCCGATATACGGCCACAAATGTTGGAAAAAGTCATCGAAAATTGGACGTCCAGATTGGACTACATCCGCGCCAGCCGTGGCGGTCATATGCCAGAAATCATATTTAAAATGTAATGCCACAAGATTATCTTTCGGATAAATAAAATTCATGTCAATCGAATAATCCATCGTTGTTTTATTGCAACTTAAAGTTCTATACCTCTATAAAAAACACCCTTTATTAGCGGCTGTATTTGCGTTATACCATAGGTCTGAAGCGGTCACGTGTAAAAATAGATGGCATATGAGCAAGTTGGATAATTCGTATATTTTGCGGAACCATTTTAGTAGGCACATAGGCGCCAATCCTGAGTGCGTAGTAATATTTAAAAAGGATGGCGAATTGTGGTGAATTGTGGAGCGAATCAGAAAATGTATATCCTTTCAAAAACATTTTTAATAGCTAGTACAACAAATACGTCAACAAATTCACAAACGAAAACGCTTTTTAGATGAAGTACTTAACTTTATACGCATTTAATATACATACAGTCACAATTTTTTTAATGTTTTTCATAAAACCAGAGAAAAATAAGGAAAACTTTCAGATGACTCCATAGGTACCCCCAAGGAGATGCCTGAGTAAATTTAAAATTCAAAGGCCTAATATATGAAAATGTTATCTCTTGTATTTACTTACATATACCTTAATGTCAATTACTTCATTTAACCCATTTGTAATTGAATATACAAGTTTTGTTCAGTGTATTCTGGTGGCACCATGAGTAAGTTTTTCGGATGACTTTTGTTTGAGGTTTAGCGATTACGTAATCGTTCTTTCAAATGATCCCACAAATACTCTCTTGAAGTCATATCGGGACTTTGTGCAAGAGTATTAAGCCTGTGGGGACTTTTTGATGTCAAAATATATTGCCGTACTAAGACTTTTGCTGTCCACTGTATATTGAGAAAAAGTGCAAAGAGGTTTTATTTTATTTTATTTTATTTTATTTTTAATTTTATCCTGAATTTGTAATTTTTAATGGAAAACTATTATAAAATTAATCGAGTATTTACAAATTTTCCTTCATGTTTATTTTGTTTATTTTTATTATTTCTTTTAAGTGGCAATTATTTACTAATTAAAGCATATTTGAATAAATAACAAAAACAACCACATTTTGTAAAAGAAAATCCTCTTAATTTTTAATCGCAATCAATCATTTAAAATGACATTAAAGAACAAATTTTAGAGAAGACAAAAATAGAAGCAGACACTTTAGCCAAATGGAGTGTTAATAATAAATTATTATTTTATCTCTTTAGTACTTATTTTTTTTATTAGTATTTCGCTTTAATGAATACTGCTACGAAGCCTTTTCAAGACCTTAATAATGACTAATTGACATTTGAAAAATTTTCTCAAGTAAATTTAATACCAAGGCTTTAATGCTTTAATATTAAATTTTGAGCATTTCATCTAGAAAAACTGTATGATTGAATGATTGATGATGATTTGATTGATTTACAAAAAAAAAATTAAAATTAAATTGTTTGTAAACCACAAATTATTTTGTTAATTCAATATATAATATGTATGTAAATAACATTTCGTATTCATCGTATAACGTATATACAGACATCAATTAAAGTTTAACATTCAAAAGATGAGAGAGTAAATAAATTCAAGGAATAACAAGGACCCACACACATACACCGTACGTATGTTCTTTCCAGTTGGTTAGTAAATGTTTAAATGTCATTAGTCTTGGCCAAAATTGAAATACTGTAACATTAATTTCATTTCTACAACAACAACAAGAGTAAATATTAAAATAAAATAAATAAAATTAATTGATTTTGTTTAAGGTATGCTTGTATGTTGTATTTAGCCTTTCAAGGACTCAACAGGGAGAATATTCAATAATTAATTATGAAGCATAATGAAGTTTATAAATTATTTTGGTTTTCGGAAATCAAAAATTGTGGTCAAAGAGTTGTTAGAAAGAAGGGAAATTTCTTGAATATACATTTCAAACTGAGCATATGCTCTTTAAAAAAAAAGCACACAACCACAAGTGTCTTGGCTGACATTGGTCAGGTTGAAAGAATTTTGGAATCAAAATCGTGATACGGCTGGCAATCTGAAGCATTGTAGTTAACGTTTACAGAGCAGACAATTAAAGTGTCCGGTTAAGATCATCTGGCTTGCTTTGGCAATTTATACTTCTTCTGGCGTGTGCGCTAAAATTCAGTCGAAAAATTTATTTTTTGGGAATTTTTAGCTGGCTATGCATTGACGTCACCGTAGTCTCGTAGAAAGTATGTTGGCTTATTAGACATGAGGCCACAGTTCAAATTAAAGGCCAGACATCTCCAAACAAAACAAAAAGATAAAAAAATATTTCATCGACGACTGCCTATCTTTCTTGCTATTGACTAAGTTTCTTAAATTTTTTCAAACTGTTTATGAAAACTGAAATGATTTTTAATTAATAGGACCACAGAGCCTGCATTGTGGAAAAAACACTTGGCTACACAAGAAGGAAGTCGCCGTAGTCTAGTATCCCAAATCAGATATCTCCAACGAAACAAAATACGAAAACATATTTCTTCGGCGACTTCCTCTCAGTAGATATCTGGCAAAAACTCTGAAAGTAAATAAAACTGCCATGAAAAGTTTTTCAAGAAATTGGTCGTTCGTAAAGTGAAATTGAAACGGCTGTAGATAGCTTCACTCATGTATAGGATCAACGCACACAACATATGTAAGTGGTGTTGGAAGCTAGGTAGTAATCCTTACTGAAGGGTTGTAATGACCAATTATTTATGTATGTAGGCGTACATTAATATAACAGGAATGAGTGAAAAACTGGAATGCAGCCAGTTATGTTAGAAAAATACAGTGAAGGTAAAAGTGGAAGAGCATAAGAAGTATCGATCAAGCTTTGGAGACAAAGTCACCCTTACAACAGGAAGCTATTCCTTGAATTGTTGAGACTATAGGTGTTACGGATGAAGCAGGAAGTAGGCTAGACTAACAGCATCATATCCACTGATATCTGGTACTTATTGAAATTTCCCTTCTCCTTCAAACAATATAAGAAAAAGTGTTCGGCTCTAAAGCTTCGTCGTACGCACTTAGTACACAGTTGGTCATTACAACCATTCAGTCAGTCTTGTGCCCTAGTTTCTTTATTACGTAGCCCCTACTTTATTTCTGAATTTCTGTAACTTGATTTCTTTCTACTGAATTTGCATTCATCGTGCCAACTCGGCAATTTAGGGAAATGGAAAGGCACATTCATATATTATACAACGCTGGCCTGGGTTTTGTCCATTGACGAATATTTTTATTTATTGTCAACGTAAGCTTGTTTCTGTGTTTAGGATGTGTCAGCATTTATTTTTCGCTTTTCTACTCCTCATTAAAATTTCTTGACGTCTGTGAATGTAACATTTAAACGCTTAGGGCTTTCGTTATATCCTAATACGGTGTTCATTATTGAGCTCAATATTTCTTATAAAGTTTCAAATAATAATTGCGCAATAAATGCGCAAATTGTTATAATATTGAGTAAAATTTCAAATGCAGCACTGTCATAAGTGTGTTCACTGAGCATATTACAATTAACCAAACACTTTTCGTTGATATTTGACGACTCAACTGTCAACAACGACAAGCAAATAAAAAACAAAATAAAAACAAAATAAAAACAATGTTGTTGAAACAACCAGATGTTTTGTTTACCAATTGTCAAATGAATATTGAATAAGCAGCTGAACTGTGTATATTATTATGCCTGAACACTTAAAATATTGTACTCAATTAACCGAATATTGAATCAATAAAAGTGCGTATCTGAACATAGTATAACAGCGTTAGGAGGTGTAGTTATAAGCAATCAAAAATTGCTTTTTGCTGCTTAAAAACAAGCAATTGTCTTTTAATATTTTTTAATTCAACGTCTATTTCCTTATGGTTGGTAATAAAAATTTTAATTAAATTTTATTTTATACGCAATACACAAATAAAAATATTAAAAATGATTAAATTTTCATAAAAAATTTATTCCAATACGTATGTATACATACATTTATGAGTTCACTTTGTTCGCGAATGCCATTGACTGTAAAGTGAAATTGAAATTTTCAATTCATTAAAAAGCCAATTGAAAAAGTAACCGAAACAAAACTTTCAATCACTCGCTCTTTGCTGCATCAATCTCAAATGGTTTTTCTAAATTTTTCAGTTCAACAATGTTTTGTTTTTTTTTGGCAATAAAAAAAATCTAAAATGGAAACTCCCTGCGGATAGACTGTAAAAAATATATATTTTCATCCTTATACACACACTCACTTAATTTCAATTTTGATTGAATATGGAATTCATAACAATAAAAGGAAAATAAAAATTTTGTGATTTTCAAAATTAAATTCATTCTCTTCAAGCCGACCAGTTGAAAGTAATTGGCAATAAAAATATGGTAGATATTATAAAAAGTTCTACACACACTTTAAATTAAGATGCATATGCTTAAGCGCATCGTTGTTAATCTAAATATAGTATATGTAAAGGCGAGAGATTGAGATTGAGAGATTGGTCCATTGACCAACATATAGTATAAAAATATAGGAAATACATTTTTAAATTAAGAGAACTATAATATTACACCTTTTCAGAGCACACAATAAATATCATATCTGTAGACAATCAATATTCGATTTATGTCAAGCTGCTTTGCTATTACAACACTCCAGTCATAATTATGACCTAGCCTCTGATACCCCTTATGTTGTGGGTGTTAATGTTATACGTGAGTTGCGGGAACTACGGTTTAACGTCGACTCCGAGAGACAGATTTTTGAGAAAGGTTTTCATGGCATATTACGGCGACTGCTCAAGCTGCTGGGAAGTGCTTAATAACGGTTTTAACTTTAAGATTTGAATAAATTGCCATTGTTTACAGTATTAAAAATATTTTAGGTGCCAAGGATTTTGGTTGTAGGTTAGTTTTATCTCCCTTCTTTAATTTGCGACTTCAAAGGTTTCCGAAGCGTCGAAGTCACATCAATAATTCTGAGGGTGACATGAGAGAAATTTGTTGAAAGGAAGCCATAACCTTTGGATTGATTGACATTTTCTGACAATGATTTCCGTGATCAAACACCGTGCAAGATGTTAGCTTACACTTAATTAAGTCGTAATATTTCTCAACCTACGAAAAGGACCTTAAAGTAGAGTGTGTGGTGGTTAGTTTAAACTAATTGCACAAAAAACTTCTCAGCAGTCTTCCGGCAAAAACTTTGTGATCAATTAAAATTAACATGAAAAGTTTCTCAAATCTATCGTTCGAAAACACAACTTGTGTGGTATTAGAAGCTAGGTCATAATCCTGATGTAAGGCTTTTTATGACAAATTGAGTAAGTAAAGTAAACATATGGTGTTTTCTAGATTGTCAAATTGTTTGTCATATATTCAGTCACATACATAACATACATAGTTGGTCATTACAATCCTTTAGTCAGGATTCCGACCTCGTTTCTCACACCACTTATGTTGTGTACGTTAATTTATACATGAGTGGTGGGACCTACAGTTTAAAGTCGACTCCGAACGACGATTTTAAAGAGGAAGTCACCGAAGAAATATTTTGTCTTATTTCGTTTAGTTGGACATGGCTGACCTGGGGGTTTGAACCGAGGCCTCAAACCGGAATAAATCATTAACTTCGCGTAAATATAAGGTTTTATCTAAATTATTTTGGTCTAAGCCTATGGTGTAAAATTGCACAAGTGTTCTGACCAAAATGCTCTATTTATTGCTAATTTCAGCTCAAACGTGCTATTGCCAGTCAAAACAATCATTCTCCCAAAAAATTTAAATTTATGAGCATGTTTCTTTACAAATTTCTGTTGACCAGTGTTATTTATGTAAAGAAGTAGTAAAGAACCAGATTTCGTAAAACTTAATTTATTAGAATTTAATGTAAAAATCCTTTAAATCCTTAACTCAACAACAAAAGCACAATGCATGTATGTGGGTACCAACACCAAGCCCACTACTACTACAACTACAAACACAACTTAAGTTATTCTTGCAAATACTTTCGTTTTTATTTCTTCCTTGTTTTATAAATAAAAGCAGACGCCATTTTGATTTTCTTTATTTATTTGACGTCTGTTTTTTGTTTTTGCCGCCATCGTTTACTACGTATATAAGCACTAAAAAGCCTTGACATATGCAGCACGCACTTTGTATTTAACTGTTTTTGGTCCATTTACCAGAACTAAAATTCTTACTTTTTCTTTCTCTTTTTACTCTCTCTCTCTCTCTCTCTCTCTTTCTCTCTGTTGGATTTGAGGCTGCTTCTTGGAAAAAGTGGGTTCTCATTTGATACAAAATGTCATAGAGGCTGTCACAAACACTAAACCAAACTCATTTATTGTTTTGCTGTTGTTGTATTTGTAGTTGATGTTGCTTGTCAAAAGATTTTGAATGTTGTGTTGGTACTTTATCATTTACTTAAACAAAAACAAAAACAACGAACAAACGAAAGGGGAAATTATTATGCCCTTCAGCCGATACATAAAAGTTGATAGCAACTATTCGAAACAAGAAATAATTTAATTAAAGACTTAATAAAGAGAGAGAGGCAAAAAAGACGCACTCCGCCGAAAGAAATACAACTTTTTGGACATTCTTTTTAAGTCTGCAAAAATATTTGACTAAAACAATATAAAATTCGTAAGAGTTTCGTTGAAAGCCTTAAAGGATTTGTATCTTTTCACTAGCAAATCCAATGAGATGAGAGAATCTCCTTAAACAAGATTGATGAATTGTTTCTTTTTGTTTTAAGAACATTTACTACAGAATTTATTTTTGATCAGAAGACAACACTTGTGACATTAATTTTTATAGAAATGGGAATAGAATGTTGGCATAAATATGTCTGTCAACGATGGTCTATAAAATAAAAAAAATTTATACTCGGAATTTTTTTTTATTTTTTTCAACAAGAAATTCGTTGAAGAAAGAATTTCTTTTTTTGTATACCTACTCACTCCTTTTGGGCCGTTACTAAACATAGCAAATTTTAAGTGAAATAATTCCTTGTAGTAATATCGTGTAGGCCATCTATCGGTTTATATTTGAATCATCGGTTATTTCAAATCTGGCAATACTTATGTCATTCTAATCTGTGACAAAATTCTGTATTTTATCTCCACTGAACGTAATGAATCGATTTACGCTTGATCAACGCTGAGATTTGTTAAGCCAACAAGAAACGGCACGGTGATGTCGATTTTGCAAACATCGGTTGAAGCTCATTTTCATCTTAGTGGGTATGTTAATAAACAAAATTGCAGTGTTTGAGGCTCAGAAAATCCACACGTTTATCTTACAGAAGCCAATGCACCCATTACGACTGACTGTTAGGTGTGGCTTGTGGAGCGAAGGCATTGTTAGCCCATATTTTTTTTTTTAAATGAGGACGACGCAATCATTTCGGTCAATGGAGAGACTTTCGCACCATGATAACCGATTTTTTTGTACCCACTCGTCATGGTATTGATGCAGACGATGTTTGGTTACAACAGGATTATACAACTTGTCACACATCTCATGCCACAATCGATTTATTGCGTCAGACATTTGATGGCCGTTTAATTAGCCAAAATTGTGATGTTAATTGGCCGCCAACAAGCTGCGATTTGACACCGTTGAACTATTTTATGTGGGGAGCCGTTAAAAAAAGTGTTATGCCGACAAACCAGAAACAATTGAGAATTTTAAGACGAACATTCGTGATGCCATTGCCGAAAAAGTGCACGAAAATCGGTACGTTCGAATGAGGTACTGTGGGACCAGCCGCGGCAGCCATATGAATGAAATAATATTCCATTTCTTCACAACAAACAAATAAATTCGGAAAAATTTCAAACCGTTTTTTGTTTTATTGCATTTTTAAATTTGAAGTTTAAAATGGTCGCCCTTTATGTTGTTTAATTCTTTGCCTTTTTTTTAATTTAATGTTGCATACTTTACAGATGATAAATCATAAGCACTCACACGTATGAGTAATATTTTTTGAATACAGCAGCGTATTATATGTAACTCATACGCCTTAGTGTTGATTGTTACTTTGATTTCTGACGCATTGAAAGCAAAATGTTTTTTTTTTCATTTTTTCTTTATCAATCCGCAAAAAAAACTAAAGTTTTTCAAATTTTCCACCAAAAATTCCAGTGGAATTTAAAAGTTGCTTTTCAAATCTCAGACGACATAGACTGGGCCGTTGAAATCAACGTTCTGGTACCATCATTACGTAGCTTGAAAAAGCACGACTTTTAGAAATATCCACAACAAGTGTGTGGTATAGTGTAGTAGTGGTGCAATGCTGCAATTCACGTTCGAATGAAGAGAAAGACGGAAAAGTGATACTCATGTACCTTAATAAGTCATGTAGAGTACATAGGTATCCCTGTAAAGTCTTATCCCTGACAAACTTTAAGCTGCTGTGCGGTGTAGGTAGGATTTACTCGATGCAAAAGAAAAGTGTTATGCTGACAAACCAGCGACTTAACAGAGAATTTGAAGGCCACCAAGCGTGGCCATTCATTGCCGTAATACGACCCCATACACTCGTAAAAGTACACGGAAATTGGTCCGAACGAATGAGTTACTCTGAGGCTAGCCGCGGCACCCATATGAATGAAATAATATTCGATTTCTAACTGAACAATTTTACTTCGCACCAAAATAATAAATTTAGAAAAATTTCAAACAGATTTTGTTTTATTGTATTTTTAAATTTAAACTTTTAAATGGCCCACCCTTTATATACAGTACATATACCTATACAGATGCCATTGCCAAGATACGACCCATACACTAGAAAAAATTTACGAAAATTGGTCCTATCGAGGTTAACCATAGCATCCGGTTAGAAATGGACAGGAATTACACGAGACACTGGCTCATACATGAGAGTTGTATTCAATTCTCGGTCGGATATAAGTGGTGTATATAGTAAGGAGATCAAGTGAAATGAAGTATTTCTTGCGCCGTCTTAAAAAACCGAGGCATTTGAATGCTCCTTTCGACACTTGAAAAATATTCTTTCTCTCTGAGTTTTTAGCAGAAATTAGCAGTGAAAATATGAAATATGGGGTTTGAACCATGGCCTCATATCTAATAAGACAACAAACTACCTACTAGATTACGGCGACTTCATAATGCATTTTCCTAATTCCAATACAATACACTGCATGCATAGGGGCCAACCACTGGGTGTTGGCCTTATAATAAAAAAAAAACATAACTTTAGTTGTTACATTAGTCTCCTCAAAAACCGCTATAAACGATAACGCATATATATCTTTGCCCAAATCCAATGGATTGCAATATCTTTTTCGTTTCGTAAAGAGAGACACTCTACCTCTGTTCTCAAAATGGTAGAAATAACAATAGAAGTTCAACTTAACCCTGCTAAATTTCCCAATTAAATTATTTAAAATAAGTTTTAGAGTTAAGATTTGAACGATTATTTTTGTTTTATTGAAATTAAAAGATAAAAAACGCTTAAAAAGACCCTGTAATATGATATGTAGCAGCAAAATTACTAATAAATTCTGAACCGCTTCCGATGTAATTAAGACCTTGAGCTTGTTAAGTTTTTGGAGAGCTCTTGACAACGAAAAAATTGAACACTTTCTCTGTCACTGCCCAGCTTTTTATGGATGACTTTTTATCTACTAATTGCCATGAGAACGTGACAGTATTTTTGGACTAAAAGCTCTCAATCTTCCAAATATGAAAACCAAATGCTGGATGCAGAACACGTATTGGAACATATTTAATTCTTTTCAAGTCTTTAAAGAAAATTAAATTAAATTTTTAAAGAGACTTCTTTAATTTCTTTGATAAATCTTTAAATAAATCTTTAAAAAAATTTCTCATCCCTTTTTTTATTTTAACATACTCAAGAGCTTTTTAGGCTGAACATATACGTATATGTTTCCCTAAGCAGCACTTTAGATATCAAATCTGAATTGTTCATATCACCACTTTTATCATTTATACTCACTGTCCCCATAAACTCTCATTGTCTTGAAGTCTATTCTTGTTATCTTTGCGAAAAGAATGTGTTTCTTACACTTATTTAATCAGTCAAAGTTCTCTCAGGGAGCAAATTTGTTGGTCTTTCCTTTATTCGCTTATACACTCTTGGCTTCTTATTGTTTATGTGTGCTGATAGTTGTGGGCGCCTTTAACTATGCTTTAAGAACATTTCTTTATAACACTCTGCACACACATGTGATGAACTCACCGACACAGCCATCCTCCAATACACTGGCAAATCACAATCTTCAGCCTTTAACACTCGTTGAGATAGACAACAGCGATGATGTTATTGTTACAGTTAAACACAACTACAACTGATTGTAGTTGTTTTATTGTTGCTTTTCATTTCATTCACGTTGTAGTAGTTGTTTTTTTTATTTAAAGCATAATAAAATAAATGAAATTTGTATGTGTATGTAACGTGACATGCGAGGCTTAATTTTGCACTCAATTGTGTGGGTTGCTTTTATTGTCTGCCACACCGTTGGTGGTTTATATAGGCATGTGCTTATGTAGTATATTGGGTTTGTGTTAACATTTGTAACATTAAAATTATTTGATGCTCATTTTAATTATGACAATTGAGTCGAAATTAATTTCTAAATTTGATCAATCTTGTGCGTAGATCTACCTCTGTAATCTTGTTATAGATATTATCACGATAATTCGGGAAATTTATTTTCAGAAATTTGTCTCCATATTGATTGATTTGTTTGAAATCGAAATTACCCTGAATGCTTTTATACTAAACTAATGGTACAAACACAGTGGCAGTTGATCCAATCTGTAGAATTCATCGGAGTTAGGCGGCACAATGCAACATAATTTTGGCATGCAGCACAATTTCTGTTTTAATTAGAATGTGGCCAATTGCCAGGAACGTGAAGCGATTGAGTATTGTCGCTAGTCAGAATAATTTGTGCCTAGAACCTTAGTTGCCTCTTCCCACTGTACACAAATACAAAATATATGAACACATTCTCAACTGTCCAATATTATCAACACTTGTTGAACTCATTGAACTCAAATTTCAATTCTATAGTAATAGTTCTGAAATTATCGATTAGCATTGCCACCTATCAACAAAGTCGAATATGGTATCTTTTCAGAACAATTGAATATTAGACCGTCGCTTGTACTATCACATTATTGTAGTAATTTTCAGACTGATATAATGGCTGTTAAAATTGCCCGCTACTAGATATGTACGGCACTTGTAAGATTATCCAAGAATGCCGGGTGTCTCTGGAGGAGATACTGAGACATTTGAGGATTACCATCATTTAAGTTCCTAGACGCGGGGACATCGAATGTAACAACAATGACGACGTACTTACTATAGAATGCGTCACGGAAAATTCAAATGAACTCCTATATGCGATAGGCACTCCTTTGCAGAGAGGTAAACAAATGGTTTTACAAAAACTCTCTCCATTGTCAAGGCTAAGATGGGATAATGAACCCACTTGTAGAAACACCGGAAAGATCTGGCTCCGTATGGATATATGCGGAACAGAATTTGCATTGAACTTATCAAGATTCCATCTAAGGTAGCGCATAGTAGTGATAACAGGACACTGGCCTCTGGGTGTTTCCGTTAGGAGACTGGGAACACCTCGCTACGATTTCCGCAGTAGCTGCAATGGCGAAGAATAAGAGGAGACCTTTTCTCTGCAATTGTTCATCGCTTGGGCGCCTAAGAAAAAGAATCCTTGGAAATATGTCTAGCCATAGGTGATTTAAGAAAAATGCACACCTTCATAAGACTCTCGGAATGCCAACCAGGAGCTATAATTATGACGGAATATGTAATATTGGTCTTACCTTGACACTCTATAGGGCTCAAGTAAGCGACACCCGTTGAGGCGACTGCCAGTTTCACTTGATCTAACCTAATGAATCTCTGGATTCTTAATTGTCAAAATAGTGAGAAACGAATGATTGCCTATGAAGTTAATTATTTCATAACGGCCTTTGTTAGATCATCAGTAAGAAGTTGGTCAGTTTGGTAATAATTCGGTTTAGTGGACACCACATTTCTCCGCTTGAATTTTATCTTTTAATCCATTCCTCTCATGTAGTAGAGACCTTCGATTCTAGTACTCAATTGAGATGTGCGTTTAGATATCTATTCGACTACCCTTTGGTCTAGAAAATGTGTGAACAGAAAGCCAGGGCTACTAACCAACTTTCCAATAAAACTCTCCCTCAAGGCTAAAACTTTAAGTGCGCTTTTCATATTTAGGTCAATACATAGCGTTGCAGCTGCAATTTGTGGTTGCTATTAGTTTTCATTTTCTCTCTAGAAAGTCGACTTAGCGGATACAAATTTTCATTCCTCTTTATGTATATGCAAGTATACGTGAGAGAGAAGTATTGACTTTCCGTTCATATAGCGGCTGACTTATTTGACTTGTTGTTTTCCATTCTTATGCGCTCAATTCTATCGTTCATTCTATTCTCAATTTAATGAAATAAATGTGTTGATAACAATAATGAAATTTGTTAACAATTCTTTCGTTTGCTTTGTTTTTATTTTTTTTTATTTGATTGTGTTCTGATTTGTTTCAACAACTTTGATTGCAAAAGGTTACGTTGTAGTTGTCGTTAGGATATCATTTATTATCATCACAAACATTTCATTTTTGTTGGCAGAGCCATAAAATGTATCGAATAAGTTACATCATGTTTATTAACATTTTGACAGGCAATAATTTAGTTTTCTTGTTTTATTTTTTGTTTTGTATTCTCTGCTTCTGTGTTAATCATATTTTTAATTGATTATGATTTTATATAAGAAAATATTTATTGCTTAATACTGCAATTTACAGTAGAGTTATTGCTGCTTCATGTCTGGTCGTGTATATTAATCAACTTTTGGTCAATGCTTACTCCAATCGGATTGTGTTGGTTACTGTTTCACGTAATGCATCATTCGTATATACATCAGCTCATTATGTAAAGGAATAATAAAATGCAAACCATTTCCTGGATATTCGATTTGGGTGTTGATTTTCTTTTATTTTCCTATTGGAAGAATGAATTGCGTTCCACAGTCCAATGTGTTCTATAAGAAAGACAAGTACTACGTAATGTACGCAAGCCACATTATAACTGCGCACCAATGAATCAATAGACTTGGAAAAGTCTCAACATAAGCTTCGAGACACCGCTCCATACATGAGAGTTTTATTCCAATTTCAGATTGTGCTAAATGGTATGTATTATAAACAATTGAGATGAAGTGAAGTCTTTCTTTCACCGCCTTCAGAAACCCTGGCACATGAATGGTTTTTTTCGACCCTTGACAAAATATATTGGTTTTGATATCTAGAATATCAGGAGCTTCTGACTTCCCAATATTTGCACCATTCAAACCTTCACACTCATACATACAAACATTATTGGATTACAACCCTTAAGTAAGGATAGCAACCTAGCTTCTCTCCCAACTGGTGTTAATTTCATACAAGAGTAGCGGGATCTACAGTTAAAAGTCGACTCCGAACGACAAATTTGTTTGAGAAACTTTTTCATGGCAATTTTTTATTTACTCCCGGAATTATTGACAGAAATCTGCTGAGAGTCAGTCGCCAATTAAATATTTATTCATATTTTTGTTTTCTCACGTCTAATAAGCTAACACACTACCTGTTAGACAAAGGTGACTACACATAATGTAGTATAATTGTCGAGCTTTTTAGATAAGGGCCCATAGTTCCAGCTCCAGCTCAGACATGTTCAACAAAATTAAATAAAAAAATATTTCTTGTGGACAAAACTTTGAACGTAAAATAAAATTTCCTTGAAATGGTTCTCAAATCTGCCATACGGAGTCCGCATTAAACAGTAGGTTATCCTCACTTATGAATAAAATTAACTCATACAACCTGAGCAGTGTTAGAAGCTAGGTTGTAATTCTTACTAAAGACCTGCAATGATCCATAAAGTAAGAAGAAGTCATTAAGAAAAAATAATAAATATAATTGGAAAAGAAGCAAAGCCTGGTTTTAGCCAGTTTCATCAGATGGCAGCTTCAAATATAATTCTTTGCACTATGCGTGGTTGTAAAAGTTGCTAAAGATATCCGATATGTATCTATCTGACATACATATCTATACTTATTAAATACAATTTTAATTAACATTCGTTATATTTTTCTTAAAATTTTCCTCTATTTTATTGCCGAAATAATTTTTTTATTACGTCTTTCGCAATAATTTTATCATAATTTTCTTTATTACATATGTAATTAGGTAAATACATGTAAACATACGGTTTTTGTACAATTCTAATGAGATTGTTTGTTATTGTGTTAATTAATGTTAATGTAAATAATTAATAAATTATCATTAACTAATTTGTTTTTAAAAATGTTTGTTTAAAATGTAATTGTAATTGTGTTAATTGTTTTATTTTTTTCCTTTTATGACCAGCGCAATTTATTATTTATGATTTCAACTTTCAACAGCTTGAAATAGAAATTTTAATTTAAATCACAAACAATCATCACATTTAATAAAAAAATAATGTTTCTTTTTCGTTTTGAAACTTCGCAAACATTTTGTACTTGAAAATTTGTTACAAAAATAAGTGTGTCATGTTAAATACATACATGCATACGTATACGTAATATTATCTTACCTCGGTTCATATTGTGTACGCCATTAAATTCTGAAGACCATAAAGAGTATGAAAATACAGTAATCCCTCGATTTACGTCGCAGTTGGTTCCAAAAAAAGTCGACGTAAATCGAATGACGACGCAAATTGAGGTTAGAGGGAACAACAAATTTGACAACGTAAATCGAAACAACGTTAATCGAGGCGACGTAAATCGGAGGATTACTGTATGAAGAGTGTACCGTGCTACTTTAATAAAGTTCCACTGCATTGAAAACTAATAAACCATATTACTTTTAATAGGTGCTTAGAAGGAAAATATAATTGGATTATAGCCATTCAGTGTGTGTATGTATGCCAGCTATCGGTTTAAATTTGAATCATCGATTATTTCGAATCTGGCAATACTCATGACATCCACATAATTCAGTATACTATCACCACTGAACGAATCGATTTACGCTTGCGCAACGTTGCACGAAAATTTCGTATAAAATTTGGTTGCAAAGAAGGACCGCCAGTGCCCGGTATGCTCAAAATTATTGCTAAAGTTCATGTAACTGGTTTCATTGTTGATGCGCCAAGACGTGAGCATGCTCCTACAGTGAGTACACGCGAAAATATCTGTGGCTGAGAGTATTCGCAAGAATCCATCAAGAT
This sequence comes from Sarcophaga subvicina, assembly GCA_936449025.2. Classification (NCBI taxonomy): domain Eukaryota; kingdom Metazoa; phylum Arthropoda; class Insecta; order Diptera; family Sarcophagidae; genus Sarcophaga; species Sarcophaga subvicina. Next base: position 105,385,599 of record OW388081.2, on the reverse strand, counting down.
CATCATCAACTCGTCATTGTTGTCAAAAATTTAAAATTTCACGCAGCAGTTTACGTCGTATTTTGCGAAAAGTTCTCGGTATGATGGCTTACAAAGTTCAATCGGTTCAAGAGTTGAAGCAAGCATGAGAAACTACATAATGATGCCGATTTTGTAAAAAAAAAAAACATTTTACCGGATGAAGCTCATTTTCATTGTCGTATTTGGGGATCAGAAAATCCACACGTGGTCTTACAGAAGCGAATGCACCCATTCGTTTAGTGCGGCTTGTGGCGTGGCGGCTTCATTGCCCCATATTTAATTGAAAATGAGGATGGCGCAACCATTACTGTCACTGGAGACACCTATTGCACTATGAAAACCGATTTTTTTGCACTCGCTCTTTATGGTATTAATGTGAACGTTATTCGGTTGCAACAATATGGTCCAACTTGAAACACATCTCATGCCACATTCGATTTATTGCATCAAACGTTTGATGACCGTTTAATTAGACGAAATGGTGATGTCAATTGCCCGCCAAGAAGCTGCTATTGACACCGTTGGACTATTTTCTATGGGGCGCAATTAAAGAAAAGTGTCGTCGCCGTAGTCTAGTATATGTATAGTGTGTTGGCTTATTAGACGTAAAGCCGGTTTTCAAGCCCCAGGCCAGACATCAAAACAAAATACAAAAAGTATTTCTTCGGCGACGTCCTCTCAGCAGATTTCTGGCAAAAACTCTGAGAGTAAATAAAATTGCCATCAAAAGTTTCTCAAAAATCTGTCGTTCGTAGTCGAGTTTAAACTGTGTGAGAAACTAGGTCGCAATCCTGACTGAAGGCTTGTAATGACCAATTGTGTATGTATGTTATGTTGTGCCGTCAAACCAGAGCCAATGCATGGAAATTGGTTTGATCCAATGATGTACTGTCAGGCCAGCCCCAACAGTCATAGAAATAGAATAAGATTTCATTTTTAACTGGAACAATTTAACTTTTAACCTATGGAGTATTATTAAGGGAATTATTTCCTTTATACAACCTTTATCTTAAAATTAATTTTTTAACATTTCATTTCATTTCCGAAATTAAAAACCAGAAGCACAACTCAATCAAACTTTTATGTTCTTCTCAATGTTTTTATTGAACAAAAAAAAAGAAAAAAAGAAACACTAAGTTTGATTAAAATGTTCATTTCAAGAAAAACAAATTCACCACATTTAATCCAATTTAAAAAAAATTAATTTCCATTCCACGCCATTTCACAATTTAAACCAAACAACGCAAATTTCGTTTACAAGGTTTCGTTAAATTCAAATCGAATAATTTCGTTAAACTGTTAATAAAACAATTTCTATGTCATCAGCCTTAGAGGCACAAAGCAAAGTTTCGACAAATAAAAGATTTTTAACCAACAACACTAAAAAGAGAGACACAAGGCAACAATAAAGGTACATACATACAATGTAAATTAAATGTTCGAGAAGAGGAATGAAAAGAACACAAACAAATTTACAAAATAAGGCTAAAAGCAGATAAGGAAGCTGGTAACACAAGCGCCTATAATCTGCGACCATACAACAAGGGTAACGAACGTAATTTTGTATCAAATGATTGAAGGCAAGAGACAAAAAAATGTACAACAACAAAAAAATTTACAAAAACCTTAAGGACTTTAAGCAAAGAATTGTGTTATAAAGAGGGAAAATTCTGTAGAAAAAAACGCTGCTACACAGTAAATCACTTCATTGTCATATGGCCGCAAGTAAATTGAAATTTAAGAAACAATCAGCAACGTTTCAGACACACGCATACCACTGCCACCATTACTAATACTGCAGAGCCTTGTAGACAGTTACGCCTGACCTCCGTAAGTAACGCAGCACTTACTTACTGTACAACAACAAAAACAACACAAAGCAGACATGGTGGCACAAAGAAATTACAGACTGTAAATTGCTACAATAATACTCAAATTACACATCAACTGAACAAGAGAAGAAAAGAGAACACCAAACGACACCAAACGACAACAAATGACACAAACGACACCAAACGACACTTGTGAATCGTCAAACAGACAGATGAACAGTCTAAAGAACAAACAACAAACTCTTGCAGGGGTGTTGGGTTTATGGTTAGGCAAGTTGCTTTTATTGTTGTAGAATAAAATGGTTGCAAATATCTAAAGTTTCCCTCTTTTTCTTTTAAGTTCAATTTCTTGCTGTACTGCCCTCAATGCCATTTGGTGGTCTTTTAACCAAGAGCCAGTAATCGAAAAAAGAATGAAAAAAATGTGTGTGACACAAAATTTCCATTAAATTTCTTAAATACGCACAACAACAAAAAAAAAAAAGGAAAACAACAACAACAGGAATTTTATCCAACACTGCATTAATATTAGAGTGTGTTATTGGTTTTACCCACAACTTGCATAATGGGCTGAAGGCATCAAAATGATTTTTGAAAAACAAAAAATTTAGCTGAACTTATATGTGATGTGATTTGGTTTGTAACAGAACTAGAGACTCAAGAGAGCTGAATTTTTCATTTATTTGTAATGACGGTCACAAATACCTCGTTTCAGTCATAAAAGCTCAAGACTAAAAAACATTGAGACTTCGTGGAATAGTTTGTGTTCAAGCGCAATGGATATTGAAGTTTGCTATCAGAACATTGAACGCTTTTCCATCTGCACAATGTTTATGCACGAGGGTTTGTTGCCTGAGTAGCCAAGCTGAAGACGAAAGAGATTCCAAATTTAATTTCTCCAATCTAAGAAAATTGCAAATATATCTCTCATGTAACTTTTGAACAGTATTGATATTTGATTTGGGCTAGACAGGGCCTTAAGCTGATATATTTATCATTAACAGACAAACCGAAAATATCCGCCCAAGTGATCGTGCCGATGATGCTCTTTGATGGCTGCAAATTTCATTGGCATGATTTTATTTTTACCACCAAAATAACCACATCCAACAGGACAATTCTGTTTTTCGGCAAATGTGGAGGAATATCAGAAGCTTTTTTTTAAACATTTAAGATTTTATACCCTCCATTTTAAATGCTTCAACAAATTCCAACGTCCGAAAAGGATCTATATGCGCATCAGCAAGTATTTGCTGAATGTGAGTGGCAACTCCTGACGAGGATGACACTCTTTAAGCTACAATCGGGTTTTAGAGGACCTATGTCCGACATAGATAGACTATTTAACGTTTATGGTCAAGACCAACCGAAGCTTCTGACTGAGCATCCACAAGAATTTGCTAGACAGTCTAGAAGCTGCCAATTTTTACAACTATGGACATCATAGATCAGAATACAAACTAACAACATCTTAGGTTAGCTTAGATAAGGTGAGGATCCCACCTTAAATGAAAAGATTCAACCTAGGCACCCACCATTGTGATACCATAAACAATTTTACACGGAGATTAATGATACTCTAGAGGAAACCATTTCAGTTTCATAATAAAACATGCTCGGCCTCGATCAAATAACTCAGAAAATGAGTGTTCAAAAACCTCTTACTTTTTATGACGAAAACATGTCACTAACACATTAGATGAAAGGCAGTCTCTTCCATCTCCTCATAACCACAACTCCAGCATAAGTCATTTGACAGAATGCCAAGTCTTTCGGCCTACTTACCAAAAGGACAGAGAACCGTAAGAATCGCTATTGTGCGATAGATGGCCATGCGACTGACTACGTGTCTAGGAGAGTCTAGTAATATTGCACTTACCCTACTGCCGTCGTCGAGATTAAGCTTCCTCCTTAAACTAATGGACAATAACCAAATTAACTGAGGCAATTGGAATATCTTGAAGTTGCCGTAGTCTAGTAGGTAGTATATTGGCTTATTAGACGTGAGACCGTGAGGCTTGTAGTATGATTGATAACTACGTTGATCTCAATTAAATATTACTCATACGACACATTGCTTATACAATTTCAAATGCATATAAAAAATACTGAATTAAGTTGGTCTATCTTTAAAATAAGTGTCTCTACGTGAAGTCGCCGTAGTATAGTAGGTAATGTATTGGCTTATTAGACGTCAGGCCATGGTTTAAACTTCAGGCCCGACATATCCACAAAACGAAATATGAAAAAAATATTTCTTTGGCGACAGCCTTTCAGCAGATTTCTGGGAAAAACTTTGAGAATAAATAAAATTGTCATGTCTCAAAAAATCAGTCGTTCAGAGTCGACTTTAAACTGTAGATTCCGCCATTCATGTATAAAGTTAACACACGCAACATGGTGTGAGGTGCTAGGTCGTAATCCTGACTGAAGGGTTGTAATAGCCAATTATGTATGTATGCATGTAATCAGAACGTCTAGGCTCTGTAACATATCGGAGACTGCGAGTACCGTACTGGAGTGCTTCGAATGTTGTCGAAACTATTGTCTTCTGTTTAAGGAGATATCTTTTAGAAAGTAATACATGACATAAACACGTACTGAAAATATTAAAACCTTAAAATTAAACGTTTTAAAGTGTTTTGATACGCACGTGGCAACACGTTTGCCATCCTTATTATCTCTCCGTTGGCCAAATATTACGTGCCATAGTGTTTCGCTGTAGCAGTTGCTTTAAAAATATATTTTCAGTTTCAAATACAGTCGAGGAATATGGGTTAAGGTCTAGAAAAAAAATAATATTTTCCAGCCCAAGGAAAATTGAATGAAGTAAAGAAAAGGAAAAGAAAATCCAAATGAAAATATGCTGCCAAGCATTTGAGATTGTATTTGAAATTTCACTTTACTGAACACAATGAACGCAAAAATTATGGTTCGCAAATAATAGAAGAGAACAACTGGGACAGTCCAAGATATTTCAAGATATAGTTTTGATCTCTTGTGTAGCTGAACTTACTGGCAGAATGAGCCAATATGGGGCAATGGCAGTGATGTTAATACAAAAGTAGGTTAAGAAAAAATAGAAAAATATTTAATTTACAATAGACTTACTCGGGTTGAATATTTAAGTTAAGGAAACAGGCAATTCAATGCTGCTCAATGCAAAAGACAAAATTTTTCTTTCTTCTGCTGTATAACAATCATATTAATAATGTAGTTATTGTTATTGTTATTGTTGTTGTCTATTTAACAAAAGAGAGAATAAAACATTTTTCCTAGCCTTTAGCAGTACTCGTAACAGCTTTTTAAAGACCATAAAAGGTCAACCAAATGAGCAGAAATGCTTTTCATATTTATTTCGTAGACAATGTAGTTGTACAGCAAGTAGTAAAAGATTACAAATTTACCGATAAACAATTTGTTTTTATTGGGATACATTCCCTTCTTTGCCAGAGTAATATCGAGTTGTAAGAAATTCAAGTGTGGCAGAGCAAAAGTGTTGGCATCTCAAATGAAATTATTGATTCGAAATTCTCTTCTGCCATAATGTTGTCTGCCATTTGCAGATTTTCTACATTTTCATAAAATCTCAATACAACAGCATTTATACGGAAGTGTATGTATGTATGTACATATGTATGTATAAGCAATACAGATACACACACATGCTTGTGTATAATTGGTAAACAGTAAAATGGAACACGTTGCCTATGATTTAATCAAGGAATTATTGTGTTCATGTTATTGTTGTTGTTGTTGTTCGTAGAATTGAGGTTTTTGCTGTTTTAGTTATTGACGAACAAGCATACATACATACGTATAAAACAATATGGTGCACTTCAAATATCCTTACATCCGGATGTCTGTTACTGCGCTTTTTACAAAATGGAATTTCATAAGAAAAAATACTGAGGCAGTGAGGAGTTTTCAATCCATTGTGTATAATGTTGAATGGTGAATTCGTATGAAAATTTAAATTAAGATGTCGTAGCATACGTATCATCAGGACGTTTCTTTCTCTTCTTCTTTACTGATGTTCTCTTTCTACTTTAATTTGAATTGCTATCAACTTTTTCTAGTTTGAAAGCGCTAACGGCCTCCGGCAAAGGTAGCAACTACTAAAGCCTTCGATTATAATTTTAGTCACGGGTCTTTCATTAAGCACATATGTACGCATCCATATGTACATATATCATTGAAATTTCCTATTCGTTTCAAAGAACTATTGATGCCATTATGTTTGGTATGCAACAGCGTTAAAAGGTGCGCAGTTGAATGACAGTTTCATGACAAATTTTCCATGACTCTCGCGAATAAATCAGGTTAATGGCATGCGTTTATGTTTGCTTACAGGACTGGTGTGATTCCTAATTTATTCGCATAAACCTGCAACTTAAAAGAACACAATTTATGCGAATGCCCTGTACTACAGTACAGGCGTCATTGGTTTTTGGGTGACAGAACGTTTGAAGATCTAGACGTGGTGGCAAACGTGTCACTAACGGAACTGGCTTATTTCATTGGGAGCTTGGGGTGGGTCAATCCCACCACTAACATGTCATGACAAGGGGGCTTACCTCACACTGTCTAGCAAATTGGGTCATATGGCCACTGAGAGAATTTGCCTGTGAATGGCAAGCTGTGCCAGAAAAGAAGTTTTAACGAGGTTAAATCACACGATCTCTTTAGCCAGTTTACATAATTACCACGTCCGATAACCGTGCCCTCAAATCGCTCTTAAAGGATATCCAATGTGGTATGAGCTGTGTGGCACGTCGTTTACCATCCTACTATCGTTGGTGTCCTTATCATCCAATTTTGGCTATAGAGAGAGTGCTCACCATTGACATTGGTGATTTAGTCAACGTCGTTATCAAAGAAATATGGATTAATGACGCCGCCAGCTTAAAATACACAACAAAAGTTATATTTTCGAAATACATTGAAAAACCTTTGGATCTTTCGTGGATTGGTATCTTGTTCATCCAAAAATGTGCCTCATCACTGAAGATTATTTTAAGATCAGTTGCCATGAAAGTTAGGATCAGTTGCCAAATGCTTAAGCAACGACAGTTGCCAAATACATAAGTCGTTCTCTGTCTTCGTCCATGGTGATTTAGCAACACAGACTGAGTAAACCAAAATTAATTTGCAGATGTAGCTTGAATTAGATGGCTGTTATTAACGGTTAAAAGTTCAAAAGTCCCTGTTGGAAGACGCTATTGCACGACTATTTTAAAATTGCTTTCTGCAATGAGAACTATTTGAAAAATTTTTAAAATCTTTGAAATACATCTTAGAATACGGAGTACAAATGTCTCAACTGTAAGACCTGTTTTATTGGCGTTCGATGACTACGCTGCCAAATGCACCTTCTAGGCTTATTATACCTTTAGGAAAGGTCATGACTGATATAATGCTTAAAATAGGTGTGCAACTTTCATCCATCCTCAGACAGTGTTTAATAGACTTTACGAATTAGATTGCTAAAGAAAAAGCAACAGAGCAGATTAACTTGTCAACAAATTTTTCTCATGTAATGTACAAAAGTTACCGTAGTCTAGTAGGCTTATTAGACATGAGTCATTGGTTCAAACCCTGGATCAAACATATCGGACAAAACGAAATATGAAAAAATATTTCTTCGGCGTCTGCCTTTCAGCAGATTTCTGGCAAAAACTCTCTGAAAGTAAATAAAATTGCTATGAAAAGTTTTTTAAAAATCTGTTGTTCGAAGTCGTCTTTAAACTATAGATCCCGCCACTTATGTATGAAATAAACGCACACAACATAAGTGGCCGTAATCGTAAGCGTGGTCGTAACCCTGACTGAATGGCTGTAAGGATCAATAATGTAGGTATGTATGAACGCACAAGACAGCTCAGAGAAATTCTTAAATCTAAAAGAACGGCATCTCCTACAGCGTGCTAAGTGGTGAGCTGCTTTCATGGTGGTAAGTTATAGAATTACGACCGAGGTTCAACAAATTTGTAGAAAGATATTCCATTCTGGTAATGTAATCTTCTTTAGCGTGCCGTTGTATTTTCAATAATCGTAGATTGAGTCTTATTTATGAAACTAAAAAAAACGAATTCTTCTCGAAAGTAAAATGCCAAAAACAATTTGAAATTTGAAATTAAATAATTTATGAAATTGACTGAAATTAATGACAATAAAATTGTATTATAAGCCCCCAATACCCCATACACTACCTTCTTTTTGTTTGAGCACAACACTTGTCCCAAATTATTTCCAACATTTTATGATTTCACGGAAAAATCAACGTGAAAAACCATGATTGTAGAGAACCATAGAACAACATGCCATACACTGACTAATGCAACGTTAATATTAAATTAATAATAAATTATTTATTTATTACCGTTATACACTTAATCATACAGATTTTTATCAAAACAATAAATACGATATTCGACTCACAAATCCATTAAAGCCAACGGTAATGTATTATCAAACAACAGTTTTTCTAAGAGAGAACGAAAACTGCTTAAATATTATTAAAGCGGAAAAAGTGAAAACAAAATAAATAACGGAAGTAACCTATTATTGAATAAAAGGGGCAAATGTATGGGGAGGGAAGAAAGGGCACACACTGTGCTAGTGGGGTACTCATGTAAAGTGGGTTAGTCATGTATAAGAACATGGCTTGTTAAACCATTTCTTTTTTCTTCTTCTTCTTATACCACCATTCCATTCTATTCCATTCCATTCAATTTTATTTATTTTTTTCTTCATTCATTTCGTTTTTTCTTCTTTTTCTTCGTCTTCTGTTAAAGCTACACTCCCTATTGTTATTATGATGATGATGATTATTATTATTATTCCATGGAATAATACTTTAATAATGTGAAGTGAGTACAAGTGTTTGTTTGGTGGGTAATATTTTGTTATTAGCATTGTTGTTGTTGCAGCAAGTGTAAAGGGTGGAGTGTGTTGTAAGTAGGAGTTTTGTTATGTCAAAAATATTTCGGTTTTTTTTTTGTGTCAAAAGGAAATCCATCATTATTATTTACAAGCCGAGTGTGAGGAATATATTGTGAAATCCGTGTAAGAGTACAATAAACATAAAAGGAAAAAGTACTTACAACAAAAAAGGGGGGAAAAAAGAAAGAAAGAAAAGCAAAGGAGTAATACAAGATATATTTCATGCATATGTATGCCATGATTTGTTATTATTATAATAACAACAATTTATACAATAGTCTGTGGTATACATGCTGATATATTTACCATCTTAAATACTGAACATGTTTTGTATACAAAACATATGCATGTTGTTGTTTGTTAGAAAATTTACATACCTCCACACACACATATATACATACATACATACTATTGATGCCGTCTCGTTAAGTAACAGTCTATGACAATATAACAATCTTGGGCAAATTTGTTTATTTTTATACGTTTTTTCCTTTCTTTTTTTCAATCTTTATACTCCATGTAGATCATGAGCATGTGTCCTGCTCACGCAGTGTCTTATGTTGGAATTCAGAACGTAAAAACGTAAACAGAACGTACGTTAGTTTGTGGCACATGAAAAGCAATGAGAATGATTACCGTATCGTAATGTAATTTTGGTAAGCATTTGCATGGTTTTCATATGCCGAAAAATAAACGTACATTCCTTTTAGGTTTTATATACGTTCGGCTAATCTTATGAAGCTTGAAGAACGCAAATGTAAATGCAAAAAACTTAGGAAAAGTTGACCGTTTTACGTATATTATGATCTGAAGGTATCATTGGTTATAGTTTTCGGAAAGGTATAGAATCCTCCATAGTCTAGTAGGTATGTGTTGGCTTATTCTATAAGTAAGGCCACGGTTCAAACTCCAGGTCGGATACATATCTCCAATAAAACGAAATATAAAAAAATATTTCTTTGAAGAATTCCTCTCATCATTTACTCTAAGAGTAAATTCAAACAATCTCTCTTTCGGAGTTGGCTATAAACTGTAGATCCCGCCACTCATGTATAAAATTAACACACACAACATAAATAGTGTGAGAAACTAGATCGTAATCCTGACTGAAGGTTTGTAATCATCAATTATGTATGTACAGTAGACAGCAAAAGTCTTAGTACGGCAATATATTTTGACAAAAAAAAGTCCCCACAGACTTATTACTCTTGCACAAAGTCTCGATATGACTTCAAGAGAGTATTTAGGAGATCATCTGAAAGAACGCTTACGTAACCGCTAAACCTCAATCGCTAAAAGTCAACTTGCTCATGCTGCCACCAGAAAACACAAAACAAAAATTGTATATTCAATTACAAATGGGTTAAATGAAGTAATTGACCTTAAGGGATATTCTACTTAATACAAGGGATAACATTTTCATATATTAGGCCTCTGAATTGTAAATTTATTCAGTGTTCTCCTTGGTGATCATGTGAAACTTTTCCTTTATTTTCACTTGTTTTATGAAAAACATTGAAAATTTTTTTGTTTTATAATAAAACAGAAATAAATTAATAAAATAAATAAAAAAATCTTAATTTTTAACACAAACTGTTGGTTAAAATTTATGAAATTGCCAAAAAAAATATATTGTCGTACTAAGACTTTTGCTGTCCACTGTATGTATTTATGTTTTACAAGGATGGCATGTTCCAATTTAGTGCTCAATGCAATATCCTTCAAATAACTGCCGGCTCTGTAACAACATACAGGGATGCAACTGCATCTTAACAATGACTTAAGTATTGTTCCTGACTTATTCGCATAAACTGCTAAGAAAAAATTCTCAAGAACTTAGTGTCCAGTTGACAACAGATGTGCTTGAGATAATTTGTTTCGAAAATCGTTGATAAAATTTTGCAGCACATTTTCCAATTTATTGTGAAAATGCATCACACAAAATAATACAACAACTTTACTAGAGTGTCGAATTGAAGAATTCTTTATACTACAAATTTAATCGGAAATATCATCTTTAAACACGAGTTCATTTGATGCAAACAAGATATTGTTGCCTGCTATATGGAATGAATCTTAATTATCTGTTAAGCCGAAAGTCCATACCATCCTTATCATGCGCCTTGCGAATCTTGCTTTCTATGCCGATTTTATTGCAAGTTACACACAATGCGTTTATTCTACTGGTTTTTTGTTTTGATCAGCTGTTGTGGTAAACGAAGAAGTAAAGAAGTCGCCGTGGTGTAGTAGGTAGTGTGTTGGCTTACTATTCGTAAAGCCCGGGTTCGTATCCCAGGTCAGACATCAAAAATGAAATATGAAAAAAAATATTTCTTCGGCGACTTCCTCTCAGCAGATTTCTGGCAAAAACTCTGAGAGTAAAATAAACTGCCATGAAAAAGTTTCTCAAAATTCTGTCGTTCGGAGTCGACGTTAAACTGTAGGTCCCGCCACTCACGTATAAAATTAACGCACACAACATGAGTGGTGTGAGAAGCTAGGCCGTAATCCTGACTGAAGGGTTGTAATGGCCAATTATGTATGTATGTTGTGGTAAACAACAAACAAGCGAACAAGAACATTTTTGGAAAAAATAGAAAATCAAATTGTAATTTTAAAAGAATTTATGACATTAATTACAAATTTATGAGTTTACATATGTGATATTTTGACATTTGAAAAACGCTCATAACATAAAAGGACAGGACAATTTAGAGGGAGAAAAAAATGTTATAAGTTTTGCGAGGCAAATGTGTTAGAAGCAACAGAGTGAAAACTGGCAGATAAAGTAAAAAAATTAAATGTAAACAAACATTTATTTTGTGTTAAAAAGGGGAAACTTTGGAATATCTTTTAATTTCTTCAATGAAAAGTTTAAAGATTCTTAAATATTTAAATATTAATCGAAATGTGGGTGAATTTCGGTCACAATGCGTATAGTTTCTTGAGCAAGAGGTAATTAAGAAGCTAAATATTATAAGATCAAAATAAGACGTACTGCTCATAAAAAATTGTTATTAGTTGTTTTTATTATTAATAGTTTTACACTAAAATTATATTGTATTGTGCTGTTAAGGCCTACGAAAATCCTCAAAATAACACAAGACGAGTGTTTTCATTTAATTTATCCTCCATTTTTCTTGTTTACAAATTAATAAATTCAAAATAGATGACAGACACTCAGTACATAAAAACAATCATATATTCATACATGTATAAACAATCATCATATACATATTTTGTTCATGAAAGAAATGTGTTAAAAACTGTATTTTAATGTATTTTCCTCTTAAATTAGTAATAAAATTTATTATAAAATATGTTTTTATTAATATTTTTGTAATGCAAAAAAGAAAAATGCGAAAATAATAATGCACTATTTAAACATATTTATGGAAACCATTCACAATAGTATATAATTTGGCATGCCAAGTTTAAAAAACTGCTGACATTTTCCAACACTGCATTAGTCGCATAGAAAAGTAGAAAGTAATCCTACTTTCTATGCGTATATGCAATCTATGCTTTTTCTTCTGTAACTTGTCACAATCAACTACACTGATTCTACTTTTTCGGTATACGCATGTAATGCAAAACGCATGGTATGGACTTTCGGCTTTATATAAAAAGAGAGATAGAGAGTGAGAGAGAGAGAATATAATTTTAATCTAATCTCTTGGAAAACATTAATGAAATGTTTTCATTTCGGCTACAGTACGTATGGGTACATAGATGGTAATATCACTGATTGTATATTTGTATGACCTATTTTCAAAACAGTCGCACTCTTTTCAAATCCACACTACAGTGAGAATTCTGTATTATTTTGTTGTACTCTGAAATGTTTTGGGAAAATATATGAACAAATTTTCAACAAATTTCCTCTGTTTTTTTTTTTCTTTCTTTTTCTTTCCTTTTCTTTTTTTCTATTCTTTCTCTGTTTATTTATTTTTAATTATTTTTTCACTGCTTGTGCAGTCGTAATCGTATGTGAGCGCGTGTATGAATTTTGAATTTTAATGTCTGGCAGTAGGCAGTCAGCCTTCCAGTCATCCATACATTCATGCTGTGCATGAATGACTTTATTTCTCTGCCTGTTTATTGTTATGTTTGTATGTTTGTAAAGAATATAATTTTTTATTATTATTTTTCCTGATGAAATCTTAAAAAAAAGAAAAACACAATAAATTACAAGATTAACCAAATAGACTCGAAATTAAATTCAAACAAATAAAAAAATATTGGATAGAGACAAGCGTATGTACTTTTTGGCAAAAAGTGTGGAAGAATATTAAACAAATAAAATTTTATGACATTTTTAATAGCAATGACTACCAAATTGAAAATCTAAAATATAAACCTGTGATTTAAAGCATAACAATTCGAATGGTTCTCAATATGAATGAAGCATTTTTTTTTCATACAATTTTTTTATTAAAGAAATTTAAATATTTTATAAAGGGTGCCTGAGTAAGAATGCACTTTTTTATATTTAAAGATAAAAATATGTATAATTTTTTTTAAAATAATTTATGTGATTATAAGAAAGAAGTCGCTGTAGTCCATTTGGTAGTGTATTGGCTTATTAGTCCTGAGGCCACGGTTCAAACCCCAAAACGAAAATATGAAAAAATATTTCTTCGGCGACTTCCTCTCAGCAGATTTCTGGCAAAAACTCTGAAAGTAAATAAAATTGTCATGAAAGGTTTCACAAAACAATCTTTCGTTCGAAGTTAACTTTAAACTGTAGGTCCCGCCACTCACATATTAAACATTGACATTAGATGGCGTATAAGAAGACTAGGTTTCTCTTTCTTTCTCTCTCTCTCTCCCTCTCTTTAAGATGACCTAATCTTTGTATATTTCCATGTCTTACACCGTTTCCATCGTCTACTTTTTTATTGTCTCAGATCCACTTTATTAAACTGAACAACAATGGATGTTTCTAGTCCTCTAACCAAACATATCGATTAATAACAGCAAAAATGTTAATAGAAAAATGGCATGCTTTGTAAATTTTTTAGCGCTTTAAAGTATTAAGAAAGACTTAGAAATTCTAGAAAAACGAGAATCAAATGGCTGGCTACCCTTTTATTGGCCTTCAGGGTACGAACATGTAGCTCTTGATGACTGTCTTTTCATTCCCAAGAACTAAAGTAAATCATTTTTAGCCAAAGAAAACATTTCGTTGAACATCCTATTTTCTTTGAATTTAAGGATCTCAAAGCTTTTGTTTATTCCTGTTTTTTTTTCTTGTTAAATATCCGACAGAATTTAATAAAAAGAAAGGACAACAAGGAACTGACATTTTATTTATTATTTTTAATTTTTTTGTTGTTTTTTGTTTTTGTTGTTTTTATTTATACTTACTCTAAGGAACAAAGTATGAAAGGAAATCCAATATTTTTTTATTCTTTTTTTTTGGTTGTATAATCTTACAAAGCAACAAAACATAAATACAAAATCAGAGATAGAAACAGTTTCCGACACTAATCCCAGCTTAAGGAAGTGCACACAGTTACATTTTTAATCATAAATTTTTGTGTGATTTAGTTGGGAATACAAAAAAAAAACGAGTACCACCAAACCAAAGGAAATGCAAGCAATTTGAACAAAAACTCACACACACAAAAACACAAGATAGTTAGTTTTCTTTAATTTAACCGCCCACTCCTCTTTTACTTGTCATATTTTCTATTTTCCAAAATGAAAGAGAAAGGGAAGGAAAAACACACAAGTCCATAAAGCTTTATGTGTGTATGAGTGTGTACAATGCTGTTTTGTGTGTATTTTGCTTATTTGCCAAGGACATCATTGACACATTTTGAAATATAAAAACAAACATACTTTAAGGCGAAATATTAAACAAAATGAAACCTACACATACACAAAATAAATATTGTATATAAAGACAACAACATCATCAAAAAATATAAAGTAAAATAAACGGAAATGAAAATAAGAAAAGAAACAGAAACAAAAACAGAAACCTATGCAGAAAAAGAGAGAGAGAGAAGGCAAAGTTAAAAATACTGATAATTTAATATAGAATTAGGATGTTGTAATGACACACATACACCCACACTTATATACATGTATGCAAACAAACCAAGTAAAAGTAATTCAAATAACAATCATTGTACAGGAATGTATACATACATACATATATATATATAAGGCTTTAAATCATTGTCATTATTTATGTGCAATAGAAGAGAAAAAACATAAAAAAACGTTACAAAACCGAAAGTAAAGGAAAACAATTTAAATTTTTTCCAATAGTACAGCTGCTAATGCATAATGTATTGCCATGTTACACAAAAAAGGTACATTTCAAAGGAAGTCGATGAAGGTCAGGGTATTTCTTAAGAAAATCCCTAAGGACTAAAGCGGTAAAATTTTGTTTTTTTTTAAATAATTTCTGGAACATAAACTTAAGAGGAAACCAAATTTTGTTATAGAAAAAGTATTGAATACGATGGAATGAATGAATTAATGTGGAACATGTTCCGCCACACTTAATAAGCCGGTCTACGCAACCAACAAAAAAATAAAAAATAAAAAATAAAAAACATTGATTTTGGAAAAAAGTTTGTTTACAAATGTGAGCGAAAATTGAATAAATTTTTTTCGTGTAAGGTCTTTTAATCTTTAAATTAAAAAAAAAGTGTGTCAGATATCATTGACATTTTTTATTTGTTTGAAAGACGTATTGATGCCATTACTTACTTACTTTTGGTACTTAGTTTCGGTCATTACAACACTTAAGTCAGGATTACAACGTAATTTTTAACACCACTCATGTTGCGTTTTGTTCAGTTTGTCCATGTATGGTGGGGCTTACCGAACAACAGATTTTTGGAGAAAATTTTCATGGCAATTTTATTTTAATTCTCGGGAGTTTTGCCAGAATTCTGCAGAGAGAAAGTTGCCGAATGAATATTTTTTAATATTTCGTTAAGTTCGAGATGTACGAGCCAAGGGTTTAATCATGGGCTCTCTCGTCTAAGAAGCCAACGCGCTAACTACGTCCAAAAACGGCTATTCTGGGTGAAGTGTATCCAAAATGTCCAGTTTTCCATGATTCTGGCGCAAAACTCAGACTGAATGCATATGTTACGTTTATTTTGACCGCTGTAGTTTGTAGTATAGGTCTTTGCGTACAGCCTCAGCTCACAAGAAAAAGTTTAACGGTATCATGTCGCACAATCTTGGTGGCCAGTTAACATCATGTCCGCGTGAACTGACTATTTTAACGTAAATCGCTTGTGCAGAACATACAACGTCGCATGTGATGTGAAAAGTATTACCAGAGATTTGTAGTCGAATATGCATTTTCGTGCACCCAGAATTTATTAAATGGGGTTAACCTTTTTTTTTTTTGAAGTCGTCGTGGTCTAGTAGGCAGTGTGTTGGCTTATTAGACGTGAGGCCTCGGTTCAAACCCCAGATCATGCATCTCCAGCTGAACGAAATTTGAAAAAAATATTTCTTCGGCGACTTCCTCTCAGCATATTTCTGGCAAAAACTCTGAGAGTAAATAAAATTGCCATGAAAAGTTACTTCACTTTGTTGGAGATATCGGATATCGGGTTTGAATTGTGGCCTCGTGTCTCATAAGCCTACACATTAGCTACTTGACTGCGGCGACTTGGCTGCTATTTATTCATTACAAAGCGTCTTTAATTAGCTTAATTTTAATTTGATCTTTGTGTTAAACAATTCGGCAATTGATAATCACTCTTATTGTCATCGGAACAAAAGTATTTAATGGTGCCCTGGGTGGTGGGTAGTGTGATAGACTATTAGCGTGGGGGTCATGGGTTTGATTCCCTCCAGAGACTCTGGTTTCTGACACTACACCGAGCATATAGTCAAGTAATTAATAAATAAAAATATTTTAATTCAAATGCTTCAAATACTTTAAATTTAGTTTCATATACGTTTTCGTGGCTTATGTGGGATTTTTCTTGGAAGATTAATTGGATTTGCATTTAGTTTACAAGGATATGTAATCCAAACTGAACTAATTAATTCACTTTATTACATACAGACATAACATACATAATTGGTCATTACAATTCTGCAGCCAGGATTACGACCTAGTTTCCCAGTTAATTTTATTGCGTTAGTTACTGTAGCACAGTAAATTAAAATAATTTCATATTTAAATTTTTCCAAGATGCAAGTGATGAGTTTTAAATTCAAAACTATCGTCTAATAGGCCAAAGTTATTGAAAACGTTTTTTATTTATTTTTTTATACAATTTATTGTGGACTTACAACTGAAACGATTCCATGCATTATCCATTGTGTAGTCAAAAGTAGTTTTTGGAACATTTTAATTAGAATTTTCAATTAAAATTTTGTCTTATTTAAGTTTACTTATTCAATTTTACAATTTTCTGTTCAAATACTCGCTTTCGTATACATTAAAAAAAAATAAATAAATAAGTTAAAAAAACAAAAAAATTTAGTTAAACAAACTAAGCCGGTATAATTTTATTTTTAAAATCTCACATACCCAGCTCTGACATTTACTTGTTTTTTCTTTTGGTAGTTTTTTTGTTTGTTTTTGTTTGAGTCTCCAACAATTTACACCATTTGCAATTGGATTTTAAGTTTCTTTCTTTAATTGTTTTAATTCCAGTGTTTATTTATATTTAATGTACACAAATGGCCAGGGGATTAAGGTTCGCTCAATTCAATTACAATCCAACACAATGCAAAACAAGAAACAAAAACAAAAACGAATATAACAACAGCAACAGAAAACAAAAAACGTTAAAATAAGAATGAAAGTAAAAGGAGAAAATGAAATTGTAAATTATAAATTCGAAAGAGAAAAACAAATAAAAGTGAAAGAAAATTTTCCAAAATGGTTGTTGTTCCTACTGTTTGTTGCTTTTGTTTAAATAAACATTTGCAAACGAAAAACGGAAATAATTGTGTTCATTTTTAATTTGATGCCGTTATTTTTCAGTTTGTTACGACTTAAGGAAGGGAAATGATTGTTGCATGTGTAGCAGTGTGTGTGTGTCAGTGTTTGCTTTAAGCCTTTTGCTCTTAATTTTTAAATGATAAAACTTGTCCTGTGATTTGTTTCCATTTAATTATTCAATTTCATTGTTTACTTTTATTTTAATTCCTTTATTCTCAATTTGTTTGTTTTTAAATTTCACTTTTGCTTGTCGTCAATTGGGTACATTTCCTGCTCTTGAGATTAATTAAAACGTTGCCATAGTTGCTCTTGAATTTTCTTCAGCCTTAACAACTTTAGTGTTTTAAAAGTGTAAAAAGTTTTTACTTTCTTTACTTCTGTCTTTCTTCCAAAACCTTTAGGGAAGTTTGTTGTTAAACTTTAAAACAAAAATTTTCCTTCAACTGAGAGGATACTTAACGATTTGTCAATATTTTTTCGGGCAATTTATGTTGTCAGGATTTATTGATTATTAGTGAAAATAATAAATATTATAAGTACTTTCGGTTAATATTTTTTTTTGCTTTAATTTTAAACAATTAGAAATCAATTGAATTACAAGCAAACTTTACAATATTTTTCATTGTGTACCATTTTCTTAATTTTTAAAACACGCTGCTTTGGGATTCACATTGGAAACCACACAATACTTTTCTGTATTTTTTCTTTTTTCTTATAGGAACACACAGGAAATAATCAAGCTATTGCACTGAGTGAAAAACAGTCGAATAAAAATCTTTGTGAACATGTAAAAGATGTTTGAATAGAAGTTATTAAGAGCTCAACTATAAGCTTTCCTAGTTCTTGTCCCTTCACAGTAGTTACCTACAACACTTCATATATGGAAATTTACCAATATTACTTCAATTTCCAAATGAGTACGATTTTGTGGAGCTTGCTGTGTCGCCGTAGGCCACAGTCGAACAAATTCCAGGGCGGACAATCTCCAGCAAAACGAAACATATAGAAAATATTTCTTCGTTGACTTCCTCTCATCAGATTTCTAGCAAAAACTCTGAGAGTAAATAAAAATTGATATGAAAAGTTTTTCAAAAAAAAAAAAAAAAAAAAAAATCTGTCGTTCGGAGTCGACTTAAAACTGTAGTTCGGCCACTGATGTATAAAGAGTAGCACACAGAATATAAATGGTATGAAAAGCTATGTCGTAATCCTGCCTGAAGGGTTGTAATAACTAATTATGTAACTATGTAATCTCGCATATAACTTTTTTGTGGTGTTTTTTGAAGTCACAAGTCTATGTCAGTAAGCCACAGACCCTTGAAGTTATCAACAGGCACGTATCAGGAATAGACGATTTTGGACAAAAAGCGAACACTTAGGAATAATAATTTTTTAATTAATAAAATAGTCTTCGAATAAACTCCTTCCAAAATCGTTTAAAAAACGAATTACTGCCCGTGGACATTGAATGCCTTGTATGAAATACAATTTATTTACACGCATCACTAAATATTGTTACGTTTTTACACTTTTAAAAACGTTTAAAATAAAAATAAATTTGTGTTTAGTTTTAAATCAATTCTTTATTGTTCGCACAATTCCGTGTGCCACACCACGTGTGTCACAACTTGGTGTAAACAACAACTATTTGCTTTGTTTGTTATTCTTCTTTATACTCTTCTGCATAAATACTAACAATTGTTCATTGGATCTTTACAACGGAGATCTTCAAACCACGACTAATCTTCACATGCAACGCGTCTTCATACAAGACTGACTGAATTTTTATTGATACCGTTGCCTGCTTTGTCTTGCCTTTTATATCGCAGGGTAAACAGTCTGATAGATGTGTTGAAAATAGAATGACTTTGCCCTCGCGAAATCTCTATAAAAGTAAACATGTTGTTTACGTTATCGTTGTTTGTGTATTTTGTTTACGTTTGTCCTTGCAGTGTTGTTGTTGCCTGTTTGTTTACTTGTTTATCCCTTTTATGTTTTATACTGATGTTGTTGCTATATTTTTGTTTATTTGTTCATCATGTAAACAAGTCCATAGTTTTTGTTTTTGTAGCTTTTGTTTGTTTATCATTTTAATGTTAAACAATGTAACACAATTTACATTTTCGTAACAATATTTTACAACAACACGCCGCTGTTTTACATTTAAAATTAGTACCCCTTAAGACTTATAAGAAGACCTTCAACATGTGCTCTAGAATATATGTCATGGTTTATTGCATTTCATTTCCTTTCCAGAAACATTCCTTTAAATGCAAAGGTTAAATTTTGTAATCAAATATACTTTTGAAATCCTATAGTCAACTTAACTTCATATTTATTACTTTGTGGAGCTTAGTTTAAAATATTAAAATATTAAGAAAATCTAATACATGTTTCAGCAAAGTAATACAATATGATTAAAAATTTAATCACAAAGGACTCAAGTACTGTATGCACATTAATGTAAGATAATACAAAACATATGTATTTCTTTTGTTTCTGTAATACGCCTTAATTAAATAAATATTTATACGATTTGAATTTCTAATCCATGGGTCTTGTCTTTTCTATTAATTAACAATTTAAATGATTTTTTAATATTTGAAACGTACGTAAGAATTCGTATACGTCCACATATACGTCCCATGCACTACACCCAAACACATAAACATGAATACATGTATATACATGTATGAATAAATGTATGTATGCATGACAGGACATCATGTGCGTTGATGTACTGACAGAAAGCTAATGAAATTAAAAGAGTATCCTTTTTGGATTTATTTCGACTTTCGTTTTTGTTTCAAACATAATTTCAACAATCTTTAGAGCTTAGGGTCGCCTATATGGATGGTAAACAAATATTTTAAAGGATTAAATATATTCACAAGGTTCCTTTTAAACCTTAACTTCATAATCATAGGCACGCTTTAGATATTCAGGAGTATTTATACAAAAAGTATTTCATAGTTTACCCTTGAAACTAAAGAGCTGTGGATACAGTTTTTTTTTTTTAATTTTTAATGGCTTTCGTTAGAGACTTAAAATACTTTTAAGTGAATGTAAAAACAAAAAGGAAACATTTGAATTTTTCATTATCTACAGGGAAAACTAGGGAATTATGGCTCAGCTTTCACTCAAGGGATTTGTAGTTAAGGCACAGTTGTCTACAACCGCCTTCAAAGATGCCATGCCAAAGTAATATTGAAGTGAAGTATTTTAATAAAATTTTTTTTAAAACAAACCCGCCAATTCACCATGTATTGTTTCCCTCCGGAAATTGTTTTTAATACTGATTGAGTATAGTTGCCTCAAACATCATTTGGAAGTGCTTGTCTACATTTAAAGCTCTTTTAAATCACTCTATGTTGGATCAAATTATTAACACAAAATTTATTCACAAATCTTTACATGTATCTATGCGATGAAGAATAATGGTAGGGGAAGTAGGAAATAATTTTATATTCATTTTATTTTCCGCAAAAGCATCATTTTTAGGGCCTAGTTTTCAATTTATCTTGTATTGGCTTCCTACTGACGTTAAGTTTACTACCATATATCATAATTCAATTAGGCTCCAGAGGCGATTTGGGGTATGCTAACGCTCTTAGGAGTTAAATGTCAATTTGGAGTCTGTCATTGCTAAACTATTAGAGATTTTTTGTTCCTTTAAGGATAACAATACAGTAATGCAACATATTATAATCGCAGACGCACAACCCTAATACTGGCAGTTTAGCACACTACTCACTATATCACAGCAGCACCCTAATGCTCTTTATCGCTATATTTGCTCGGGCTGGGATTCCTATGATGTATGCTGTTCATTTATGTTATCCTCTCTGTGGCGATGGAAATAACAAAAAAATTTTAAAATTTTGTTAACTTTATCATGCTTCTCGATACGGTGGATTTCGTTTTTGGATCCATCAGCATACCTTATAGGCACTATGCAAACTTTTGAAACTTCTCAGACATTCCATAATGATTTAAATATATTATTAGTATAATATCCCACTCAGTTCACAGTCATTGGTGTCCTGTTAATCTAATTGGTAGTGAGACGGACTCCTCGTGCAAGGGTTGTGGATTCGATTCCTACCCGAGACTTTGGTTTGTTAAACTACACCGAGCTTAAGGTCTAAGTTACTTAGCTCGATATAATTATAATATACAGTATTCCCTGGATATAGGCACTTTAAAAACAGCTTACAGGACAGTGCTTAAAAGCGGAGAATTCTTGTATCGAAATCTAGCACCTAAAAGCCAACAGTCACGTGTCATTCAAGCTGTCTATTTGTCTCTTTGGCAGGCCAGATTAATAGAAGAAGAGCTTTACAGATAACGAAAGGCAAATATCAGGCATCAATTATCTGGGATTGCGTTGGTTATGTCTTTTGCAGCCTCGATTAAACTGAAATCTTAGCACTCTACGGAATTGCATTGACCTGTCGTCGTGGTCTAGTAGGTAGTGTGTTGGCTTATTAGACGTGAGGTCTCAGTTCAAACCTCAGGTCAGATTTATAGATTCCGGATTTCTTTTTATGGGGATATGTTAAGTCAATGGTTAATGCTGATAAAATATCAACTCTTAAGCCAATATTCACCATCAGAGACATTCACCAGTTTTATTGGAAAAAGTAGTAAAAATTTGCACACATACATACATACATGCATATTTGATCATTACAACCTTTCAGTCAGGATTACGATCTAGCTTCTCACACCACTTATATCGTGTGCGATTCCGAACGACAGATCTTTTAAAAACTTTTTCATGGCGATTTTATTTGCTCCCAGATTTTTGCCGGAAATCTGCTGAGAGGAAGAATCCTCATGTCTAATAAGCCAACACACTACCTATTCAACTACAGCGACTTTAAAGACCCTGCATCGATAACTTTCATGTAAAAATTTTAAAAACTACTCATTGTCTTTTACTCATGCTTGAATAATTTCAGTTTTCAGTAGCGGTTGCTACACATTTCTTAAACGACATGCCTGTTATGATACAACATTACCTCAAGTGTAATTCTCTTAATACCTTTAGAATCAATTCCAATTTTATTTTCTTTAAAAATTTTTTATCCTTTTCTTTCCTTTCTGCCAGCAACATGTTGTTTTTTACGTAAGGCTTCCAAGTGGAAGACTACATCTCCAATTCCCTGTTTTTTTCTTTCTCGGTTATTGAATTTTGAGGCGTGCAAAGAAATTTTGCGTGACAATTGATATGAATCAGGACGAGGAAATAGTGGAATGAGAGCATATAAATCACATGGGTATGGTCATACAGCGATTGTAGCAGCTGAGCACGAGCATGCAAAGATAAAAACATATGTGGTGCGAGTAAAAAAAAAATATGAAATAAAAAAACGAAATTAAATCTATTTTTAGAGGTTTATTATGTATGGTATGGTATATATGAACATTAAGTCTAAAAGGTAATTCCTGTCTTCAATTCTGCCTTTGCGGCATCTTCTGAAGCCGCTGTTTGTCTCTCTTTCTCCCTCTCTCTCTCTTTCTTTTATTAAATATAATTTTATATGTGCTTCGTGGGGGACTTTAAGGCTTACACATGAACAAAGAAACACATGTGTACACATGTATGCATGTACACATGTTTGCATGTATTGAAACTCATACATTTATTAACATTGATTTCCTTTTCCTTTAACGGATATTCTATTGAATTTGTCTTCTTCTACAAATCGGGCTGTGTTGCTATAATGCTGCGTTTACAACAGCATTTTCATTGTGATTTATAATACGTTACTCATTTATTCACTCACTCGCTCACTCGCTTATTCATTCATTCATTTATTCAATGCGCTGCAAGTGCTAAGCTGTGGGGTATTTAAAGAAAAAAGGGGTTTCATTTCACTTTATTTAAAGCTTATACACGTGATTTTTTTCTTTCTTTCTTTATCCACTTTTTATCTCATTTCTCATTTTATTTTACCAATTTTTTTTTCCTTTTTTTCTCTTCTTTCTCTATCGATTACTATTTTATTGCCTTAAATAATTTAATGCGTTACTGTATGTAAACCCCTGTATAGAGAATGTGTAATTTTTTACGCTTAAAGGATTTTCCTTTCTTCTCATATCATTCACTCAATTTTGCCTCTTTTGTGCAAAAACCTTCGAATTTTTATGAAAAAAAAAATGAAAGTAAAATACGCAGATAAAGATACTTCTGAAAAGGTAGCAGATGTAAAAGTTAATTTTTTTTATCAATTTTGGTTGTGGAAAATTTAAATTTTTTTGCATAACATTACATTACGCATCTCTTATATACAGTGATGGAAGAAATAATAGGAATAATTTCGCTTTTCTTATATAGTGGCATGTAATGAAATCTTATCATATTCTGTGTTAAAACTTACGTCTACTTTTTTATATTCATAGCCATAGATAGACCAACGTATAATACATTTCATTGACTAAATATTATGTTTTAATTAAAGTACTTTTCCTTAGTAGCAGCCGTAGTCTGGTAGGTAAAGTGTTGACGTGAGGCCTCGGTTCAACACATCTTCAACAAATCGAGCAGCAGTTTTCTGCCAAAAACTCTTTAGTAAATGTAATTACCAGGAAAGAATTTTTCAAAAGACTGTCGTTCGAAGTCGCCTTTAAACTGTAGGTACCACCCCTGATGTTTCAAATTAACACACACAGCATAAGTGGTGTGAAAAGCTAGGTTGTATTTCTGCCTGAAGTTTTGTAATAACCCTGTATGTATGTACTCTCCCTTCGTTATTATTATTTAGGATTTTTAATTGCGTTGTATTACTACTTTGGGATTACGACTATCGCCCTAACATCAACGTTTTTCTTGTTTTACGCAATGTATCCCTAATGTAAACATTTTCTTCGTTTGTGATTTAGTTTTTTAAATACGAATACAAATTGTCCTTAAGTCTATGCGAGAGTCCTGCTTTAAGGATCCATATTTCCACATCATAAAAGTGTACTAAAAAGACGGAAACATTTTTCTTTACATTTCAAATTTATTTCAAGAAAAGTAAGCAAACATTGCATGGGTAAAATAATAGGTACACTTCTGTTTACATTTCTGTTTGAGTCAATTCTGTTTAAATTTGAAAAAAAGGAGAGAAAATATTTTTCAAAATAATTTAAAAAAGGAGAGACACACTTAGTTTACCGCTACTAAACCAACCAATATTGCGGACGAGCATTTATTGTACTCTAAAAATGGGACATTTTGTTCCTACAATAGATCCTGACAAAAGGAGCAAATAGTTTATCTAGAAGGGATATTGCACGGATCATTTAACGACATCAACTTAATGAAAAGAACCTGGGCTAAGGAAATAAAGCGTATAATTACCGATTTCTGACAAACTTTTAAAGCGTATCTTCAAGTTTAGTTCCTTGAAGTTATCAAATAGCCTAAAAAATGAACTCCATTGGATTCTTTTAAAAGAGAGACAATTAAAAAGGAAATTAGTGTTGAATATTTTAATTAATTTAATCTACACAGGCCAAACGAAATATACCTACGAAATTGAAAAATGTTTGTTTCAGGAAATTCATGTACCTTTCAAAAATGATACCTCTTTTGGAGCAAAAATGGTACTAATGTATTTTGTACTCATCGTGGAAAGAAATTTACTACGGAAATGTATCGCAAACCAGTGATAACAAAGGCTAAAAGGAGTATTTGGACTACCAAAGAATTGCTGCATATACTGCAGTCTGAATATAATTATGTACGGAATTTGGCCAGGTCTACTACGGCGCTTCAGCATAATGGAAAAAAGTCTAATCAAACAATGGTTATTTGAAGTTTTCGTAGAGTAGTGTGGTAATGAATTCAACACCAAAGGCAGGTGCGGAGGCTTTTCTGAATGTAACACCGTTTAACGTGGCGAAATAAGAGAATACTGTCATGCAGACGCTCCAAATACATATGTATGTAAGAGAAGTTGTCAGCTTACGATATTGGGGAAAAATCGAAGACATATTTGATATACAGTGCACAGCCAAATTCTTAGTACTCCAATATATTTTGACAATTTCATGAATTTTAAGCAACAGTTTGTATAAAAAAATTAAGGTTTTTATATTAGGTTAGAGGACGTGTACTTGTCAATTATGACAAGTACAGTACCTGGAGGTCGAATTGACCCATTGCACATGGTTTTAATATTTATTTTATTAATTTATTTCTGTTTTATTATAAAACAAAAAATGTTTTTATGTTTGCCATAAAACAAGAGAAAAATAAGGAAAAGTTTCAGATGACTCCATAGGTACCCCCATGGAGAACCCTGAGTAAATTTTAAATTCAAAGGCCTAATATATGAAAATGTTATCTCTTGTATTTAGTAGAATATCCCTTAAGATCAAGCACTCCATTTAACCCATTTGGAATTGAATGTACAAGTTTTCTTTAGTGTTTTCTGGTGGCACAATGAGCAAGTTTTTCGGTTGACTTTTGTTTGAGATTTAGCGATTACATAATCGTTCTTTCAAATGATCCCCTAAATACTCTCTTGAAGTCATATCGAGACTTTGTGCAAGAGTATTAAGTCTGTGGGGACTTTTTTTGTCAAAATATATTGGAGTACAAAGACTTTTGCTGTTCACTGTATCTCGGGCGAACAAATACTCAGAACCAGAGATCAGATTCAGAGATATGGTGTAGACTATTTGGCCAACGAAGAGAAGTAATTACTTATACAAATAAGAAGTAAGAACATTAATAGCCTTCAATGGGTAATGGTAAAAATCTTGGATGAAGTAATATTTCAGATAAAACTCTATGAATACTGGAAATAGTACAATACGAAAGGGGAAAAAGTCTGCTGATCAACACACTTTCAAGTTGCACAGCTACATCCAGCGTATTGCTAAGGTATATCAGCGCGCTTAGCAATATGTTTTCTTAGAATCAAATTAGTTTCAAAACATGAGGACCACAATGAAAATAAAGAGGCAGACATTTAGTTTCGTGAAGGATGAAATGATTAAATGATTCACACCCATTAACAATTTTAGCAAATTTTTCATCTTTGATGTAGATAGGACGGACTTTATTGTAAAATTGTAAAAGAAAAGCTTGAGAGTACTTTCGAGGGCACTTACTAGTCACTGTGCGTACAATAAGCATCTCCACAGAAAAGGAAAATTCGATATCAATATCTGTAGATCCTGTTATAAGGCAGAATAGTTTTTAGAGCACTTGATCAATAATTGCTACTTTTACTTGTCTGTACTTTGGGTAAATAGCATTTGCTTATGCCTGCACTTAAGAAGCTTTTTCGGTTTATTGACTTATATATATATATATATATATGTTCCTCTTACTCCTCTAGGTAAGATATAGGGCCGCAACAAGTTGGTTCCAATAAACCCGACCGTCAGCGCGGTGTTTCACTTCGTTCCACTGTAGATGTAGTTTGGATAATTCGATTGTGATTTGGCGTTTCCAGGTGTGTGATGGTCGTCCGATGCGCCTGCTTCCCTTGGGGTTCCAATCAATGGCTTTCCTTGTGATGTCATGTAATGGCTTGCGAAGAGTGTGCCCAAGCCAGCCCCACTTGCGTCTTCTTATTTCCATCTCTATTGGTTGTTGGTTTGTATCTGACCAGAGTTAGGCGTTGGATATTATGAAGGGCCAGTAAACACGCATGATTCTTCGCAGTCATTTGTTCACAAATTCTTGGATAGACTGGGAATCTCGGGTTTATTGACTTACTAATATAATACTATAATTGACAATGGGATCCTTAGTGACCAGAGAGGTATCGTTTTGACGGCGCCGTAGTCTACTAGATCATGTGTTAGCTTATGAGGCCACGGTTCAAACCGCGCATCAGACATCTCCAACCAAACGAATTATGAAAAATCGTTCTTCTGTGACTTCCTCTCAGCAGATTTCTGGTAAAAACTCTGAGAGATAAATAAAATTGCCATGTAAAGTTTTCTAAAAAAAATCTGTCGTTCGGTCGCGCCACCCAAGTATAAAATTAACACGCACAATATTGGTGGTGTGAGAAGCTAGGTCCTAGTGTTGACTGAAGGGTTGTAGTGACCAATTATGTATGTTTTCTTCATTACCATTTAACGTTTCACTCTAACCTCGTATTGTTTCCACTTTTCAATATCATGCTTAAGTATATTTTTGCAAATTAGCCAATTTCTTAAGCAAAACCTTTAATTATCCCATAAAGATTGTTTACGTATGTACATACATATAATTCTATAGAATAGCTTGATAAACTTCATGGTCATAGGAAATGCGTAATTGGCGTGA
Organism: Sarcophaga subvicina; assembly: GCA_936449025.2. Taxonomy (NCBI): domain Eukaryota; kingdom Metazoa; phylum Arthropoda; class Insecta; order Diptera; family Sarcophagidae; genus Sarcophaga; species Sarcophaga subvicina. The sequence goes on along the minus strand of OW388081.2, from coordinate 105,357,578 downwards.
CTACAACAATATGATATCGAATGTTATTGATTTAAATTTCCATGCATCAAGTGCATTCGTTATCATTATCTCTCACTCGCTCTTTGTCTAAATTCCCCAATGGCCTATTTATCGTAGAGTGGTCAGCAAGATAGCAAAGAACAGAAATTATTTAATGAAATGCATTGCGAAATACATACGAGGGCTTTTATTTATTTATTGTCGGACATGAAAGGCAAAAGCAACTACTAAGTTGCACAGCAGATGGCAGAATAAAAATGAAAATAAATTTAAAAAAATATATTTTGTTTTATAAATAAATAAAAATAATTAATTTTTATTCAATAATTGTTTATTTCTTTGCAATGTTATCGATCAAATATATCGATAATACATGCATAAGCGAAATACAATCAATTTAAATACTAATTATACTCTGCGGATAGTTTTCCACCGCTCTTTCCTCTTTTACCCTGTGCCCATATACGGTGCTTAGTAGACTTAATTGATGTATACATTACAGAAATTATTTTTGTTGTTTTTGCTGTAATAATACTTAAGCTATCAGACACATCTATGTATGTATGCACGTACATACATAAATGTTGTAAATATTTTATTGGAATTTTTTATTTTTAAAATTCATATGCAAATACAAAACACAACCACTTACCGCACACTTTGGCAATGGGCCCTCTGGCATTTTGACTTTCCAACCCAACAGCGGGGGTATGCATATCAGCGCCGACATAATCCAAACGGCAGCAATCATTAGTATGGCACGTAATGGGGTACGTGACTTGAGATAATCGACTGCTTTCGTAATGCTCCAATAGCGATCCAGCGATATCAGACACAAATTCATTATGGAAGCGGTGCACAGCAGTACGTCCATGGCCGAATGGATATCACACCACCAGCTGCCAAATATCCAGTAGCCCATCAACTCATTGGCCAGTGAGAAGGGCATTATGATGAGGCCCAAAAAGAAATCGGCTACGGCCAGTGAAGCTATAAACCAGTTTTGTATGTTCTTCAGGGATTTCTCAGTGAGTATGGCAATAATGACCAGCATATTGCCCACTATGATGATGATCATTAGTATGGTAACGATAATGGAGGCAATGACGATATGAGTAAGTGTATAGCCACTGGGATAACGACCATCCCAAATGACTTCGGTTATGTTGCTGCCATTCAAATTCGCAAATGTTTGATTGATGCCGTTCATGCTGCCGTACGAGGAGGTGAGATTAATGGTCGAAGTGGCGCTATTCGCGGAGCTGGCATTATAGATGTTTGAGGTTAACAAAAACAAAGTATCATTTATGTCAGCACCATCAAGTGGGCTTTGTATTGTGGAAGCAGTTAAACTATTAAGCGAAGAGTCCAACAGACTAGTGACTGTGTATTGGCCATCTATGGTTAGTAAGGGCGGATTTAATGTAGTATTCGTGGTTGAGTAAATAGTTGTATTGGCTTTATTTATACCTATACCAAGGCCGCCGCCTCCTCCACCTCCTCCACCGGGACCACCGCCCGCTTCATTTGTGGCCGTTGTGGTGGTGGATGTAAATATCGCCAGAAATTCATCAGTGCTGATATTGCCCGTATTTAGATTGCTTTCCAATGCCGTATTGTAATCCATTTTGTTAACAATTTAAACCAAGTTTTTTCAATTGCAATTATTAATGGTGTTTTCTTGTTATTTTCATTTATTATTTTAAACTTTCTATTATTATTCCTCCTTGTTTTTATTTATATTTTGATTGGTCCCTTATTGTTCTAAATTTAATTATTAATTTTTTATTTTTTTATTTAATTTTTTTTTTAATTTAATTTTTTTGTTTTATGCTAAAGCGTTTGGATTCTGTTTTTATTTTTATTTGTTAATAATTTATGTTACAAGTTATTTATTAATTTTCTAATTATTGCTATTTTTTGTTATTATTATTAATAATTATTTTTAAATTTATTTTTATGAAATTTTAAATGGTTTTTCTATTTTATTTTTAGTATTTACTATACATATTGATTTAAAACAATTCCTTTGGGCGCACACGTTTTCCTTGTCTTTTTTGCAAAATTTATTGCATTTTCTCTTATCAATCGTGTTGTATCTAAAAATAAATAATAAAAAGAAATCATAAATTTATTAAAATCTTAGTTATTTATTTTTTATTTTATACTTTTCAACTAACAATAGCTAACAGAAATAGAGGCCTATTTATTTCTAATTATACTTTTTTGTTAATTTATTTTTATAAACAAAGTGATGACATGAACCACAAGTGACTACTGAAAGCAATTCAAGTCAACCGAAATATTTATTCAATTAAGTGAATAATCTGATGAGATTATTGTACGTCGAAGGAATAACAGCTCAAGTAAAGGACTAGAAGTTACCGTAATTTACGTCGCCTCGATTAACGTTGTTCCGATTTACGTCGTCAAATTTTTTGTTCCCTCTAACTTCAATTTGTGTCGTCATTCGAATTACGTCGCCTTTTTTGGAACCAACTGCGACGTAAATCGAAGGATTGCTGGAATTTTTTTAAGTTCTTTGTTAAAAACATACTATTTTGTCGTATGATCAATATGAGATTCGATTTACGTCGTTTCGATTTACGTCGCCTTTTTTAGAACCAACTGCGACGTAAATCGAGGGATTGCTGTACACCAAAATGCTGGATACTTCTTCTACTGCCCACTGTGCACAAGTTATAGATGATATGATATGATATGTGAAATTATTGTTAAAATAATACATACATACATACATAATTGGCCAATTACAGCCTTGTTTATAGCAAGAACTGCGTACTATATTTGCATCCTAAGTGCACGTTTCCTACGAAAGTCACGCGTGGTAATGCACAGTTTTTGTGCAGCCCTTGCGCTAATCAACTTCTTCCCAGTTTGGAGGAACTTGGTCAGTACATGGACTGCGTTCACCTGTGGTGTCACAACCGGCCGCTATGCATGTTCAAGTGAGCTTTTGGTATCAAAGCTGCCACCTAACTGACCTAACCTAACCCAATGCAGAGTTTATCGTAATTTCTGAGGATAAGGCAGTGCTCTGTAAGCATTGCTGCGCGTTGGGAAAAAATCAATCAGTTCTCTTCATATATTGCATTTGCCCTAATAATGCTTATGCCCTAACCATTCAATTTCAACAGATTGTCCGACTATATCTCTACATTGTGGAACCTATTTAGGAATCACCATTAAGTGGTCAAATAGATAGGGCCCGTTAGTAAGGCACTTAATTGTAGTCTGGTTGTGCGAATGTATCGAAAGATTTTCAGGGAAATTTCCATAACCCAGTAAACATTGCGCAGTTTTCAATCTTCAAAACATTTTAATGATCAGGCAGCTCATGCGACAGTCTAATGTTTGAATCCTTTATATGCCACAGCCTACTATGTGCAGTATTCTGGAGCCGTGTGCATGAACATCAAATGCTTTGCCGGAAACCTCTGAATTATGATAATTGAAGGTCCCTAATACTTGAAGTCATTGTAGTCTAGTGGGTAGTGTGTTGTCTTATTAGACATAAGGCATTTGGTCAAACCCTAGGTAAGACATATCCAAAAAAACGAAATATGAAATATGTCAGCAGATTTCTAAAAAAAACTTCGAGAATGAATAAAATTGCTATGAAAAGTTTGTCAAAAAAATCTATCGTTGGGAGTTAAATTTATACATAAGTGGTGTGAGAAGCTAGGTCGCAATTCTGACTGAAGGGTTGTAATGACCAATTATGCATGTACACTGGCGAGCAAAAATGGATACATAATATTAAAAAAAAATATAAACTTTATATTTGTACTTTATTTATTAAAATAAAAAAAAAACAGTCCATATGTTAAACATTTATTTAGACTATCCTCTAATTAAAACAAAAACTTTTCAGTAATATTATTTCCTTTTAAATATAAAATACAGTTTAAATATTATTTAGTAGCATTTATCCAATTTTGCTCGTTTCATTTCAAATGAAAAATTCAGTATTTTGTTCATAATCCTTTATTCTTTATTACTGATTTAAAGCGTTTTGGTAAGCTTTCTACCAGATTTTTGATGGTTTCGTTGTGTATGTATGTATACTATTTTAATGTATTATGTAACAGATTATTATCGAATATTTATTCTGATGAGCTGGACATTTTCGCTAAACAAATTGCTATTTTCCTACCAAAGGTCATTGAGGGGTGTTTGGGAATTAAATTTTAATATTTTGCCTGCTCGAAACGACTTTTAAGCTGCAACGGATTACAGGGACTTTAAAACTTCCTGGAGGTAACCATTCTCAATTCATAATCGTTACACACGTATTCCAAATTTTTAAAAGAAATGAACATCAAGAAATAATGTTTTGTGTATATAAATTGTTTTTGGTGAGAATTAGTTTATTTAGGCTTTTGACAGATAGAACATTTTTAAAAACTATTAGAATTTTACAGTTTCCATGTTTATGTTGAACTATAATGTTTCGCTTGACAGTCGGCCTTGATAAAATTTTAGAAAATAGTTTTCTTGTCTTGAAATTCATTGTGTTTATAGGATCAGTCACTTCACAATTACAATTTTTTTTTCTAATTGATATTTTATAAACGATTCAAGTTTTTTTAGTTCACATTGATGAACCCGAAACGAATGTATATATTTCTAAGAAAACATTTGGCCAGCATGGCTCCACATATTGCCCTATGTATTGACATATGGTTGAAATAATATGGAAACGATCATGCCAATAGCCATTAAAATTCATCCATCAATTTTACAAAATCATACAGCTTTTACAAAATGCCATTAAATCCATAGAAGTCATCATAAACTTATACAAATTTTTTATGCCAATTACAGAAATTTCGAGAGTTTAACAGATGAAGGTAAAGAAACATGTGAAGAGAAATATGATAGTCTATTAAAATTAATAAAAGAATAATTTGACAACACAAGAACGATAAACACGTCGTGATAAATATCGTTCGTACATACATGCATATGTAGTTGGCCATTACAATCCTTCAGTTAGGATTACGATCTTGCTTCTCACACCACTTATGTTATGTATGTAAACTTTATCCAAGAGTGGCGGGACCTACAGTTTAAGGCCGATTCCGAATGACAGATTTTTGAGAAATATTTCATGGCAATTTTATTTAGTCTCAGAATTTTTCCTAGAAATCTGCTGAAAGGAAGTCGCCGAAGAAATTTTATTTCATACTTCGAGTGATTCGAGTGATTCGAATCATTCATCAAAATTTACAGTCTTGGTTGTTGTTGCATTTACAAAAAAAGAAGAAAGAAAAAGACAAAGATAGCAAGCAAAGCAAACACACAACCTTCTAGTGAGTATTGTAGTGTCCGTTGATTCTTGTAAATGTTGAGTCATGGATAGTCGAAATCAACAACATCCTACGTGTTTTTAAGTATGAGTATAATATTACTATGACTATAATATTAAAATAGATATGAATGCGTATATCAGAAATTATGAGTATGATTCGATTGTACTCATTTTTTGAATACTCACTGCTGATCTCTGGTTTGAGCCATGGGGTTTCAACCGTGGCTTCACGTCTAACAAGCCAATACACTAAACAAAAATAATACAAACAAAAATACACTAACAAAAATTAGATGGCTAGAACGATAGAAGCTCGTTCATAACCACAATATTGATCGCAAAAAACAATATGTTGCACATGGTATTCACTTGTAAAGAACTATAACCAGACATTAAAAAGAAAATTTAAAGACTGATGCCTTAAACTGTATTAAAGTCTCTTGACTCCACGAAATTTTTAACGCATCTTGAGTAAAGACTGTGTTAACAGGATATAAGAAATAGACTTGACTCGTTCATAACTCCAAGGACTAGTGCTTCAAAAATGTGCTGTTAGAAAGATAGGAAAAGTTCTATAAAAATATCACCTGAAAAATGTTTTTCATTTTGTAACAGAAAAATATCCAAAGGCAAAGACAAACTGGATAGACGTTGCGAATGTGGAGGGCAAATTTTTAAATTTTTAAAATGCATTTCACCATTTTAATACAAATAAAATTCCTATCCACAACAGAAGTTTAAATATAAATAAATAAAACTATTGAGTGTACAGAATGCAAAACAACATATTCATAATTTCATATCCTAAAATATGTATATACATCGTTATTTTCTTTAGTTACAATTGTTGTACAGTTGGTGAAAGTTTGTGTGGAACTAGGTATTCAAGAGCAACAATTTTTTAAAATAAAATAAATTGTTTGTTTTTCTATTTTTATTTCATTTTATTCTTTATTTATTTAAAAGCCACAATACACTGTCAATGTATTACAGGACCCTTTTACTACAACGATCAAATTTCACAGTGTATTATAAAACAGTGCAATACGGTGTTCAGATATGCATCTTTATTGCGTTAATATCAATTAACGCCATTATTGAGCTCAATATTTCATATAAAGTTTCAATTAATAATAGCGAAATAAATATGCAAATTGTTATAATATTGATTAAAACTTAAAATGCAACACTGTCATAAGCGTGTTTAGTGAGCATATTACAATTAACCGAACACTTTCAAATCAAATGAATATTGAATAAGCAGCTAAACTGCGTATATTATTATGCCTGAACACTTAAAATATTGTACTCAATTAACCGAATATTGACTCAATAAAAGTGCATATCTGAACATTCTTCAGCAAGGATTACTACTTAGCATTTGTATTCTGTGTGTTAATTTTTACATAATCGGCGGTACCTACAGTTGAAAGTCGACTCCGAATGACAGATTTTTTAAAAAACTTTTTAATGGCATGGTGGAAATGTCTGACCTGGCCTCACCTCTAATAAGCCAACACACCACCTACTAGACTTAGGCGACTTTGATAGAATAATGCTTTTAAATAATGTTCTTTCTTTAACGTTGCTTGTGTAGATATCATAGCCGTATATGTGTAGATATCATAGCCTAACCATTGCAGTCTAAATATATTAAAAAAAATTGTGTGACCGTTTAAGATCGTTAAACAATTCTTTTCTAAAAATTCCTGCATTATTGAAATAATAATATTGGACATGCTTCAACATTAATTTGAATGGCAACTGAAGTTCAATTGCATTGCTAGCTGTCAACCAAAAATTTGTTGTTGCCAAAAAAACTTTTAAATTTTGGATGTCACATGCTATACAATTTTAAGCAACTGTTATTTCATGCAACTGAATTTTAGTTGCCATTCATAATCGGGAGATTAATATTTAATGCGATATAATAAAATCATGCTTACTTTTAATAAACACTTTAATCTTGTAAGTTATTCTTGTTATTATAATTGAAGGAATTTATTTTATTTTTTCTTATTATAATTATTAATAAATTATTTATTTATTTATTTACATTTTTTGTAATTTAATTGTCATTTAGAATATGATATTGACTAAGAAACTATTTATGATGTGTTTTATTATTTTTTAATTGTTTTTCATTTTACTTGCTAATTAATGTACCCGTTTTCAACCGAAACTTGTGTTAAAAATTTTTGTATTTTTCTTTTTTTATACTATTTTTTAATTTTTTTTATGTTTCCTTAATTTCATTTGTGATTAAAATTTTAATTGATTTTTATTAAAACAAAAAAAAAAGAAAGATTTTCTTTAAAGTTTTTGTGTTGATTTGATTTATTAACATCACAATTAAAATCGAAAAAAAAAACACGATCGACAAAGAAAAATGTTTATAGGCAAACAAACCAACAAACCATAATTTATACACGCTTTTTCTTTTTCAATTAAAATTTAATTAATTTTGTTTTTTGCTTTTTGAGTGAGAAACGAAAAGAATGAAGAAAACTTCAACACAGACACAGACTTGGCACTTGCACATTTACACACACATACACAAGTGTCTGCTTTGCTGAATTTTATTAAAAACTTTTTAATGATTTTTTTTTATTTTTTTTTATATTTTTTATTTATTTTTTTATTTCTTTTGTAAATCATTCATAAACCGTTTTGTCGCTATTGATGTTGTTTTTGTTTTTTTATTTTTCAGAAATTATTTGTTTTTGTTGTTTTGGCGACATCATAAATAATTTATAAATTGATTTTATTTTTGGGGATATTTTTGTTTTATTTTCATTTTTCTGTTGTTGTTTTATGCAAGATTCTATAAATAAATTGAAAATTCAGGTATTTCAGGAGAGATAAATAGCCGATTACACAAATATTTCGATTTATTTACAGTTTCGTGTTGTTTTTTATGTCAAATGCTGGCATGCAGTTCGAAGATGAGAGCGATAAAAGAAACGCACACTGAGAAATTACAAAAAGAAGAAGTTGTTGTTTTGAGTCAATTTATTTTAAAGAGCATTGTGGCCACATAAACAAACATAAACACTGAAGCTTATAATAAAAAATAAACACATACACATACACACACAATCACATACGCATATGAACTAGCATTAAAGCATAAACAGACGCGTAAACAAAAATAAACATGTTCTGCTGCTTTATTTGTTTATTTACAATGACCATCATCATCATCATCATCAGCGAACAGTTAGCAGCGTCATAGACATTATTCGTGGTAGCAGCATCATTAACAACAACAACATTATGAAATTTCAAATATTTTTCACTTCACTTTCTATTCTTTTTTTGATTTCTTTAAAGACTAAGAATTTTTCTTTTTCTGTGTGTATGTGCGTTTTTTTTTTCTTACAAAAAAAAACTCCTCTTTTTTTATTGGAATTTCGTGAAGTAAAAAGCAATTTTTTTATACAATATTACTTTGTTATTTAAAATATTTCAATTATACATAATATTTCTTTGCTTGTTGTTGCTTTCTTTTTTAATATTTTTCTTATTTTATTTTCAATTTTTTTTTTCATCAAAAGAAATTCGCGTACGCGTCTAAGCCAGACGTTCTTTATCGTTTGAAATTCACAACATAACTAAAACTCGAAAATTTCTTAAACGAAAATCCTTATCACTGTCAGCACACACAGAGTAAATGTTAAAAATACAACAAAATAACACAACAGCAACAACAACAGTAACAGTACTATACAATATTAAACATCATACAATCTCCAATTTATCCCAAAATGCGTATGAGCAACATATAATATAATTTAGGTGGTAACGGTATAAAACATAAAATCCACTCTGGCTCTTATTCTCTTATGCTCTCTCTCATTTCTCTGTTGAGCAGGAAACTATTTTATATACATATGCAGGTGCATGTATGTATGTATTCTACTATACTCTCTATAAGTAAAGTAATTATAAGCAACAGTCTTTCGGTTGGGTTAGATTCTCTCTCTCTCTCTCTCTGTCTCTCCTTTTTTATTGTATTGTTGGCCGAGTTATGGAAAGAAATGTGTGTTAGTAGTGCCGTTTTAAACAATATGATTTTTTTTTTTTATAATAACATCCACATCCAAATATTCGTCCACAGCAATGTTATGAAAGCTAAAGCTTTACAATCCATTTTTTAAGAGAAAAATTATTGTTTTTGTAATACGATGTGCTCTTATTTTCATTTCATTTTCAATTTTTCATATGGCAATGCTGTTGTAGTATTGAAAGAAATATTTCAAATATTTTCAAATTTCATTGCAAACGTTGTATTAAAATTATAGAAAACACATCAGATTTGGGGTGAGATTAAGGAATTTGTTCAATATTAAAATCTGAAGTTTTTTTTGTATTAAACATTTTTAAAAGTAAATCATCAGATCTGTTCCCCAAAAAATATTGAGTAATTTATTTTAAACTGTAGGTCCCGCCACTCATGTTCAAAATTAAGACACACAGCATAAGTAGTACGAAAAGCTATGTCGTCATCCTAATTAAGTTATGAATTTATTTTATGCAATTCATCTCAGAAATAAAATTTATAAACTTGTGTCATCTTTATCTATATTGCATAAGAACTATGCAATCGTTGCAACAGATACCTTTGGGTAAAAACACATCAGTAATCACGGCACGTTACCATGCACGTTACGTAACGTTCTTGAAGACGTACAGTACCGCGAAGGAGTAGTCGTAGAAACCGAAACAACCAGTGCATCCTTGAGCCTCTGACTGCTCTTAACATCAAATTCTGTATTTCTCTTTGCTAAAATATTTCAACAGAAAACATATTTCTTATACATAGTGTCACCAAGGTTTCTTGTCTTCCCCTTGACTCTTGCATGGCAAATTATTTAATTTATCACAGTCAATTAAAAAAAAAAATACTCACCAAAGTAATTCTAAACGAAATTCAATAAGCAACGACAGCTTTCAATACATTTCAAAAGAAATTAGAATCTGCATCAAACAATCAATTTTATTGGCATCCATTCAAATGATGAGTCGTTAACAATTTGAGGATTATATGTTGTGTGTTAATTTTAAACCTGAGTTGCGGGACCTACTGCTTAAACCCGACTCCAAACGAGAATCTTTTCATGACAGTTTTATTCCCCCTCATATTTCGTTCCGTTGGAGATATCTGACCTGGGGTTTGAACGTTTAAAAAGCCAACGCACTCCCTATTTCATCTTGAACCTTGAGGATTCCAATGAAGTGCCATTCTTGTTATACTATAAGATCCATCACCATTTCCTACGTTTTATCTGCATTATTTTATGGGCGTTCCAGAGATCCATGTTGATGATGTTATTTGGTCAGAATATTTTGCATACGATTCTGAGGCACTTGTTGATGACTACCATGCATTTTTGCATGATGTTGCTCGATACTAACCAGGTTGTACTTACGTACAACAAGGTCGAATTTAGACATGCGTTGAATAATCTGATCTTGGATCGTCTGGTTATTTATGTGCTTCTCCATATTGGTTGTAGTCGTCCGAGTGCCGCTTACGCTTTATTGAATTTGTTGATTGCGTCTGTTTTTGAGCCGCCAGAAGCTATCCACATATACGACTGGTTAGCCTTTTAGCATGATGTTGTCGACGCGTACGTTCTTAATTCTCATGCCTTTGGTTTCCTTCATATGTATCTGTAGTCCAACATTGCACGCTTTTCTTTCCAAATTCTCTAGTATTGTTTGCCTGCAGGCGATTTTGTGTGAGAGTAGACAAATATTATCCACATAATCCAAATGCTCGAGTTGGCGTGAGAGACTCCATGTTATTACTCTTTCCTCAGAACATACTTCTCTCACGATATCATCCAGCATGATGGTGAATAGCTGAGATGATAGGGGGCATCCTTGCATTTGTGTGAAATGTTTTCGTGAAGACTTCAGAGTTTTGCATCCTCGTAAACCGCTTTAATTTGAAGTACGAAGAAATCAAATACAATTTAATCTTATTCGCAAAGTATTACTTGGATATCGTATTCCTTTAGTCTGGTCCCATACAAATCAACTTTAGGATTGGAAAATATTAAAAAAGCAATTAATTTAATGTTGTCAACAAAACAAGGATATTTTTTTCCTCCTTTAAACTATAAATTACTCTCCAATGTATGCCCTCCTAGAGATTATTTATGGATTTTAGTGACCAAAATGCAATTAGAAATGATATATTAATTGCCACGGCGACTTTGAATATGTTCTAATATATCCTATTAGCAATATGCCATGCTTGTATAACAAAATCTGTCAGAAACAATATGGGCTACTGCTTCTCATTCCCGGCCCCCCATCTGACAGCGCACAGTGCATGTGTTATAAATTACAAACATTTTATTTAAATATGATGTAAACTTTTATTTTTAATAATTTAAATGAATTTTTATCTTTAACTTAAGTTCGTTTACTTGGATACATATGTACATAGAAACATGTATACATATGTATATGCATAGATAAATATCTATTTACTGTAGTAATAAAATAAAAAATAAAATAAAAAAAACAAAAGAGAGAGAAATTATAAGATTATAAAATAAGTTACAGAAGCAATTTACACATCTTTTACTTGTATATCCTTATGATATGGTTGTTGTTATTATAACTTTTTATTTTATTTTAAACTTACTTACTGATAGAATGATTTCCAATCAATTTACTCGAGAAAGTTGTGTTTTTCTCTTTTTTCGAAATCTGATTTAAATTTATTGAAAATTGTTTATAAAAAAAAAACACAGGACTTAATAGTCCAAACGATGATATTCAACTACAGTAAGATTATAAAGTAAAAATTAAAGTTAGTTTAATAAAGGATTCTTATATACGAGAGTAGGGTAAGAAATTGTAATAATTAATTAATTTATAGATCAATTTGCTAATGCAATTAAAATACTGAAAAATGAGATCAAATGGAAATTAAATATTTCTCAAAGAGAATTTTGGTTTACGCATCATATAATGGACATGACACTTCAGAAAAGACTTCCATTTAATCTAAACTCGATAGAAAACAATTTTTTATAAAAATTCGGAATTCTTTACCTCTAAACTGTCCCCCAAGTCTGCATCAAAAATTAGTAATGCGGAATAAGGCCATATCATTATGGATCTTAGAAGAGTATTTGATTGCCACTATCAAGGATGATGTAATATGGTGGTTAAAGTGTTTGACGATAAATTAAATATTCCAGAATACCATACTTACTTATTTAATTACTTAATTGGCCATTAACAAGCCGATTGACAGATTTCGGCCTGCCTTAACACATCCTTCCAAGCTACTCTCTTTCTTGAGCGCCTTCGCCGGTTGGTCACACCAATTGATGGCAGGTCTTCCTCGATTTGGTCCTTCCAAAGCAGACAAAGGACATCCTCGTTGTCAACTTCCGTAAATCCCCACATAAAATACCCATTTCGCTGGAGCATCTTCCTCCATTCGAATGACATGGCCGTTCCAGTTCAGCCGCTGAATCTTAATACTCTGCACACCGTTAATATAATTGAGCAGCTCATGCAGCGCATTGTTAGATCAGATGCGGAAACCACCGCCAACTCACACTGGTAAGATATTTTCTCTCGAATAACCTCAAGGCTGCTGTATCAGTGCTTAATAGAGCCATAAAAAAGCACGTGGAGGATGAGCGTCTTGTAGAGTATTAGTTTTGTTGTACGAGAGTGGTCTGTGCTACTCAATTGCCTATTGAGACCATAGTAGTGTCTGTTGGCTGGAGTGATTCTGCTCCTGATCTCCAGACTCACACCATTTTTGGTGGTAAGGACCGAGCCAAGATAAACAAATTCCTTGACTATATCGAAAGTATAGTTGCCAGTCGTAATCTGGTATCCCATACGCCGCATGTCATTACTTGTAGACAACGCATATTTCGTTTGCCCTCATTTACTGGCAGATCCATCTTAATAGAAACCCGTTCAATAGCACTGAAGGTACCAGTAACATTTCGTTTGGTACGCTCTATGATGACACTGTCGTCAGCGTACACAAGAAACTGGACGCCGTTTTTGAAAAGCCGTGCCATTGCAATGCACTCCCGTCTTTCGCAGAACACTCTTCATGACAAAGTTGCAGAGGTCGCATGATAAAGGATCGCCTTGTCTGAAACCTTGCACAGTATCAAAAGGTTCGTAGAGGTCCATACCTAGCTTGACGGAGCTGCAGGAATTGCTCGATATCATTCGCCACAGCCTTTCGCATTTCGCAAGTATATCGAGCCAGATATTGCGGCAAAAGCATACTTACTTACTTAATTGGTCATTATAAGCATATAGTTAGGATTGCAACCCAGTTTCTCCCATAACCCATTTGCTGTGTATCAATTTTATCTATCCGGTGAGTCCTTAAGTTCAAAGTCTACTCCGTACGACATATTTGAGAGAAATTTTTTGTGGCCCTTTTTTTTATTAACCCTCAGAGTTTTTGCCGGCAGACTGCTGAGAGGAAGTTAACAAAGAAATATTTTTTTCGTGTTTCTTTTTGTTCTATTTGTCAGGGCTATGATTTAAACCCCTGTTGCCGTTACTGAGCATAAGAAGTAGGTTTAAAGAAAGAGAGTAGAATTTTGAGGCACTTTAATTCAAACAAGCCAGGTTGGAGTCCATGTATCACAACAGGTGTATTGCATATCCATTAAGCTGCTGAACATACGCAATTTGAATAACAATAAGATTGACGTGTCCTCTGTACTGAGGAATCATTACAATGTTAAATACTTTAAAGTTATATTCAGGATTACAAATGTAAACTGTGGCATGTTAGTTAGGGCAGTAGCGTAACAATAAAAAGGTGTTTTAATGACATAAAGTTTCATAATTCAGAAAATGGCTATGCATATGCATACGATGATAAAAAACTAATTAAAATACCACATACATACCAATTAAAATTTTCTACGCATTTTTATTATTATTTTTGTACTTTTCTCTTGCATTTACTTCATATCCTTCAAGTGAAGGAATGTCTAAAATATTACAAAACTTTTTCGTTTTTTTTTTTTGTAATTCACCTTCGCTTTTAAATTAGCCCACATACCGTACATATATACATATATACGCAATAGTTTTGTATAGTTTGTTTGCTCTGTTGCTGATTTATTTCGAAATTATTTTGTTTATTCATATGTTGGCTAAATTATAACATTTTCTATTTCAAAAATGAAAAATTGTTTTCGCAAAATATATACAAAAAAAAAAGTAGGGAGGACAAGAAACCAAAAAAAAAAAAAATCGCATAAAGTAATCATGCTGAGCTAAGCAGCGAAGAAGAATTTTTTGTATTTGTAATGCGAAAATAAGCATTAAGCCAGTAAAAACAAACTGATATTAAAATTCGACATAATTTATAACATCAGCACACACAGACATGCATATACACATACATACACCATCATAAAGTCCTTAAATGAATAATCTAAAATAGTTTTGTACACAGTGCTTCATTGAAAACCTCCAGTTTTTAGTCAGGCTTTTAGTAGAATTACCAGCAGGAAAATGAAAACCAACATAAAAGCCCCCTCACAAGCATATGCTTACAAAATAAACACATGTTTCAACTTTGGAATACTGCTTTGGACACAGCCAGTGTATGGTCAATTAGTCAAATAATTAAAGAAATGAATTCTTCAAATGCAACACAAACAAAAACTACACGAAAAACATAACAGATCTCATTTCTTATCGTGTGTATTGCAAAATATATGTGGGCTATGATTTAAAGCAAGAGGTTTTTGTCATTTAAGGAGGTATTTCATAAACGTTCATCTCTTGGCAAAGGCACTTATGGTAAGACACCTGAAACATAGGCGTACCCTTATTTACTAGTCAAAGACAAGAGGGCATTAAAAAGTTCATCAGAAGCTAGAAGTGACAAATAAAAGTTTTCTCACTTTTCTCGATTTACATCGTACTGTCTTGTGGATCACACAATACGGATGTGAACTTTTTTGATAGTAAGTTTAGGTTTAGGTTAGAGGACAAATACAGTACCCGGAGGTTAAGTTGATTCATTGTAAAAAAAAACGTCCTTTAAGTGAGACGATAATATAGAGGATGGGAAAAGAGAAGAGGAAGTAGGAAAGGAAGGAGTAATAAGGAAGCGGAGGTGTTACACAGAACAACAAACACAAACACCAACACTAACAAACAACAACACTAACAAACACCAACACAAACACTCAAGAGAGAGGGACTCATTAATGAAGCCCTTGCACTTCTCATCCAGCTCAAGCTCGACACAGAATTCAAATCCTCACAGAAGCCCCTGCCAAGGGTCTTCAACCTCAACCTACTAAGGGCTGGACAGTTACAGAGGAGGTGTCCTTCTCATCGAAACATACCCTGCAATAGTCCGGCGGGGATCTGTTGCAGATCCCTGTCAGTGACCTAATCTTGCAGTGCCCTGTAATAAATTCAATTACTAACCTTAAACTGGCCTTATATAAGCCCAGTAGCACAACTGTTCTAACACTGTCTACAGCAGGCCACAGACATCTAGAAACGTAACAGTGCGATCCATTCTCCGAACGCCTCTGCTCTTCCCCCCTGACCCATCCGTTGATGAGGCTATAAAGGTGGCAGATTGGGGTCTAAACCAACTATTAAATCGCTCCGAGAAAACGAACCTAATCCTGAAGAGCATCCGCCGTCTCATTACCGAGTATTCCGCTATGACCCGGAACCCAGCATAGAAGGATTCTATCCTAAAGCCAAAAGTCCTCAACGACTCCTTGTACTCGCGAACGAGCCTTGATTTACACCAGACCGACGCAATGGCGAATTTGAGAATCTTTTTCATGGCAATTTTATTTACTCTCAGAGTTTTTGCCAGAAATCTGCTGAGAGGAAGTCGCTGAAGAAATATTTTTCCGTATTTCGTTTTGTTGGAGATGTGAACCGTGATCTCACGTCTAATAAGCTACCTACTAAACTACGGCGACTTCAACGGAAGCATATTTTTGCGTAATGCACGTCTCTTATATAGAGCATATTCATACGTTGCACAGAATTCGTTACTAGATGGACTATGTGAAACGATCTTCATGTAAAAGTCTTTCCTGTCAGTTAGAATTACACTCGAATATAAATCCATAAACATTACCCCTTCTTTTCTTGTGCGTATAACCCATTTTCCTAGTTCCAACACAATGTACTGCATGACTAGGGTTCATTCGATGATTATTGGTCGTAAATTAATAAGAAAACTCATCATAGGAGATTGATTTTCGAATTAAATTTACAGTTTTTTAATAATAATTCATCTTCAAAATGTTCAATGTAGTGTACACATGCCCTAAAGGAGACTGTCAGATGCAGGCATAAGATCTACTGATTCAAGTCTCATCACATTCAGTTTTAAGCTGAAATTCCTGTTATCAATTTTGCTATTTCATTAACAAGGTAGCCAGTTTAATATCGAGATCAAGAGCAACATTTCCACCAAAAATTTGTTGATGACTGGCATACTTATACGTTTACAATATTTTAACATTCGCTAATAAACAACACAGTCTTTTAAAGCTCTGCAGCCTTTATATGTGTGTGCCCATTATGGTTGTTGCTGATATTTCGCATGAGTGTTGAATGGCTGACTGGACTTTTTATAAATTTTCGTATGAGCGTATGCACATACGTACATATGCATGTATGTGATGGTATGTGTACGCGTGACTGTATATATTTGTATTTTGATGTCCATATGTTTAGCTTCCATTGAATTGACATGTTGACTAAAGGAGAAAGCTAGGGCGGCGTAGAAAGAAATTTTTTACTTCGTATGTCTAATGGCTTTTAGCTGTATAACTGTGTTAATTAAGGGGCAACACACCTTTCATTTATAGTTCGCTTGTTGTTGCTGCTATTGTTGGTTTAGAATTTTGTCATTTTTGTTTTATTCTCTCTCTCTCTCTCTCTATTCGTTACGTCAATTCAGTTTTCCAAACATGTCCGCTACTCTCACATACGATACGATATACTATGCATGCATGTAAGTACCATGTATTGTATTTATTAACACTTATTTATTCATGAACAACGTAATAAACACACACACACACACACACGCATTTTCTTGCTACAGGGTGATCCAATACATACATTTCATTTAGAAAGTTAAACTCAATTGGATTGACTTCAAAGAAATTAAATTTGTTTGTAGTGTTTTATCGAGTCACCCTATAAATTAGCATAGAGTGACTAAACTTTGTTCAGTTGAAAGTTCATTTTACCTTAGTTTTGTTTTATTATTTAGTTCTGTTGAATTTCTATTTTAATTTGATTTTTTGCATTTTATGACAACAACAACAACAACAAGAACAACAACAAAAAAGAAGAAAAAAATTAAAGATTGTTTTGAATTTTCGTTATGAATAGAAATTTTTTAATTAGAATTTTAAACGAATAACTTTATTTAGATTCGCAAATGTTCACAGAAGTGAACAGTTGAGACCAACACTATTGCCATTAGCAAGGGAGTAAGTTTAAAAGTTAAAAATTAATACCTTAAATTAAGTTTAATTCAAGGCCTTAAATTAAAAACATTTTTTTATTGAAATTTAAATAAAAGACAAGCTCAAATATAAACCTCTTTCTCATTCTCTATTTTTCTTTTGACAACAAGAACATATGTTCAGGAAAGTCATAAACATAAAAAAGGGTTTACAAAAAAAATTTAAATGTACTTCACAGAGAAATTTGGAACTGTCAATCACTCCTACGAAAACAGTCATTGTACCAATGACTCATTTTAAGTAAAAACGGTTTCAAGGTTCTTCCGAGGAAAAAATATATGTAAGTATGCTTTGATCTACAAAATAACTACTTTATAGTTATCACTTACATACATACATACATAATTGATCATTACAAGCCTTCAGTCAGGATTACGACCTAGTTTCCTACACCACTTATGTTGTGTGCGTTAATTTTTATACATGAGTGGCGGGACCTACAGTCTAAAGTCGACTCTGAACGACAGATTTTTGAGGAACTTTTCATGGCAATTTTATTTACCCTCAGAGTTTTTGCCAGAAATCTGCTGAGAGGAAGTCGCTGAAGAAATACTTTTGTATTTTGTTTTGTAGTCTGGCCTGGGGCTTGAACCCTGGCTTTACGTCTAATAAGCCAACACACTACCTACTAGACTACGGCGACTACTATCTATGGGTTTAATTCTGAACCGTTGATTATTTCGAATCAGGCAATACTTATGCCATTCTATTCTGTCACAAAATTCAATATATTATATTATATTGTTAGGTTTTTACCCGTTTAAACACGTTTAGAATATGAGTTCGTAGATTGCAAATAAAATAAAGATAAATTTGTGTTTAGTTTTAAATAAATTCTTTATTGTTCGCCCACTTCCGTGTGCCATTGTTCACTACTTGATGGAAACAACAACAATTTGTTTTGTTTGTTATTCTTCTTTATACTCTTCTGCGTAAACACTAACAATTGTTCGTTAAATTTTTGCAACGAACATCTTCAAGCTACGATTATTCTCTTCACACGCAACGCGTCTTCACACAAAACTGACTGAATTTTTACTGATCTCGTTGCCTGCTTTGTCTTACCTTTTATATCGCAGGGTAAACAGGTAAACAGAATGCTCTTGAAGAAGAAAACATGTTGTTTACGTTATTGTTGTTTGTGTATTTTTTTGTCTTTTTGTTCCTTGCAGTGATGTTGTTGCCTGTTTTTTTTACTTGTTTATTTGTTTTTTATACTGATGTTGTTGCTATATTTTTGTTTAGTTGTTGATCATGTAACAAGTCCCTAGTTTTTGTGTTCTTATAGCTTTTGTTTATCATTTTAATGTTAAACGATGTAACACCATTTCCAATTTCATAACGATATATTATATTATATATCTTCACAGAACACAATTGAACAATTAAGCATGATCAACGATGGGGTTTGAATTGGAAATTTATTTCCAAAACAAACACAATTGCTAGAAAATTACAAAATGTGAACTCTGCTAATTCACATTTCATATTAGAATGGTTTATGATTTTTCCATCTCATAAATGTAATTAAATTATGCTTACCACTCTATTGTTTTACTATTTTTCTTTGGTATGAAAGAAAACCAAAAACAAAATGAGAACTTTATTGTTTAATTTATTCATTTATACGCTTCTTATTAGTGTTTATTCATGCCACTAATTTCCAACTAATAAGAAACAATTTTAATAGTCCAACCACCAACGTTGTCATAGTAAACCAGTGACTGACCCGTTACTACCCATCACACCATGTCATCGGTTTTGCTACTGTCAATAAACTTTTCCCTTCAGCCGGAAGCTGTAGTAGACGGAGTAGAGTCACAATTATCATTCTATTATAATGATTATTACTATTATTATTATTATCTATGGTGTTATTATTAAATATTTTTACTGTTTTATTTCTTTTTTTCTTTTCTATTGTTTTTACTGTCTTCCTTGTAAGTATTTTTTTTCTTGGTTTTTTCTCGATTTTATTGCCTCTAATGACTTCTAATAAAACTGTGTGCGATTGTAAGGCTAAGAGAGGTTAAAGGCGATTTTGTTAACATGGCCAATATTTATATTGATGCTGAAAGGGATTTCACATCGTTCACATTAATAAGTCTCATAAGGATTACATATAAAGGGCACATATCGCTACACATAAAAATAAAGGAAATTAGAAAATTTATTTCTTCTTCTCTGAGCATTTCTAATGTCCAAATCAATTTTGTGGGAAACATTTGATAAGTGAAAGTTTTTATTTTGCAAAATTTCTATTTTACGTGCAACGTTTTTAGTGCTAAAAGTTGCAAATTAAATTATAAGTTTTCTTGGAAACGTAAAGTAGCAACTTGAATTTATTTGAAATGGCAAGTGATGACCGTAGATAAAAATATACTGGGCAGCAAAACTTTTATAATTTGCAGAATATTGTTTAGTCGGTTTGGTTAATAATCATCACATCCTTGTTCCTTTTTTATTGGCAATAAAATTGGCAACAAACACAAGAGTTTATATTTCTGCACGGTTCTATCTAAATCGAGTATTTTTAATTGCATATTTAGTGCTTACTACTAGCTTCACAACGGGTCGCTATGCGTGCTCAAGTTTGCTTTGATAAACAAAGCTACCACTTCGACTGCGAGCGCACATTTTGAATTGAATTTAATTGAATTCATCAATAAAACGCAACATTTTTATGAATAGTTTTTGAACATAGTCAGACCTATGCTGGGTCCTACAATTGTAGAAATGTTTTTGAAGCCATTTCGAAGCATTACAGACTATCGGACTTATTACAAACTTTCTACGCCAGAAATGCAACCAGTTTGTCCCTTTTACGGAGTCCAGTGGAGTTTCACTTGTCTCTCCTTATGCCAATTGTGCTGGTGGATGCTTCAGTCCGTAAGCTTCCCATACTAATTAAATATTACCAGGTGATAGGCATAGTTGTGTGGAAACGACCGTTAGTAAACAACTGCATCTTCAGGTCTGTTTAGAAATAACTTTTATTTCGAATAAACCAGACAATAAGGGTTCGCTTATAGGCCAAAAAAGTCTTTGGGTGGACTCTTGCTGGCAGAATTCCGCAGTCAAATTCGTTAAATTCTATCGTTTCGTTTTTCAGTCACTTGGACTTGAATGATCAAATCACCTGGTTCTGGAAAGTGGAAGATGTTCCGAAATTTAAGACAGTATCGTCTGAGGTTAAATTTTTTATGAAACTTGTACCAACGAAGCACTACTAGCAATAAGGAAGGCCGGTATGTGGTTACCCTCTCTTTTAAGTCCGAGTTTCCTACATTGGTTATCTCAAAAATTAGTCCGATCGCAATTCATACAGAATGAATCAAGAGATTGTTATTGAAGAGTATTCAGAATTTCATCTTAATTAATACATAATATTTTTTGAATGATATGTATCAACCCGAAATTTTCTGTTGCAATTTTATCAACATATCCTCTTAGTTGTGTGTGTAAAAAACAAAATAGAGAAAATATATTTTTTTCTTTGAAATTGATGATGGAGCAACCATTAGGGTCAATGGAGACAGCTATCGCACCATGATAAACAATTTTTTTGTACCCGCTCTTCATGGTATCGATGTGAACGATGTTTGGTTTCAACAGGTTGGTGCAACTTGCCACACATCTCATGCCATAATCGATTTATTACGTCAAACGTTTGATGGCCGTTTAATTAGCCGAAATGGTGATGTCAATTGGTTGCCTTGAAGCTGCGATTAGACACCGCTGGACTATTTTCTGTGGGACACCGTTAAAGAAAGTGTTATGCCGACAAACTAGTGACAATTGAGCATTCGAAGGTCAATATTCGTGATTCAAAAAAGTGCACGAAAATTTTTCCACTCGCTGTGAGGTCAGCCGCGGCAGCCATATGAATGAAATAAAATTCCATTTTTAACCGGAACAATTGTACTTTACAACAAACAAATAAATTTGGAAAAATTTCAAACCATATTTTTTCTGTTGCATTTTTAAATTTCAACTTTTAAATGGTCCGCCCTTTATATTATTTAATTTCTTGCCTTTTTTTAATTTAATGTTGCATACTTTACGGATGTTAAAGCATAAGCAGTCATACGTATGAGTAATATTTTTTTAATACAGCAGCATATTATATGTAACTCATACGCCTTAGTGTTGATTGTTACTATGATTTCTGACACATTGAAAGCAAAATGTTTTTTCTCATGTTTTCATTATCAATCAGTAAACAAACTAAAATTATTGAAAATTTCCACCAAAAATTCCACTGGAAGTTATAGGTTGCTTTACAAAAGTTAGACGACATAGACTAGGCGGTCGTTGAAACCAACATACTGGCACTAACCTTACGTAGTACGAAAACGCACGACTTTTAGAAGTATTCACAACAAGTGTGTGGTAGAGTGTAGTAGAGGTGCAATGCAGACCAAGACGGAAAAGTGTTACACATGTGCCTTAATACGTCATGTAGTGTACATAGGTATCCTTGGAAAGCCTTGTCCCTGACAAACTTTAGGTTGCTGTTCGGTATCTGTGCCTAAGAAAAGTGTTATACCGACAAACCAGAGACTTTGCAGAGAATTTAAAGGACAACATGCGTGGCCATTCATTGTCGTGATACGACCCCATACACTCGAATAAGTGCACGAAAATTGATCCGATCTAATAAGGTACTGTGATGCCAGCCACGGCAGGCCTGGCAGGAACATTTGTACTTCAAAACCAAAAAATAAATTTTTCACAATTTCAAACCGTTTTTGTTTGATTGCATTTTTAAATTTAAACTTTTAAATAGCCCACCCTTTATAAGTTTACAGCAATAAATCTATACAAAGTTCATTTCAAAAATTTTTAGCGCATATTTGTTTTTTCTTTTTTTTTTGCAAAATGCATTAGAAAGCGTACTCCTTCATATTTAAAGCCATACTTTAATTCCTGGTATAATTTAAATTACCAAAATAATACTAATTGAGTAGAATGTATTTATTGCCTTAACTTATCAAAGGAATCGAAAACAAATATTTTAAATAAAAAAGCAAATTTCTCTTTAAAATTACAAAACGAAAATAAGAAAAAACCTTCCATATGTTAAATGAAGCCATAATATAATGTAAAATTTAACATTAAATTGTTGGATGAATTTAATTTGGCATCAAATTGAGTTGACCTGGCAAACTTACGTTTCCAATTGTTTTTCTTGCACAAGACAAACATTTTTAGCCTCTCAGCGCTTTACGAAAAGTGAAGAATAACAAGAAATTCTCAGAACTTATTACGCTTACTACAGTTACAAAAACATTCAAGCAACAATAACAAACAAAAAAACAAAAAACAAACAAAAAAAAAACGAAATAAAAAGGAAAAAAATAAACATTTACGTCGTATTTATTTTAAACAAATTTACAAGCGTGACAGTCAATTAATTTTAAATTAAGATTAGCCGTCTTGTCTTAATAATATTAAAAGAAATTTAATTTAATATTCATAATGATCTCATTTCTCTTTTATTTTTGTTGTTGTTTTCGGCTTTTTTTATTCATTCTTTTGTACTTAATTATAAACATTTTGTTTATTTTTTTATTTTAAATGTTTTTAGCCACTGTTTTGTTATGCTTTGTATATCATTTCATAATTTTTCCTCATTTTTATCTTTCATCTCACTTGACTTTTTAAGAGCCAAGTCCAAGTGGACAACTTTAGCTGTAGCTGGAGCTACAGCTGTGACGCGAGTTAAAAAACTGGAAAGAAAATGTAGAAAGGAATGAACGGATGTTTCAAATGTTTAAATAAACATGCCCCAAATACAACAATTTTGCTTATTAACGTACCCACCAAGATGAAAATTAGCCTCATCCGAAAAGATGATTTATTTTTGGTAAAATCGACATCAACTTGCTGTTTCTTGTTGGCCCAATAATACAACAATTTTGCTTATTGACGTACCCACCAAGATGAAAATGAGCTTCACCCGAAAAAATAATTTTTTTAAAGCGTAAATCGATTCATTACGTTCAGTGGAGATAATTTTGTCACAGAATAGAATGACATAAGTATTGCCAGATTGTAAATAACCAATGGTCCAAATTTAAACCGATGGGTGGCTTACCCGATATGAATAATAAATATTTCTGTCTACTGCCAAAAATGCAGACTTGAGCTGGAAAGATTATTTAGAAGAATAAAGTTGAAGGTTGCTACTACCTTTCAAAGAGTAATGCTCACACGTCACCAATAGAACGAACTGGCATTATAAGGCTTATCACTGATTAGATTATTAGACTCTAGATATTTCATACGATAATTGTTACCATTTTGTGCATGATTACTTTCTTTCTTGGCGTTACGCTAAACTCGAAAATACGTTATCGCGATTTACGGCGTAGGGCTATGTCCTAAATGAGGATGAACGGCTGTGTTATTTGCTTCCTATGTTTTTTTTTCTTTTCATTCTAAGTATTCTTTAGACAAGATAATTCACTTTTGACAAGTGTTTAAGCTTTTTCTTCTTTAAGCTCTTTCTACTTCTCCACCTTGAAGATGTTTTTGAATTTTTCTTTTTTCTTTCGCACATTTGCCTATCGTTTTTGCCTATTATGTTTTTGTACTTATTTTTCTATTAAGAAGTTAAAAAGATTAAGAAACTCCAATGGCGTATACTGGAAGAAGTTTTAAGATTTTTATATAAACAACAAAGAGAGTCCTAAAGCACAATATTTAAAATAAAAATAAAATTACTACACAATTCTACATACCCTATCAGTAGCCAAGTTTTAATTAAAAAATAGTCACCTCTTTATTCCTGCATAAATAAAAAATTATTTAAACAGTAGCCGCACATATTGATTTAAAAAAAAATTAATTTTATTTCTCATACTCATTTGCAATTAACGGCTGTGACCCTTTGCCATTTTTTCATTATCATTACGTTACGCAAAGTTGTAATCCAGGCCTAAAATATTGTAATGACCAACCATGTGTGTATGCATATATGTTTATTACATATAATCATATATCTGTATATGTTTTAAAGCTTTTAAAATAAAATCATTACCGAATTAAATTAGAAATTAGTTTTAAGTACATTTCCTAAAAAATGCTTAACGTATAATAACTTTTCCGCAGTTGGAAGCAACCAACAAACCAGTACTAAAAAACGTACGTACGTTCCGTTATGTGCCATGGACATTTGGCTAACTGGGACCCACTGACTCTCAGATTAATGTGTCGTTAATCTATAAAATTTCAGATGCGGTTTCTTCAGTGCTTGATGGCCTGACATAATTTATACATACTTCAATAGTGGCATACAGTTGTATATTTCGTTGTCTTTATAAACGAACTTCTAGCAATTTTTTCGAATTGTAAAGGGTCCGCCGAATAACTTTTTTTTTTTGCGTTAAATAAAAACTTTTTTTATTTGAAAGTACAATCCTTCCGGTTAATAATGGCAAATAATTTCATTCAAATGGATCAGTCCAATTTTTAAGCACATTATCGATTCTGTGCAGCTGTATTTCACCAATGGCTTCACGAATATTGTCCTTTAAAGCGTCAATTGTCTGTGGCTTGTCGACGTAACACTTATCTTTGACGGCACCCCCCCCAAATGATAGTCCAACGGTGTCAAATCGCAGCCCTGAGGTGGCCAAACGACATCAACTCTGCGGCTGATAATGCGATCTTCAAAAACAGGGCGCAAAACATCGAGTGTAGTTGTGAAGTAGTAGTTGTGAACAAAAATTCGTTCAACACGGCCCGTTAACGATCGCCATTGACTGTAAAGGCCACTCCTTACTCATTTTCGAAGAAAGATGTCCCAATATGGCTCTGGACCAAAATTCACACCAAACAGTGACTCGTTTTGGGTGCGTCGGCTTTTCAATGTATGCGTGCGGGTTTTCTGTGACCCAAATGCGACAATTTTGCTTGTTTACATACCCGCCAAGATCAAAATGAGCTTCATATGAAAAGATGATTTTTTTTTGCCAAAATCGGCATCTTCTGTAAGTCGATCGCAGGCCCACTTAGTGACGCGAAAACGCATTGTATGGTCCATATTCGTTCAGCGGAAGGATAAAACTAATTATCTGTCAAATCAGACATGAGCTAAGTGTTACCATTTACGAAATAAGCACTAGTTGAAAAAAAACGTTAGATGGCGGACCCGATATTTTCTATCTTAGATATAGTCCGTCGTTATTTGTTAGTAACACTACATTGTCAGCTGCCAGCGCTCTCTCCACACTAGATTCCAGGTGAGGTCTTATATCCAAGATTTTCTTTAAAATTTTATTATAGTCAGTGTTTGTACTGGAGTTATTTAGACACTGTATTTGATGTCACCGTGGTCTAGTAGGTAGTGAGTTGGCCTATTAGACGTGAGGCCTCGGTTCAAACCCAATGTGAAGTATCTCCAACTGAACGAAATCTGAAAAAATATTTCTTCGGCGACTATCTCTCAGCAGATTTCTGTAAAAAACTCTGAAAGTAAATGCAATTGCCATGAAAAGTTTCTCAAAAGTCTGTCGTTCGGAGTCGACTTTAAACTGTAGGGTCTCACCACTCATGCATAAAAAAACGCACACAACATAAGTGGTGTGAGAAACTAGGTTGTAATCCTGACAAAAGGGTTGTAATGACCAATTATGTATGTATTTGACGTCATAATCCTGGTTAGTCACGTTGCTTAAATTCTCGCTCAAGTGATGATGATGGTGGAGTTGATGTGATGTTATGAGAGCAGCAGCGGCGGAATTTGTTGTAACGGACGCCGGTGGACTGGCGGACTGTAGATTGCCTGTAGGACTATTGCTGTCCATTTAGCAGATATGATTCTATTCAAAGTACACGTCTCGGAAACGTAACGTTGTGTTCTATTACTTCTGCTGTCGCTGGACTGCTACTAGTGACCACTACTGATGACGCATAACTGTTTGTGTTGCTATGATGAGGATGGTGAAGATGGAGTAAATTTATTGATAACTGTACGTGGATTATTACCACTATGACGTTCATCGTTGAATCATTTTGGAGTAGAATTGTGCTTATTTGTTTTCATCTTGTTGTATATCTACATTCATACATAAATACATACATACATACATAATTGGTGATTACAACCTTTCAGTCAAGATTGCGATCTATCTTCTCACACCACATAAGTTCGGTGTGTTAATTTTATGTATGAAGGACTTAAAGTTTAATGTCGACTCCTATCGACAGATTTTTGAGAAACTTTTCATGGCAATTTTATTTTTCTTCCAGAGTTTTTGCCAGAAATCTGCTGAAAGGAAGTCGCCGAAGGAATATTTTTTCAAATTTCGTTTTGTTGGAGATATCTGGCCTGGGGTTTGAAGCATGGCCTCACTTCTAATGAAACAACACTCTGCCCACTACACCACGACGACTACCTATTTGTTCTCTTTCTACCATTACAATTGTAATGTTGTAATTAGTCTGTAATGAGGTTGTAATCACTCTCTGTATCAGCTACTCTACTATTTTTGTCATTCGATAAATAAATTTGGCACAATTAAAAATTACGATATTCTTACAACCACAATGAGAGCAACAAAGAGCACCCAGGCCTTGCGTTAATAGTAATTTTTTAAGAAACAAAATTCCATAAATATTTTATAGAACAATCATTTAAAATTTTTAAAACTCCATCCACTTTAAAACACTCAATATTTGGGACTTAAAAAATCTATAAACATTGTGTTTTTAATCATAAATATGCCATAAACCAACAAACAATCTTGCAAATTGTCTTAGTCTAGAATGTTTTACAGAAGAAGAAGAAGCAATGGAAAATGGAAAAAGAAAATAAAAAGAAATAAAAATTATAAAATAAAAATGCATGCAATACAGTTACTTGGGTACGCCATTTTTGTCTCATCAGTCTCATGTGTGGGTATATGCAATCTATCAGTCTATTACAAATTTACATAAAAATCTCATAAATTTTTTAATAGCCAATTTTCCTTTCAACAACAACTGCAATACGTGGCCAAAAATATTTCAATTCAAATATTTTTATTATATACTTTGACATTTGCTCGCATATGAAAAAAAGAATGAAATGAATGGAACAGCTGAAAATAATAATTATTTTTCGTTAGTTTTCTTAGTCATTTTTATTTTAAATTGGTGGTTGGCACACTAAGTCTTCTCTTCAAATTTATGGAATTTTTCCTTTATAATGACAATTTCCTTAGGATCATTGAATTTCATTTCATGTAGCCCCAAAGAAGATAAACATCCACAAGCTTATCATTCTAATCAATTGCCGGTGGTATAGAGCCATTTTATGGAAGATGTTACCATTTTTATTGAGATTGACAGACTTACGTACTACAAGTTGTTCTAAGAATGTTCCAACGATCAGACTTTCAATAACAAGAGCAAGAGTTTAGCTTTTACATAACAACTCTTCAATCAGGATTACGACCTAGCTTCTCACACCACTTATGTTGTGTGTGTTAATTTTATACATGAGTGGCGGGTCCTACAATTGAAAGTCTATTCCGAACGAGGGATTTCTTCAGAAACTTTTCATGGCAATTTTCTATTTACTCTCAGAATTTTTCCCAGAAATCTGCTGACAGGAAGTCCCCGAAGAAATATTTTTTATATTTTCGTTTGATGTCTGACCTGGGGTTTGAACCGTGGCCTCACGTCTAATAAGCCATTATGCTACCTACTAGACTACGGCGACTTTAGCTTTTACTCATACATTTAGATTGACTAGTCTGAAGCTTCAGCAACTTGTTTGAGGGCTTCTTAAGCATCGCCTTTACGGACAGGTCCTGGCACAACACTTAAGCCAAACTTTATTTCAGAAGTACTATGAGAACTCTGTACCATCGACTCAATAGGCTAAATGTGGTTTAAATGCAAAACGTTCTGGATGCTTTGTTAGGCTCTGACACACGCTAAAAATTTAAACGTTTGGGTATTCGTAGATGAGAGTTTGAAAGTAATTGAAGACTGACTACAGAAATGATTCTGTGAAGTAAACTCTTTGTATTTTAGTAGGTAGTGTGTTGGCCTATTAGACATAAGTTCACGGTTCAAACCCCATGTCAGACATCAGAAACAGAACGAAATTCGACAACGACTTCATCTTCCGGCCAAAAACTCTGAAAGTAAATAAAATTGCCATAAAAAGTTTTTCAAAAAAATCTGTCGTTCGGAGTCGACTTTAAAACTGTAGATCCCTCTACTCATATATAAAGTTAACACACAAACTGTAAGTGGTGTGAGAAGCTAGGTCATAATCCTGACTGAAAGATTCTAATGACCAATTGTGTATGTAGGTAGACCAGAGATTGAAATTGCGAGAGACCTTGAGAGCCTACAGGTTCTAATATTGAATTAACGCTTGATAATGAGAAAGTTTTGCACACAATGGCTGACACGATTGCTTACAAACGACCAAAAAGGCAGAAATATGGTTGGTAACTTATCAGGAGCATCTTGGCTTTATTTAAATGCAACAATAAATACCACAATACACCAGAGACCAAACAGCATTCAAAACCAGTATTGATTGTTGGGGACGAACATGGCTAGCTTGTCAGCTGTTACAACGTTATGGTGATCTTTTTTTGCAATGCTCGCAGTTAAGGCATGTTGACTACCTTTAAAAGGGTTAAACAATCAATCGTGAATAAATTTAAAAAATAGTTTGAAAGAAGGATACCCTATCGCGCCATTCATTTAATGGCACTCTTTAATGAATTGAGTTCCGAGTGTATATTTCTTGAAGGAAAGTGTTTTGATTGCAAAAATGGATACAGAAAAAACACTTTTTGTTTGACTGAATTTTTATTGTATTTTTCTTGACTTTTTGCCCTCCGTCTATTAAAAACTATAATGGCAAGCATTCTTTCATTCTTTTCTTTGTTCTCCATCTTAATTTTATTGAAATTTATTAGCAATTTCTCTTTTGTTTTTTTTTGGAATATTTGCAAATTAAGTTACAAATATTTTATGTACATACCATACACACATGCATACGTATTTACGCTTACTACATGCAATCAAAAATTTATTGTAAAAATTTTTAATGTCTAGAACGTTAGGCAGGCCGGCCGGCAATCAAGCCATCATCATCATCATCAACAATGAACAATAAAAGCATGACAGCAACAAAAGGCAGGGATTTAAATGTTTTAATATCGGAAATCTCTGATAGTGATTTTCTATTTTCTCTGCATCTCTGTTGATCGCTGTTTTTAATTTTATTTTATTTCAAAAAAACTATTTATTGGACATACGCCAGATAAAATAATAATAAACTGCACAATCTACACTTTAAATGCCTGAGAGTGTTTATGTTGTCATCCTAATGGAAAGTGTGAGAAAAAAAACACAATTTATTTATTATTCATACAAAACAACAGAAAGAAAAATGGAAATGGAAATAAACATAAAAAAATATGAACGAAATGTAATAAAAAAAAAAATAATTTTTATTGAAAATTGGAAAAAGCAGCGGAAAATATTTCAGTTACACAATCGATGCATATTCTTTGTTTTCTAATTGAAATCGATTGAGGCATAGGGGATTGCATCGCAATTGTTGCAGTCAATTGAAGGAGATGCAAAACTTTTGCTTTGGTTGAAGACTGATTAGCCTAATGGGCCTCTCTATTCAAATTTTTCTTTTTCAGGACTTCACATCCATCTTTATGGCAAATGTGTGTTACAGAAGCAATAATTACAAATGAAGGCCTTTTTTCCTTACAAGCCTTAATTCCGAAAGGTAAGGGTACAGTAATCCCTCGATTTACGTCGCAGTTGGTTCCAAAAGAGGCGACGTAAATCGAAACGACGTAAATCGAATTTCATATTGCTCATACGACAAAAAAGTAAGTTTTTAACAAGGAACTTAAAAAAATCCCAGTAATCCCTCGATTTACGTCGCAGTTGGTTCCAAAAAAGGCGACGTAATTCGAATGACGACGCAAATTGAAGTTAGAGGGAACAAAAAATTTGACGACGAAGGATTAATGTATATGAAAGTCATGTTTTTTATTTTTGTTGTATTAATTATGAAGAGGCGTGTAATACTGTACAACATAATACACGTAATGAAATTCGTACGTCAATTAATGGATAGGCAGATAAAAGTGGTTGTCAATCCAAACGGATTGTTGAGGAGCATTTCAATACCATAATTGTACTTTTACTGTGTACTGTAACATTCTATAATTGCAACAAAACTACTTAGTCTTCTTAATGCTTCCTTCTCATAGGACATGATGTATGTCATATACTCCCACTTGTCTGTTCAAGTAAAAGAATAACTCCAGCAACGATGCTCAGCTCCCTGCTTCCTTCTCATAGGACATGATGTCGGTCATATACTCCTACTTGTCTGTTCAAGTAAAAGAATAACTCCAGCAACGATGCTCAGGACCATACTTAAATTTGAACACATTTGCTACGATATTTTGCCGGTAAGTTAAATTGCCCCCTAGCGTTACCAAAATTTAACGGAAGATCCTTTTTTTTGGTGTTTTTTAGTGTAAAAAAAATGTACGTGACATGTAGCAACGCTTAATAAAGTTTGAGTAGGCTAATATACTTACGAACAAGGCCTCAAATCATTGAGGTTTCTTAAAAAAATTCATGTTTGGTGATAGACCTGTGACTATCGGAAAATTATTTTAGCACAAGAGGTACGTCAAGAATAGAGTCGCCGAATTTGTAAAGCAAACGAAGGCAATTCAATAGCTGCCAATGAATACAACCAATGTTTGATTGCGTTTTCTTACTGGAGAACGATAATTGCTGATTATTTTTGTCAAAAAGACAGTGCCGTTTAGGAGTAGTAGACGTTTTGGATTAACAGTTTTAGGCTACAAAAATCGCGTCATTTGGTCGTCTTATTTTTTGTGGAGATATTTGAATTTATTGTACACAGAGATAAGCTAACCACAATTCCACTAAAAGTCAACATTATACCCACGATTGCTAAGATGCCGGCAGAAATATGAACAATTGAATATCACAGATGAATCATCACCAGTGTATCCGTGGACAATGTATGATAAGACATTTATTTATAGTTCCATGTAAAGGAGAGTTTCTGCGCTTTTTTGTTTTTTAAAATCCAAACTTTTAAACAAAATAACCTTAAGTTTGCAAGTTATCAGCCTCACCTTCAAAGCAGATAACTTTCCCGAAAGTTCAGTGATTATGCCACATGTGATGGATTCATAAGATCAGCAGTGTCCTGGAAAGCCACGCTGTGCTATAATCGTAGTATCATCCGAAATAAATGAAGTCGCTGTCGTATAGTAAGTAGTGTGTTGGCTTATTAGACGTAAGGCCACGGTTCGACTACTCCTACCGATTTCGAAATGATTCCTCTACGAATAGCTCAATCAATTCTGCATAAAGCTTCCAATTACGTCAATTAAGTACGTAATCCGCTGGTAACAATAATATTGGCGGTTCATTCTATCCGCCGTATCCATTGAGGTTAGTCTTTTGAGTACTGAGTGCTGAGTAGTGTTTAGTTTTTCTCGGATTTACGCCCAAGCCCTTACTAGATAGCGTAAAGATAGATGTGAAGAGAAAAGATTATTTTAAAACGTATAATACAAAAGCTGAAAACAGCTGGACAATCGGCGGTGGCTCACCTGAATCCATACATGCGAGTGCTTCCCACCCTAAACTGTTCTTCCCTGGTCAAAGTTGGTCGCATTAACTTAAATTGCTATTTATTTGAAAAGTGTACAATAGATTCTTCAGCATTCTGAAGAAGCATCTCAAAGAATTTAGAGATTCTAATGCAAGACAGACAAATTCTAAAATCAATAAATGTCATATGTTATGGTAATAGGTTTGAATAGAAGAAGAAAGAGGTCCCACTTAGGCCAGCATCTAGGCATTTTGTGATACCGCAATTAATCCTACCCGAGGGTCAACTGTTCTAACAGAAAACCATCCAGAATCCAAAATAAAGCTCGCTTTCTTTGCAATCCTTTCCTTAAAGATCTCGGTCAACGATGTCTGAAAATAAGAGGTCAGAAACCTGGAGAGGTCTTCATGACATTAACACGGCGCTGACATATGAGGTGAAAGGCAGTCTCTTCCTTCTCTTCGTACTCACAGCTTCTGCAGAAGTTATTAGTTGGAATGCCGAGTCATACGGTATGCCTACGAAAAGGACAGTAAGAAACGTTATTGTGCGATGGATGGCCAAGCAATTTAAGTACGGAGTTAATTCAGTCCTCTTCCTTTCCATACGTGTCCAGCACAGTCTGGCAATATTGCAGGTGCCATTTTGCTGCCGAAGAGATTGAGCATACCTGTAAAGAGAGTATGCTTTGTAACATGTCTGAGATTACCAGCTCCGTACCAGCCCTAGTAAGCTCATCAGCAATGCAATTTCAAATGATATTCCTTTGTCTCGGAACTCATACAAGAGAACGCTATAAATGAGCGAAATTTTCTTCAAAAAATCCTCTGTCTTGATGAACAAAATTTATGTTTTTGTTCTTAAGTACTCGGCTGATTACTCAAATGTATTGCAAAGTTTAGCTTGCGTGGCCTCATTAGTGGTATAAGCAGATTTAAAATTTAAAAAATATGTTTTGAAAACTGTAGTAATGTATTTTAGTTGTGTAAATAGTTTGGCATTCTAAATAAAACACATCATGTGGTTGGCACTTGTTTACCTCTTGCCAAAAACAGAAATCATTAGAAATGAACTGAACAGAACAGAATTGGACAGAACAGAAGAGCATAAATATGTACTCGTAGCAATATCGATAACAATTATGCTTGAGGATTTTGTTGCCAATAACATTACTAATGTTGATGTTGGTTGTCAGTGTTTATAATATTTAATTCGTTTTGTTATCTTCTTTACTTTATTAAAATATCAAAAAATACCAAAAAATACAAAAAAAAACCAACAGAAACGCCATGCATTATATTGTTGATTTACCACCCACAATACAGCTCAACCTCAACGGTACTGAATTCTTAAAAAAACACAACCACAGCAGCGCAACAATGAATCCAAGTGAGAAAATACCTTTCAACCCAAATGAAACAAAATATGCAAACAAAACTTATAAAGTTTTTCCATACAGATTTCCTTGTTTTTCTTTATTTTTCTTTTGTTCTTTTTTTAAATATCTTGTCCACAAAAATGAAAAAAAAACGACAACAGAACTTAAAAATGGCAAGGGAAAGAATAAAAGGTTTTGAATAGTCGCATGGAAAAGAAAAAACAACAACAAAAAAATGATAAAAAAAAAAGAAAAACTTTTGAAAAACTTGCATATGTTACGCTGTTTTTCAGCTCCATAACAAGCCAACTTGCAACCACCATCACCAGACTTTTAAGGGTTATTTTATGTAAATTTAGATGTTTTTTGTTTAAAATCACGAAAGAAAAATTCTATTTATTGTTGGAGGGGGTTTGTTTTCATTTTCAGAATACATACATACATACATATGTATATATTTTAATCTCTTTTACAAATGCTTCCTTTTTTAGTAGCTGTTGCATAGTGAGTGGAATACTTTAAGCATGTCTGAATGGTCAATAGACGATTTTAAAGCATTATACAGAAATACAGCAGCCGCCGTAGTCTAGTAGATAGTGTGCTGGCTTATTAAACGTGAGGCCACGGTTCGAACCCCAGGTCAGACATTTTCAACAATGAAATGTGAATACATATTTCTTCGGCGACTACCTCTCAGCAGATATTTGGCAAAAACTCTAAGAATAAATACAATTGCCATTAAAAGTTTCTCAAAAATCTGTCGTTTGGAGTCGACTTTAACTTGTAGTCCCCGCCTCTCATGTATAAAATTAACAAATACAATATAAGTGGTGTGAGACGCTAGGTCGTATTTCTGGCAAATAGGTTGTAATGACCAATTATGTATGCATGTATATATGTGCAAAAGGTTTTCTTTCTAACCTTTTGTATCAGGTTTTAAAAGAGTTCCATCCACTAATATTTCTTCGTTATCTAAAGGTTAAATCGTCTGATTATGTACTACTTGTCACTGTAGGATAATAGTCTTCGTGAAACTTTCACTCAGCGACTGCTTCTGTTGCTGCAGTGCCTGTGTTCTTTTTACATTGCCTAGTCTGCGTAAACCTTGTAAGCTTTCCAATACTTTCTAATCCTCAATAATACAGAATATTCCACTGTGTTGGTCATAGAACGGTACCTTTCACCGAAATAAAGTACGTGTACTTACTACTGACGAATTGATAACACAGGAGAAATATTTCCAGAAGTAGCTGCTGACGATATGCCTCCATTTCCACTGCGTTACAAACAGTTTAAATTTTTGGACTAATAATTGCACAATATTTACTGTCACGAGGCCTCGATTTGAACTCCAACTAAACGAAATATGAAGAAATATTTCTTCAGCGACTTCTTCTCAACAGATTTCGGTCAATAACTCTGTGAGTAAATAAGATTGCCATGAAAATCTATCGTTCGAATTCGACTTCAAACTAAAGATGCCGCCACTCATATACAAAATTAACACACGCAACATAAGAGGTGTGAGATGCTAGGCCGTAATCCTGACAAAAGGGTTGTACGAATTGTGTAGGTATGCTCTGATTTCACTCTTGATGAACTTCGGCTCCTATGCCCAATATTTTTATAGAGCCACCATTGTTACATATAGTACTACCAACTATAACTGCCCTAGTAGGGTGTGATGTATAAAAAAATAAAAGAAATAGAAAACTAAAATGTTTATAAATGTTTCAAAGTGGAAAAAGTATGTTGATATTAGCTTCTCTAATATTTCAGTTTTGTTTCATATTTTTTCTTCTGCTATTTTTTCTTTTTAATTTTTTCCCCCCTTTTTAAGGAAAATCACAGTGGACACATTATGCAAATAACTACGAAATTACTTTTTATTTGTTACACAACACAATGAAACAAGAGAACAGAACAAAAGAAAAAATTGTAGTAAAAGTTGTTGTTTGGGAAATATGATAACTTTGCTTCACATTAGAGGAGAGTGTTTTAAGATCACGACTCTATTTGCTACGAAATAAAAGCAAAAAAAAAATTATATTTAAATTTAAGAAATTAAAAACATTTAAATAAATTAAATTTTAACATAACAAACTTTAATTAAGATTTTTAAGAAAATCATATTATTACATGACCCTCAGGAAAGGTATTTTAGATTCGTTTTTGCCTCTACAATGACGTTTTGTTTAATGTGTACTCTTTTCAAATATTTCAACTTTCGAAGTAATGCCACAACAATATACAATACCAACCAAAAATAGAAACAACAACAACAACATGAGCTGTTTAGAAAATATAAATTTTAAATTTTTCTAGTGGTTGGCGAGAGGGTAATATGGCATTTGTGTGGTCTATGGGGTTTCGAATGATGATAAGAAAAAAAAAAACGTAGAGAAAACGAAAATATTGAGGAAATAAATGGTTTATAATTTGAAGTTTTATTTGCCATCGTTTAACTTTGGAAACTTAAATGTTGAAAACGAAACAAAAAAAAAAAGAAGAGATTCTACCATAAGAAATTTTATAAAATATTTGAAGGTCAAGAAAAAATAAAAACTGTGGTATTAAAACAATAACAGATCGTATAGAGTTTTAGAGAGATAGTTAAACTAATAATACCCTGCAATACAATAAGATATTACTAATAGGACATATGACATTACTGTCCTATGAAGTGTTATGTGCGACACTGTTTAGTTGAAGAATTCTGTAAAAGAGAGGTTAGGTTGGGTTAGGTTAGTGGACGTGTACTTGTCAATTAAAACAAGTACAGTACCCGGAGGTCGAATTGACCCATTGTACACACCACTTTTTTTGTATGTGTTAATTTTATACATGAGT
Organism: Sarcophaga subvicina; assembly: GCA_936449025.2. NCBI lineage: Eukaryota > Metazoa > Arthropoda > Insecta > Diptera > Sarcophagidae > Sarcophaga > Sarcophaga subvicina. Next base: position 105,320,814 of record OW388081.2, on the reverse strand, counting down.
GGTGGGACCTCCGGTTTAAAGTCTACTCCGAACGACAGACTTTTGAAAAACCTTTTTTCATGGCAATTTTATTTACTCTTAGAGGTTTTTGCCAGAAATCTGTTGTGAGAAAGTCGCCGAAGAAATACTTTTTGTATTTTGTCTTGATGACTGGCCTGGGGCTCGAATCCTGTCTTTACGTCTAATAAGCCTACACACTACCTATTAGACTACGGCGACTTCATACAAAATAGCTCTTGCTAATATAAACGTGTTGCATCAACAGCAACAGCAACTATCCCCATAACCAGAAATAGTAGAATTGATTTAATAAACCACAAATAGGTTCAAACTTTTAGTAGTTGCATAAACTGCAAGTCCATCCGACATATAATATAAAGCATCAATATGAACGAATAACCGATTATAATAGCTGAATAACTACAATCGCAAAAAGACAAAGAAAATCGTAAAATGTTCAGGGCAGTATTAGATGGCCTCTGGGAACAAGAGGAATTAACTGGCTATGCTGTATGATTAAGAAAAACCTATTTAAGGATGTTTGTTGTCTTCATATAAACGATTTCTGCTTTATACTGTGAATTGTTGACATTTAAATCGATGTCAAGAGTTTAGCTATAGGCAATGAGGACATGGTAAATGATTTAGGATTTGATCATGATTGTGTTTATGCAAGAAGACGTTAACAGAATACCATATGATCTGCAAATCAATATGGTGTTCATGCGTTAGGCCGTAACAAGCGGCTCTAAACTTTTCTCTCCTGCTCAGATGAATCATTTAACTCGGCGGTCTACATTACAATATTCGTAATGGTCATACCAATTGCGTCTGTATGAATCAGAGATCAGCAATGAGTATTCAAAACGATGAGTAGATTCGAATCATACTAATAATTTCTGATACTTATACGCATTCATACTTATTTTAATATCATACTCATACTACTCATATTCAAAATTTGAAGTACTCATCGTACTCATACTTAACAATACGTATGATGTTGTTGACTTCGACTCTCCTTTACTCAGCATTTACAAGAATCACGAAATAAGTATGCTTCGCGTACGAATACTACAATACTCACTAGAAGGTTGTGTTTTTGCTTTGCTTGCTGTCTTTGTCTTTTTCTTTCTTCTTTTTTTGTACATGTAACAACAACTAAGACTGTAAATTTTGATGAATGAATCGCATCTCTCGAATCATTTATGAGTATTATAAGCACTTTTCTAAATTTATGAATCTGAATGAGTAGGCGTATGAATCAAACATATTTCGAATGTTGTAAGTTTGATGTCAACGTTGTACTCGTACGCATTGCAACCTGAACTTATAAATCAATGTTGTTGTGAATACGAATGAATCAGAGTAGTTGAATTTCAATACGATTCATTGCTGATCTCTGGTATGAATCTCCAGTTTGTATAGGAATTCTGAAAAATGGAGACAAATGCACTATTAACTATTTAAGGAAGGAGTGACTTAAAGTTTTATTTCGGAAACGGCTAGTAGTGTAGCAGAAATTTTCATAACAAAGTGAAGGAAGACTCCACAGTCGCATATGTAGACACGTATTCCAAAAATTGAAATCAATGCGGCAGGAGCAATCGGGTAAACTGTGCTGACATTCGGCAAAGGTACAAGGTTTTACGAAATAAAAAAATTATAAGGAGAGTAAATCAGCACATGGGACAGTTATTGACATGAAATACTGGTCATAGAACTTGCAAACGTAACTTCAATTGCCCAAATGAAAACACAACTATCGAACAAATATTTTGTATGAACAACATGTATGAATTCAGTTTTACAGTCTTACAGATATCATCAGCCTGCAAAGACCACGACACCATATAGCAGTTCCGTGTAGTGTCCTCCTAGAGAAAGAGATGGAATGCATTTTCAATTTCAAAATTACCGTAACATGCGGCTGAGCACCCTAAGGGTATGAAGTTATAGCAGCTATGGTCATGAAAATTGCGACACGGTATACGTCCAGTTCTTTTTTTTTTGGTTGACTTTGTGACTTCTCGGTTATTGTAAAACAATTCAGGCCGCAATACATATTTAGTATCATATTACATCGGGTAGATTTCGCATACTTGATGACAACAAAGTGGCTGTTAGATCCATACATGGTTCGATCGGACTGTCTGTGAAGAAGATAGTGGGGCATTCAACACTTACCTTCGTATGGGTTCAGGGATACATGAAGGCATTGAAATTAACACCAAGGCATACATAATTTCTCTGCAGCAAGCAGCAGCACATAATCTCACACAACCTTTATTGATTTTCAAAGGAAAAATGGAAAAATTAACGTAGATGAGCTGTCTAGTCATTCAATTTATCTTGCCTTGCCGGGTTATTTTCCAAAAATCAGAATATCGAAAATAACAGGACACACAGAGATTGGGAATACCTCACAGCAGAAGCTGTGACCTCGAAGAAGTAAAGAACATCTTCTGTGCTAATATTTTGCAATTATGAACCTGAAAAACAGAGTCCTTAAGCTCCTAGAACTCATGGACAGAAAGTGTTTAGCCGACGATGATTTGAATATAACACCCAACCCTTCATAAAACTGTCTGTAGGTTCGACAAACACCAGTCAAGAGCCATAAATAAACGGTGGAATAAGTACAATCGGTGTTACAAAGGCATCTTGTAGATCCTAAGATATAGCAGCCAATTTAATTTAACCAAAATGATTTAAACCTCCCTTTTAAACCCGAATTACTATAACAATCTATTGGATTTCCTTTTGTCATCACCTTATGTTTCCAAGAAAGGTAGTCTGTATTGTCTAAGAATTTAAAAAAAAATTTGTTTTTTTTATTTTTTTATTAAATTTATAATTTTAGTATCCTTTCTAGAATTGCAATAATTATGTAAAGCTTATGAATACCTTTTTACACACCACAACGGTAGATGCATAAGAATTTAAATTTATTCAAGGACTATGCAGTATCCTCATATCGAATTTTATACCAAAAAGTACATATCTTTGCAGGCAGCATAAGGATAATTGTGTTTCTAGACAAGTGGGTGTGTGTGTGTGTTGGCACAATTTTGTCAACTTTAATGGACACTGTAACTGTTCTTGTTGTTGTTGACATTCGGTTTAATATGTTTCTAGCTTTTATGCCGCCTATAAATTTATGGAAAATTTTCCAGGAATATTATTTTGTTTTGTCTATGCTTAGAAATATTAAGAATGTCGTATTAAAGTGTAGTAGTAAGTATTTTAGTCGTTTAAGTTATTGTTGTTATTGTGCTCTTAACTTTGCATTTTAAACCTTTCCAAGAAAACAATTATAAAACATGATACGTTAGGATATGATAAGAGTGAGAACACTAAGACAACATTAAGAAAAAATTCGAAAACATAAAATTGAATAAATTATTGTCAAGACAAAGACAAAGACAATGTTCTCATAATCAGGTAAATTGTTTAATAATCCTTTATATTGTAGTTTAAATGCAGATAATATTTAAATAATATGTTTCAAACATTTTATGCTTAACATGAGATCACAAAAATATTTATTTCTTATCCATATACGCAAATAAAAAAGAGTTTTATTCTCAAAAGAGCTTTATTTTGTTCTGGCAGGGATGTGTTTTAATATTTTCCTTTGATAGTTGTCAAGTAAAACGTACACAGTCTACTAAAATCAATTGAATTCCATGCGGCATCATATGTAACTCGTATATCAGTCCAACTGAGTAGTAAAAATTTATTTTGTCTTTCAGATCATACATCACATACATACATCATTGGTCATTACAAGCCTTCAGTCACGATTACGATATAGCTTCACACATCACTTATGTTGTGTGTGTTAATTTTATATATGAGGGAAGGGACCTACAGTTCACAGTCGACAGATTTTTTTGAGAAACTTTTCATGACAATTTTTATTTGCTCTCAGAGCTTTTGTCGGAACTTAGCTGAGAGGAAGTCGCCGAAGAAATGATCGTGATATCCGAACGGGGGGATTGAACCGTGGCCTTACGTCTAATGAGCCAACATACTACCTATTAGATTACGTATTTCAGATCACAAGTCACAAAATTTCTAATAGACAGCCAGACCCTTATACTGAATACCATGTTACTGTAACGGAGATCATTGAAGATGATAAAAATTTGGGTGCATTTACAGCATTTGCGCCGGAATAAAATGGGCAACTTTTAGAACTTGGCTTTTAAGTCTTTGAACATCCAGTTGGGAAAACAATTTCGAGTCTAACGATTATTAGGACGATCGGTTCAATTAAAATTTCTTTGAAACTCAACGCAGGGGCTGCACATGAAACGTTAGTGCAGGGGCTGCACACTAAAGGACCCCTGTGCTAGAAACCAGCATAAACGAAAACCTATCGTTGATATCAATGTATGATAACTCCTTTACGCTAATAATAAATGAATAGTCAAATAACCTAATCATACTCTTCAAAGGACTCACAGCCTCAGCAAAAATCGTTTGATGTGAGCTTTCCGAATGTCTTTCCAATGCGCAATGATATGTAAGCAAGGCCACTGTGATCGGGATGACATTGCGATCAAGTCCGAGTAGGTGGTTAATACGTATTCTATCCATCAAGGGCCAAGTGAGTCTGGCAATGGAGCAAGACTCCTCATTTATCCAGGATAAGTTGCCAGATATTGGTGCTTTAACGTTCTGATGAAATTTAAAATGTTGTATGTATGTATGTATACCTTTCATATTTCTATATAGAAGTAGCCATAGTCTAATAGGTATCGTGTTGGCTAATTAGATGAGAGTCTGTGGTTCAAACCCCAAATCAAATATGTCAAACAAAACAAAATATGAAGACATTTTTCTTTGGCGACTTCCTCTCAGTAAATTTCTGGATAAAATTTGAGAGTAAATGAAATTGCCATGAAAAATTTCTCAAGACTCTGTTGTTCGGAGTCGACTTTAAACTGCAGGTCCCGCAACTCATGGATAAAATGAACACACTCAACAGGGGTGATGCGAGAGGCTAGGTTGTAATCCTGACTAAATTTTAATTTAAAAAAATGCACGAGAAAAAATCAAATTTCTTTTATTTCACTTCTTTAAACGATTTTTATGTGTACATTTTGGTTTTCATTTTCCAAAGGATTTAAAATGCCTTTGTGCCTGTGAAATTTGTAAAAAAAAGTACAAACACATGAACACATACAAAGTATTTAAGGGAAAAAATAAAAAGAAAAACGAATTGAAATTGAAGCAATTATTGAGAGGAACTTTATTATTTGATTGAGAACAAACAGTCTTTGGTTAAATCCCGCATGTCTTTTTCTTTTGCTTTTGCTATGCTTTGCTTTACCTTTAACGTCTCATTCTGTTTATTATTCGTTTCATTTTATTTATTTTTTTTCAAACAAGAAACAAAAAAATTATTGTTTTCTCTTCTTTTTCCCAAACGAAAATGCTACGCTTACAAAATTTCAAAGAGCATCAGCCAGTCCGATTCTACTGTGGTATGGCAGTTCGCAGCATCTGTTTCAAACCAATGCGGAAAATTTAAAGCCAAAAAAATATATTCAGCCGTATACTTCATAAGGCACGTCCACATAGGTAGACGTGTGTTTCAATATATTTAACAGTTTAAAACAGTTTTTATTGAAATAAAAACTTTAAGCTTAAAAGCCTCTGCGTCTTTCTTTAATACGTTAAAATCTAAGAAAGTGTGGTATTGCGGACAAATTGCCATTCCTCGTAATTATTGAACGAAATTAAATTCAATTTTAGTTATTTAAAAAATTAATAAATTTGTACATCATTTCAATCATTTACATTGTCATTCATAGCAAAACGATAATCTAACTCGTATCTTGCCATTCGCTGTACTGAATTTAAGTTAAAGGCGATCCAAAGTAGTTATCAATGTTAATTTGTAATGAATTGATGAAATTGGTCAGAGATTTCAGCCTGAACACTCCAAAAAGAGAAATCTGAGAAACTAGCGCATAAAACTCCAGCCAATAGTATGGCTGGTTTGTAGAAAGTACACACTAATTCTTGACGACGTTTTAGACCAATAAAAGTAATCATATCTGCTACATTCACAGATGTGGAGCACAGAGGCAGACGTAGCAATCAACTCGATTGTAGAATATGTCTATCTGCAGATAGAAATATTTTGTTTTTGAAAATGCGAACAATTGTAGCGTTAAGGTTATGTACTGAAGGTCTCATCTCATTTGCATTAGGTTTGATCTACTTATTGCTCTTCAAATATTAATTCAGATTTTTTATTAAAAGTTATCGTCTTTTTATGGGTACGGATTGCCGTCTTCGTGGGCTACATATTTTTTTCTGGCTGGTTTATGGGCACTGATGCCAGATGTGACGATTTGTCAAAGTTATCGACCAAAAAATGCAAAATATCGGCAAAAAATTTTGGGTTGTTCGGAAAGTAATTTGGTTTTCTTTTTGTGGAAATGAAAGACAGTTTTCATATAATATCAATCAAGTTATCATAAACTATTGAATTTGATACAATTAACTTCAATTCGCTCTCACGTGTTGTTATTCGCTTCAACTAATGCCTTTTTTGCGTCTTTATCGGCTTCAACTGGCCTTTCCGAACGTGGTGCTTCATCGACATCAAAATTGCCGGATCGGAATTTAACGAACCAGTTCTGGCACTGGCGTACTGTCAACACACCATCACAGCATTTTTACCATTTCTGTAGTGAAACAGTATGATATGTCGGAAATGCTGCTTATAGCTCTTCATATTTAAAAGGGCACCAACCAAAAACTACTGCGTAGAAGCTGTCAAAGCATATAAAAATTATATGGCTTAAGTGTGTAGTTGGGTGTAAAAGATACAATTAAATATTCGGTCGGGAAAAAAACCAATTACTTTCCGAGCCATCAACTAAAAAAAATGCAAGTTATCAACCAAATAAACGCAATTCATCGGCATAAAAAATTCATATCATCTACAAAAAATTTCAGTCATCAACCAAAAAATGGAAGCCAACGATAAAAAGTGCAAGTTATCGACAAAACGACTGCAATGCGACAATTTTGCCTGATTTATATAAACCATTTGCTCATTTGAAGAAAACCATTAGCTTCGTCACCTATACCTCCGGTCCCAAGTAATACCTGAACATAACTAAAACTAAAATCCTAGATACCATGGTCTTCTAGTCTACTTGGCGACTGAGTTAATTTTTATTGCTACCACTTCCAATTTTTTCAAGTATCCCCTGGAGTTATTGCAAAGTATGTAAAGAGTATATCTAAATACCCTGATTGACATTAAATTTTTTTAAGGTATTGTCATCAATAGTTGTCATATATCAAAGAAACTTTATCCGTACAAGAGACCTTTCGATCCAGGACTGTTTTGACTGTTTTTATATAAAATATTCTTTTATAATAATGTTGTAGTGTAGGGAGCAAAACTCTGCAGTATTGAAGTAGTAGAGTACACCACAGAATTGAAATATTCTTGGGCAAACAAAAAATAATTGATAATCTTGTCTAGCCATATATGCAATAGCTTTATTTAGCCAACAGGATGTCCAAGAATAACAAAGGACGAGATATGTATACGTATTAAGCAAATGAAATCTTAAATACCATCTCATCAAACTGAAATTGGCTGGCTGCCAGTCTAACTTCAAAAAAGGAGTACACGTTGCGATAGGTTTAACAGTTTTAGTACAGAAAAAGTGGTAATAGGTGCCTATTTTTAAGTACTAATATAACTAACATACACAATAATTAGCAGGAAAATTTTTTAATCAAATCTGTTGTTCGAATTCGACTTTAAACTATAGGTGCCGCCTCTCATGGATAAAATTAACATACACAAAATGGGTGGTGTGAAAAGCTGGGTTGTAATCCTGACTAAAGGGTTGATAGAGTATTCCGCTGGGGCTATGATATATTTTACTGGGTTATATTTCTGCTAAAATTGCATCTGTTGATGCAATAGGAATCAAATTTAAATCAAAATTAAATGTGATGTTCGCTGAAACAAGAAAAAAAATTGTTGAAGTATCTCAGATTACTAAGACAGTGCTAGAAATATTTCACTAATACTACTATTTATACCACTTTCACCCGACCGTTACCGTAGTCTAGTAGGTATTGTCTTGGCTTATTAGATATGAGGCCATGGTTCAAACTTCAGGTTAGAAATCCTGAACGAAAGGAAATATGAAAAATATTTCTTTGGCGCCATTTTCTTAGCAGATTTCTGTCAAAAACTCTGAGAGTAAATAAAATTGCCCTGAAAAGTTTCTCAAAAATCTGTCACTCGTAGTCAACTGTAAACTATTGGTTCTACCACTTATGGATGAATTTAACACAGACAATGTGGGTGGCGTGATAAGCAAGGTAGTAATTCTTACTAAAGGATTGTACACTAGCACATAAAAATTATTAAACAAAAACAAAACTTACCTACGATAGTATATTTGATTGCAAATCGCAATGATAGGTGTTTAGTGTAGCATTTATGCTTGTCCTACTTCCGATGCAATCATAGCAATATGGGAACGATGTAAGGCAATATAATTTCATCGACTTCATGTTTCTGTTGCTCATGTCTATTTCGTTCCTTTGTTATTCTTTGGAATTTTCGGAGAAATACTTTAGAAACTCAACTTAAAGAACTTTGAAGTATATGTATACATTCATAAACAACAAAACAATTGCCAGGATACCATGACTTGTAAAAATGTTTTGTAACAAGCTAAATCCAGGGGCAAGAAGAAAATGTAAATATTTCAAATAAAAATGGCTGAGCATGCTAAAGAAACCTTTCAGATGATGAATATGAAAATATTAAATCAGCTTAACAGCTTAACACACGCAGAATATTGATGAATATAAAAAGGCACTCAAAAGATCGTAAAAAGAAAACAAAAATAATGCCAATAGGTTTATTGCCTTTTATTAGCCTAGACCGACCTAGATAGAGTTGATTTACTAGACTATTATGTATGATATGATAATAAAAATCATTCTTGTTTCCTATAAATATTTAAAATGTTTGGCCTATAATTTGTATTAAAAAAAATACAAAGAAATATAAATGAATTCCATCTTATTAAACAATTTAAAAACTCAGAAAAAATGTTTGTGGTTTTTATCTCTTCCCTGAAAAGAAAATCAAATAGAAAAAAAGACTGCAATAATAATAGTAAAAACCCCGAAAAAGGAAGGGAGAGTAAAAACCAAAGCAAAAGCCAAATTAAATCCATGAAACTAAATTTAAATATTTTCAGATTAAAAAAAAGCGAAAAAAAGGGCTGCCATGGAACCACTGAACTGCAAAGTGAACGAGAAAGTTTCGCTTAAACATTCAAATGAAATGTTAATGTTGTTGTTTATGTGCCAGTGGATGTTGTTGAATTATGCTGATTTATATTAACACGCTTCTTTAAAATTCTCTTTTCATTTTCCGTTTCCAAATATTTCTTTTTTTCAATTCCGCTGTCTTTTTTCCATTTTTTTTTTTGTTTCATTCTCTTGCTTGTGCCTCTGTAACAAATTCCCAAAAGAGAATTCCGTGGCATGAATTTTATTCATTTGCATTAAACGGGTTGTGTTTTAAAGCAAAAAGCGCGTATCTCTGACCGCCATTAACAACAAAAACTCTTACCAAACACCAATAAAAATCCATTAATGTTGAATGGCGAGGGGGGTGGTAACATTCTTTATTTAAAGAGCATAATTTAAGACAGAAAAAAGTTACAGAATGTAACGTCAAAATTGTTTAAATTTCCTTCCCTTTTTTTTAATTTTACAACAATTGGCCGAAATGCTTATTATTCACAGCGCTTACAGTCAGCTTCCAATTATAAAGTTTTTTTTTGATTTCAAAGATTATTTTTCTATTAAAAATTGTCAAAATTATTCGTCTAAAGGAAAAACAAAAAGAAAATTTCGTTAGGTTTTCCAATATCAGATTTCTAGGCAAATTTCTTAATACATCTCCTGAGGATAACATTCTTTCTGGTTAAAAAACTTAAATTAATTTTAAATTTGAAATGAATTACGTTTAGATACATACATAATTGGCCATTATAACCCTTCAGTCAGGATTACGGCCTGGCTTCTCACACCACTCATGTTGTGTGCGTTAATTTGCAACATGAGTGGGGGACCTACAGTTTAAAGTCGATTCCGAACGATAATTTTTTGAGAAACTCTTCATGGCAATTTTATTTAGTCTCAGAGTTTTTGCCAGAAATCTGCTGAGAGGATCGAAGAAATATTTTTTTATATTTGGGTTTGAACCTTATTTCTAATAAGCCGATACACTACCTACTAGACTACAGCGACTTAAGTTCAGATGGCGACAGATATTTACGCTCCAAAATACAATAAAAGCTGTTATAGGCACACAATATATGACAAGGATTCGACACCCACAAAAGATAATATGCTTGACCACGTATTATCGACAACTGTGTGTGTTCTCGAAATAAAATAATCATTACATACAAACATATAGTCTAGTAGGTAGTGTGTTGGCTTATTAGACGTCAGGCCAAGGTTCAAACCTCAGTTCAGACGTCTCCAACAAAACAAAATATGAAGAAAATATTTATTCGGCGACTTCCTCTCAGCAGATTTCTGGCAAAAACTCTGGAAGTAAATAAAGTTGCCAAGAAAAGTTGCTCAAAAATCTGTCGTTCGGAAACGACTTTAAACTGTAGATCTGCCACTCTTGTAGAAAATTAACACACACAACAAAAGTGGTGTGAGAAGCCAGGTCGTAAACCTGATTGAAGGGTTTAATGACCAATTATGTATGTATGTTAAGAGACCAGACAAATCGAGTCTGCTTTTAAAGACTTATACCGAAGCTGTAATGGTCCGTAGGTCTGGTCTCTTAACAAATAGGTTCATTATTCCCAATTTTCTTTGCAAATATATGCGTGTGAGACCACTTGTTGGCTACCCTTTAGAAGAATATATGGTAAATCTCTTCTGTGAATTCAGTAGAACTTACTGTAGTACTAGCCTTTACAAGTGCGTCGCATTTTTTTTAAACTACCGTCGCTCATGTCCATCACATATTCCACTATTTTCTCCAAAGACACCCGGAATTCTACGAAAATCTGTTACAGTAGGGTAATTGATAAGGGGTAGAGGGGTAGGGTAAAGGTAGAGGGTAGAGACGTCATATTGGAGTGGCCCTGTAAATATATTTGGCGGCTATGGAAATAAATCTTCTCTTTGATCTTCAGAGTGCGTAGCATTCAATACAAATTTGAATTCCTTGATAAGGGACACATACTACGGGTACATTGTGATCTAGCCCTACAAAGAGCGTATTTTCATACGATTACTTGGCTGTCATCTTGATTCTTTTCAAAAAATATGCTACACTGGTTGTAGTGCTACCGGATTTCCTGGCACATTATTCCACATGGGCCCTCCTCTATCCTGCATGAGGATAATTTGGTAATGAAATGTATAGGATGAAGTGATCTGATATCGATTGATAATGTTGTCCCCTTTGGCATACCAGGGATCAATCCTACGATTGTGTTTAAGTTTTTGTGAAAAAAGAATGCATTGAATGTAATTATGTTTCAACAGATGCAACATTGTGTGTCATGCCATGAATAACTTTCTTATGATGTTGAATTTTTCATGAATAAAATTTTGAAATTCTTCTTCTCGTTTTCTCGTTGTTGTTTTCGCAACTGATAATGAATGAAATGTTTAAATAAGTTTTTCTTTATGAAGGAAACCAAAAATGTGGTCATGTATGAAATTAAAAAATTTTTTACTATTCTTAAGCAAAAATTTTGTTAGTTTTTCTTTAAATTAAAAAATACTCATAATTGTTGTTTAATTAAATAAGTTTTTGTTATTAAACGAATAAAAGAATAGAATAAAACAAAAATTAAATATTTTGTCAAAAATTTAAATCTACCAGTCAATCAAGAACGTTTGCATCATACCCTACACAAAGACCTATCTCAATTCGGTATTATAGATAACTTGGAGATGAGATTAACCTCAAACGAATTTTAAATTTAAATTGCTACTATCTCTAGCTGTGGCTGAATGCTAGAAAAGTGTTGTGGGACAATATGAGTTTTTGTCTTGGTGCAATTCCAATAATCAAATTGTAAGCAAGGTATTGGTTCAGTTCAGTTAATGTTTGAATTGAAGTCAAACAATCATCAGAAAAGTAAACAAATCATTTAATTCTAAAAAGATTTGAAGATCATTTCCGTTTCCAATTTAAATGTTCGAATTATAAAATTAAATTAGAGGATGCAATACTGGTGTAGAGAAAGAATTTTTATTGTGCGTGCCCTTGTAGTCTAGTGGGTAGTGCGCTACACTATTCACTGTATTCGACTCCCACCAGAGACTCTGGTCTGTGACACTACACCGAGCATTTGGTCAAGTTACTCCGCTCGCTTATAATTAAAATATAATTTGTAATTGTATTGTAATTAATAAATAAATAAATAATATTCCTCTAATGTTACTGTTTGCATACTGAGGCGTATACTTTATTTTGGTAAAATCATTGGATTAAACCTTTTTGAAAATGCCACTGAAAATGCTGCAATACAGAGCCGCAATTATGCCAATATTTTCTAAAAGACACACATTATTCTGAATAATCAGTTTTCAAGTTTCCGACGAGGATACTTTATTCCTAAGTTTTCTTATTAACATCTGCCAGGAATTTCATAAGATTTTGTGGCATTACTCTTTAAAATTGTAGAATTACAATCCGAAAACCACTCCATTGTTTTAAAAATTATTTTAGTGATGAAACCTTCAAGGTATGTTACGAAGACTGCAGTTTTTAAACTAAAACCGTTCTGAAGACTTGCCTTAAGAGGTTTCGTTTACGCAGCAGATATGCCAAAATATTCTATTTTATACACTGAACGTTTACAGACAACACAGCATTCGTGAGTATCAACAAGGATCATTGCCATGAATGCAATCGCATTTCGGTGCCGAAGCAATTGAAGGGTGTTCATATAACAAAGATGTGAAAAAAAATCTGCCCATTAGTAAAATCGGGCCAAATTCAATTTAAAGTAACCGCCATTAAGCCTCTGAAATGCATTGGCTAATGTCTTAAATCAATATCAGATAGAGACTACGATGATATTCTTTACGTATCATTATAAAACTAATATCAACTTACGACATCCAGTTAAAAGTGCTGCCTGTGCATCCAAGAGTTATAAGGAAAAGAATCTAAGCCACAGAGACAAAATATCTACAGCCCTATGATGCATAGCCAATGTAAATATTGTTGACTTTTCCGCTGTTCAAGAAGAAATTGAAAACTTCTTGCCGAATCCATCCACTTTTGATTAGGAAAAAAAACAATTTTAAAATAGCAATACAGCTCCTACAAAGTTTAGAAACATTATACCTGTATCTACGGAGATATTTATACAATCTCCCATCGCTACGTACTGATTTTTATTTTACTCCACATATATGTTGAGTTTCATCTCCCCGATGCTTGTTTGACATTATATTTCATCCATGACTTTGAATATTCGCTTTAAAGATTTTCTTACGAACGCCTATGGATCTGGCAGACGTATTTCTTTTCGTAGACTAAAACCGATTTTACTTTGGAATTTCCACAAATATTTCAATGTTTCATATCTCCATTTTCGTTCTTTTATTCGGTTCTTTACATCAATCTCAAATATTTATCTATAGGGTCCTTTTAAGAGCTTAAAATTATGTGTATGACCTATTGACGCCGTTGTGTATCACACATAACATCGTTCAAATGCCCATCAAGGCTTTTCTGTGTGTAGTGCATCCGACATGTCCTATTTTCCATGACTGTGGCTTATAAATCGAACTGAATTTGACCGATGGCAGAGTTTATGTTGGCTTTGATGACCTCTGTGGTTCGTGGATTATTAGACCCACAAGGAAAAGTTTAACGGAATCAAGTCGCTCAATCTTGGTGGCCATCACCTTCATATGAGATGATCATTCCCTTAAATTGCTTCTGAAATATATCAATGTGACATGCACTGTAGTCGCCGTAGTCTAGTAGGTAGTGTCTTGGCTTATTAGACGTATAGCCAGGGTTCGAGCCCCAGGCCTGACATCAAAAACAAAATATAAAAAGTATTTCTTCGGCGACTTCCTTTCAGCAGATTTCTGGTAAAAACTCTGAAAGTAAATAAAATTGCCATGAAAAGTTTCTCAAAAATCTGTCGTTCGAAGTCGACTTTAAACTGTAGGTCCCGCCACTTACGTATAAAATTAACGCACACAACATAAGTGGTGTGAGAAACTAGGACGTAATCCTGACTGAAGGGTTGTAATGACCAATTATGTATGTATGTATGACATGAACTGTATGGCACATATCGACGTCCTATTCAAACAACATGTCATCGGTGTCCAGATGATCCAATTCATGCCAACAGAAGCTGACTATGCCTTCCTGGACGTCGTTCTCAAAGAAATGGGGACCAATGACCCCACCAGTCCAAAATGCACACCAAACAGTGACATTTTTATATCATGTGCATTGGCATTGTCTCATACCATTCACACAGAAATGAGCTTTAAAGCTAAAAATGGTTTTTGATGAAAGTGTTAACAGCATATACAACACCTTTATAGGGTGCACTAAGCATTTGATTTACGAATTTTTTGTTTTTAATTTTCCTTTTGTTTTGTCATAATCAACATTATCATTTCCTTCTTATCATTTGAAAAACATTTTAAAATTCTGTAAATTTAACAAAACATTGTTTACAGAGTAGAGAAAACGAAAAATATGCCTTTTATGCCTCTGCGATTAAAATCACAAAATATTTGATCCATGCTATACATACATACATATGTACATACGTGAAGCAGTGTAAGACAATACATATTTCGAAATTTAAAACCATAAATCAGCAGCTGAAATAATCTTTAAAATTTGTAAAAAATTTCTTGGTTTATTGCAAATTAATTTTGAACATCATTGTATGCATATGTACATATGATACATATGTATACATATGTCTGTATGTATCATCATCTCGTTATCACTAACCAATAAAATGAATTTATTTTCTGAATTTCATTTTTATCTGAAGAGAGTTGTGTATTTTTTTTTTTGTTCTTATTCTTCTTCTGCTTTAATGGATTTATATTGTCAACAATTGTGGTCATGACATCAATGTAATTGAACTTAAATCTAGACGACAAGACACATTCTCTTATTCAACGTCTATTCATTCATTCATGTGCATATGTTGTCAATTTATGTATGTATATATGTATGTATTTCGAACTGGTCAGTTTTAATTGAAAATTTAAATTGAAATTTTCAAAAAAATACAACAACAAAAAAAACAGTAGAGGAAAAGAAAAGTGCAGACACAGACATTTTTGTGCAAGTTAATCGCCTGAGCTCATCAAATGATGTCATTTTTTTTTTGTTTGGATGTCATTGTTTTAAAAGATAATTTTTACCTTTTTCTTCATGTGTTGGTTTATTACTCCAATAATTTATCTGCTTAAAGACATAAAATTTAATTTAAATCTTTTTATTTTGATCAGATGCACTTGATTGCCCTGCAGTGCTTATATACAAAATTATTTCAAATTTATCTGTTTTTTTTTAATTGCTTTTTACATCGTATCTTCAATTTTTTAATGTCAGATCAAATTTTAAAAAAATATCGTATATATTGATACGTAATTAAATAATTCAACAGAAATATTTTGAAAAAGTACAGGCGATTGAAAGTTTCTCAAAAATCACACAACATAAGGGGTGTGTAAAGCTAGGTTATAGTCCCGGCTTAAAGGTTGGATAATTGGTCATTAATTATGTATGTATGTATAATTATAAATATATTTTAATTATTACTTCGACCTTATGCTTGGTGTAGTGAACAGTTCAGAACCTCTGGTAGCAATCGAACACACAACCCTCTTGCTAATAATCTAGCACCCACAGGACTACCTGTGCAACCTTTTTATCGAAATTATGTTCAAGTTATTTAAATGTACTTATACTTGTGAAACAAGGGCTAGAACATGTTCAAAATCAGTGCTTGGGCACTTTAATTAAAACAAGTGAGGTGGAAGTCACTTCCTCCTCCTCCTCACGATCATTCTATCCTTAGTCTATGTCAATACGCTCATTTATTAATAAACTTTAATAAATTATGTTTACTTTGATTTATTCGAACCTTTAGCCTCTCCTTGTTCGCTTTTGGGCTTATTAGGACAGCCTGTCCTACAGTAAGTGCCACTGTAATTGATTATTTTGCGAACTACTGGTATTTTTCAAACAGTTCGTTTGACATCAGTAAACCTCACATTGTAGCAGCCTTGAGAGTATTCGAGAGAAAAGTCTTACGTAAGATCTTGGTTCCAATGTGAGACGATCTCCTCATCGGATCCTATACTGAGCTGTATGAGCTTCTCAAACACCCTGGGCATTGTGCAAAGCATTAACATCAAATGGCTACGCTGACACGGCTATTTCGTTCGCGACGGGTTTGATGTGTGTATTCGCGGAAGACGGCGTAGAGGATAACCTTGTGTTGCTTGGAAGGACCAAACCGAGGAAGCATTACCATTGATTGGTATGATAAACTGAAACTTACGCACCTGAAACGATGTGTTAAGGCAGACCACAGTTCAATAAACGGATTGTTAATGGCCAATTAAGTAAGTAAGTAAGATTAGATTGCAACAATCGTAATCTAGTAGGTAGTGTGTTGGGTTATAAGACATGAGGTCATGGTTCAAACCTCAGCTCCAAAAAAAAAAAAAAAAATTTTATATATTTCTCTGGCAACTTCCTCTCAGCAGATTTCAGACAAAAACTCCGAGCATAAATAAAGGTTCTCACAAAATCTGTCGTTCTGGAGTCACTGTAAACTGTAGATCCCCGTTACTCATGTATAAAATTAAAACACACAACATAAGTGGTGTAAGAAACTATATCGCGATCCTGACTATGTATGTATGTATTTGTATTGATTTTCTTGGAGTACTCAACAGACATCCAACTTCTTCAAACTTCTATCTACCGCATGAAAGAGCCAAACAGGCCTGTACGACTGAAGTAGTGGCGGCAGCACAAGTTACTACTTCTACCAATGAAATGTAAATTATTCCCATTTGAAATCAATTTTTGAAACGATTTCTATTGTCTTTTAGTAATGAAGTTTTTTTATTTGCAATTCAAGATATCATCTTCAGTCGTCACCTGAATTAAAGATAGATGAACCACTCATGCCACCTAATGTGAGGTGTCACATTACAAAGTCCACAATCTATGAAAATTTTTGTTGTCAGTGCTTTTGAGTAGCTGAAGGTATAGCCATGGGCACAGTGCCTAAATGAATGTATTAAACGGAAACGACGGTAACAAAAACGTTAACAAAATAAAATCCCGGTCATTTTCAAGAACATCAGGAAGAAATGAAAGAAAAATAAAAAAAAATCGTTTTTCAAAAGCACTCTTCTTACATAGAAGAAGTACATCTTTTGCGCATAGAAATTATGAATGAACAGCACGAATGAATGGCAATGGCTGTTGTTTAGTTCTATTCAGTGAAATATTTCTATAAAAAGTGGCAACAAACTGTGCTCGCTGAGCTTGCTGTGCTTGCTGAGTTAAGTTCAGAGAGCCAGAGCTCTTAGCTGTGTGGCATAAGATGTAGTCACATCGCTGTCAGTGTATTAATAAAAGTTTATTGAAGAGAAATTTAATTTAAATTAAAATCAGCTTAATTGAAATAAACAACTCTATTAGTAGCATCTGTTGCAATAAAACTGTGTGCGTTGGCTGAGCTACCCACATCTGTACTTTTGTACTGAAAGTTTGCAGTGCAGATTATGTGAGCAAATGACTAGTTAGTTGGCCAAGTTTGCAAGTAAATGTAAGTGAATAGAGGAGGTAACATGCTGGTTTTTAGTAAAATTACTTTCAAACGGAAAGTATTTTGTTTTCTTTACATTTTTTTCTGTTGCTTTTTGTTTTTCTTTTTGGTTGTGACACTTTACAAAGCCAATTTAAAGTATGTGAAAAGACAAAAAATTGTAAAAATATTGCAACGCCATTAACAACGTTAGCGTTGTTAAATTTATATCTCAAGAGTATGTTCGATAGCTACATGCAGCAACAACAGCTAAACGATTTAATCTTTCATTCGTTGTAAAGTTTCATACTTAAATATTATGTTTGCTTATCACTCGTTTTTATCACTTTTTGTAACTGCATAACGTATACTTAAGAATGTTTGATATGCAGCTTAACATATTTTTCAATAAAAATTCTTTAACTTTTCTTTTTTTCGAAAATTATTTTGTCGCATGGTTCTAACCATGTTCGCCAAACCAGAGCTTCAAATTGAATTTTCCATACAATTTTCGAAGAATACGATACGCTGCAATTGTATTCAACATTAAAATTAAAATTTCGCTCGCATTAATAAAGATAACTCGGTAAAGAAGATGTCTTTTCACAGAATTCTGTGATTTGAATTTTATCCTGTAACAAAATGAAGCTTGAACGATATTCTCCAATGCTATTCTACATATGTTCGAGATGAGTGTACCAAAACAATTAAAAATCAAATGAACGTAGCATGCGAAATTTAAAAATTCACCTTGTTTTTTGAACAGGCCTCGTATGCATCTTTTGATTTTGTATTTATATCTTATGGGAGACACATTGAAAATCCATGTGTATCTCGCTCTAGTTTTCGCTGAAGTGTGAAACAATTTGAAGTAGTCATGTTGATTCCAGTAACCTTGGTTTTGAATATACCATAAGAGTGCTTAAACTTAAAAGAAGTCAACAGTTTTAAATCTGACAAAGAAATATACGCCATTTATCCTGAACTGCTAAATGGTACACGAAATGTACGAGATGAAGAAGCAAGTGTGGGACATGTAGAGTTTAGCGCTCAAAATTCGTGGAAATGAGTAAAAAAATAATCTGATACCACGCTGACTGATCATATGACGGTCGAAAATATAACGAATTTGATACAGAAATATACGCTGAGTCCTCGAGTCTTGTAAAGTCAATCTAGGACATCCACTCAGCAGTCTTCTGGCAAAAACTCTGGGAGTAAATAAAGAAAAGTTTCTCACAAATCTGTCATTCGGAGTCGACTGCAAACTGTAGGTCCCACCAATCATGTTTAAAAATTAACACACACAACCCGGATTGTGTAAGAAGCTAGGTTATAATCCAGACTGAAAGGTTGTATTGACGAATTAAGTAAGTAAGTAAGTAGGTATAATCAGCCAACCTATAAGTATTTTTACTTCAAAGAAGTATTTGTACAGAGTTTGTTTTGGGTAGCATTGGATAATGCTCTGTGGTGCTGTAATTTTCCAAGACTTTCTTGAGAATATAACCAAAGCGATAGACACTCCAGTACACTGAATATACTATGCTTACTATCTGGTGTTCACTGAAAATTCTAGATTTTTACCCTTTACTGGTCAGAAATAATTTTTTTTAAATTTGTACCGATTACCTTCAAATACTTTTACATTGTGTTGCTATATATCCCCTTCCCCAGCGTAGGAGATAAAATTCTTTGACTTTGTTAACAAGAATGCTTTTCCACTACACTGCCGCTGCTCTTGAGGTACTTTCAACATTTTCTTTCTATCATCATCAACATCATTATCGTCGTCGTTGTCGTCATTTACCTTGTTGCTGCATAAACATTCCTTTTATGAAATATATTTTTGCCAACCAACCATACCCCCTCCTTTTACTCTTTTAAGACTCTTCATTGGGTACGCGTAGTTGTTCAGCTAAAAAATAGTTGTTCAAAACGTTCTATTTTTTTAATCTTTTTTTTTAATATTTTTCTAGGTCTTGGTATTTCGATTGCGTCATTTACACTCCGCACTCATGCATATAAACGTCTTGCATTCTGCTGCTGCCGTTTGCTAAGCATAAATTGTACACCCTGAGAACAAGAAAGGGTTTCTGGGGTATTCTGGGGTAGAAAACTATTTTCTTCATTTTCATCTATTTTATCTTCTTTTTCTTCATGTTTTCGCTCTAACCCTACTTCTATCGTCTCATCATTATGGTCTTTTCAGTATGAAACTTTTATTTTTATTTTATTCCCTAAGGGTGTATATATATAGAGAGAGAGAGATTGAATTTAAAAAAGAAAAAGCAGGTAAGAATTTAAAAATATTGAATGCAACTAACTTGAAGGATTATGAAAGGAAGCGTAAAAATATTTTCATAACACAGCAACAGCATAACACACCAACAGCATAGGCAACAATAGCAACAAAATTAAACATTGCCACTACCACTGTTGTTGCAAGATAAATATGCGGTACTCATGGTATTTTATACGAATAGCAACAAGACGTATGCATAACCCTCTTTAAAAATATTTTTCTAAAAACATTTTCCTAAAGCGAGCTTGTTTTCTTTCCTGTCGCATATTTTTAGCAACAAAATGAAGTGAAAGACATGATAGTTTAACATACTAAGTTTCAATTTCTGATTTACAAATAATGAGACCCCAAAAAAAGTTCATTTTCGATAGAAATAAAAAAAACAATTTATTATCAGGCTAACAATAATTGATGAAATCTTGGAAAGTATTTTCTACTAATCGCTGGGAAAGTAAAATGTATCTTCTATAAGTAATTCAGTTTGCATGCATAAACATTTTAGTGTGTAGTTATGAGCTACAGTATCCCTTACAAATGTAGTCACGGAATATTTCGATCCAGTGTGGGGATTTCGATGTAATATAAACTTCCTCAAATATCTCTTTCAATATTTTTTTAATCCATATATTTTGATAGTGTAATCGCCGTAGTCTAGCAGGTAGTGTGTTCGTTTATTAGACATGAAGCTACGGTTCAAACCCCAGATCAGCAATCTCGAACAAAACGAAATATGGACAAATATTTCTTCGGTGTCTTTCTCTTAGCACATTTCTGCCAAGAGCTCTGAGAGTAAGTATAATTGCCATGAAAAAGTTTCCCAAATATCTGTCGTTCGAAATCGACTTTAAACTGTATGTAAACTCTTGCATAAAATTAACATACTCAACATAAGTGGTGTGAGAAGATAGGTCGTAATTCTGACTGAAGGTAGGTTGAGTAGTAGCTTTGATACCAAAAGCTCATGAATGTATGTATATTTTGATAGTTGGCACATCGGAGTCTTTGTGTGTACTTGGGTTTCTGATGTACGATGGTACCAATCATGCGTAAGACTTTGGTTTAGTGTCTTTGAATACTTTTCATATACTAAACCACATTGTTTTTATAAGAGAGATATGGAGTATGAGTTTACTCTCCAGTTTCAGAAATAACTTCCAATCAATAATATTTTTTTTAATTTTTGTTTCATAATTTCTTTACTTTCCTAAATTTTCCATCGTCTTTTGACTTGCTGATACGATCAGAGAGAACTTGGAGTACTACATACATTCATAATTGGCATGCACCCACACCTTTCAGTCAGGATTACGATCTCACTTCCCGCACCACTTATTTTTTATACATGAGTGGCGGGACCTACAGTTTAAAGTCTACTCCGAACGACAAATTTCTGACAAACTTTTTTACAGCAAATTTATTTACCTCAAGAAATATTTTTTCATATTTCATTTCGTTCAGGACCTGGGGTTCGAATCGTAGCCTCACGTCTAATAAGCCAACACACTACCTAGTAGACTACGGCGAAATAGTATAGTAAAATAGATTAATTAGGCTTTAGTCAACATTTTTTAAAGAAGTCTCATACTTAGTCAGTGTTAAAGATTATAGTGATATCTACCGTTCCACAGTGGTCGAGATACTATCGATATTCTTATTCAATAAATCAGTAGCTACAGAATGTAGACACTACTGACACGAGCAGTCTACTCGTCGAACTTCCTGTAGGACTCCTCAATCAAGCCGTGTCAAGCAAGAGAAAAAGGAACATAAGACCAACGTGTACTCATAGGTCAACGTTCTCTGTAAACTAGAGTTCATTACTTAGCCTGTGCGGTTGAGAGCTGTTTTTCCCCATTGAGTTTAGTGAAATACATACATAATTGGCAATTAAAACCCTTCAGTCAGTTTTACGACCTTGTTTCTCACACCACTTATGTTGTGTGTGTTAATTTTATACATGAGTGGCGGGACCTACAGCTTAAAGTCGACATCCGAACGACAAATTTTTTTTTAGAAACTTCTCATGGCTGTTTAATTTACACTCAGAGTTTTTGCCAGAAAAAATTTTTCTTATTTTAGTTTTGATGTCTGATCTAGGGTTTGAACCGTGGCCTTACGTCTAATAAGCTTCGGAAAAACTTCATGCAAATTTACTTAAAAATCTTATTAAAATTTTTATATACAACATATATTCGGTTGCACAAACTAATCCGGATCAAACCAAGTTGCTCACACTATGTATTCATAATTTATTAAATTTCTGTTCATAAAAAAACAAAGAAACCAGAAAAACTCTTTTATATTCGAATTCAGAAAAACTTTTGACTTCTGCAAAGAGTTGTATTTATTAAATTAAACTGAATTCCTTAATTAACTATTCTCGAAATAATTTAAACATTTTAATTACATACATAGATATTCTATGGAGTTTCCTTTTTTGTTGTTTAACTTTCATTATGTTACAACAAAAAAATTATGCTACTTTGTTTAACCCGCTATTGAGGTTTTCTTCCATTTTATCCGCTGAATAAATTTCTTTTTATAAACGATGTGGTCTACCATGACAAAGTTTTTTTTGCATATTTATTAGCGTTAAGAAAAGTTTTGTATGTTTTTGTAAATTAAAGATAAAATATAAAGAATGCTTATGCGCACAGATATACGCTTAACAAAATTTTGGGTTTTTATTACAATAACTTCAGAAGGAAATTTTATTATACCAACCACCAATGAAACTTAGAGGAACGCTTGTAAGCAAATCAAGCGTTAAGTTATAATAAATTTAATACCACTTCTGTGATAGGGTATACCATAGAGAACTATGGTATATTTTTGGTAAAAGTGTTGCTATACAGTGAGTTATTCAATGTTGCTTAATAACTTACAAACGTGATAATAATATTAAGTCATCTGTTGTAAGGGTTGGTATGAATGCTGGGAAGTGAGAATCTCTTGATGTTCTAAATACATAATCGGTCATTCAAACCTTCAATCAGGATTACGACCTAGCTTCGCACACCACTTTTGTTGTGTGTGTTAATTTTATACATGAGTGGCAGGACCTACAGTTTAACGAAGGACAGATTTTTGAGAAACTCTTCATGCAATTTTATTTACACTAAGAGTTTTTACCAGAAATCTGCTGAGAGGAAATCGCCGAAGAAATATTTTTTCATATTTCGTTTTTAAGTTTGAGGCCTCACGTCTAATAATCCAATACACCACCTACTAGATTACGGCGACTTAGTGATCTAGGAATAAAAATTAAATGGAGGTTCGCTGTCGAAAGAAGCAGACGATTCTAGAAATACTTCACTCCATCTGACCTTCTTACTATTTTCATTACCTCGATTTTCACTAGAGGTCACGGTTCAAACCCCAGGTCGGATTTACTTTCTGAACGAAACAAAATGTGAAAGCATATTTCTTCTTGTACTTCTTCTTAGCAAACTCCTGTCAAAAACTCTGTGTGTAAAGAAAATTGTCATGAAAAGTTTCTCAAAGATCTATCATTTGGAGTCGACTTTAAACTGGTTGGGCTCCCTAACGCTGAAAAGCTGAGGAGGCATCCAAACAATTTTAAATTACCTGACTATCATGTTCCGCATTGCACCTTCTTCGAAGGGTACTCATTTGGAAAATGTTATTTAAAATGGTGAACTGCATTGGCCATGATATAAATGAACTGTGGTTCGCTTATATTTTAATCCAATACCACTTGAGTAACCGCGACTACTTTTTGTAAAGCTGCTCGCCACTTGCTGACCCCTACGATATGATTTATTAATCCAGGAAATGCTGTCAAAATATAATGGAATTTGAAAGTTTAAATAAAATAATCCCAATATACTGAATATATTTTACGAAAGTAACTTTTTCGTTTACCCTTTCACTCTAAAACAAAAAGAAAAATAATAACCCAACTTCATAAATTGTATCACACATACACACACGGTAGTAAAAATCTAATTTTTATGGCCTTTGAATGGCATTCTGTTACGCTCTTATTTACATAATAAATTGTGCGTTTGTGTGCCTAAATATTTGTTATGCCCTATAATTTTACATCCATAATTTGCAGCATTTTGAAATCAATGAGCAATAATTCCTCCAATCGTTTATATAAAATTTGAGTTTCCTCAAACCAGCATTAAATATCTAGTAAGGCTTTAACAGCGTTTGGTTATTATTAAACCAAAATAGCATCAGATCCTCCAGCATTCATAAAGAAATTCTACATTTCAATCAATCTCAACATTGTGCCGTAGGGTACTTTACAAATGACCCTCTCTACCTAGACTAGATGTCTTGCCAACATACGGTTGGATTATGTTACAACAGAAATACTTATGTATGCCTTCTGTGAGTCAAGTTAAAGTACGACCCACACTAAAATGAAATTGCGTTTCAATTTCACTTTTATTGCCTGCTTGTTTCTGTAAGTGGGAACTGTTTCTAAATTGCTTTATGGTTTTAAGGGGTGAGTAGTGGAAAAAATAAATCACTTCATACACTTAAATATACTTGCGACACGCACTACATGACACATGATGCTGTAAGATAAATACCTACGCACTCATAAACTCTTGTAAGTTCTTTGTAAACTATAAATACTTACTGCTTAGCGCGTGTGTGGATATATGAAGAGATATTCTTGTAAAACTATTGATAGATTGGGTCGTTGCGGCCATATAACATAAGGTTCCATTAGGGGATGCCTACACTTGGCAAACATTTTGAAGCACGAAGTGAGTACAAGTTGAAAAGCTCTTTTTTTCTTTTTTTATACTGATATTACCACTCTTTGAATGCCAAGTTTATTTCATTAAAAAATTTAGGAAGATTTTTTTATATTTTTACACCTTCAATATACATACATACATACATAATTGCTCATTACAAACCTATAGTAAGGATAACGACTTAGTTTCTAACACTATTTGTGTTGTGTGTGTTAATTTTATATATGAATAGCGGGTGCTACACTTGAAAGTCGCCTCCGAACGACACATTTTTGAGAAACTTTTCTTGGCAATTTTATTTACTTTCAGAGTTTTTGCCAGAAATCTGCTGAGAGACAGCCACCGGACAAATATTTTTCTTATTTCTTTTTTTGTTCAAGATGTCTGACCTGGAGTTTGACCGTGGCGTCACATCTAATAAGCCAACAGACTATCTGCTAGATTACGGCGATTATATATTCAGCATATCTACGGTCAGCCAAAATGAGCCATACGATTGCTGAGAATGCTGTGCTACATACATAAATAATTAATCATTACAACCCTTCATTTGGGATTACGACCTAGTTTCTCACACGCTTTATGTTTTGTGCGTTAACTTTTCATTAGTTAACTTTCATTAGTGGCAGGACCTACTGTTTAAAGTCGAATAAGAACGACAGATTTAGGAGAAACTTGTCATGCTAATTTTTATTTAGGTTCAGAGTTTTTGCCAGAAATCTGCTGAGAGGAAGTGTCCTGAGAAATATTTTTTTATATTTGGGTTTGAAAAGTGGCCTTACGTCTAATAAGCCCATACACTACCTACTAGACTACGGCTACTAAAGGGTCTGCCAAATAACTTTTTTTTTTGAATATGCTTTAAAAAAAAACAACTGAATATTTTCTCAAATTTCTTTTTTATTTGAAAGTACAATCCTTCCGGTTAATAATGGAAAATAATTTCATTCAAATGGCTGCCTCGGCTGGCCATGCAGTAGCCTACACGATCGGTCCAATTTCTAAGCACATTATCGATTGTGTGCACCTGTATTTCACCAATGGCTTCATGAATATTGTCCTTTAAAGCGTCAATTGTCTCTGGCTTGTCGGGGTAACACTTATACACAAATAATAGTCCAACGGTGTCAAATCGCAGCTCCGAGTAGGCCAAACGACATCAATAATGCGATCTTCAAAAACAGGGCGCAAAACATCCAGTGTAGTTTCGGCTGTGAGGCACGTAGGGCCGTCCTGTTGAAACCAAATGTTGCCAATATCCTCCTCTTCAATTTTTGTGAACAAAAATTCGTTCAACATGATCCGATAACTGACTGTAATGGCCACTCCTTGCTCATTTTCGAAGAAAAATGGCCCAATTATGCCTCTGGACTCAAATCCGCACCAAACAGTTACTCGTTTTGGGTGCGTCGGCTTTTCAATGTATGCGTGCGGGTTTTCTGTGCCCCGTATGCGACAATTTTGCTTGTTTACAGACCCGCCAAGATCAAAATGAGCTTCATCTGAAAAAAAGATTTTTTTTTGCCAATATCGGCATCTTCTGTAAATCGATGGCAGACCCACTTAGCGAAGCGAAAACGCATTGAATGGTCCATATTCGTTCAGCGGAAGGATAAAACTAATTATCTGTCAAATCAGACATGAGCTAAGCGTTACCATTCACGAAATAAGCACTAGTTGAAAAAAAAACGTTAGATGGCGGACCCGATATAATGCAGTGCTACACATTCTAGAAAACAAGCAACGTTGTTGGCAGCGGGCATATTAAGAGAATGTCCAAATCTGACCACATCTGTAGGGCAACCAAACTTTTCATAATCTTTTCAATTCCTTGCACAGTAGGTCAACCATAATCACTACGTAATGCTCAAAAAATGGCCACATTTAAGCCGCTAATTTCATAGTAAATTTTAAACGCATTTTTTTGTTTTTTAAGGCACTCCTTTCACTAAATAAATATCACTTCAGATGGAAGATGTTTTACAGCTGATAGCCTTAATACAATGACAGTTTTGAAACAACAAAATTGATAACTTGATAAAATAATTAAAAAAAAAACAAAATGAAGTCAAGAAAGTAATGCTTGCGTAAACACAATAAACGCAACGCAGTACACGCAGCAATCTCTCAAAAATGGAATACATTGGGGTGTGTATGGAAATGATTATTTTAAAGACAATGCAACAATAAGCATATTTTTATTGAATAATTGTTGTATTTGCTGCATTGCGTTTGTTGTATTTATTGCATATAAAAATAAAAATTCAAATTATTTCTTTAATGAAATCGAAAAAAAAATTGTTTTAAATTGTTTTTTTTTTTTAATTTTAACTCGTGCCAAAAATCATTTACACTTAAAAGATTCAGTTAAATATGCTTTATTTTCCACTTTTAATAAGTTTGCAATTTGATCCATTAATGTGAACTCGAGTGCTTTTTTATATCAAAACTTTACTAATAATTTCTCGACACCTCATATTAAAGGCTTTGATTTCATGCTTGTAAAATTTAATTAAATTTTCATTTAGAAAAGGGATTAAAACATAAATTCTAAAATAAATGCAAACAAAACAGAAAAAAGAAGAGAAAAAACTCAACATAAAATTACATTCAACAGAATTAGAAATTTTGGGGAAAAACTTTTACTTTCAAGCATGACAACAACATAAAACAAACGAGGGAACACTTGTTACTTGAATTTTTGGTTTTTGCTTTCATTCAAGACGACCGTTTTTTATGTATTTGTTGGCTGGAAAATCATTATTTATTATATGTGTGGGAACGTAGACTAGTGAGGGCGTTATTCCTTTAAGGAGTGGGTAAAAAATATGTTGCCTTGTTGCTTGCGTGTTGAGCAAACAAAAATTTACATACAACATGAAGTATTTGTTTAACAAACAAAAGTAAAAAAAAAATGTAAAAAACAACTACAACAAGCATAACTAATTTGAAACAATTTACATTTAAGTGACATCAGCAAAAATAAATATAACGGAATAAACAAAAAAAAAAACACAAAAACAAAAAAAGATGTGAAAAAAATTTGTACAAAAATTTACTGACAATCAACATCATCAACTCTTGAATACAGTAGACTTCACTATAACAAAAGCTTTAATTTATTTGAAAAAAAAAACAGACTGACAGACTGAGACTAAAGGCAAGCCATGTAGAAAATTTCAGGGTTTAAAATATTTCCAAGGCAATTAATTAGGGGGTATTAAATAAATTAAGCAACTAAAAGTAACAGCGTGAAAATCAAATTAAAACATAATTTTTTTGTTTTTATTGAGACCATTAAGGCGCATTAAAGCCAAATTATGCCCTTAAGAATAGCTTTACTGAGTGAGCTACAAATTGTACATTACAAGTCTGTAGTCAGGATTACAACCTAGCTACGGACATTACTCATGTTGTGTGTGTTAATTTTATACAAAAGTGATGGGACCTACAATTTAAAGACAACTCCGAAATACAGATTTTTTAAAAACTTTTCATGGCAATTTCTTTTACTCTCAGAGCGTTTGCCAGAAGACTCCTGACAGGAAGAAATATGTTTTTCATCTGACTTGGTGTTTGAATATTAATCGAGTATTATTAATCGAAGTTGTAGCTCTGTGTGCAAGTGCATTGTTATATTAGAAAATTACCTTTCCGTGCCTTATGATCGTTTTTCGACCAATGCATGGTTCAAATGAAAAATTTCTTATCGGCATCAGGTTTTAGAAGCTCGTGCTATGCCGTACATTTCTGATGTCACCACATACAGCAGTGTCTTCCTGCTAAGTGGACTTGGTTTTGAAACTCGAATTGTCTCGACGTAAGCTAGTAGGTAGTGTGTTGGCGTATTAAACGTGAGCGCTCGGTTGAAACCCCAGGTCAGACATCTCCAACAAAACAAAATATGAAAACATATTTCTTCGTCTCAGCAGATTTCTGGCAAAAACTTTAAAAGTAAATAATATTGTTACGAAAAATTTAAAAAGAAAATTTGTCATTCGATGTCGACTTTAAACTGTAGGTCCTGCCATTAATGTATAAAAATTAACGCAAACAACATAAGTGGTATGAGAAACTAGGCCGTAATCCTGACTAAAGGGTTGTAATGACTATTTATGTATGTGTGTATTACTCTTAAAATACTGTTGCCCTAATATGTCTCTGAAGAATGACAGCACCCAGGTGTTTACTTCTGAATACATTTTTTGAAATTTTATTTAATATTTGAAACAAATATTAGTCGGAAGGAGCCAATTGTGGTGAATACGCCTCTGACTCTGGGCAATAGTTACCAGACTAATGCCTTGATTGTATCCTGTACTGGGTTTGCTTTGTGTGCAGGTGCATTGTCATGTTGCAATATTAACTTGATGTGTCTTGTAGCCCATTCTAGTCATTTTTCGATTAATGCATGCTTCAAATTGATCATTTGTTATCGGCAGCGAACTATATTGTAATGGTTTCATTATGTTTTTAAGAACTCGTAATACACCACACATTTCTGATGTCACCAGACACACAGCATTGTCTTACTACCGAATCGATATGGTTTTGCAGTCGAAGTTGAGGATTGTATCGGATTAATCCATGATTTATTCCCTTTAGGATTCTGAAAATAAATCAAATTTTCATTGTCGGTAAAAATTCAATGTAACATACATACATAATTGGTCATTACAACCCTTTACGATTACGACCTAGTTTCTCACACCACTTATGTTGTGTGTGTTAATTTTATACATGAGTGGCGGGACCTACGGTTTAAAGTCGACTCCGAACGACAGATTTTTGAGAAACTTTTCATGGCAATTTTTATTTACTCTCAGAGTTTTTGCCAGAAATCTGCTGAGAGGAAGTCGCCGAAGAAATATTTTGATGTCTGGCCTGGGGCTCGAACACTGGCTTTTCGTCTAATAAGCCAACACACTACCTACTAGACCACGGCGACTTCAATGTAACACTGACTTTTTATTGTGTCTTTGAAGTGGTTTTTTGATTTCGCATCTGCCTATCATTCAATACATGTGGCACACATTTTTCAGATTTTTGAATCATTCCCATTGCTTTTAAACGGTCTGCTGAGCAATATTTAACATTTCTGACATTTGTTTCTGACTCAAAATGGCATCAATGTACTCTGCAGGCATATTGCCTTTCTAGTTTGGTATGCAAACATGTGTATCATGACTTGTTGAAGGCTTGCGTAATATCTTCCCTTTTCCGATAGCTGTCTCTATTATATGGTCAATTGCATTGACCTGGTTAATCGTACAAAGTTTGCAACTGAATTGATTAAAAGTAGATGTTCTGGGGATTTTAACGAGTGATAGATTTCCAATCGGTATTTTTGTTTAAAAAAGTAAATGGTAACAGCAGTTTTTTCTTTCTCCACCACTTTTGCTGCAAAAACATTGAGTTTAAAAATAAAAATTAAGTCCTTTACCATGACTTTGCTACTCACCATACTTTCTGCCATAATAATTAAAGAAACAAATTTTACTTGCTGTTGTCAAAAATATTCGTCATGAGCCATAATAAAATAAAAAAAGAAAACGAAAATATTTTTAACAAAATTTAAACTTATTTTGTTTGTGCAAACATTTTCATGTAAAATGTAAATTTTGTGAAATTGTTTTTATCGTGTTTTTCAAGGAATTTTACATTTGTTGTTTTAAGAAAAAAGAAAAAATTTATAAATAAACACAGGCATTTGAAAAGAATTTCAAAAATAATCCCGAAAATGTGTTTCTCTTTTTAATACAAATTACTTGGTCTATAAATAAATATTTAAGCTTATTTTGATAACTTTTCATAGGAATTATGAACATGTTTTTGTATAAGACCTTGTTGGTTGCACGAATTAAATAAATTGGGAGAGTTGGAATCGGATTTTGAAAACCGCTATAACACCTGATGAATGTTTGAAACAGAATTAAGTATCACAATCACACAATTCTTATTATAGTTTTTAATTTAAGGAATTTATTGGTAAATAAAAAATATATGCAGGTAAAACAAAATATGAAAACAAATTCCTTTGGCGACTCCCTCTCAGAACTCTGAGGGTAAATAAAATTACCATGAAAAGTTTCTGAAAAGTCTGTCGTTCGGCTCCGACTTTAAACTGTAGGTCCAGCTATGCATGCATAAAATTAATACACACAACATAAGTGGTGTGAGAAGATATGTCGTAATCTTAACTGTATATATGTATGTATGTAAAATGTATTTATAGCTGAACTAAAACCATGTGTATAAGGTGTAGCCGCCGTAACCTAATAGGTGTTGTGTTACTAGACGAGAGTCTGCGGTTCAAAAACCAGTTCTGTTCTTTCGATAACTTCCATTCGATAGTCGTATGTTAATATATCTGAGAGTGAATATAATTGAAATGAAAAGTTTCTCACAAATCTGTCGTTCAGAATCGACATTAAACTATAGGTTCCGTCGCTTCTGAATAAAATTAACAGCCACAACATAGGTGGTGTCAGAAGCTAGGTTGTAATCCTTGGTAGTAAATTTTTGCCTAACTATCAGACATATATTCATATGGCATGATCTATGAATCTTTCAGCAGTCATTTCACTGAAGAACTAAAATAGACGAACGAACCCAATTGCAAAAATTTCTGTTGTTTTTTCAGTATCTTTCTGATAAGCTGCAAAATACGTGATAAACCTCAGTCGATAATGTTTCTCGGTACATGATACTGTTTCTTATTTAAACCAGCTATGTCATCAGCACCGGAATTGCCATATGGAATTATTCCGAGAGGTTATCACCATTAAGTCGCCGTAGTCTAGTAGATATGTGAGAGGACACGGTTCGAACCACAAGTCAAACGTCTCCAACAAAACGAAATTTGAATATTTCCTCGGCGACTACGCCTCCGCAGATTGCAAAAGCTCTGAGAGCAAATAAAAAAATTGTCATGAAAAAGTTTCTAAAAACTCAGTCGTTCGGAGGCGACTTGTATGTCCCGCCTTCTTCGCTATTTTCTAACGTCTATTCACACGGATATTATTGTTTTCTCTTACCAAATTGCTATATCTCTGAAAGCTTTCTGACTCCTACATTAATTGGAACAATTTCTGTTCCTACAGCATCCGCTTATGAAGATATTATGGTATACTATGTTGTATTGGAGTGGACAGGTCTTTGTTTATGACTTAGATGAAACTTTATTGTAACCACATATAGACATGATATTATGCGGCCTTTATGATTATGTTTCACAAATGCAAGGCAAAATCAAATGTATGCGTTGCATCGATAGAAGATAGATGTCATGGCTAAGAAGTATCAGGTCCTAGAATCGAATACGTTGTAGTCAGAGAGGTTAATAATTAAACAAAACTTATTCTGTCGGTCATAATGAGCTGTATGTCCATAGCTCATTTGAAGTATGTATTGTATAAAACGTTTTATGAGCTCTATGACCTGTATGACCTATGTCCTTCATATTCACCTAAAAAAAGAAAATTTTTTTTCATCTTAAATATCAATTTCGTTTTATTTTCAATTGAAAGACGTAATTTCTCTCGAAAAACTTCTTGTTAAATTAGTCCATTTTTATTGAAAAGTGCCTGTAATTACTTAATTTTTAATTTCTCAGTCTATTTCAGTCTATTTTCATTCATTATCTCTTGCTAAATAATGTCACATCCTAATAAAGTTTATTAAAAACAAAATATAATACAAACCACAAAAGGAAAACTAGACTCACTTACTCTGACACTCTCTCTCCCTCTATATCTCTCGTGTCTAATATGGCATTATTGTTGTAACCTGCTGATATCATTTTTCGAAAATAAATGAAATCATTTAATCGAAACTTATGTGTTTACAATACAGCGTCCAACTACATACAATTAAATAAATTGAATTTTATTTTTGTAAGACACAAAATGTCTTGACTCTGTTACATTCAAAGTGCACGTAATGTGCCACCAACTGGAATAAAAATGGCAACAATATGGTTAAATTGAAATCAATGGACCGCAATGGGAATACAAAGATTTAAACAAAG
The DNA here is from genome assembly GCA_936449025.2 of Sarcophaga subvicina. Lineage (NCBI taxonomy): Eukaryota > Metazoa > Arthropoda > Insecta > Diptera > Sarcophagidae > Sarcophaga > Sarcophaga subvicina. The sequence goes on along the minus strand of OW388081.2, from coordinate 105,287,847 downwards.
CAACTGAAAATATACACCCCATATGTGTCTACACAGTTGGGAGCAAAATAAAAGTAATGCAGCTGCACATTATATGGTACATTTCGACACATATCTTTCATTTCCTACTATTTCTGTTTTCACTACTGATTCATTTAATTGTGTGCAAAACAATTAACAGCTGTTCGGTTAAAAGTCAGCTTGATATCAACTTTTTATTTAATTGTTAAATGCAACTCTGTAGGTTGACGTTTACAAAATAGTAACAACGATTACGCAGAAAATTTGCAGCGGTCAGCAACGTATGCTACAACAACCATATGCTACAGTATAAAATACAAAATCGGTTGTAAGAGAATATAGGGCTGTAGACTCCGGCGCAAAGACTCTTATTTAGATCAACGTTGTGTAATACAATGTGCGATCACATATTGAGTCTTATACTACTTTATGAAGCGTTATTTGTGGGTATAAAGGGTGGACCATTTAAAAGTTTAAATTTAAAAATGCAATAAAACAAAAACGGTTTGAAATTTTTCCAAATTTATTCTTTCGTTGCGAAGTATAATTGCTCCGGTTTGGAATGAAATACTATTTCCTTAATATGTCTGCCGCTGCTGGCCTCCCAGTACCTCATTCCATGTAAACTGATGCGTGAAATGTTCAATACTTGAGAACGTTGACAAGTTGTTACACTCTCAGCCACAGCTTCAATATTTTCGGGTAGATGCACTGTACGAAGACGCTTATGTCTTCACGCATCAACAATGAAACCAGTTTCACCAACTGCCACTGTTGTTCCTTCTCTGCGACCAAATTTTGTTCGACATTTTCGTGCAATTTCCTACCAATTTTCTTTGTTTTTGAAATCAATTTCCAATAAATTCCTACATTGCTCAAGGCGTAAATCGATTCATTACGTTCAGAGGAGATAATATATTGAATTTTGTGACAGAAGAGAAAGAAAAATATTGCCAGATTCGAAATGGTTCAAATTTAAACCGATATATAGCCTACCCATTATATAGGCAAAGCATACGATATTTAAATTCTGGAAGCAGAGCGTAATAATTATGCGGCCAGAATAAGGAAATATCTCGATAATACTGGGTTTAAATTAGTTTCAATAGAAAATGAAAGCGGTACTGATAAGTGCATACAGTATAAAGCAGCGAATGAAACACGTGATAACTTCACAAGGGACAATAAAATGCCTCCTATGCAGAATATTCAGGAAGGCATGAGCTCTGTGGCACATACAGCTGTGCTGTTAAAACCACTTATCGCTTGTGTCCGGATCATTCAACTCAAGCCAAACGAAGGTCAGAATTTGCGATCTCTTATGCTCGCCATAGCCAATGATGGCTAACAGTTGTTCTCAATCTCCTGACCCCACCACTGACCCCACCATCGTAAAACCCACATCAAACAATCATTACTTCCAGATTCATTGGAAGCTCTTAGATCTTCTCCACGTACCCACGCATCCAAAAATAGGTCTGAAGATTTTTCAATGAAAAATAGGATAAAATCCCATTCAGCTAACACTCGTCTGTGTCTATGATCAGTTATGGTGATTTGGCAAAACAGCCTCAGTAAATGACAACAAATACTATTTGATAGCTTCAACAAGATGGCTGCTAAATACAATTACAGTTCGGCAGACTCTTTTGGAAGAGCCTACAGCATTGTTAATAATTTCCAGTATGTACTCTTGTATTATTCAACAAATATAATCCACACTTCAATCATTATGTTCCATGATATTTTGCACGCTACTGTACAGTGGAAAAAAACAATAAAAATGAACGGAAAATAAGAACAAAAAAAACAAAAACAATTCCTAACTAAAGGTGCAGTAGATAACATTGCCAAGAGTAAAGCATAATGGAAAAATTCCAACAAAATGTTGTTTTTTTCCTTCGTATTTTTGAGAATCCGTAGAATCCATAAAAGAAAGGTGGTGCTACAAAAAAAATAGAAAAAAGAAATTGGAAAAGAAAACACTTTGAAAATATTAAAAATGTAGAGGAAACAATTACAAAATATTTCTCTTGCATTCTAACATTCTGAAACGATAAATAAAAGCAACACTATTGCAGTGATATTTTCGAAACGAAAGCTTCACTATGCAGCCAAGAAAAATCAAAAGTGGAATGTTTAAACGAATTTTTTGTTTTGTTTTTTAAGCAATTATGACAACAAAGTATCATCAAAAACCAAATAAAAAATTAATAAAAATTTAAGTTAATAGCAGCTTTATGACTTTAAAAACATCAGGACTACAGGGTCTCTCGGAGATAATTTGACGAATGTCGGTTTTCTACTCCTTCAACGTTATTGTATTCGCGGATTGTATTCGCGTAGATGCGGTATTTGACGTGGAAAAGTTTCATGGTTTTAGGCCGCATAATTTAGAAGGAGAATATAGTCGCTGCAGTCTAGTAGGTAGTGTGATGGCTTATTAGACGTAAGTCCGTGGTTCAAACTCCAGGTCACCCATCAAAACGAAATTTGAAAAATATTTTTCCTAGCTTCTCACACCACTTATGCTGTGTGCGTTAATTTCATACATGAATGGTGGGACCTACAGTTTCAAGTCGACTGCGAACGATAAATTGTTTTTGAGAAATTTTTACGAGAAATTTGCTGAGAGGAAGTCGCCACAGAAACATTTTTTTCATATTTCGTTTTGTTCGAGATATATGATCTGGGGTTTGAACTGTGGCCTCGCTTCTAATAAGACTACGGCGAGTTGTGTATTATCAATCACAAGATATTGGGATTACGAGCTTAAAAATACTAAGCAGTGACAATAGAAGTGTCCCATCGTTATCATCTCCCTAGCACATGCTCTCAACACGTAACTTTTCATCACGCCATGACCTCACGTCTAATACTGATGTTAGGTTATGTTAGGTTAGAGGACGTCTACTTGTCAATTAAGACAAGTACAGTACCCGGAGGTCGAATTGACCCATTGTACACAGCCTAGTTTCTGACACCAATTATGTTGTGTGTGTTAATTTTATACATGAGTTGTGGCACCTACAACTTGAAGTCGCCTCCGAACGACTGATTTTTGAGAAAGTTTTTCATGACAATTTTATTTACTCTCAGAGTTTTTGCCAGAAATCTGCTGAGAGGAAGTCGCCGAAGAAATACTTTTTGTATTTTGTCTTTGATGTCTGGCCTAGGGCTCGAACCCTGGCTTTGCGTCTAAAAACCAACAGACTACCTACTAGACTATGGCGACTTCTAAAATTACTGATACTTCGTTATAATTTTTTTTCTTTCGTTTCTATTTTAAATCAAATGTTGTCTTTTTTATTTAAATATAAAAAAATTTTAAGCGATTATCTCTCAGGGTAAAAACGATGGGAAGTTTAAGTTCAAGTTTAAGTCTTCAAATTCTTGATGGTTGATTCTCGATTGATCAAGTGCTGTTGATTGATTAATATCTGTATGATCTTATTTATTCTGCCATAAATTTGATCGATATTCTTAGAATCCTTTTGATTTTTTTATTTAGCAACTTCCTTAAGTAATATTTCTTTAAATTCCTAAAAATCTAATAAAACGTATGTATAATAAATCATGTAAAAAAATTAAACATTTTTATTAAAATTTTGTTCGCATTTGAATTTGTTGTAATAAATCTTGGCATTCTTATGAAATACTATATTTTTTTAATAAAGTTTAGTTTTTATATAAAAATTGTTTTCATACTGTTTTCATATTGTTTTCATATTTTTTTCTCTTCAATTGAATTTCATTTATTAGAAACGTATTTGTAAATGGACAATATGACCAGCAGTAAAATCTATTGTATGCAATAAAATGAAACGAATTTCTCTACTTATTGAGTTTAAAAATTTCACCGATTTAGTTGCGATACTAGAGAAAGCACTAACACAGGCGTATGGTTTACCCTTTTACTTGCTCAAAAATGTTGTATCGAATGTTGTATCTTTAAAAATAACATTTCCATGTATTTTGTTCGTTTTTGTTGAAAAATAATTTTGTGAACTGCAACAATGCCTTTGTATTTGCGTTTGTGCCCATACGCATATGAAAATTTGGAAGTTTCATGGAATTTCTGTTCTATATTCCGTCACTAATACTTAAAGTATGTATGTGAGTGTTTACATATCCTAGTATTCAGGACATTTTATATCATTTTGCCAATTTCATTGCATTTCATTGTTTTTGTTTTGACGTTTCAATAACCCCTTGTTAGTAACGCACTGTTGCAGCCCAGTTTTAGGAAAAAATCCTGTAGCAGGATATATGCGTAATGCCTTAACAAATAACAAATAAATTCATACATACATACATACGTATTCACATGGTCAAGCTTATGCATTTATTTTCGTTACAGGCATGGTTTGATGTTTGGTTTTCGTGGAACTACATTTTGGCAGTTTTCGACGCATTCGTTGAGAGGGAAGACTTTTCTCAGTATTATTGTATATTCCTGTCGAAACTATGTTTTTCAATATAAAATGTAAGTGGCATCGTAATCAACGTTAAAAAAAGATGCAGATATTTAGTGACTTTCCAAAATTACACTCCATTGAGGCATTATCCAAAATGAAATGAATTGAATCAATCATTTCAATGAATTAATTACAGAAATTACTTCGCATTCTATATTGAAATTAAGCGAGGATTTGCTCTCTATTTGATGGAATGAAAATATAACTTTACACATGACGTGTGTAACGGGTCCAACACACAAGCACATTGAATTGATAAAAAAAATGCCAGTCACCTAGCAAAACGGGATTGTTTGTTTTGACTGCTATTAGTTTCATTCTTTTGGCCGCTCAAAAAACCACGGAATATAAATGTTTATCCGCTAAGACATCAAGAAATACTACAGCGATTAAAAACTCAAAAAATGGCAAGAGGTCACATATATTGGGTGGACCATCTATCGGTTTAAATTTAAAACATCGAATATTTCAAATCTGGCAATACTTATGTCATTTTACTGTGTCACAAAATTCACTATATTATCTTCACTTGAGCAACTGTGGGACTTAATGGAAATTTATTTCCAAAAACAAAGATAATTCGTTGGAAATTTCAAGAAAAATTAGTACAAAATTTGGTCGCTGAGAAGGACAAACAGTTCCCGGTTTATTGCTAAAGTTCATGAAACTGGTATGATTTTTGATGCGCCAAGATGTGAGCATGCTCGTACAGTGCGTACACCGGAAAAGATCGAAGCTGTGGCTGAGAATGTGCTTGAGAATCAATGAACATCAACTCGTCATTGTTCTCAAGAATTGAACATTTCACGTACCAGTTTACGTCGAATTTTGAGCACAGATCTCAGTATGATGCCTTACAAAGATCAATTGGTTCAAGAGCTGAACCCACATGATCATCAGCTTCGATTATGCGAAAAAAAAATCATCTTTTCGGATGAAACACATTTTCATCTTATTGGGTACGTTAATAAGCAAAACTAGGGATAATAAGCAAAACTGAGAAACTAGGTCGTAATCCTGACTGAACGTAATCCTGGTTGTAATGACCAATTATGTATGTATGTAATAAGCAAAATTATCATGTTTGGGACTCAGAAAATCCACACGTCGTCTTATAGATGCTAATGCACCAATTTCGGATGACTATTTAGTGCGGCTTGTGATGCGGAGGCATCATTGGCCCATATTCCTTTGGATTATTTGTTAGATTATTTTCTGTGGGGCGCTCTTTTTCATTTCGTTGGGCACATTAATAAGCCGTATTTGCTTAGACAATATAGGTGAATGAGAGTTAAAACCCTTTACATCCTTTGTTTTTTCAGATACAATTTATGAATACATCTTAAACTATACATTTACACAATTTTGTCTCACACTGTTACCATATGAGGCTTAGATAAGTTATGAGATAACTCGTATATCTCATATATTTTGAATATAACTTGTTTATTTAATTGTTTATTCAATTAAATTTAACTGTAATAAATTCTTTTTCATCCGGAAATTAAATTCTTGTACAAATATTGCAAACTCAATAATTGTTTACCATGAAAATAAAACACAATCCATCCTTCATCTATTAAGGATAACAAATAACATTTTTTTATTGTAAATATTTCTTAAATTCCTTTAAAAAAAATAAAATTAAATTTTGAATAAAAAACAAAACAATTTTATACAAAATAGAGAATTAATAAACATTATATTGCCTTTGGCTAAATAACTTCACTGCACTTTTCTTCTATAACGAATTACGACAGTAGATGTATAAAATTAATTTAAATATTGGGCAAATATGATGTTTCCTTTTTCAAAAGAATTGAAATACAATATTTTTAATTGATTTCATTTCTATTTTTATTTTCCAATTATTAATAGGATATCATTTCAAGTCAATTTACATTCATGTAAACAGACCAATGTTTACACATGAATATTTACTTTAATTTTACTCTTGAGGGTCTTTTCAAATCGAATGATAAGTATTAAAAAAGATTTCAATTTTTATTTACATTGAATGCATCCTGCAGTGGGTGTAACCCGCTATAGTAGTCCTAAATGAGTCAACAAAATAAGTCTTCTTAACCCTTTCATGCCCGAATTTTTTGAGCCAGAGCTAAAATTTTTTTAAGGACATGTGTTTGTTAGTCATTGACCTAAATATGAAGTGATATTAAATTCAGATTCGTACGTATTCTGGTTTTACACGTTTTTAACCAAGCTTGTTTGCAAAAAAAATTTCTTTAAAAAAATTAAAAATTACGGAGTTTATGAACAAAAATGTACAATGTTGCCTATAGGCAACATCGGGCATGAAAGGGTTAATCGACTTCCTTTTAATTTTTTTTTTTTAATTTTTCTTACAGTTTAAAAGTCACCGTAGTCTACTAGGTAGTGTGTTGGCTTACGTAAGGCCACGCTTCAAACCCCAGGTCGGACATCAAAACGAAAATATGAAAAAAATATTTCTTCGGTGACTTCCTCTCAATGGATTTCTGGCAAAAACTCTATGAAAACAGTATGAAAACAATTTTTATATAAAAACTAAACTTTATTAAAAAATATCGTATTTGATAAGAATGCCAAGATTTATTACAACAATTTCAAATGCTAACAAAATTTTAATAAAAATGTTTAATTTTTTATACATGATTTATTTATTATACATACGTTATATTAGATTATTAGGAATTTAGAGAAATATTACTTAAGGAAATATTACAATAGGACTAAAATAATGTCGATCAAATTTAGGGCAGAATAAATAAGATCAACAGCACTTGATCAATTGAGAATCAACCATCAAGAATTTGAAGACTTAAACTTGAAGTTAAACTTCTCATCGTTTTTAGCCTAAGACTGCTGAGAGATAATCGCTTAAAATTTTTTTTATATTTTGTTTACTTCGAAATGCCTAAGCTAGATTTGTAGCGAAGGGCTCTTGTCAAATTAAACAGCACACTAACTAAGCTAGCTATCTCAAGTACAGTTTAGTTGACTAAACCAAACCCGAAAGAAAATAAAAAAGACAACATTTGATTTAAAATAGAAACGAAAGAAAAAAAAATGATAACGAAGTATCAGTAATTTTAGAAGTCGGCATAGTCTAGTAGGTAGTCTGTTGGCTTTTTAGAATCAAAGCCAGGGTTCGAGCCCTGACATTAAAGACAAAATACCAAAAGTATTTCTTCGGCGACTTCCTCTCAGCAGATTTCTGGCAAAAACTCTGAGAGTAAATAAAATTGCCATGAAAAGTTTCTTAAAAATCTGTCGTTCGGAGTCGACGTTAAACTGTAGATTCCTCCACTCATGTATAAAATTAACACCCACTACTAGGCCGTAATTCTGACTGAAGGGTTATAATGGCCAATTATGTATTTATCTTAAAGTTTTTTAATAGCATTCAATATATAGGGTAGGCCATTTAAAAGTATAAATTTAAAAATGCAATAAAACAAAAACTGTTTGAAATTTTGCCAAATTTATTCGTTTATTGTGAAGTACAATTGTTCCGATTAGAAATGGAATTTTATTTCATTCATATGGCTTCCACGGCTGGCATCACTTATTCAATTGGACCAATTTTCGTGCACTTTTACGAGTACATATATGGGGTCGCATCACCAATGTTGGCCTTCAAATGCTCAATTAGGTCTGGTTTGTCGGCATAACACTTTTCTTTAACGGTACCCCACAGAAAATAGTCCAACGGTATCAAATCACAGCTTCTTGGCGGCCAATTGACATCATCATTTCAACTAATTAAATAGCCATCAAACGTTTGATGCAATAAATCGGTTGTGGCATGAGATATGTGGCAAGTTGCATCATCCTGTTGAAACCAAACATCGTTTACATCAATACGATGAAGTGCAATTTCAATCATGGTGCAATAGGCATAAATTACTCCGTTCTCATTTTTCAATGAAACAGGTGTCAATGATGTCTCCGCTCCACAAGCCGCACCAAACAGGCACTCGTAATGGGTGCATTCGGTTTTGTAAGACTGGGTTTTTTGAGCCCCAAATATGGCACTTTTGTTTATTAACGTACACAGCAAGATGAAAATGGGCTTCAATTTAAAAGATGATGTCAACTTTAGACTTTAGGTGCCGCCTCTCAGGTATAAAATTAACACACACAACCTAATTGAGTGTAAGAAGCTTGGACGTAATGCAGACTGAAGGGTTGTAAAGACCAATTATATGTGTATGAATATATGTATGTCAGAATTACGACCTAGTTTCTCACACCACTTATGTTGTGTGTGTTAATTTGATACAGGAGTAGCAGCGACCTACAGTTTAAAGTCGACTCCGAATGACAGATTTTTGAGAAACTCTTTCATGGCATTTTTGATTTACTCTCAGAGTTTTTTTTATTTTCTGAGAAAAAGTGGTCGCAGAAATTTTTTTCATATTCGTTTTGTTGGAGATGTCTGACCTGGGCTTATGAACCGTGGCCTCACGTGTAATAAGCCAATACACTACCTACCAAACTACGGCGACTTCAAAATTGGTTAACAGGCAACTATATTCAAACGTGACTATTAACCAGATTAAGCTCTAAAAGAAGTCAATAAAACTTAATCTGATTACGAAATTAGCAAATGCGTTACCCTGCAATACTAGTATGGGAAGGAACACTAGCATGGAAAGTAAGCCTGAAAAATATTGCCAAAAGGAATTGTCTGGTTTTTTGGGTTACAGATATTACCACTGTAGCAATTGACAAATCACCGAGTATTGAAGGTATAATCATGCCCAGAACAATAATTAATTCAACGCAAGAGTCTTAGCAATGGCAAAGTAGTCGGAATATTAAACACATCTGTAAGCAGTATCTTATGGCAGTGCCGTGGAATATTTGTCATTTAATTTGTAAGATGACTTGTACTCAACAAGTAAATAAATGATCTGCCTTAAATGCTGTATGAATTATTTAAAAATGTGTAATCCTTTAACAAACTTGTACTTTATTCCTTTAATATAACAAAGAAAATGAAATGAATTTCATCAGACCTTTGCATCATATCACATCACATCACATTTCAAGTATTTTAGGTTTTGCAAGTATTTATTCATTTTTCATTATTAATAACGAGAGCAGTTAGAAAATAATTCTCAAAACTGTAGCATCTTGTGTTTGTAAACCTACATACAGACAGACTTTAATCCATTAAAGCTGTTGTAATATTTTTTTCGAGGATTATTAATCATTCAGTATTCTGTCGGGTAATTATTTAGGAAAAGGTCTTCATTATGTTCTAAAGCAACCAACTGAGTAGCGAACTCTACGAATACTTATGCTGCTATTAATTCCCATAAGTGGCCTTAAGCAATTGTTTCATATGATTATGAACGAGTTTGTACGAGTATGTCTGTCTGATTTTCATTCCGCATAGTATTTCAAACACACTCAAATATATCATCTTCCGTTTGAGACAATTATTGTACGTTTATGATTAATGAATGAATGAAATCAAGTAGAAGTATAAGTATTATAAGCAAACGTATGTATGTACAGTTGTGGATGAAATTGTTTGCGAAATCGTTTAGGATACTTTGTTTTCGTTTAGTAGTGATATTTAAAGGAGCAAATGATTACTTTTGGAAAATGATAAGAAAAAATATTTTGTCAAGGTTTAGAAGAATTGTCTGAAATCTGCAGGTTCTGACTCTTACTCATGCAGTGGAATTAGCAAAAATATTTTCAGGAAAATAGGAAGGCATAAAGGTATGTATTTACTGTAAGAGGTAGAAAATACTTCTACTTTTTGAATAGTTAGGCTTATAGATAAAATCTTTTCTCTCTGTAATGTATTGTAAGTCTCAGTGTTAAACTTCAAAAACCATACGAACCGCTTCTACAAACATTTCATATGTAATATCTAGAATTCTGAATACCGAAAGACTTAAGCAGATTAAATACCAACACCGTAGACATCAACGGTACGTGAAGAAACATTGAAAATGCAGCCAATGCAATAGTTTTAATCCATGTTATGAAAACATGCCTAAAAGTACTTAGGAAATATCGCATTATGGCACTTATATGTGTAACAAAATATCGGCAAAATACTTGACACAGCTTCGGTGGAATACCTTTATCCCATGGTCCATTTTTTAATGACTATGAAACATAATTGATGTTCAATGTCGGTCATATACCGAATGATGCCATCCTTTCTCTCCTGAATTGTTCTTGGCTAATTGACTTACACTTTTTCTTTTAAATATTCCCAAAGAATTAAGTCCAACGCTGGCAAATTACATGATCGTTGCAGCCTATTAACATCGTTACGACGTAAGATAACACGTCTATTGAATTTTTCTTGTATAAGAGCCAGTGCTTCGTTGGTTGTGGGGCTTGTAGCACCATCCAGATATCGTCCAGGCGCATGTACTCAATTTTTGGCCACAAAAATTCCGATATCATTTCGCGGTGTCTAACGGCATTCAAAATAACTTCTCGGTCGTCTTCATTTTCGAAGTATTATGCCTCGATGAGGTCGCCAGTCCGTAAACTGCACCAAACAGTCACTCTTTGTTGATGCATTGCTTTTCCAACAATCTATAATGGAGTCTTATTTCCACAAATGCGGTACTCCACTGAGCTGAAAGTGTGTCTCGTCGCAGAAGATGATTTTTGTTTTAAAGTCAACAATCACTTCTAACTGGTCAACCGACCATTCGGCGTATTGACGATCTTTGAAATGGTCAATATACATAAGCTCTTGATTCAATTGAACCATGTGAGCGTGTAAATTCATTTCATTCATGCAAAATTTTTCATTACACCCCTTCAATCGGGATTATGATCTAGCTTCTCAAACCATTTATTTTGTGTGTGTGTTTATTTTATACATGAGTGGCGGAACCTACTGTTTAAGGTCGACTCCGAACGACAGATTTTTGATAAACTTTTCATGGCAAATTTGTTTTACGCTCATAGTTTTGGTCAGAAATCTGCTGAGAGGCAGTTGCCGGAGAAATATATTTTTTATTTCGTTTTGTTGGAAACGTCTGACCTCCAGTTTGAACTGTGGCCTAACGTCTAATAAGCCAACATACACCTACTAGACTGCGACGACTGCAAACCAAATTCTTTTTTTTTTAAATTTGCGTCATGTGACATGACGACGAGTAGAGGTTGGCGGTTCTTATCCCGCTGAACAAGCTGGGCGAGCATGGTCAAGTCCAGTTTGCTGAAATTTTGTGCACAATTCTCTCGATTGTGGTCAGATTTGTTGGATAATGTTGACCAAAAAAAATTATAAAGTTTACAAAAAGCATTGTAATTAGAACGCCCATTTTCGTAAAAGGCCTTAACAATCTTGGCGCGCTGCTCAGTTGTGTTTCTCTCAATGGATGAATTTGTCAAACAGGGCAACAAAGAAATGTCAAATTAAGTTGGGTAAAAAACTGGATGGTAAGGGTGACTCACAACCACCCTTTAGTAAGAACTTCCTTTTTGAAACACCTTATGCTTACAGGAACGATGGATATGCCTCAAAAGTTTATTTATTTATTAATTAAAATACAATTACAAATTTCATTTAATTATTTACGAGCTGAGTAACTACGACCTTATGCTTGGTGTATTGTAACAGACCAGTGTCTCTATCGAACCCTCACGCTAATTGTCTAGTACACGACCCACTAGAATACCAAGGCACTGAACCTCAAAATTTTAATAAATTAATTCCTTCGTAAAATTTCCAACAGGAAACTAATACCAAGAACTGACACATTTTCTAAATACTAAAGAAAATATGGAGAATAATTTTATTGCGCACTGTATAACATCTACCACAGTGGCAGTGTGATGAGAAATGAAAGGATGTTATACGAGTATAAAACGAAAGATTTAATTAGAGATACAGAAACTAATCCCTTACGTTTTAAATCATAAAACCATAATTTAAATAAAACACATGCATGCATGGATAGAATACAACATATATTTTACCATACTTTGGCTGACTCATACTTCATTTATTCATTCATTTGCAGTGATTGTAAAACACTAACTAAAGTGACTACTGATGCTACATATATACGTAGTATATGCTGCTGATGTTACATTTACTTGTGTAACTATCATCCATCCGTGGGAGTTAAATTGGAAAGTTAAACTTGATTAAATCATGTACAGAAAACCACTTAATTAAAGAATTTCCAATGGGAAAGAGACGAACACATTTATGTGGCAGACATACTCGTATGTATGTATATTTTATGTTGTATAACGAACTCTATCAAATTAATAAAAAAAAGAGTGAAACTTTTGAAAATCAAATAATATTTCGAGTTATTGTAACTTTTTTTTCAAGTTTTTTCTTCACTTTTTCCTTTCCTTTCTCTATTCAATTAAAGTTGTTTGATATTCTATAATTTTTCCTTGTGGTAAGTAAAAAAAGAAAGTAAATGTAAGAAACTGTATGAAATATAATACAAAAGAATGCAGAGAAATATACTCACATGTGGTTAAAGTTTTATAAAATTGTCTGCAACGTTAAATAATTACGATTTTTTCTTTGCCAAAGACAGGCAAAGGAAACACAGTTTCAGTTACACATGTTCATCTATAGTGTGCTTTCATTAAAAAAAAATATGTATTTCAAGCAGAGAAATTTTCGAATCCATCAAAATAATGGATTTTTAGCTCTTTGAATAAAAATATTTATAAGAAGCATAAGAATTCAAATTTGTATACGATATACGACGACATTTACCCAAAAGGAGTAACAAAGAAATATCAAGTTGGGTAAAAAACTTGACGGTAAGGGTGTCTCACAACTAACATCCTGCTTAATGGTTGAACTACCCTTTAGTAATAACTTTCTTTTTGAAACATCCTATGCTTATAGGACCACAATTTCACAACCAGAAACTCAATTTTTGCCTGAAAATATAGTGTTCATGAAAAACATTAATTTATGTATATGCCAATATCCTTTAAACAGAATATTATTTATTTTGTATAAAAGGAATATACAATCATTCGAAAATTAATAGGATAAGTTATACTGTTAGTCGCCTCCCCGGGCACAGGATACTTATTTCCTGTGTGTTCCCGCTGCAACAACGATGTTACCTTTTCCGCCATATAATTATAACTCCTGGTATGTATATCTCTCCACCATCCCGAGAGTCCTCAAATCGCCTTTGGCTACACATGTACATATATACATATATATTTGGTCATTACGACCCTGCAGTCAGGATTACGACATAGCTTCTCACACCACTTATGTATATTGTGTGTGTTATTTTTTTTACCATGAATGAGGGTACTTACAGTTTAAAGTAGACTTCGAATGACAGATTTTTGAGAAACTTTTCATGGCAAATTTATTAATTTATTTCTTCTCAGAGTTTTTGTCAGAAATCTGCTCAGAGAAAGTTCCAAAGAAATATTTAAATTCCATTTGGTTGGAGACTTCATACTTCATACTAGACAACGGTGACTTAACTATACATGTTTTATCACTAAATTCTGGCTGTTCAAAAAATCTGCTTCTCAGATTTCCAAGTTCGTCAGACAATGACAGACAAGATGTTGTGTGGTCTCCTGTTCTTTTTCGTCGTTGCAGATTCTACAGAAGTCATTGTAAGGTATTACCAGTCATGTGACGTAAGCACCCAGAGGTTAGTATCCCATTGTACTGCTTTAAAGTTCCTTCATTCATAGCAGGTTTATATTACGTTCAATGCAAATTCTGTTCTACACGTATCCATATCGAGCTAGATATGTCAGGTATTTCTATCTTATCTGTACCAATGAATAAAGTTTCTGTGAGGCCATTTGCTCCATTTGAATTTTCCGTGGTGCCAGACTTAGCAAATGCATCGCCCTGTGACCTTCGATGTCCCAAATGAGAGTAACCGTCTTCTTCAGAGATACCTGCCACTCTTGAACTTTATACCGAATTCTTATGGTGGCAATTTTAGTCATTATTTTATCCGGTAAAGTACAACAATAATCTGGTAGTGAAAGAAATGATTCTGAAAGGATTCCACATCTAACTTTGTTGTGCAATCTGGATCAATCAGTGAAAATCGTTTAGCCATTCTCAATCCGGTATATCATCCCACGCAGCCTGAATTAATTCCCAAATCTTATTACAATTGGTTTGAGACTTTCCTCTGGTTGTTGTCTTTAGTATGTTCCACAAGTTCTTCTATCGGATCGGTGAATTCGAAGATAATGCGGGTCAGTCCTTAGCGCACAATGCTGTGTATTTAGTGTCATTATACTGCGGGAATACTTATTGAAGTGAAATGTTTTTATTCCACATAATGTAGCACGAAATTTCGAAGGACTAGAGCATAATCTGTTACTTTCTTCAACCGAACGACAGATTTTTGAGTGATTTATCATGAACATTTTATTTACTTTCAGAGTTTTTGCCACACATCTGCTTAGAAGGAGTAGTCGAAGAAATATTTTTCTCATATTTCGTTTTGATGTCTGACCTGGAGTTTGAACCGTGGCCTAACGTCTACCTACTAGACTACGGCGACTTCAATAGTCGCAACTAACTTAGAATCGGTGTTTTAATATTTCTTGTTATGTGCCATTGAAAAAAGCCAATCTACGAGGTAACATTAAGATTTTAAACATATTTTTCCCGCATGCTTTGATACATCGATTTTACTTTGCCTTTTCTGCTTAATTGTAGCGTGCAGCATAATATCGCTGGTATTTGGGTCAGCATGCAATGTCCTTGATTTGATTCTAACATTTCGTCAAGTGTGATTATGAAAATAAATAGGCCTACTGATGGTCCTTAAAAAGTAGTCGATTTTGACGTTGTATCGAAGTATTTGTTTTTTTTTCAAAGTAATTAATTTAAATGAAATTTAATTTTATAAAATTTATTTGCATTTTATGAACATTCAATTAAATTTAATAAACTTTTGTTTTTCTAATTTATTTACCATACATTTCCGATAATAATAGTAAGAGAAGAAGAAAAATTTACTCGCTTGTCATTATTGCGAAGATTAATGTGTTATTAATGACAACTGTTGCATATTGTAAGAGAACTCTTGTAAAATCTATTATTTTGAAACTAAAAACTAAAGAAACACAGAAGAGATATCGCACGCTTAGAGATATTTAATTAAATTATGGTAGAAGTATGTAACCAAGCTAAATCCAATGGAGACCACATAATAAAGAAGAAAATCTTTAAAAATATTGAAATGACTTCAGTAATTATAAAAATATTAGACATGCAGTGAAAAAAGCCTTAAAAGTTGCACAAAATTATATAAATTGAAGGCTGGCGTTGTCATCATCATTATTAAAAGCCTTACAGCTACCAACTGTTGCGTTTATTGCACAAGATTGCAAGAAGTGATGATGATAATGATGATGCTAATCATGACAATGATTTTTTTATGTTTGAATCTAAAGGAAAAAAACTAAAAAATTTAAGGTCATTGATTTTATTGTATTTGAAAAAAACCAACATTTGAAAAGAAAAACATAAAAAAAATTAAGTTTTAGTTATTTTAACCATCATATCCTTGACATACAGTACTCAACTATTTTAAATTCTAAAAATGTTTTGAAAAATAGAATTTTAATTGTTATAAAAATTAATCTCCCAAGGATTTGTTTCAAATTTCATTGCTTCACCGCTTAAATATATAATGTTTTTGATGAATGATTAAATATTTCATTTACTTTGCCCAACTAAAAATATGTATTTTGTTCATGTTGCTTCCAAATTAAGATTGATTACAGCCTTCAATAACAAAAATCCACAAAAATCTAAAATCCTTAAATTTCACAAATACTTGGGTTTTAACCCAACGTCGTTATACAAATTGTGTACGAATAGCTCAGCATCACAATATTTTTGTTGGCTTTTAATTGATTTGGTAATTTATTAAATACGGGTTTGAGTAAAAATAAGAACAAAAAACAACAAAAACAAAATAAATGAAAATAAATGGATCACGTTTTTCAATTTACCATATTGCGCTGCATAGAAGCAAAACGTTTCAACGTTTCACAAGCATTAATAATTCAATAACTTGAGTTTAATTGGAAATTTAGGAATTCAATCATGAATTTCAATAAAATACTTGGACCACTGGGTATTTTTGGGGTCCATGGTTTAAAGACGGCCATTTAAGTTTGATTAATTGGTGGTTACAAGTGTACTGTTATTAAATTTTGGGAAATTTTAAATATTATTTTGAATTTATAACAAACATATAATACTGTACATAAAGGGTGGGCCATTTAGAAATTTAAATTTAAAAAATTAAAAAATGCTATAAAACAAAAACGGTTTGAATTTTAGCAAAACTTATTTTTTTGCTATGAAGTACAATTGTTCCGGTTAGAATTGGAATATTATTTCATTCATATGGCTGCCGTGGCTGGCCCCAGAGTACCTCATTCGATCGGACTTATTTTAATGCACTTTTTCGAATGTGTGTGGTCGTATCCCGGCAATGGCATAAAATGCTCAGTTGTGTCTGTCTTTAACGGCGCCCCACAGAAAATAGACCGACAGTGGCAAATCACAGCTTATTGGCGGCCAATTAATATCATCTTTTAGTCTCATTAAACAACCATCAAACGTTTGACGCAATAAATCGATTGTGGTATCAGATGTGTGGCAAGTTGTGGCAACCTGTTGAAATCAAAGATCGTTCACATCAATACCATGAAGAGCGGGTACAAAAAATCGGTTATCAAAGAAATTATTTTCAAAGAAATATGGGCCAAAGATTCCTTCTCTGCACAAACAGTCGCTCGTAATGGCTGCATTGGCTTCTCAAAGACTTCTGGGTTTTCTGAGCACAAATTTTGCTTAGTAGCGTACCCAGCAAAATGAAAATAAGCTTCATCCGAAAATATATTTGTTTGTTTTTTTGCAAAATCGACATCAACATGCAGTTTCTCGTTGACCCATCTAGCGAAACGAAAACGAGGCGGACGGTCATGTGGCTTCAGCTCTTGAACCAATTAAATTTTGTGAGGCATCATACTAAGATCTTTTCGCAAAATTCTACGTAAACTGGTGCGTGAAATGTGGAATTCTTGAGAACGATGGCAAGTTGATGTTTATGGATTTTCATGCACACTCTCCGCCACAGCTTCTATATTTTCGGGTGCACGTACTGTACGAATACGCTCACACCTTGGCACATCAGCAATAAAACCGGTTTCACGAACTTTAGCAATAAACTTGGGTATACCGGGCACTATTAGTCCTTCTCTACTACCAAATTTTGTACGCGATTTTCGTTCAATTTCCGATCAATTCTCTTTGTTTTACAAATAAAATTCAAATAAACCCCAAAGAAAAGAATAAGTATTGCTAGATTTGATATAATGTATGAGCCTTCCTAACAGACCATTATGCATCTCCACGTACATGTCTTCCAAGAACAAAAAAATTCAACAAATTGAATGTGCTACTGTAAGCGAATTAAGATGAGACCTGTCATTAAATTAGAAAAAAAAAACTTTTCATTATTTATTCCACATCTTCTATTGTATATTATGGGGGGATTCATTTTCGAAGCAATTAATAATATAACAGAAGATTTCGTGGCAATCATATTATTATTGATGCTTATCAATATAATATTTGTGATGAAAAAATTTATTGAATTTTATTCTCACTCTACGGGATTGTAGGCAAATATCGTATGTCGGCATGCGAGTGTATATAATTATGCCAGCCTTCAGGTGTGTGAGGGTAAATGGGAGGGTTATTTTAATACCTTGCATGTAGAATATGTACAACAGCTTACAACAACAACAACACAAATTTAATACGCATTGAACGTGACTTGAAAGAATTTGTTTTTGAACCTCATATAGTATTGCACACCCTATCATTACATGTGGTAATCGTAAATATATTAGATATGAGCCATAATTTGTAATGCCGAGACCCATCATTATTATAACAAAGGGTGTCTCAGTGAAAATGTTCTGTTCTCAGTCGATATTATTCATTTTATTTATTTATTTATTAATTACAATAAAATTACAAATTATATTTAAATTATATACGAGCTGAGTAACTTTAACCATATGCTCGGTGTAGTGTCACAGACCAGGGTTTCTGGTGGGAATCGAACCCACGACCCTCACGCTAATAGTCTGGCACACTACCCACTAGACTACTAGGGCACCCTCAGTCAATATTATAAAAGGTGTCTCAATGAAGAATGCATTTTTTCATGTGGAAAATAAAAATACGCACTACTTTAAGGTAGTTGGGAACTCTTTTTTTATTGGCTTATAAAGAATACTTATTCCGATTAGGTATGCAGTAGTATATCTTTCTGAATGACAGCCACGACTATGCTAATGACAGTCCATTACACTTTTACTTATTTTTAATGTCTTATAAGTATCGCATTGAAACTCGGATTTGGACTCGATACCGTTTCTGGATAATTGGCCAAAGCTGGAAATCTCTCAAAACCCTAAAGAAAAATATAATATGGAGTTAATTCTCACGATGTCGTTTACCAGTTGAAATTAGAAATTCATAAGCTAAATTCTTCTGACAATTGCTACTACAGTCAATCGCTACAGTTTTAGTTAAACATATCGTCCAAATAAATAAATAGTCGCCGTAGTCTAGTAGGTAGTGTGTTGGCTTATTAAGAACGGGTCTGAGGTTTAAATTGCAGCAATCGTGAACTGAGTCATGATAAACGAGTTTCAGTGGCCTAAACTGGACGGCATGAATTTGGACGGTACATACATACATATATAATAGGTCATTATAACCCTTTTATGCTGTCTGTGTTAATTTTATACATGAGTGTCGTTTCCGAACGACAGTTTTTTGGCAAACTCTTCGTATCAATTTGATTTACCCTCAGAGTTTTTGCCAGAAATCTGCTGAGAAATTAGCGAAGAAATATTTTTTTCTATTTTCGTTTTTATGTCTGACTTGGGGTATGCATCGAAGCTTTACGTCTAATTAGTTAACACATTACCTTCTAAACTATGGCAAGTTCTTACATACATGAAAATATTTAGAGAAATATTAAATTATTTAATTTCTCAGTCATCCCACGTATGTTATTACAGATCAAAAACGAATGCTTTGTTATGTAAAGGAGTAAAGGTATGAGCGTTAACGTGGATTAAATTTTTTCTTTTCCCCTTTCTCTATGTGTATATGTATGTCTGTGTATTAATGTAATGAATGTATGTGTGTGTACATACATATGTATCTATTAGATTATGATGGGTCTATTTACTCGTTTGTCAATCATATCAATGAACAAATGAATGAAACGCGTCTGTACGTTATGAATTTCTAATGGTGCATGTCTTTTAAGATAATAATGCTGATTTATGATATATGAGTATGTATTCAATACCTTCACTTATGTACATACATACATTCATATATATGTATGTACATGTACATATTTATTTATTTATTTTTGGTATTTCTACTATTATTGTTATTGTTATTATTTTAAGGGAATTTATGTAAGCAAATGGCATATACAGACAGGTATGCGTGTTCAACACGTTACTTTTATTTGCATAATTAATATTTTCATGGTCATTTCAACAATAGTAATGGCAATAGAGGCAACAGAACCGTACGTTCTATGGCATAAATAGATTAAATTATTTTAATAAATTTAAAATATTTTGTATAGCATGCAACAAATCATATGATATAGGCCAACATTATCAAAATTATCGATTTTATTAAGCACGAAATATAAGTTAATTACTAACGTAAATGGTCATTATAATCCTTAAATAATAATAATTGGTTTTTACAATCCTTTAATCAGGATTACGACCAAGTTTCTCACATCTCTTATGTTGTATGCGATAATTTTTACACATGAGTGGTGGGACCTACAGTTTAAAGTTGACTCCGAACGACAGATTTTTGAGAAACCTTTCAAGGCAATTTTATTTACTCTCAGAGTTTTTACCAGAAATCTGATGAGAGGAAGTCGCTGAAGAAATATTTTTTCATATTTCGTTTAGTTGAAGATGTCTGACATGGGGTTTGAACCGAGACCTCACGTCTAATAAGCCAGCACACTACCTACTAGACCACGGCGACTTCTTCGAACAATACTTGCACACATCAAATCGTCTAGGTTACATGAAAAGCACATAAAAAATTTCCAGTGTAGGACAATTTATTTCTGATAGTCCATCTGTATTTGGGACAGGCTATGAGTGTGGCTGTAGTCAGAGCTGTCAAATTGCAGTGAACCTGTACCAAACACAATCGAATTGTTTGCAGAAAGTATTGGTTGAAGAAGATAGATAGTCATTACAATTCTTAAGTCAGGATTACAACCCATCTTCTCACATCACCATTGTTGTGCTTGTGTTAGTCTTATACATGAATGGCGGTACCTTCAGTTTAAAGTCGGAATATAGGATTGTCATCTCTTGTTGCTTCAAAAGCAATGCTTTTCTATTTTATTGTATTGAGTATTTTTTGTTTTGTTTGTTTTTGTATTGGAGTGAAAAAGCCAAATCATATTTATCCTTTCTTAATACATAGTTTATTTCGCTATATAGTATGAACAACATTTTGTTTGCCTATATAATCAATACGCTCTAGGGGTCTATATTGAGAAGTCAAAATTGTGAAATTCTAATTAGAAAAACAAAATTATGCCTCATGTGATATTAATTTTAATATTTCTGAAAAATTTAAATTGAAAATTTTTAAATGATATCGTTAAGCTATCAAAATTTTTTATCTGCTTACACAATAGTTGCTAAATTAAATAAATTATTCATAATGAATATAATTTTATAGGAATATCATTTCATTTATTCAACTGTTAGCTGTCATTAAAATAATTGAAAATATTATGCAATAATGTATGCATGTATGTATGTACATATGTTTATAAATAATAAACGCCAAATTATCATTTCAATTGCATATACATACATACTTTGTTTTTGTTTTCCTTTTTTTAAATTCTTTTAATTTTTTTTTTATTTAATTGTTTGCATTTCTTTTTTTTATGGAAATCAATGAAATAATTTCATTTCATATTGAAAATTTTAATCACACTGTATTATATTCATAAGTACATATTTTATTCATAATAATAGCTTTAGTGTGGTAATGAGCATTTGCAATGATATTCAATTATTAGCGTAAAATATTCTATTTACGCTAATTTATTAGAAATAATTTATTTTTTTATTATGCCAGCATAACTCAATTAAATCGAAATAATAACACAAAATAACCAATGTTTAGCTGCGGAAAGAGAAAAAGAGATAATAACTTACAATTCAACTGTTTTGTGAATAAATTAAGACTTTATTTTAACAGTGCATAATAAATTTGAAAAAGTCTAAACTAAAACAACATAAAAATTATAATAATATACTACAGTATTCCAATGGAGGAAAAGTTAAATGAAAATTTTAAATTTTTAAATAATTTTTAAATGTACTTTGCCCTACAGAATAATACTAATCAACATGAAATGTTTAAATAACATCTCGATTGAATGAATTTATTTGAATTATTTGATAAAATATGATTTGTAATATGGCCAAAAGCCATATTTGATTATAGAGTAACAACACAACCTCATTTTTATATGGAATACTGTGGTAAAACTTAAACTAATACTGTGCCTATCACTTAGAAGAGTTTATGGAGCATAAGGCAAACATCTGCAAAAGATCACTCTGCTTAAAATCAAACTTCAAGGAAATTTACTTGCAGTTCTATTAATCCATAGAGCATCATACATACATACATACATAATTGATCACTACAACCCTTTAGTTGGGATTACCACCTAGCTGCTCACACCATTGTGTTGTTATACATGAGTGCGGAACCTACAGCTTAAAGCCTACACTAAACGACAGACTTTTGAGAAAGTTTTCATAGCAAATTTATTTCCTCTCAGAGTTTTTGCTAAAAAATCTGCTGAGAGGTAGTCATCGAAAAAATATTTTTTTTATATTTTCTTTTGTTGGAGATGTCTGGCCTGGGACCACGTCGAATAAGTCAACACACTACCCGCTAGACTACGGCGAACATCAGCCATTAAATCAATGATATTCAATCTCTATAATATTGATGCTGAATATCCACAAACTGTGATCTATATAAGGGTATTAAGTATAGCAAATACGTGTGTAATAGGCTGCGGGAGTACACCTCCGATAACAGAGATTTGAGGACAAATAAGTTTTGAGAATTTGAAATAAAGGATTAGAAAATTTGGAAATATTATCTGGATGTAACTGGTATTGCCGTAGTCTAGTATGTAGTGTATTGGCTTATTAGACGTAAGACTAAGATAGGACATCTCCAACAAAACGAAATAAAAATCAAATATTTCTTCGGCGACTACCTATCAGCAGATTTCTAGCAAAAACTCTGTGAGTAAATTAAAATTACCATGATAAAGTTTTTCAAAAATCTGTCTTTCGCAATCGACTTTAAACTGTGGTTTCGCAGCTCATATATAAAATTTAAAACACATCAGAAGTAGTGTGAGTAGTTGGGTCATAATCCTGACTGAAGGGTTATAATAACCAATTATGCATGTATGTATTTATGAAACTCGTAATCTCGACCCATATTTAGCAAAATCGGTGATTTTATAACTGCTTATAGTTTCGTAAAGGAAGTATGTGCCTGAAGTTTTACAAACGTAGCCGCAATTGAAGGATAATAAATTTCTTAAAAGCTCCCCTTTTTCAGACTAATAGAATAGTTATTCCATTTATTTTATTTCATTATAACAGCCTCATTACAATTTTATTCAGTATTAGAATATTTAAATTCACACCCTCGCCCCTCCTTTTAAATAATTCCTTCAATTTCTTTATTTTAAATCGCTTTACAAAACGATTATTAACTGCCCACACACACACACACACACGCTCATATGGTCAATTTCGAATGGACGAATGGGGTAACACTTGAATAGTATTTTTATTTAAAGTTAAATGCCACTTAAAATTGAATTTCTTTTCTATATTCATGCTCTTATATTAACACTTTAAAATTCACCTGAGGCCATATATTGTTTTCATCCTTCCATCACTTATTCATTTCATTTCACTTCACTTCACATTTTTTTCTTTCTTTTTTTATTGTTTTTGTTTTCTAAAGTTATAGAATGTAGAACAACTACATACGTATTCCATGTTTTTTTTCCGTTCTATTCTATGGCTGTTATTGGTGTTCGAGAGAGAATGATGAATAAACCACCCATGGCTCTTCAAAGTTGACCTTTTTTTGTGCTGTTAATACAAGAGCCCTTAAACACTAAGTATCTATGATAGGATAGGTTGGCATAGGTGGTAATGGTAATAGTAATAGGGTAGAGGATTCAAAACAACAACCAGCAGCGTTGTAAAAAGTTTAAATTCTTTTAAACAGAACTTGAAACTCTCAGACAAATACAAGCATAGAAATTAAAGTCTGAAGGTGGTATAGGTGTTATGAATGTAATACGGCATTATCATGCATAGTAATAGGGTAAGGGAAATTATTTTTTGCTAACGATATTTACTTACAGTAGTTGGCTTAAATAATAGTACATTTAGATAATGAGTCTTTGTTATAGTACTATTAGGGGCCCCAATATTGGTAGTTAAATTGTATTTTAATGCCTATAAAGAGAGGCAACGCCAACATTTATATTTGCAGACCTTTTGCAACAATGCTTTAATAGAATCACCAATCTTTTAAGAATTTTAATCAATTAACTCCTATATAACACAAATTATATTGTTAGGATTACGGTTTATATATAAAATATATATAAATCTTTCATTGAGAATACAAACAATTTTCTTAAAATTTATTTAAGTTTTTTTATACAAAATTCCCCAGGTCAGACATCAAAACGAAAATTTTAAAAAATATTTCTTCGGCAACTTACTCTCAGATTTCTGGCAAAAATTCTAGGAGTAAATATGACTGAAGGGTTGTACTGACCAATTATGTATGTATATATGTATACAAAATTCAAGTCCTCAGTATAGTGTGGTATGTTGACATGGGTTATGTTGAAGAATATTCGCATACACCTGAGACTTAAAAGAAACCCCATTAGAAAAAGTCTGACAGGATGAAATGGCATGATCTCAGTGGTCAGCTCACACGACATCCGTATGAGATGACTGTGCTCTCAAGTCGCTCGTGCGACATGAAATGTGTTGAAATCAAATGTCGTTGGTATCGAAATCATCTAATTTAATGTGGACAGAAGACACCACTAGCCTCAAATGCACACTAAACACTTACCTTGACCGCTCTTGTGGCTCATGTGGATTGATATCATTCCGAAATTGGAAATTTTATTTGCTACTCACGTACGCACGTATTTACCAAAAGACTATTCAATGAAATTTAAGATACATAAGTCGCTAACTGCTTCACCTTCAGCGAACACCCTTCGTTGTCTGTGGGCTTCAATGTTGATTTGGTCAAAGTTCAAAAATCTCTATTGGAAGACCCCATATCTCTCTTTTTTTGTTAAATTTCGGGTGTCCACTTTGGAAACGTAAATTCATACACAATATAAATGTACTCAAAGTATTGACCATAATGGCTTTAAAGACCTCTATAGTGCCCAGCAAGTAAATAAGCAGACGTTTGGCAATCATTAGAAGAAGAAAAAAAAAACGGTGTCAGATGGAATAAAATCTAGACTAAGAGGTAACTAATAGCATATTCCAAGTATTTTTCGATTAAAGCTCTCCTTTTAGTAGTCCTCGGTTTTTGATTCTTGTAATCGTTTGGAGCAATTTCAGCAGTTCCCACATGGTTATTGATTTTTGGGTTTGATTCAGGTTATATTAACATTTTCTTTTTCAAATTTTCAATGCCAAATTGACTAATTTTATAAACATTTTACCAGTATTTAGGATCTCTTAACTCTTCTTTCCACATCTTCAACAACAATCTTCATGGTGTAATATTTGTTATTCACCACCTTTGAGCGTTTCTGGTTATCCAATCACACGAAACAAAACATAATGAAGGCTGAATAAGCAGATTGCACACTGTTCTACAGCACAAGGTACTTATGAAAGAACAAAAAGGATGTGCCTGATGTTGTTGAGAGCAACACGCTTCAATTTAGAATTTAAAACTGAATTTACATCCACTCGAATTTAAAACATAGGATAGGTAGGCTATCTAAGCCATAACGAATAATTCATTAGGAAACCACAGAGGGAAATATTTACATGAATGATTGTTCGGGCCATTAGAAGAACGGAGAGAGAAGTGCCTTGGTGCTCAACCCCAGAAGTATATTGTTTGAGAAAAGCGTCTCCTCTTCGGGTCAACAATAAGCTTGTAATGGTTTGAAAATAATTCAAACCATTAAACACTTTTTGTCACAGACTTTCATTGTTATGTAACAGAGACAAAGAATTTGAAGACATGCCATCGAAGTATGTCAGTACTTTTTAACAGTACTGGTACAAATTACAAATTAGGTTGAAAGTGATGAAAGTGATAAAGTATAATCCGTTTAATAAAGAAAAGCGCATCGGAGGTTTACTTCATTTAATGAACTGGACGATCTCTTTACAGAGGAACCCTTTAGGATTTCTTTCAACATATTTTATGGCACGGACTCCATTAAAGCCATCGTACGAAAGTTTTTTACTAATTACAGTCTCTTTTAAGGAAACTGCACTTTGGTCAGGCAATGCCAAAATTACTGAACAATTCAGTCATCATATAACCGGCAGTCAATTTTCTTCGTCTCAAAGAAATATCACAGCGAGGTGCATGCGGAGACTTTAAGGTTAAAGACAATAGTAAGGCAAGATGTACTATAATATACATAAATATGCTTGTGAACAGATTGTGAAATAAATATTAAAAAAATTTACTTTTATTTATCGCATCGACTGTTAGAAAATCATAGAAACGTAAGATTTTCTGTTATTACGTTTTCATATGTTATAAATTTGATTTCGCTGGCATGTCTACGAGTAACGCTCTGTAATTTCTGGAAACAAAACATTTTTTTAAACTTTTTTTTGCAACAACAATTAAAATTAAAAGTAAAAGTTACCACATAAGTTTCGCATAAAAATGCAAAATAAAATAAAAAAAGAATAAAAAACTAATAATCATCGAAATGTGACAAAAAGTCACAGAAATTCATTGTCGTTTATCACTTGTAATAATACGAGTATTCTCTCTCTCTCCCTCTGCATGTGTATGGCAACGTGCATACATTTGACTTGTTTACGTTCGCAGAAAGCTTTTGTAAAATGGGGTATTAAACTATGACAAGGGCGTATAACTTAAAAAAAACAAAAAAAAAACATTTTTATTGTTCTTCCTAAGTTGCCATTTAAGTTTGGAAAAAAACAAAAAAAAACTTAATTTTTTTTGACACTTTAATGGGTGCATATAAGACAACGACATGTGTCACTAGCGTTATTCAAAAGAAATGTTGCAGCTATGGAAGGAAAGCATTTGAAATAGAAGAGAATTAAAAAAAAATGCTAAAAGTGTACAGCATAAAAACTGCATAAATGGTTAGAGTGCTTTTTTTGTGTGTTTCAACTACATAAGTAGCATGAGTTTTCAAAATTGTTAAAATATCACACGCTTTGACAGTTTAAGAAATTCTCTATTTAGTTTGTGACTAACCACACTATAATCTTCAACTAGTTCAACAATATTTTTAGATTATTAAACAGTATTTGGTCTTTGAAAATGGCGAAAATGTTCAGTCAGAGTTATCATTCTCTACGAAAATCTAAGAAGCGGGTAACGCTTGCAAATCTTATGTGGGAAATGTGCTTTTATCGAATAATTATCTTCAGAGAGGTCAAGACACAGACTTACCGAATTTGATATGAAATGCAGCCAGAAGCTGACAAAGCTTTCTTAAAGTTCTACTGTATTGTGAGGTAGTTGTAGTTATAACTTCAAGAAGTATGAGAATTGCATCACTAAGCAATGGATCATAAGACACAACATGATGCGTTTTGCCTAAAGTGAAAGAGTTGCTCTATATTTACGTGAGGTTTTCACAACACGGCATGCGATACAACGAAACTATTGAGGGCGAGCTTAGTGAACAACTAACCTAATGTATTGTATCAATGCAAACATACATACATAATGAGCCATTATAACCCTTCAGTCAGGAATACGGCCCAGCTTCTCATACCACTCATGTTGTGTGTGTGTTAATTTTTTACATGAGTGGCGGGACCTACAGTTTAAAGACGACTACCAAAGACAGATTTTTGAGAAACTTTTCATGACAATTTTATTTACTCTCAGAGTTGCTGCCAGAAATCTGCTAAGAGGAAGTCGCCGAAGGAATATTTTTTCATATTTCGATTTGATGTCTGATCTGGAGTTTGAACCGTGGCCTTACGTCTAA
Source organism: Sarcophaga subvicina (assembly GCA_936449025.2). Lineage (NCBI taxonomy): Eukaryota > Metazoa > Arthropoda > Insecta > Diptera > Sarcophagidae > Sarcophaga > Sarcophaga subvicina. The sequence goes on along the minus strand of OW388081.2, from coordinate 105,259,955 downwards.
TAAGCCAACACACTACCTACTAGAATGCGGCGACTTCATCAATGTATACATATTTATATATATATATATAATTTATATATCGGAATCGCTCAGGCTAACCACAACTCCTGTCCTGAAAGCGAACTTTAGTTCTGCCTTTATAGAGGTACTGACCGGATTGCTGGAAAATGTATGCCTGCGACATATTCGTAGGCAATATTTACTTAAAATAATATATGTAAAGAAATTAACAGGAACAACAGAAACTTATATTTGGAATCAGACAATGGAGACACAAAACGCATCATGATAACTTTTTTGTATCCGCTCTTCATGGTATCGATGTGAATGATGTTTGATTTCAACAGGATGGTGCAACTTGCCATATATCTCATGTCACAATCGATTTATTCCGTCAAACCTTTGACGCCGAATTGATGATATCAATTGTCTACCAAAAAGCAGGGATTTGACGCCGTTGGACTATTTGCTGTGGGGCACCGTTAAAGACAAATGTGTTATGCCGATAAACCAGAGACAATTGAGCATTTGAAGGATAAGATTCGTGATGCCATTACCGAGATATGAGCCCTATATATTCGAAAGAGTACAACAAAATTGGTCCGATCGAATGAGATACTGTGAACCCAGCCGCGGTAGATATATTAATGAAATTATATTTCATTTCTAACCCGAACAATTGAACTTCACCACAAAAGAATAAATTTGACAAAATTTCAAACCATTTTTGTTTCATCGCATTTTTAAATTTAAGCCTTTAAATGGCCCACTTTCACATTTTTTCTCTCAGAAGCAATACTGTACCTCAAGATCAAGTAAAAGTATTCCCTAAGAGAAAAGATAGTGAAACTAAAAAGAGCATTTAATATAATCGCCTTACAACTAAGAAAGTTTTAAAGTTTATTGCTCTCATTGCACACTACCTTTGGGATGGAAGCAAGAAAAAAGTGTAGTTAAAGTACTTTCCCCTTTTACACTAGCTATAGAGTTTGGTCAGTCATGACGTTCTATATATTTTACAGTACTTTCTCTTTTCTATTTATTTTTTTGTTTATATTATTGGTTTTTTATAATCATTTTAGAAAACATTTTTCTATGATATGTTTCTGTGATATGTTCTCTTCATTTAATGCATATTTCTACTTTATATTACAATAAAGCAAATTTGTTTTGTGGCAGAGTACGTGTGTTGCAAGTAACACTTTCAATTATATTCGAATGTCGAGTCAAGTGCTAAAAAATACTTCACAGCATTACTAAAGAATGAAACCGTAATACAAAAAAAAAAGAAAAATAATCAACAATTAAGGTTTTGACATACATACATACATAATTGATCATTACAACCCTTTAGCCACGATGACGACCTAGCTTCTCATATCACCCATGTTGTGTGTGCTAATTTTATCCATGAATAGTCCTTTAGTTTAAAGTCGACTTTGATCGATAGATGTTTGGGAAACTTTTTTCACGGTGATTTTATTTATTTTCACGGTTTTTGTCAGAAAACAGCTGCCAGGAGGTTGCTGAAGAAATATTTTTTCATGTTTTGTTTTGTTAGAGATATCTGAGCTGGGGTTTGAACCGTGGCCTTACGTCTAATAACCCAACACACTACCTAGTAGATTACAGTGACTTCAATTCAAGTTACTTTATTTAGAAAATACTTTCTCAGTATGCCTTAAAAAGCTCGCCTCCAAAGTTGATAATAAAAGAGGTTTTTGCTGAAGATGAATAATTTTTCGGCTTAATTATTTAGAATTTTAAATGAAAGAGGTTCGAATCACTCTTCAAATAATACATCCAGAAGCACATGACCTTCTAGAAAGAATTAAATCAACTGCGATCGTCGTAGGTTCCAATATTTTCACGATATGCCTATTAAAAACAATTTGGTCGCCAATAGCAACTGACTTAAAGACAATATACAGTAATTTTTTATGTTTCTTGTTAAAAACATACTACTTTGTAGTATGAGCAATATGAAATTCGATTGACGTCGTTTCGATTTACGTCGCCTTTTTTTGGAACAAACTACGACGTAAATCGAGGGGTTACTGTATGTTGCAATTGCAGGAGTCGCCTTATTAGGCGTGAACTCAAACTCTTGGTCGGACATCTTCAACAAAATGAATTCGAACAGACCCTATAATATTATTATTTAAATGGAAGATAAATATTAAAAATTCCAACAAATTCTTTCCTATTTTATTGTTCCATGTAAATAAAATTCAATACAAACCACATACTGCAAATTGCAAATTTTGGAAAATTTTACAGGTAATAAAAAGCATTTCATATAAAAAAATAAATTTATTGAGAATATAATTTTTATAAATATTTCAAAAATAAGTGTGTCTAACTCTTATACTTCACGTATACTTAATATATATGCATACACATGTAATAAATATTGCTTATACGACGAGATGTACCAAAATATTATGGAACAGTGGTCGGCACAAAGAGAACATGATTAAAATGTGACTGTAAATGTGGAAGCATGTGTATATTCCAGAGGAAAATTGTTGGTAACATTTTCAAGTGTACTTATTAACTTAATTATATGCATACGTAGTGGAAAATATAAAAAAAATGTACAGAGCTAAATCCCAAAATACAGCGTATTTAACTTGACAAATATTCCTCCAAAAAATCGAGATCATTTCTTATTGTTATTCGTGAATCCTAAGGTAATATCCTATCCTAGTTATACTACCTCCCAACAGGTGCAACTAATAGACTTCTATTCTAGTTCAATCCCGTGGTTCCAAACCCAGTCCAGACATCGTAAAAAAGGGAATATGAAAAGAAATTTTTCTTCGGTGACTGCCTCTCAGCAGATTTCTGTCAAAAACTCTGAGAGTAAATAAAATTGTCATGAAATGCATCGACTATAAACTGTAGGTCCTGCCACTCATGTATAAAATAAAAGCTAGGTCGTAATCCTGATTGAATGGTTGTAATGACCAATTATGTATGTATGTGTGTATATTTATTTATTTATTAAATACAATACAATTACAAATTATATTCTAATTATATACGAGCTAAGCGACTCGACCTCGGTGTAGTGTCACAGACCAGAGTGTCTGGTGGAAATCGAACTCACGACCCTCACGCTAATAGACTAGCACACTACCCACTAGACTACCAGGGCACCCTATGTGGGTATAACTATACAGTAATGATTGAAATTTGGCCACTTTTGCGTCATTGCTTTTGTGGCAAGATGGAAATAGTTTGAAGAGTTCTGTCATCTATGAGGAATTCCACATGCATCATATGTGTTCTGTTCGAATTTCAGGTTCACGTTTTCTGAACTTATGAGCGAGTTCTCTCTTTGAGTATTAATTGTTTTGTATCCTATTCCGAAGTATCAGCTGCTTGTATAGTTCATAACTATATTTGACAATTTAAATGTCGTATGATTAGAGAAAAGTACCTGTGTTTACTCTCAAAATGTGAGAAATATTAAAGCTCTAGTATAAACAACTACATTTCATTGGTAACAAACAAACATTGGCTTTTCAATACATGCCGAGATGAATAGTGTTTATATTGTTGTGACATAGAATTTTATTGTATTTACTTTAAATTTTGTTTTATTTCATTTCATTTTATTTCGTTTTAGTTTTTTCTTTTTGTGTTGTTCTTTTATGATTTCATTTAAAATGGTTTGCATAAAAACATACACCCACTCAAACAGATTCATATGTTGGCAACACTTTTACCACCTACCTATCTAACCTTCCTACCAACCAACAATCTGAATGAGAAAAATAATGTTTTTGTCACTTGCATGAGCAGAAAACAATTTATTATTGTTGTTTTTATTTCTTGAAAATACAACGAGAATTAAACTAAAAATGAAATGCACACACACACACACACACACACACCCACACAGTAGAAATGTAATGCAACAACCAATAGTTTCGATAACAACACTTGTGTGTTGTGTAAGGATGCAAAAGCAGTTGGTGTTGCTGTTCAAGGGTTATTAAACAACATGTCACATCTCATTAAAATAGATAAATTATAAACTCTATTTACATACGAACATTAAACACATTTTGTTTTTGTTTTTCAGACATATGTATGGCTTTCTAATGAAGGAGGCAAACAAATGGAAATATTCTTAAAAGAAATAAAAAACTCTTTTTATTTATTTTTGCAATGAATGTTAGAATGAATGACTGCATTATTTCAAATGTGAATGAAGAATGGAAAATAATTTGTATTCAAGAAATTAATTTTTATCCTTTGGCCTCAATTTGAAAGGTCAAAGTTCAATTGATGAATTTTTTCCATGGCAAACATAAACGTAATGAATGTGAGGACAATCTCAAAATTGCTCGACTTGATGAATAGAAGTGAAAACCGTATAAGCATATATTTTGAGACAACCATCTTGATATTATTTTTTATTCCTTTGAAATCTAGAATTTGAGTAAACTTGTAGACTCATTAAAATAGTTCTGTGATATATTTATTTATTTATTTATTGATTACAATACAATTACAAATTATATTTAAATTATATACGAGCTGAGTACTTTTGACCATATGCTCGGTGTAGTGTCACAGACCAGAGGCCCTGGTGGGAATCGAACCCACGATCCTCACGCTAATAGTCGAGAACAGTACCAACTAGACTACCAGGGCACCCTTTGTGATTTAATTCAATACTTTCATTTGACAGGTTTGAGTCCATTAGGCATTTTAGAATTTAATAAGAAACACTTTATAATTTATTTTCGAGAATTGCTTTTTCGTAATAATTTTCACATTCTTTTTTCTATTATGAGTAATCATATATAATGTGAGACAAACAATCAGACAGTCACAAACACACCGAGTTTCTGAGGCGAATCAAACCCACGGCCTCCGAACTTGAAGTCTAGCACACTACCAACTAGGTCATCATGGAGTAGAAGGGTATACTCAACAAAAGGGAAAATAAAAAGAGACAAACGCTTTTCTTAAACCAAATAAGTCTGAGAGCAATTCAACTTTTGTTGTGAAATTGAAAAAGGAGAAGACATCAGTCATGCATCAGACTATCCAGAAATAAGCAGGTATTAGAAACCGACGTTTTGGCAGGTCACTGTAGACACAAAGTACATTAATTCAGAATGTAAATTCTTTGATGAATTATCAAATCACATACAGTGAACCTGAGAGGCATTAATGCATCCAAGAAGAAGACATGCGGGTACATATAAAATGCTGGGCAGAGAATTGTCCTTGTTGACATCAAGCAGCATCCTGAAGTTTGTCAAGGCAATTGGCTTGTAGAGGACATTATAGATATACCCTATGAGGGGCCAGTGCAATAGATCTCTACATTACGACAATACTTATAAGACTATTGGAATATTGCAGCTGAAGCTTATTCTCTATATTTTCCATCAATTTTAGAGCACAATGTACAGCTTCTATGGCTTACAAGATTTTGACATCAAAGCTAAAATTAGTCAGTTTGAGCAGGTTTTCAAACGCATTAAGTTATTTGGCACACTTATTATTCTTCTCCCACACCACTTATGTTGCGTGTGTTAATTTTTATATATTAGTGGCGAGACCTACAGTCAAAGTCAACTCCGAACGACAAATTTTTTTTTGAGAAACTTTTTGAAGTCATTTTTATTTACTCTCAGAGTTTTGGCAATAAATCTGCTGAGAGGAAGTCGCCGAAGAAATATTTTTCGTATTTTGTTTTGTTGGAGATGTCTGCCTTAATAAGCCAACACACTACCTACGGCGTTTTCTACTGTTGCAACCAGCAATTTCAAAATGTTTGCAAGTACTTGGATTCCTCCTTGAAAATCGCATGTGATAGAAATTTCTAAAATTTATAGTAGGTAGTGTGTTGGGTCAGACATCAAAACAAAATATGAAAAAATATTTCTTCGGCGACTTCCTCTCAGCAGATTTCTGGCAAAAATTCTCAGATTAAATAAAATTGCTATGAAAAGTTTCTCAAACATTTGTCGTTCGGAGTCGACTTTAAACTGTAGGTTCCGCCACTTATGTATAAAATTAACATACACAACATGAGTGCTGTGAGAAGCTAGGCCGTAATCCTGACTGAAGGGTTGTAATGGCCAATTATGTATGTATGTATTGAAATAAGAAGTCATCACAGCCCCTCATTTTAACGCTTTACAATATATTGGAAAATTATTTAAAAACTATTTGGAACTATTGGGGACTAGAAAGATTTTTCCAATTGAAATACTAATTTTGTAATGATTCATATTTGTACAGTGAAGCCAAATACAAGCCCAGCAAAGGGTTTGATTTTTTTGGCCCAAAAAAAAGTGGTTTATTTGATGGGACATTCATACCAGAGGGTGGCTAGAGATCACAATATACTAGTCAATCTAGTATCCATCCTGTTTTACAATAAACTTCCAATACATTCAAAACATCATACATCTTTAAGGTGACCATACCACCGTTTTATAGTTACCTCCACAGTGTGTTTTAGATTTTAAAAAAATTTCATTTCATTGACTAAGACTCTAATTTATGCCAGCAAAAGCCAAATTTAACAGAGAAGCTTGGTCACATTTTTTTACTTGTATTGCAATGTTTTCCATCTTCATATTTGCAGTTACTCTTGGGAAACATGAAAGACAATTTGATGCCAATCTACACTTAAATAAACAAAGCTTAAAAATCTTAAAGAAAAATTATTAACAATCACTTGGCATTAATTTGAAATTCTCTACACTGTAATTATTATTAAATTTACACCTTGTACTACTCATTTAATAAAGTTTGCAAAAACAAAAAACAAAGACTATACGACTAAGCTTCTACACAGCAACTGCTGTGAAAAATCAAGTTGAAAATGAAAAACTGCCGGCAATACAACGAAGAAAAAAAGTCCCAATTAAGTGGAAAAAACATCCGTGAATATACAAAACGTAACAAGCAGAACATCAGCAACAACAGATGGTGTGAAATCAAAAACAAAAAAAACTTTTCTCATATACAATACCACACCGCAACAACATCAAAATTAATGACATTAAAAAGACACCCATTAATTATGTTGTGGCCCAATACCCATTACCATCGTAATCATCAACCAACAACACAAGCAACAGCAGCAACTAAGCACAACAGTAGCGCTGTAGTATTGGAAGCATCTGTATCGCTTTGCTAATGTGTAATAGGAAATGGCAGGAACTATTTTATCTCTAAAGCAACATCAGCATCAATCGAATACGTTTCCCATGTAGAACTTTAACGAGAAAAATTGCAAAAAAAAGGAAGAAGATTTTAAAGACGATTTTTCAATGGGCCTTTAGATTCAGTCGTTGTTAACTCTCTCTGCCATTGGCAAATGGTTAAAAAATAAAGTGCGACAAAAAGAGTGGCACGGGTCGAATTCAATGTAATATAAATTATGTACTGAACAGTGGGACTGAAAAGTGAATTTTTTTGCAAAACGACAGACAAACTTGTAGCATTATAGAGTACGTGGCTATATCAACTGAAATTACTTTTCTTCCATCTTAGAAATCTATTTCTACCTCAAAGTAAAATCTGTATTTCCAAAAGGTAATGGATCTTGGTCCTGTACTGCAGATGATATACTTACGTACTTACTTAATTGGCAATTAACAACCAGATAAACGGATTTCCAGGCGATTCTGCTTTTGGAGCACATTCGACAGTTGATCACACCAATTGATGACAGGGTTTCTTCGATTTGATCTTTCCAACGCAAACAACGTCGTTCTCTGCGCCGACTTCCAGCATCAAAAACCCTTCTAGCCGGAGCATCCTCCTCCATTTGAACGACATGGCGAAGTCAATGGATAATAATACGCTGCACATCGTCCATGTCTTTGATGCGGAAATCATCGCCAACTCTCACTGAACCAAAGATCTTACGTAGGACTTTTCTCTCGAATACTCTCAGAGGTATAAGCCTTCTCCCGATCGCATATAAGGTTACAGGCCTACAGGTACCTGCAGCCATTCCTTAAAACACTGATTAGACTTTATCAATGCGGCTTCAGACCTGGCAAATCTTTCATCGACCAGACTATGTTAAATCCTACACTGCTGCACTACATTACCACACTATGTTAAATCCTGAAAAAGCCTCACGAAAAACAAGTCGACACAAACCATCTTTTTGTGGATTATAAGGCAGCCTTTGATAGCCCCATAAGAATCGTGTTTTTGCCGCCATATCTGAACTCGGTATGCCTGTGAAGCTGATATGGCTACGCAGAATGACGTTGAGCAATTCCTGCAGCTCCGTCAAGGTAGGAATGGACCTCTCCGAACCTTTTTTTGCCGCCATGTCTGAACTCGGTATACGTGCGAAGCTGATAAGGCTATGCAGTATGACGTTGAGCAATTAATGTAGCTCCGTCAGGGTAGGAATACACCTCTCCGAACAGATCAACGATATCAGAAAATGAGATATCAAAAACCTCCGTCCCTTAGTGACAAGAGCAGGGCAGTGACACATGAGGTAAAAGGCAGTCACTTTCTTCTTGTCAGTCCCATAGCTCCTGCAGAAGTCATTGGTTGTAATGCCGACCTACCAAAAGGAGAGTGGCTCGTAAGAATCTCCATTGTGGTCATGCAGGATGGCCATGCAATTTAAGGACGCAGGTGAGCCAGTCCTCTTGTCCACACGTGTTCAGCAGTGTCTGGCAAAAATACACGTACCTTCCTGCTGCCAACGAGATTAAGCTTCCAGGTAGAAAGAGTGGACAATATCCAAATTAACCGAGTCAACGGGAATACCTATGTCCTGTAATGTTTAAATATTAATGACAAGCATTTCTCTTCCTTAAACGTTGAATATGATTTGACTGACCTTAATATTTTTCTCTTTAGATCTTAAAACTGAATTAAATGTTTTCCTTTTTCCACTGTTGGTTTGTTCATCTCTTTCCTTTTTTCCTTTCTTGTATTAGACGATACGATGGAAAGTAAAACACGTAAAAGTAATTTTCAACTCAAAATGATTCATAGTATTTGTCCGCTTAACGGTAAATTGTTATATTTCATCTCGTAGCTGACAATGATTCCGCAATTCAAGTTGACTAAATTGAAAAAGTGTTGGTGTGTATGCGTGTCTGTCTTAGACACCTTGAAAGCATTGAATCGAAATCAGAACAACACATCCTAGCATTTTATTTCTTCATACAACACTCTCATTCACGCATTCAGTCATTTCGACAGCCAGTTGGTCATTCGTTCAGTTGTGTTTTGGTTAAGTAGTCATTAATAAGTCACTAAACAGTTTGTGCCTTTCCTTTTCTCATCATCATATGATGATGATGATGATGGTAATGACGATGTTGTTTTTGTTGTTGCTTTTTCTATTGAATCAATAGAATTCTTAAATTCTTATCATTTCACTTGATGCTACGCTTTCCGTTTTTCCCCCATTTTTGATTTTGGTTTGCATTGTTGTTTCATTTTGTTCAATAATTTTCATTTTTTAGAATATGGGTTTGAGGTTAAAAGTGAAAAACACGTATTAATGGCTTTAACTGGTAATTTTACTTACATTGTTGTTGTTGTTGTTTTGTGTCCCTTATAGAGTGTAAATCATTTACACGTGAACAAGTCTCACTAATGCATTTCCCAAGTTTACTGACCCATAAGAACAGCGACTAGCGTTCCAGAAACTATGGTGGCCAACGAATTGGCAAGAAAAGCTAATTAATGTGTGTGCTGTTTAATTTATGACTTAAAAAGCGTTCTTGTTTTTGTTATTAGATTCGGAAATGGAATTTTTTGAAAAATTTTAAATTTTATTACAAAGAAAAAAATTAAACTCAATTGATAAATGAGCTTTTTTGATTGTTATATGATATTTTAAGTCGCCGTAGTGTAATAGGTAGCATGTTGGCTTATTAGACGTAAGGCCACGGTTCAAACACCAGGTCAGACATCAAAACCAAATACGAAAAAATATATCTTTGGCGACTTCCTCTCAGCAGATTTCTGGCATAAACTCCGAGAAGAAATAAAAATTGCCATCAAAAGTTACTCAAGAATCTGTCGTTCAGATCGACTTTAAACTGTAGGACCCGCCACTCATGTATAAAATGAATACACACAACATAAGTGGTGTGAGAAACTAGGCCGTAATCCTGACTGAAGGGTTGTGATGGCCAATTATATATGTTATGATCTCATCACATTCTTGATATGCAGCTAAAAACTTTACAGTCTGAGAGATAGCTGCAGAAGAATTATCATCGAAATTATCAAACACAAAACTAAAAACAAAAATCACAACGATCATATAAACCTAAAATTATGAGTCATGATAAGTCTATAAGTATCGAGATTCACAAACGACAGCAATGGACCAAGGCGAAGGAAATGAAGAACACTCTCATACTCAGCCACATCGTTACAGATCATTGTAAGGTACATCAGCGTTAAAAATCTAATTTAAACGGCATGTTAGCGGTTATGTTTCTCTATCATTATCTGCACAACAATTCATACTGTAAGAGTAACATTGGAATGTCTCACCATACCATGAACGGATTTACGTCATATCCTAATTAGAACGGATGTCAAGTAAATGCCATGCGATTCTTAGACAACTCTAAGGATTCGAATAACTCCAAACAATAACATTATGTTGACTACCATTTGGTCTTCCATTAGCAGCAATTTTCTTAACGAATATAAGGCATACACTTACGTGAATTCTATGAATAATATTCGCTATAGAGGGACTCTTGTAGTGGCCGTAGCCTAGTAGTCTTGTTAGATGTGAGGCCATGGTTCAAACTCCAGGCCAAACATCTCCCACAAAACGAAATATGAAAAAATATTTCTTCCACCACAGCACAGTGGTCCAAGTGCTCAATCTAGCCGGACAAAAGTTATAACTCGCTTTTGCAAAGCCGTACCGACATGAAACTTGGTACGTTTATAGATTTCATCAATATAAACAATTAGAGAGAAAAAATAAAATGTATATGTGTGTGTATGTATGTAAATTTGTTTTTGGGGCGTCTGTTTGAAGCCTAAAGACGACAAAACGACTGAACCGATTTTCTTAAAATTTTCACACCGTATTTCTGTATGTGTAGGTGGAATTATAGGCTAATGTTTATTCAAAAGTTTTAAAAGCGTGAAGTGCCACGCCTACCTTAAGAATTAAGTATTAAAGTCTTATATCATGGAAACTGCAACAGCTAGAATCTTCGAATTCAGCATGGACAACTTTGATATCCACATAAACATTTGTGGGAAAAATGGTTGAACTAGCTACAGTGGGCGTGTTACCTCCCATATAAATAAAATACTAAAATTCGTATATCTGGGAAAACTATAACAGTCAAAATCCCCAGATCATGTATGATGAAATTTTGTGTCGATATTAATATTTTGGTTAACAATAGGCGAACTAGCAATAGTAGGCGTAGCACCTTCCATATTACATGGATACTAAAACTTGAATATCTGGGAACACCTAATTTTATTTATATTGTAAAAAGAGTAGCAAAGTTCGCTGGGTATAGCTAGTCTCTATATATATTATAACTCAAATTGAAAGAAGAATCTTTAGAAAGAATTATCTCAAATTATTTTAATATATTCAATAAAATTATACAAAAAAAGAAAACAAGATATACATTATGTTTATTTCAATCTATATCTGATTCACTTTCAGAATCTAGATGCCACTCTGGCATTGACGCATCTGATAGCAAGGCAAGAACTTTTTCATCCAAAGGTTCTGTACTAAAAATTCCTTAGAAGGCCTGCCATAATTGGAGGTCGAATGTCCATCCAAGCATCCTTCAACACGAGATAATGAAGAAAATTTAGGTGGAATATTAAAATAGCCTTGTTCGACTGGCTTGCGCCCACTTTTTCGTTAAAATGCATAAAAACATTCGAGCAGATTGCCTTACTTTTCTGTAATAGCTATCCGTTTCATCATTCTTAATACCAATCTTAGCAACAACGTGTTTAACAACAGCATTAGTTTTCTTAGTTAGTTGTTTTTCATTACTCCAAGTGTTATACTGCTCTTTTCTTGTAATGGACATGTTAAACTCTAAATGAAATAAAAATCGTTTGGGCAAAATCCGACAGCTAATTTTTTAAACATTAAAAATCTACATATATATACATGACGACAACATAAAAACTAAAGCTTATGTATGATAAATTACCATTTGAAATTCTAATTGAATTCGGACATTAAACAAAAATTTCACATTTAAAACACACATGTACATAATTTTATTTATAAACAAAAACAAATTTTATGAAAAATTTAAACAGTATTTTTTTACTCATACCTTTGTTATGTTATTCACACGAAATAATTTTTCTTAATTGTTCTTATTATTTTTTCACGACAATTTCACTCGTCACTTGAGATATTAATTTTTTAGCAAAGAAGCAATTACTTGTATTTGAAGCAATATATCAATGCTAGTGTAGCTGTTTAAAAAAAAAATATGCCGTTATTTACTTTAGACACTTGTCAACATATTAGCATACAAAAAATTTACTTTTTAAATATTTTAAAAAATTACCTTTGTCCGGCTAGATTGGGGTTTTGGACCACAGTTCACAGCGGCAACAAATCAAATCACTTGAAATTCTTTTACCTTACCTTTCAACTGTCATTTGTGTAGTTTTTTATTTTATTTTTTTTTTGCATTGTATTATGTAGTTCGGTGTCATATATCCAATATAGACAGTTTCATTGGCTTTATAAATATTTTCATTTAAAATTTTCAGTGTTTAAAATATTTTTCTCACTTCTATTCTCCGTTTTTCATGCGCCAATAAACAACGTTTAATAATTAATCGCTCTCTTAAATGTTTTTGAAAAGATTGCTTTATCTCCACTATTTATCAAAATGGTGTTAATTTTTACTTAGGCTTTGTAATTCTTTCAATCTTTAAGAGCATCTTTAATTGAATTGAAAATTATCACACGTTGTATTTGTTTTTATTTTTTACATACAGACGTATATTTAACGTGCAATTCATTATAACTGAAATACTCATACGAGTACGTCATGTTGAACATTGTGTGTGTTATTCTCTCCTTCACTCTTTTAATTACAAAAATATTAAAATAAAATTGATTTCTCTGGTGACTATTTTACAATTCAATTCAATTTTATTTTATTTTTTTCGCTCTACATCAACCACTTCCAAGCCAAATATGTTGGGCATAAAGGGAATATGTTATCTTAAGTTGGCCTCCCTTGATTGTACTTCGTTTTTCTTCTCTGTATGTACACGCACACACAGCGATGGTGTGAGTGAGATCTATAAATTTTCTTAAGCTTAATTCAATATAATCGCTACAAATTGATTGTCAATAGTTTGAATTGACATTTACACCCACTCTGCTCCAACAACTAAGTCAGTTGGCTATAGTCAATGCTTAAGCCAACTTTTTTTTCCTCCTATTTTAGTTGCAATATTGACAACATTTTTACCTTGTAGTGAAGCATGAATAACATGCTGTTGTACCATCATTGTATGTCTAATATTGTAGCAACAGTGTATGTAGCTGTAGTCAATGCTTGAATTTGTGAGAAAGAAAAAATCCAGCCGGGGAAAAAAATTAAACAAACGAAGACAAAACTAAACTAAAAATATATCAAAAGCTTATACTAAAAGTATCATTTAAGCTTTTTTGATTTATTTCATTCCTTCTCTCATTCTGTCTCCCTCACTCTACTTCGTTCTTTTCTTATACTTAAACAAAAGAACATGAGCAATCTGTAGCATTACAAATATTTATATCCGAGTATGTATATACAACCAGAGAAGGTACACTCAGGGAAAATTTATCAAGAGCCTTAAGTGCTCTATGATTGATATTCACTGTGAGAAGTATCAGTAATGAAACTAAATATTGAAACTTTGTTAAATCGAGTACATATTTGAAACTTTTTTCACGCTCAGTATGGTTTTCGAGATCGTTACGGGGCATTGCACTATTGCTATTCATGAGAGGTGCATTTATCTTATGCTCCTTACGGGTGATTTATGCAGAAGCTGCAGGGATGAGGAAGAGGAGGAGATTGTCCCTCACCTACTGGATAAATGTGCGGCACTTTGTCACAGGAAGAAAGGCACTTTGGATAGAGATGATCTGCAGGAACTTTCACGGATTGACATTGGCAGTCCAAGTCGCTTCATTAGGAGCTCCGAGTGGTTCCGAGGCTGGAGGATAGTGGAAGACTGTGGTAATACCTTGGGCCCTATGTGGCCCCTAAGTGTGTTCATCCAACTCCCTTAGATGGATAACCATCTCTACCTATCTACCATATCAATCCTAACAAAAACTTGACTATCTTGTTGGCTTCTCATCCAGATCATCAGTGTCACTGGTCGCCGTGGTCTAGTAGGTAGTGTGTTGGCTTATTAGACGTGAGGCCTCGATTCAAACCACAGGCAAGGCATCTCCAACTAAACGAAATCTGAAAAAATATTTTTTCGGCGACTTAATCTCAGCAGATTTCTTTCCTATTATTTTTGTTGTTGATTTTATTCTCATGAATATTAGGAGACTGGAAAATTTTTGTTTTAAAATTCCTTTTTACTTCTTTAAGGAACAAACAGAATGTTCCCAATCTTCTTATTAATTCCATATGTTTCAGTTTCTAAGGAAGAAACGATAGAGAAGATATATGTGCCCCTACAAGAATACTTTACTACAGCAGAAAAACCAAGGAACTACTTGAGTTCGACAAGAGAACGGTTTTCGCAATCTAACGGGAGTTCTATTTAACGAAATAATATGTTATTGATAGGATTACTGCAAAAGCTGTCAGGATAATGAAGAAACGGAATCGGTACAACACGTTTTATGTGACAGAACGTTTGGGCATGGCGGCGTAAGTATTACTAAGAGAACTGGCCGATTTCATCCGAAGCTCTGGGTTGTTCAAACCCACCACTAACAGCGCATAACAAAGGGGGCCACCGAGTGAACTTGTCTGTGAACGACAAGCTAACCTTTTCAAAGGTTTTTATTTTCCCTTTTCTGTTTTCACAAAACAATTGTCAATGTTTGATACAAAATCTGAAAACTTTTGCTGTAAAATAATCTGAAATTAATGTACGAAAATGACGTTGCCCCAATAAATTATTGTCCTGGCGATTGTTTGACAATTAAATTGTAAGCTTTTTTTTAAATCTCATAAACTTAGAAGTCGCCGTAGTCGAATAGGTAGCGTGTTGGCTTATTAGACGTAAGGCTACGGCTCAAGCACCAGGTCAGACATCACATCGGAAACATGAAAATATTTCATCGGAAGAGGAAGTCTCAGCAGATTTCTGGCAAAAATTCTGAGAGTAAATACAATTGCCATGAAAAGTTTCTCAAAAAACTTATGAGTGTATAAAATTAACACACACAACATAAGTGGTGTGAGAAGCTAGGTGGTAATCCTGTCTGAAGGGATGTAACGACCAATTATGTTATGTATGTAAACTTATCGCTTTTGGCAATCTACAGATCTTATATGATTCGGAATGAATTAAATATTTTATTTACACAAAATTAATCGAAAATGTTGTCATTGTAAACATTTTCTTTTTTATGAAAATGCAGAAGAGCCGTACTCTACCTCAATCGAATTTACCACACTGTAAACTTTTTTACTTTTTATAAATATGTACACACATATAGATGTGTATGTCAATGGACGTGCAAGCGTATTCGTTTGTATGAGTGTATAGAAAGAGAATTGTTTCTTGTTCTACTTTTACTTTTAAAATAACAAAGTCCTTGTATTACAATTTCTTTTGGTTATAATACTTGTATATAGGTGTGTAGGTATGTATTGTGTATGGGTGTGTACGAGTGTGTCTAAATCTGATGTATTTGAAGAGAAAAAATGAAATTTATTTGTTCTGCGCTTAAATCGTATTGTCAGTTAAATTGTCATTGATTCACTAAAAGAAAAAGGATATAAAAAACAAAAAAATAGTAAGAAAAAACGGAAAAGATATACAAAAAAGAAAAGAAAGAAAGAACGTCTGATAAATAACATTGAAGACAATATTTATGTAAGTGTAACTGTAAATGTAAACGTATTTGAATGATTGTGTTTGTATTTGTTTAACGGATTTATATCGCATTTTTTAACGTTTTTTTTATTTAAAAAAACTGAGAAATATTTTCACTAAAACTGTAATATTTAACGGGATTACTTTTAAAAACGATAATTTACAACAATTTTATTTAAATACTTACAAACAAACACAAACCCATGTCCCCAAAACATCCACTTAACAAAACATTTAATGTATTGATATTGACGGGACTATTATTAAAAAAAAAACCAAAAACAATTGACAAAAAATATTTAAAAAAAGTATTTTATAAAACATATTTAAAATAAAATATTTTTGTTTTGCTTTGTTTTGATTGCTATTGATTTATTTCTAAAACCTTGAAATCATGGGAAAACGTGAGAATAGAATTTAAATCAAATAAATTTGAATTTATTTTAAGCTCATTTAAATATTTAATTTTTTTCTTTTTGTTTTTTGAATTGAAAGGCATTAACAAATTATATTTTATTTATTGCGAGCATATAGACCCTAATATATATACAGAGCAGAGTAACAATCTTGCATTTTTAAATACATAATAACGCATTAGAATTCCGCAAATTATATTCTCCGTCTACAGTTAAGAATATAGTTGGTTGTAGAAAAAATGGCATTCAAACTGTTGCTCGTGTCTTCTGCTACTAACAACAGTAGTCAGGAATTCAGAAATTAAAAAGTGGACACAAAGGTTCTGCAGATGCAAGGATATTCTTAAATCACCTTAAGAGGGATTTCACGTCTAATATAAACTATAGGTTTTCACCCATAAATACATACATAATTGGTCATTATAACCCTTCAGTCATAATTACGACCTATCTCCTCTCACCCACTTATGTTGTGTCTATTAATTTCAAACACGAATGGCGGGACCTGTAGTTTAAAGTCGACTCGAAATTACAGATTTTTTGAGAAACTTTCCATGGCACTTTTAATCTGCTGAAAGGAAGTCGCTTAAAATTTCATGTTTCGTTCTGTTGGAGATATCCGAAATGGGGTTTGAACCTTGTCGCCACGTCTAATAAGTCAGCACACTATTTACTAGACTACGGTGACAAAATATCTTCTACATGAAATAGAAATTCGAGATGTGATATGCCTACTCTAAATTCAAATATAGTACTTGAAATTATTTCGAGTACTTGCGTGCAATTACTAGAAGATAGATAATGGAGAACACCAACATTGTATCACCATATTATCTACAATACAATCTTTAATTTCGTTTTCGTTTTGTTTTATAGATTCCTTGAATTCGCCCTTATATTCAGCCAGGTGTTGTTTGTTTTTTCACACTTTCTTGAATATCTCCGATCATATCCACATTACGAATATATTGAACACAGTCATCACACATAAGACGGATGAAGCCACCAGTCTCCAATATTCCACGAGAATATTGATCGATTCCTGAGCACTTTTTTGCACAGTGATAAACTTTTTTACATACTCCCTCACACGCCACGCCAGATTCGCCGCGTATTGCCGTTTTACAATGATGGCATTCCGACATATCTATACTGCAACTCTTATTTTGTTTTTTCACTTAATAAATAGCTTTTTTGACTGTACTTCACCATCCGAATATGAAAAGACACTTTGTTTATGGTTTTAATATAGTCCTGTCTATTTAAATAACCTTTTAAAAAAATTATCTAAAACAAAGTACAGAGGCTTTCATTCTTGGGCATCACGGGTGCTCTGAAGTATAAACCGCAGGCTGGTCTCGAGGTAAGCTTGTCTCCACAACCTTTAGACATCATCCTCCAAAACATTGCTGCTAGAACTACATTGAGGATATGTTTAGGGCACGTACTATTGACAACGCCTTAATACTGCATAAAGTAGAACCGAATCATCTGGGATTAAACCTCGTCAACTGAAAGGGTGTCAGGAGTTGCATGGACTCTCTACACTCGTTCTTACTGGGTTCCGGGCCACTGTGGCATAGAGGGGAAAAAGACACGCACGAACTGGCATGATAAGAATCGACGATGTCTGAGGAAGAGTCGATAGAGGGAAAATATGCGCCCCTGCAACAATACTTTTTCAAAATGGAAAACTGCTGTAGATACCAGGAAAATCAGGGAACTACTCGAGTACGACAAGAAAGCAGTTTGCTCGCTAACAAGAATTCTAATGGGACACTGCGCTATTAGTAGTTTTGCTGACAAGCAGGATTACTGCAAAAACCGTCAGGATGTGGAGGAAATCATTTCGAGAATAATACTACACAAAGGATAACCTGTCTCAGAGGAGTATATTGAAAAAATTAAGGAAGTTTGTACAAGAAGCTGACTTCCTTCAATGGCGAGCGCACCACAAACCTTCTTGATATCTTAGGTAAATGAAAATAGGCATGAAATCCTTGATAGGTTTCCTTTATTTTAATCTACATACCTAGTCAATATGTCTTTCAGATCTTGCACCAAGAGGTGCAACAGATTACTCCGTATAATACGACGTAAGTTCGACAGCATTTCTAATCTTCAACATCTTCGTCGTTTGGGTATTGCTTATAAATTTTTTAAATAATATGAAACTCTAGAAACCAACGCAGAATTTTTCTTCTTCTTCTACAGAAAAATTGTCGTCTGCGACGTTTAAACTGAAAATTTCAGTGTTTAGATCAATTTGTGAACTGGCATCATCATTGTATCCTAACAATTATTATACAGTACTTGCTTACTGTGTTATGATTACAAATTTTTGTTGTTCCAAAATGGAAAAATTGGACTTGGTTGACATTTATTTTCGATTTTACGCAAACTTATTTAGGGAGGAATTTAATAAGCAATTCATCTCTTGATTTCATACAAGAAGACTTTTGTTGTGCGCATACATTAACTCGTATAGTCGTACACATGAACATGCCAGCTACAATTTCATCCCTGGAAGACAATTACACTAGTTTTCCAAAATCAAGGAGCATGGTTAATGGGCTACATATAGTGCAGCTGCGGTTTACATTTCCATTAAATAATCTTTAAAAAACAAATGTGAGTTATCGAAAGTAAATGGAAGTTATCGTTCATTGAAATGAGCACAATTTCGATGATTTATTCAATATTGAAACCATAAACGATTAAAAAATCATTCCCTAAAATTAAATTAAAATGAAATCATAATAAATTTTGTATGTTTTACTTACTTCCGCTCCTCATTGCACAATAGATGTCCTTGGTTTCATGCAAAACTATTGTCAAATTACAAGCAAATGACACTTCAAAAATTTTATAGAAACATTGTGGCAAATGCATTATTATTGTCAATATCCTTGAAATGTATCATTTAAATAATGAGAGTACAATAAACAAAAAACGAAATTGATAAATACGAGTATATTTGAGAATAAATCATAATAAATATTATCTGAGAGGCATTTATATTAAGCAGAACAGAAGAGAGCACATACTTATTGTGGTCCCATGATTGATATAAACGATATGGGCAATTTACAAACAAATGATGCTGCCACTGCTACTGCTACCTCTACTCAATGTATGGAGAAGACAATGAGACAATGAAATATTGTTTCTTATAATGAACACATAAATTTCACAATTTCTTTCATTTTCTTTTTTATTTCCGTCTTCTTTGTTTTTTTTATTATTATTTTGCAAAATATTTTTGGATTGTAATTTTCATTTATTTTGTTTCATCTGTTTCAGTTTTCTCTCTCTCTCTCTCTCTTTCTCTTGATTTGATGACACACGCACACACACATAATAATAAATGAGTGAAGAGATATACTGACGTACTGAAGGAATGAATGAACTTTTAAGTGGATTTTTCGACAGTCACACAACTGTTGTTGTTGATTATTGTGTTCTGTTCTGTTCTGTTCTGTTCGGTCAGTATGAAGAATTTATTATGGTCAGTCACATTAAGTTAATGAGATACTTTTGACTTTTTGACTTTTACTTCAGTCACTCACTGAAAGTATCTCTCCTCAGTCAGTCAACACTAACGACAATAACGAGAAGATTTGTCACAAATAAGAATCGTTTTCATACTTTAATGTCAATTTAGTAAAATATACTATTTCTTCATTTCATTTTCAACTTATTCTTTCATTGTTGTTCTTCTTCATCATATGCTTTTTGCTTATTTCATTCATTTATTTGTTCATTTTGTACGAAGGATTTTTCTGTTGGCTTCTTCTTTTGTCTTTTGTGTGTGGCATTAACATTAACGACCGGGTCATTAGGGAGGCTTTGTAAATTGTTAAGGGAATTATTTTATATTGTTTCACTCACGAATCACAAAATAAAACTTAATATCATGTTAAATATTTTCACCATGATATTGGCCTTTGTTCTTTATTCATCTCGTTCATCTCCATTCATCGTTGTTCATTTCCTCTTTTACTCTCTGTTTTATAATCTTAACTTTGGTTTATTTTCATTATCGTTAAATATTATTGCAGTTCGGTTAAAGAGAGGAATGGGTTTAATTTATGAAAAACCCCCTAAAAAGAAAAACACAGAGAAATAGTTTCTTTTGTTTTTTTGTTGGTTTTTTGCTAAATATGTGTGACAGAATATACATGAACTAAATTTAGTTTATAGCATCACGCAAACGTATTAAGGAAATGAATAGGAAATTACAAGTGGAGTTTATCACACAACGGAAATACTTGAACTTTAAACAATGTTGCAAGTTCTACTCCTACTTCTCCTCCTCCTCCTCTTCTTTTGCCTAAAATATTCATATTCATATTCATCTAAATAGAAACGCAATGCCTTATTTGATAAACTAAATTTTATTTTTCACACTTTCAAAACACCCAGCAAATATTTCGTTAAAAAAATAAAATAAACTTGTAACTTGTAACCGAAGTTTTTGCAAAACCTTCCTCCATTTTAAAGGAGAATCATTGGGATGCGTGGTATTAAAACATCGCCTTGAGTGTCCCATTTAAAATTAATATTTCAACGTATTTTATAATTTTCATTTCGTTGCATAATTTTGGTGGATTTATAATACTACGGGTCTACGGGTCGCCGTCGTCTAGTAGGTAGAGTGTTGGGTTCAAACCCCAGCTCAGACATCAAAACGAAAATATGACAATGATTCTCAGCAGATTTCTGGCAAAAACTCTGGAAGTAAAATAAAATTGCCATGGAAAGTTTCTCAAAAAAAATGTGTCGTTGGGAGTCAACTTTAAAATATAGGTCCCGCCACTCATGTATAAATTAACACACACAACATAGGTGGTGTTAGATACTAGGTTGTAATCCTGACTGAAGGGTTCTAATGACCACTTATGTATGTATATGTGTATTATAATACTACGGGATAAGCTGGCACTGAGTGGATCATACAGATTATCTAACAAGGCCAGTGTATTGTAGGCGGAGATTTTGCTATGGAACAAGTTGCACGTATGATTAAAATCAGTAATGTATCTGTTTGGGACTTGATCGTATTGGGCAGCAATCAAAGCACTGGGATACCATCTCGTCAAATCAAAGATAGTCAGAAGTTGCGTAGACTCTCTACACCGTATACATTGACACAACACTCGCCTTTATTGGATTCCGGGCCACAGTGCGATAGAAGGAAATAAAAGGGCGGACGAACTGGCACGGAAAGTATCGCCATAGAGCGGATATATGCGTCTCTACAAAAATACGTTTTCAAATTGCAAAAAGCAGCATGGAATTCAACAATTCGTACGTGCTCCAACATATCTGCTTGCCAAATTGCAAAACTGCTGTGTCCAGCAGTAAAACAACAGGAAAACCAACAAACTACTTGAGTTCAAGAATTCTAACGGTACACTGCGCTATTGACAGGTTAAAACACGGTCTACACCACCAGAATAATTCCAGAAACTGCAAGGATATTGAAGAAACGGAGTCAGAACAACGCCTTTAATGCGAGGGCTCGCACTTCAGAAACGACGTCATCGGTTTTTGGGTGACAGAATGTTTGAAGATCTGGGCATGGTGACGAACGTGCCACTAAATGAACTGGCCGGTTTCATCCGAAACTCGAGGTAATTCAAACCCACTACAATCGGATCATGACACAATGGGCCTTATGGGCCACCAAGTGAACTTGCCTGTGAACGGCAAGCTACCCGCTAACCTAGCCTAGTCCAAGTGCACTTGAGTTGCCAGTTACCAAAAATAATACAAATTGGTATTACAGATGACATTTCACTTATAAGAGAAACATTTTTTGATGGTTCAAATTTTGTAGTTGTCAGCTGGAATGCTTTCATTTATCTCCAGAGATTTCATACCCTCAAACATATAATTTTGTCATCAGATGGCGTTGATTTTGCGATAAGAGATCGAAGACTATCGTCTGAAACCTTCAGTTAGAAATCAAAAAAATTTTTGTTTTCGATTAGTTTTTAATTTAAAAAATTGTGTCATTGTTATTGAAAACGCAGAAGAAAATGATTCCAACAATGCACTCCAGCAGGTCCTACAGATTAAAGCTTCTAAGAAAAATACGCCGTCAGAGAAGAGTGATATCAGTACTGGTCTTATTAAAAATAGCGTTGGAACAACTATGCCAATAAGAATCTGTTTGGATTCAATCGCGTTGAATATGATAGTAAGAATTAGAAGTGTTGGGTCTATGGGCTACAAGTCTAACATAAGATTCATCAAGAAGCCACGTCACAACACAAATCAAATGGCTGATAGTTCTCTCCTCTATTCTCTATTCGTGTAAGTTCTTCATGATTTTCGGGAATGGATAAAAATGAACAGACAAACGTCTAAACGTTGGAAAATTTTGTGCAATGCGGATAATGGGACAGAAGTTCAATCTCCGAGTAAAATATTCAGAAGCGATCATGAAAGTTGCGTGTTTCTTCTAAGTAAAATATATGGCCACCTTAATTTTGATTAGAAGTACACAGGATGGAACACAGCACATTACTGTCTAAGTGTCAGACTGCCGTCCTTAGTATCTGTTGGTGACTAAAGATTAGATTTGAGAGCGTAATTAGCTTACGAGAACGGTAGATTCCAAGTACTTAATGAAGCCAGAATCTTTATGTAGGGTTGGAAGAGAAGAAGCTTCCTTCCACTGGGCGAAAGTAAAAATGAATAGAAACAGAGGGAGATTCTGCTTAAGTTAAACTGGCTTGAGATAATCTAAACTTTTGTTGTCTAATTACAATGAAAAGTGATACGAGTTATACAGTGGACTATCGACAAATAGAATGAGGATAGTAAGAAGCATTTTACCGAGCTTATGTTGAGGACAGTGATCGTTTGTTCAACGTACTCTACTGCCTCTATGCAACAATAAATACTTTCTGTTAGTTTACAATCGTTTCATATATACAATTGGATGTAATATGGATGCAGATGTGCAATTTAAGTGCATTGAAAAGAAAACATCGATGTTTCTCTTTAATACATAATATTGTACACTTTTTCTATGACCATATGCCATCGATTGGAATATTACTGCTAGTAAGTGCAATGTGCCTTCTTAAGATTTTTATTTTTTTCAATGCATTCCTGTGTGGCCAGGTTAATGTTTATTATTATTACTATTGTTTCGTAATATAATTCCATTCTATTCACTTACTTAAACCTCAAAAATAATAGGATTCTAAAAAGCTTTTTGCCATTTATTTTTATAATCGAATTAATTTCATTTTATTTTTCATTTATTACTTCCATTCTATTCCAACAATTCAGTTTTGGCGTTTTGTTTTGTTTCATTACAATGGCTTTTAAATTTTACAATTTCTATCATCTTCAAATAAATTCATTAAAAACATAAAAAATCCCTGCAACAAATAACAAAAGCATGGACTTTTGAGAGAGAATCTTCAAATTATTTTCATTTAATATTCATTTTCCTTCTGTTTTTTTTTTTATTATTATTCTTTTGTGTTTTTGCAGTCGTACTCCGACCACTAATGTCTTTTGAATTTCTTTGGTTGGCCAGAACATTACGTTACTGCTGTTGACGTTGTGGTTGCTTGGCTGGTCGTTTTGGACACAATTCATCTGTAGATGAAACCCTAATAAGGCAGCTGCACAGCATAGTAGTGGCAGAGTTGAAGAAATTATTTAAATTTTGTTTTTTTTTTTTGGTAAATTAGCATTAACTGTTTAAACAATGATTAAGAGAAACTGAATGAATGAAAAATTAAAAATTATTTCTTTCTTCTTGCTACTGTTTCTAATTGCAATTTTCCTTTTAGTTTTCTCTCTCTGTAATAATTTGTTAAGTGAAATACACAGAGCAAAGACTGAAAAAAGTTTAAGTAATAAAAACCAAAAAAGGAAATGAAAAATTACACAAGAATTTTGTATTTCATAAGAAATAATTATTTTAATACGATAATCATGATTCAAATTGCACTTAATATGTTGAAATGCAATCAAAAAAGATTGCGATTTTTCTAAATTTTTTGAAAAATTTTTAAAAGGAATTGAGTGTGGTATTGCTAAGTGACAACAGGCAATCGTTAATGTATAGAATCAAAGTTTACCTTTTCTATGTACATACAGTGAGCATCAAAAGAAACTGTACATTAAAAAACATATACATTAATAAATTACCGTTATTTTTATTTATTATAATTGTATCATTTCCCGGTTTTAAAAGTGAAAAAAAATTACAAAAAATTTCGAAATATTGCCAAATTTTTTCGGGGACTCTCCTTAAAAGGTAAAAGTTGGGTTTGGTGATTGTTGCAATTTTATCCTTAGCGTACAGTTTTTTTTAGACACTCACTGCATATTCTGTTTAAATTTTATCATTTCCCGGTTTTAAAACTGAAAAAAAAATTACAAAAAATTTCGAAATATTGCCAAATTTTTTCGGGCACTCTCCTTAAAAGGTAAAGGTTGGGTTTGGTGATTGTTGCAATTTTATCCTTAGCGTACAGTTTTTTTTAGACACTCACTGCATATTCTGTTTAAATTGTATCATTTCCCGGTTTTAAAACTGAAAAAAAATTACAAAAAATTTCGAAATATTGCCAAATTTTTTCGGGCACTCTCCTTAAAAGGTAAAAGTTGGGTTTGGTGATTGTTGCAATTTTATCATTAGCGTACAGTTTTTTAGACACTCACTGCATATTCTGTTTAAATTGTATCATTTCCCGGTTTTAAAACTGAAAAAAAAATTACAAAAAATTTCGAAATATTGCCAAATTTTTTCGGGCACTCTCCTTAAAAGGTAAAAGTTGGGTTTGGTGATTGTTGCAATTTTATCCTTAGCGTACAGTTTTTTTTAGACACTCACTGCATATTCTGTTTAAATTGTATCATTTCCCGGTTTTAAAACTGAAAAAAAATTACAAAAAATTTCGAAATATTGCCAAATTTTTTGGGCACTCTCCTTAAAAGGTAAAAGTTGGGTTTGGTGATTGTTGCAATTTTATCCTTAGCGTACAGTTTTTTTAGACACTCAATGTATATTCTGTTTTATCCCTTCTCTCAATGAAATATGTACCGAACATTCCATATTTATGAATCAAATCTAGTTCAGGTACAAAAAAAAATTTTTTAACCTCTGCCAAAAAAGTTATAAAATGCTAACTTCAAGGCAAACTCTCAATAAAATCTTTCAAAATCATTGGCATCCAATTAAGCAGCAGTTGAAAATCGATTGAAAACAAAATAATTGATTCCAAAGAAAATAAAATTACGCCACGTGAGCTTGAGTTTGAAGTTTAAAGGCTGCTGCTTAAGTTTGTCTAGGCAATGAACACTCCTACTTAGTCCAAAAGTTACATACGTTGTGATGCCATAAGCAATATCCATGCTGGGGATTAAAAAATTTCAATAAGAAACCATTCCAACTGCTCAGTCAGGATTACAACCTAGCTTCTCATATCACTTATGTTGTGTGTGTAAATTTTATACATGAGTGGCGGTACTCAAAGTTAAAAGAAGATTCCGAACGATAGATTTTTAAGAAGAGTTTTAGGAGTTTTTATGGCAATTTTATTTACTCTCAGAGTTTTTTACAGAAATCTGCTGAGAGGAAGTTGCAGAAGAAATATTTATTTTCATACTCACATTTTTTGGATGTCTGGAACCACGGGATTGAACTAGAATGGAAGTCTATTAGCTGCACCTGATGAGAAGTAGTATAACTAGGATAGAATATTACTTTAGGATTCACTAATAACAATGAGAAATATTCTCGTCTTTTGGAAGAATATTTGTCAAGTTATATACGCTGTATTTAGGAATATAGCGCTGTACATTTTTTCAATATTTTCCACTGCGTATACATATTATTTTGTTAATAACTACAGTTGAAAATGTTACCAACTATTTTCCTCTGGGTTATACATATGCTTCTCACAACTACAGTCACATTTTAAACATTTTCTCTTTGTGCCGACCACTGTTCCATAATATTTTGGTACATCTCGTCGTATAAGCAATATTTATTACATGTGTCTGCATAAACATATATTAAGTATACGTGAAGTACATATAAGAGTTAGACACACTTATTTTCGAAATATTTATAAAAATTATATTCTCAATAAATTTATTTTTTATATGAAATGCCATTTATTACCTGCAAACTTTGCCAGAATTTGAAATTGAACGTGTGGTTTGTATTGAATTTTACTTAACTGAAAATATAAAAAAAAGAAAATATTTGTTGGAATTTTTTTTTACACATATTTAACTTCCATTTAAATAATAATATTGAAGGGTCTTTTCGAATTCCTTTTGTTGGAGATGTCCGACCAGGAGCTTGAACTGAGGCCTCACGTCTAATAAGCCAACACACTACCTACAAGGCTACGGAAACTGCGGTGATAGATAATCTGCTGCTCTCTTATAGAACTCATGAGAGAGAAAGCCGAGTATATCGGCTTACCTTTAGTAGGGCAATGGCTAATGAAAATCACAATATTACAATGGAGGAGAGAAGACAGACAGTCTTACGCTTAATGTGATTACTCTAGCAGAGCACAGAAATGCTGTAAGTGCCAAGACTGCTGCTTGAACACTGTAAACAGGATTTCTGTTTACTTTAAATCATTAAAGGCAATGAAAAATCGATCAATTCTTGTTAGAAGAGCAGAAATCTTAGATCAAATCCCTCCAAATACGTATCTAAATTAGCGCCCAAGGCGAATATTCATGACTTCAAGATAATACTCAATATTTGAAGGAAACATCTACCTTAAGTTACTGGAATCGGTTCAGATGATCTTTAAACCTCAGTCTCAAAGACAATTAATTGATTTGAAGAAAATACTTACACATTTAATTGGTATTTCAGTCAGCCATGTGTGGCGGACTCTATAGTTTAAAGTCGAGTTTTGAAAAACTTTTTATGATAATTTTATTTACTCTCAGAGTTTTTCCTAGAAATCTTCTGAGACGAAGTCAACGAAGAAATATTTTTTCATATTTTCGTTTTGCTGGAGATGTGTGACCTGGCGTTTGCATCACGAAAATGAACGCTGGTTGCTGCACCTATTAAGAAATACGATAAAGTATGAAAATCCCACTACACCATACCCGATACACAAGCCAGTACACATTTGCAGAGTTGCGATAGTAATGCTATCATCTTGAGATCATCTACAGTGAACCAAGCATTTTTAATGTAAAGAAAAATTAAGATTTTCGAGATATCATATGCCAGTTCTATGAGAAAAGCATACAAATGATAAATATTACGGTCATGTGTAAAAGTATGAATAGAATTCGAATTTAAAGATAGAAAGTAACGAAGAAGAAGGTTTCAGTGCCCAGAAGATATGTTTAGTGAAGGATAATGAAAGGTGAACTGCAAGCCGTTTTAAAAATCAAAATTTTTTTTTAAATTTTTTTTGCTGGCAAAAACGTAACTTTTTAATTTTAATACAAACAAAAAAAGTCCAACAAAAATTCTTTTTTTTCAGCAGAAGCAAAATGTAAATTCATGTTGCTTAAATGTGCATGTAATTGTAATTTCCTACACATTACATGGCCAAGCCAGATGTTGCATACACAAGGAAATGTACGTATTTTGTCCTGTAGATTTTACAGAACAAGAAAAAAATCACACACTTACATGGACACAAAACATATACGCAAACATGCGTACATGTTCATGCTTGTTAAGTGGTGACCGATGCAACCAACTGTAATTACGAAGGGAATATAAGGAAACTCACATACATACATGCATATCCATCATTGGGTATTACAATCCAACCAATGCAAATAAAATTAATTAAAATAAATACTTAACAAAAATATACAAATATTTTCACACACACTACCACTCGCATACATACTCACACAGAAATATTGTCACATAGATTAACAGCAGGCAGGCATTTAAATATTTAATCTCTAACTAATACTCTGCTCCTTCTTAGAATCCAAAACCCTTGTACGGAAGCTTTTAAAAACAATGCTGACAGTCTTTATCATTTAAACTTCAGCTGGTAGGTCATTTGTAAGAGTTCACCATAACCAACAGCAGTCATTAATAAAAAAAATCCAGAAGAAAATATTCCTTAAATGAGTGAATGAACGAATGAGTGAATGAATGACTGAATGACTGAATTGATAGAATGAATTCCTTTGGTGCTGTTATGCGTATATTGGAATTTTACTTCATTTACACTTTGTAAGTTTCATTGCTTATGACAAAAATTGTACCAGGAAAATAAGACCAAACAAAAGGTGTAGGGATGTGGGAACGAATATAAAAAATATTTTTACCCAAATACGTGACCATTTTTTTCATGAATCGTATTTTTTTGTTCTTTTTTTTTTTATTATCTCGCTCTCCAGCCATAAAATGTTTATGTCAGTGGTTCACAAACTAATTTAAGAAATTTATGTTAATTTTTGAAACTCTAGGGGAAAGACTTTTAATTGTTCAAGTATGCATGACTAAACGGGCTAAATTGTTTAGAAAGCATTACGGAAGCAATTACAATAGAAACAGGGCGATAATATTTCAAATTCAATTACAAAATTTATAAAAATAGATTAATAAAGAGCTGACATTGTTTAACAATGGAGTCAGACAAGAGTCTCCTTATCACTTCAACTATTTCTTACCATGTTGGGTGATATTAGCAGCCTAACTTGTTTCGATAAGAAAGCAATTACGTCAAGACTTTTGCCGCAAATCGAGGATTTGGTTTCAGGAATTCATATTCTAACACTCTTGCCTGAGATCCAGACATACATCACACAACTCATTGGCCATTACAACCCTTCAGTCAGGATTACGAGCTGGCTTCCCACACCACTTATGTTGTGTGTGTTAATGTTTCACATGAGTGGCAGTTTAAAGTCGACTCCGAACGACAGATAGTTTTAAGAAATTTTTCATGGCCGTCTGTCATACTTACTTTATCAGGATTAAACACCACCAGCAGATAGAGATATTGGCAGGTGAACGAATGAAGCGAATTTGATTATCACTATTCTATTAAGGATAGGAACTGTTCTTCATTACTCGAGACTACATTCCATCAAAGTGTTGATAAAACCATAAAAGTTATCGAAATTTTTTTCAGCCGATTTTGCCAAATGACCATGGACGATCGTAGGCAACAACGTTTGTTTGTGCTGAATGAATCTAAAGGAGTTGCCAGCTGATCCTAATTTCCATCCAAAATTTCTATTCAGCGATTAGGCTCATTTGTGGGTGATACCAATACACATCAGATTTATGAACGTCTTATGCATACCAAAAAAGATTCTGTTGGTGACAACTTTGGTCTGGCGGCGACATAGCCCTGTGATTCTTCGCGAACAACGTTGGCTAGGCCTTCAATGTGAACTAAGAACACTACAAGTTGCCAACTTCTTTTGGCCAGAAGACGATCTGGACACAGTAGTCTAGTAGATAGTGTGTTTTCTTATTAGACGTGACACCACGGTTCAAAACCCAAGTCAAACATCTACAACATAGCGAAATATGAAAAATATTTCTTCGGCGACTTCTTCTCAGTAGATTTCTGGAAAAATTCTGGGAATAAATAAAATTGCCATGAAAAGTTTTTCCAAAAATCTCTCGTTCGAAGTGAATTTTAAACTGTAGATCCCGCCACTCATGTGTAATATTAATACACTCAATATAAGTGATGTGATTGATCCTGATTGAAGGGTTGTAATGACCAATTATGTGTATATGGATGCCAACAACAAGAGGTTTCAACAGCACGGCACTACATGTTACTCAGCTCATGGCACATTGAATATTCTGCACTAGCGATATGCCCTGAAATCGCTCTTCATCTTACGTGGGGGTGATGTGAACTGGCCTTCGAAATCATGTTAAACTTTTCTTGTGGGGTTTCTTAAGGCACAGATGTATGAGAATAAAACTACAGCATTTCTCTTAGCTAACATGACTCCTGCCATCGATCAAACTCAACTCAATTCGTGCACCAGAGGCATAGAAAATTATTCACTTCGAAAGTGTTCCATCCAGAGAAGCTGTGACAGATATTTGAGTGAAACTCGTCATGACGTCAGTCGGTCTTTGACACGAATAAAAAATTCCATGATATTCCAAATTATTAGGAACAGCACCAAATACCATCACCTGCTGTGCCTGTATGGTAATTGAATTTTCCAAATCTGTTCGTTAAAATTACACTGTTTAAGGATCTCTATTTTCATAAAAAGATTCATGTGTACGAGTGCTGTAGGTACGAGAATGAATGAAAAAATTTTTCAACTAAAAGTATGTGACTATATGAGAACGTTTTGAAATGTGAGAATTAAGAATGTAAGTAAGTGTATGAGCGTAGACTGTAAGCGAAAATTTTTATAAAAAAAATAAAAAATTATTCGTTGTGTGTTGTTGAGTGTTTTTTTTACACGTTCTATCTATTCTCATGGCTTCAATTATTTTCTATCTACTGGCCCAAATACATTCATAATTCTTCAACCGCCACTACCGCTACCACTGTTCGGTACTGTTGGGTACTGTTGGGTACTGTTGGGTACCGTTGGTGCTGTGTAGTGCTTCTGTTTCAACGGCGGCAAGATGTTATAAATTCTTGTAATGAACTCACAAGTTGTATAACATAAATTTCATTTATTTTTCATTTCATTATTTCATTCTTTCATTGTGTACAAACACACATACACACACACGCACAATATTTTTATTGTTATTTTTATGATTGCATTTATTCTTATTATTTGACCATTTAAGCGTAAAATAATTTTTGAAAGCCAAAAAAAAATAAATGAAACTAATACTGCTAGAAGAAGGAAAAACAGCATCAGATTTACAGAAAAGGTCAAAGTGGACAAAAGAACAAAGGCTGCATGAATGTATTGAATGAATTTAAAGTGAAAAGAAATTTAATTTCCTTGCCTTTTAGAAAATATTCGTACAAATGTGTTGAGAGTAAGGAAATGTTATGAAATATTGAAATTTTATTTATTAATCGTATATTTTATTATTTTGGTTATTTTAACCTTTTTAGAAATGTTTAATACAATAAGGTAATTACATAACTTTTGCTATTTAAGTAATCACATGTTAATAATACGAGAGTAGAAGGTAAAATAGGAAAACTAATTATGGCTACAGTGTATATAAAATGTCCAGGTTAACTCCAGGCAAGACTAGACAGAAGCAGATGTTCGCAGATCATCACTAATTTCAGGAAGTGACAAATATCTCCAATAGATATCTGCAATAAATGAGGTTCTGAAGCAATTCTAATCGTGTGAAATCTGGGGAAACTTAAACTTAAAAACTTAAAGAGTCATCTGCAGTCAATGCATATACTGAAAACCATAGAACTTAGCATCAATGCACCAACTCCAAGCCATAGGAGACAAAAATTACTAATAATCGTCTATGTATTGCAATTTGATCGCGTTGGATTTTTACTTGGGGATTGTCCACGATCAACCACGATCAGTTGTCTTTTTTATGCGTCAGAGTCGAGAAAAATTTCAGATGCAGCCCACTTAGAGAAGACGATGAACGATATTAAATTCCACACATAATAGCATCAATAGGTCTTTCAAACGAATAAAAAATGTCGATGACATGCCACACACATTTTGTTTTATTTCAATTTAATGGGAAGGAAGTGCTTAATAAAAGATCCAATACGAATTTAAATATTATACGACTATAATAATGGAAATTAGTTTAAGAATAGTAATTTATGCCAAACTTTACACTTTCTTACTCAATTTAAATGCTTGCATCGGGCGAGCCATCTATTGGTTTAAATTTGAATCATCCCTTATTTTGAATCCGGCAATACTTATATCATTATATTCCGTCACAGTATATTATCTCTACTAAACGTAATGAATCGATTTACGCTTGACCAACGTTGGAAATTTATTTCCAAAACAAAGACAATTGGTCGGAAATTGCACCAAAATGTCGTACAAAATTTAGTGGCGAAGAAGGACCAACAGTGCCCGTTATACGCGGTTTTATTGCTTAAGTTTGTGAAACTGCTTTCATTGTTGATGCGTCAAGGCGTTAGCGTGCTCGTACAGTGCGTACACCCGATAATATCGAAGCTGTGTCGGAGAGTGTGAGTGAAGAATCCATCAACATCAACGAAATTGTCGATTTTGTCAAAAAAAAGAAAATCATCTTCATCATGGATGTTGATGTGAACGATGTTTGGTGCAACTTGCCACAGATATCTTGCCATGCTGTAAAAACAAATTAAAATAGTTTACTGTAGTGAAAAAATAAAAAAATATGTCCTCTATTAATATGGCTCCTTTAGCTAGTGAGTAACAGCTGACTATGGTGCTTGCCATTATAAGTTTTACACAAAAAAAAAACCCAACAACAGTATAACGGTACAACTTGATAATTGTTCAATAAACTGTTGTATAGGAAAAGTATTTTCTTTTTCGTTTTTTTCTAAAAATTTTTAAGACTTTTCTATTACTTTCTCACATGCATGAAACTGAAACGTAGGACAACGGTATGAGTGCATTTATGGGTAACATGTGTCATAATCAAGTATTAAAACACTAAACAGCATAAACTTATCGAAGAAATTTTATAATTTTTGTCAAGTTAAAAAGTTTATATGGATGTTGTCAAGTGTGTGTTTTGTTTTCCATCATCAACCAACATTATTTCAGGGATTGTAATACACATCGTCGTAAATTGTTAACAACTTTTTACAGCCAACCATTCATTCATCCATTCTACCATACAATCACGCCTTCATGCCTTCATTCAACCGGCGGCCTTTTTATAGTGAATATTCATTCAAACGACATCTGTTTTAACAGAAAGTGTAAAAAAATAAAAAAAATAGAAATTTGAGAAGAAAGTGACTAAAAATAGCTGGAAAAACTCTTAAAATGTTATCGATTACTTTCTCCTACACGTTGATTGTTCCCTGTCATAGATGTCTACTGTATTGCTGTCAATGTTCTTGTTGCTGTTGTTGTTGCTGCCAGCCATAATCTTCAGCTTTCGTTTTCGTATTATTTTTGACTTGTTTTAGCTTGTCTACTACACTTTACGAGTATTTTTGGCTGTTCATTGACAGTTTAACGTAGAAACTGTTGTAGAATGAAGGCAATCATAAGTTATAAAACGCGACCAAGTATCCTGGGATTATTCTTCTTTATATTTTGGAAAATAGTAAATCTTTCAAAAGCACACAAACATCACATAACAAAAGAATATTGAGAATGAAGGCAGTTTTCCAAAAATAAATTTCCACATAAATTATAAGCACATACGCTTCAAGGAACAATTCTGCCATAAAGATTACTTTTTAGAAGTCTTCGTAGAACAGATGTATTTTGTTGAATACAAGTAAGTGTTGATATCTGGATTTCACCAAAAGAATTTTATGGCAAATATAATTTTACAAGTACGATATCATTTCAAAAACAATGGTTTCCTATTGCACGTGCTGTTATACTCATTATAGGTGAGCGTTGGTCTTTTTTTACAGAATAAGTCCGTGGGTAAACGTCGGATTTGGTGAAGAAAATTAAAATTAAAGTATGTAAAAAAACACAAAAAAATAAATCACGACCAACTGTGTAAAGTCGACTGCTTATCAGAGTTTTTTCCAGTAGACTGCTGAGAGAAAGTCGCTGATGACTGTCTGACCTGGGGTATGAAGCAAGGGCTTGCGTCTAATAAACCAACACACTATCAACTAGACTACGGCCACTTCTCAGCGAAAATTCTTTGGTTTTATTAATTTAAAGTCAAGCTACCCTAAAAAATATTCTTGCAATCCATATTTGAAAGAGATAACAGTATATAGTTGACAAAGAGCTTGACGTGTTCAAGCAATTCATGTTTGAAATCAGGTATTATTTATTTATATATTACAATACAATTACAAATTATATTCTGATTATATACGAGCGGAGTAACTTGACCATATGCTCGGTGTAGTGTTACAGACCAGAGTCTCTGGTGGGAATCGTATCCACGACCCTCACGCTAATAGTCTACCACACTACCCATTAGACTACCACGGCACCCTTGAGATCAGGTAAAAGCGATAAAATAAATAATATAGTTACGAAATTCAAATGATGTTTTGCTTTTACATCGCTTAACATTAAAATTATAAACAAAAGACAAATTGTTTCCCTGCTTAATGTAACAACAAACACCAGCGTAAAAAATGATGATAAACAAGTAAACAAAAATGCAACATCAAACACTAAAGGAATAAATGTAAACATAATACACAAACAATAATAATGAAACAACGATGTTTACATATATAGAAATCTCAAGAAGGCGAAGCCACGAACATTCGAATTTAAGAACATTCATCAGACTATTTACGTTGACATATAAAAGGCAAGGCAAAGCAGGCAACTGAGTTAGTAAATTTTCAATCAGTTTTGTATAAAGACGGGGTGTGTTGGAAGAGAGTAATTGTGGTGTGAACATATTGGTTACAAAGATCTGTCGAACAATTGACTAGGAATTGTTATTTGTTTATGCAAAGAGTGTAAATAAAAAAATAACATACAAAGCAATTGTTGTTGTTTGCATCAAGTTGTGAAAAATGGCACACAGAATTGTGAGAACAATGAAAAATTTAATTAAAACTAAACACAAATTCATTTTGTTTTTACTTGAAAACTACGAGCTCATATTTTAAACGTTTTTAAAAGGTAAAAAGTGTCTTCAATCTTTTTTCTCATGATTCATACCTAATCCCTCACAACTCACCACAGGAAAGGCACTCCACCGCTTTCATCTTAACCAGGAAGCACAACCCATCAGCACGTCTTGCTCATTGTCATATCCAATACAAGAAATCAAAAAAAACTCATAGAGCTCCTGTTAAACATAGTTCACAAGTGAGAACACACGGTTGTGTTTGAGTAAGCACTTTAAACAGAGTGCTGGTGTGTTGTATAAAGTTGCAAATTTTGATCAACTAAATCAAACGTCAGTTTTCTTCAAGTTTTTATTTGATAATCTGTGATGTAAACTAGAAAAGTAGCGAATTTCAAAAATAAACTTTTACTCAAAGAAGAGGAAAACGCTGTTACACAAGTATTACAGACATTGTATGCTATTAGCAGTAGATCGAGCCTTAAAAAAACTTTATAATTCTAGCTTATGTATCACTTTTGATACATACTTGTAGTATATAGAATTGTCATGCTTATTGATAGATTTTGTTACAAAATTTTATTATTTTAATTCATTTGAATAAAACTATTTATTTATTATTACATTTTATTATCACGTTTATGAAATTTGTGCCAAAATTTTTGACATGATGTACATTAGCATGGTATTTTACATAAAAATCAAGCAGTTTATGTCAGCTTGGTTTTAGTTCTTTCTAAATGGTAATAATCTGACGTCTAGTACCTTGCTTTGTAGCTATTTATAAGTTTCCAATTGCTTAGATAGGACAGCTTATTGTCACTCGCATCAATAATACTCTCAATTGAGGGCTGGCTGAAACCTGATGGTATAAACCATTCTTGTGATTCGTTAGAAATATTTGTTGCCAACGTCA
Organism: Sarcophaga subvicina; assembly: GCA_936449025.2. Classification (NCBI taxonomy): domain Eukaryota; kingdom Metazoa; phylum Arthropoda; class Insecta; order Diptera; family Sarcophagidae; genus Sarcophaga; species Sarcophaga subvicina. The sequence continues at coordinate 105,223,879 of OW388081.2, read as the reverse complement.
GGTGAAAAAGTTTCCTATTTCAATAGAACATCGATTATGTAAATTTTTCTCTTTGATTCCTCTCTGGTTTCCCGGATTCGGGTTTAACCAAATACTGCTGTAAGTAGTTGCTACACACGTATTGTGTACTTGAATCTAAAATTGCCAATTCGACCTCGGTGGATCAAGAAATTTATAACTACCATCAAATTCAATTAGTTACTAATCTACAGCGACAAAATTAAATATGAGTTGAAAAGGTGATAAAACAAAACAAAAGGAAAGAAAACATAAGTCAATACCAAGCATTACTCCGTAAATCTCTTTATGAAGCTTGATTTATATAAATATCCTTAAATTAATTTCTCTAACAATCACTGTAAGTGTTCTATCATTAAGTATCAAATTTCAATTAAAATAGCTGGAGGTAATTTCATTGTCCACAATAAAAATAAAAAGTTTGTGAATTCTGTTGCTAAAAAACTTTAATTTAAGATGAAAATATACCAAAAAGGTACATAAAAACATAAGCATCATTATTTAAATATATTTTCTTTAATTTTCTTACCTTTTAGGCGAACAAAAAATTAAATTTTTAAAAATCTTAAAAAAGGATATATGGGCCGCTCTGAAAGTATGATAGCTAATCTCAAACTATTTATACAGTATTATTTCTTACATAAAACTACAAGTTGTGTGATAAAAGTTTTATGAAAATGGCTAAAAATTTCTAACAAAAAATTAAGATAAATATATTTCTTTTAAAAAAAAAAATCCTTTTCATTCGAAAATCAAAGAAAGTCTTTAAGCATGATGCTTAAATGATTAAAGACTGCAAGACTTTCAGGTCATTTTTTCGAAAAGGCGTAGTAGGTGTAAATATACCAATATCAAAGCGAATGATTCTGTTATCTCATACGTACGTAGTTTACCGAAATATTATCATCTGTAATAAAACATGAGACGAAACAGATTCTTCTAATATTTGTCTGTCACGTGAGATAAATATGAGAAGAGCAGTAAGAAACTACTAGATTTTTTCATCCCAAACTACTAAAGGCAGTTTGTTCCGTTCCAAGTAGTACCATCTTTGGCGATAAACATCCTGTTGTCATGCTTGTTACTGCCAATACTTTCTCCAGTTCATAAGACGAGCTTCTATTTTCTTCTTCTTCAAAGTCTTTAGCGGCAGGAATATTATATATATAATTAATATATAATCGGTCATCACAACCTTTCGTTATAAATTGGAAATGTCTGTCTTGAGGTTTGAACCTTGGTCCGACGCCTAATCAGGTAACACGCTACATACGAGACTACGGCTACTTCAATCAATATCAAGAACATGTCAAGAATAGAAAATTCAATCTTTTCACTTTCGTCCCACACTTACATAACTTTCAAATCCTACTCAAATACCATAAATAGTGTATTACTTACGATAAAACTTCACAAAATCATTGAAATCTTAAAAAAATTACATACTCGACACCAAAAAATCTCTAGGAAAGTCGTATGTATTAAAAATGATACATAAGCCAGAATTATGAAGTTTTTGAATTTTGTAACCCCTGTTTGAAATTTTCTTTTTTTATTTGGTTTAAAATAATGGCGATAACAATACTAACGAATTATAAAAATATCAGGCATCTAACTTTTTCTGAATTAAAGTTATATCGTCCCAAAAATTGAAATGTATCATTTTTGATACAAAGCTCGATCTACTGATAACATGGGCCCACCAAGGTGCTCAAGGAAGAAGTGTCCTAATCTAGTACATGCCAAACAAATTCAGAAACCTCTACGTCTGGGTAAAGCTTTAAACAATCGTCAGGCATCAATTAAGTGTGAGATACGACTGCGGCATGGATTGTCTTAATTAGGAGGTAGCGAGTGTACGCCATTACTGAAATTAAGTGTATCGTTACACAAATGTAGGAAAGACCATTTGCCATCTGATGCAATTGGATTAAAGAAACCTTAAGAATTAGATACCCCATGTAAGATTAAAGGCAATTTTAATTAAGTTATGGTTTTCTGTCCTTTATGTCTTTAATAGGACCATATTTTTCATTCTGATCTTGTGATTGTTTGAGGCCACCATATTCTTAAAATAGTCCGAAGGCAATGGTTAATAAAATTTCGAAGCTGGTACATGACAGAACATGACCAATCCTGTTTAATCGCACAGCTAAACAAATTTAACAAAATGCGTCGTCATACGCAAATATTTTTATTGTTGGAGAGAGTTTGCTTCGATTCCACGTACTATATAGACTTTCTATATTTGTTAAGACGCCTCTTATAACCTCATTTTTAATAATTACAATGGGAGTATTTTAAATATTGAAAAAGAAAGTTTAGCAACTACAGCACAGGGCTTCATTTTGTTATATCAAAGCACAAACCGAAGATTGCAGCTGTTGAGGTATGTGCATTAATGTAATCTTCCATTTGTGTATAGCATCGAGAATGGATGCTTTGTTGTCGGCGTAGCCAAAGTCTTCACGGTTTTGAAGGTTTTTCTGGCTCAATAACGGCCACTAAGAATTATTTTATGAAGCATACTTTGAAGTCGCCATAGTGTAGTAGGTAGTGATTCGGCTTATGAGACGTGAGGCATAGGATCAAATCCCCAGGTCAGACACCTCCAACAAGAAACGAAATATGAAAAATATTTCTTTGGCGACTTCCTCTTAGCAGATTTCTGACAAAAACTTAAAAAAATCCATGTAAAGTTGCTTAAAAAGCTATCGTCTTACGTCGACTTTAAATTGTAGATCCCGCCACTCACGGTATGGACACTGTGGTATGAGTGAATTTATAATTTGTGTATTCCTAGGTACAATTACTGTTACGGCTGTTATAGCACAGATAATCGCCGATCAAAGGGATTTGGTCAAGTCAAACGTTTTGTTCTTTTTATGCATTTTATTTCGATAATCAACTTTGCATTTATATTTGGTTCTTAACCCTTATATGCGTCACAGTTAAATTTATATATGGAGTGGCTTGATCTAATTTATGTTATATAAAGGTTTTCAATTTAGTATTCATTTTTAAAAAAATTTCATAAATATTTATGCAAACCAGAATTAAAAAAAAATGATACTGTTTTCAGTGTACTGAGTATATGGGAAATGTATTGCTCTTCTTATGCAAATACTTTTTTCGTTTTGGTTTCTTATAATTTATTTTCATTTTTTTGGCTTTAATTTTGTTGGCACACAAAGCCATAAGGAATACGGCTGGATCATCATCAATGTTCCGAAACAACCTAAAGAAACGAATAATTGGAAGGGTTGGCTGCTAGTCAATGCTGGCTTTTTGTGTATCTGCAATAGACATGAAATATAAGTAGTAAACTGCCCAAAGCAAACATGCTGAAAAACACAATAAACATTAGCATATTACACATAAATGTTATAATTTTATACGAGGGTAGCTCGAGAAAACAAAATTACTTAGCTTTGGTAGATAAATAATGACTTTAGATAAGGTGTGTGTGACCCTTGTAGCTGAAAACCGCTCTTCCAATATTATTGTAATTTAGCAACACAAATACAATAAAATAAACTTTGAACCCTTGTTGCTCAGCGTAACCTTAAACAGTTTTATGGTAGGTGCTCATAATATTGTTAAAAATTCAATTTTTCTCATCATCAAATAATGCTGCACAAAGCTATGGTGAAACCTCAAACAAAAGAATTTATTACCGATTGTTTCTGTTTTTAATTTCCTGCGATGATGATGATGATTTTTATTGCTGTCGGACTGCCGAAAGAGGCAGTAGTATGAAATCATTTGCATAAAATATCAATATTTTTTTATATTTATTGTGTGTATGTATGTATTGCGTTTAAAAATATTGTCTGCATATTTATATTTTATTCATATTTTTAGTTGTCCTTTTTTTTGTTTTTTCTTCTTGATCTTTTCATATATATTTTCTATTCCTAAAAGTGTATCTAAAAGTGTGTTCTTTGTATTTTTCTTTATGTTTTTTATTATTTTTGTGCATTTTTCTTAAATTTTTTTAATATGAGAGAAACTTATAAATTCATAGAATTTTGCATCTACGAAAACAAAGGAATACATATTCTCTTCTAAAATTTATTTATAAATATAAAAAGAGCAAGAAATGGATAAAAAAATGAAAAACTTAAATTCTGGTATTTAAAATTCAGAAATTTCAAAAAATTCATACAATTTCGTAGCAAAATTAATAGTAGAGCTTTCATTTAGCTTCATGTATATTTTTTCTCAATTACTATGATAATTAAATAATGAATATGAATATGTAATAGGAGATGAATAGGCGATAAAGTCGCCGTAGTCTAGTAGGTAATGTGTTGGCTTATTAGACATAAAGCCAGGCCAGACATCAAAACATAACACAAAAAGTATTTCTTTGGCTACTTCCTCTCAGCTGATTTCTGGCAAAAATTCCGAGGTTAAATAAAAAATTGCCATGAAAAGTTTCTCAAAAATCTGTCGTTCGGAGTCAACTTTAAACTGTAGGTCCCGCCACTCATGTATAAAAATTAACACAACATAGGTGGTCTGAGGAACTAGGTCGTAATCCTGACTGAAGCGTTGTAATGACAAATTAAGTATGTGTGTATGTAACAAGAGATGATGGCCTATTCAACTTTTCTCCGAATCACTAGGAAGAATCTCTCGCTGAATCTCTAGTAAGGAGGAATTAAAACAGGTCATACAATAGCGAACCTTATAGATTATCGGGTTGCTGAGTTCTATGGTATAAAACTTGCTTAAAAGTTTTTGCAAATATTGTATATGACATCAGAGAGCATGTCCATGGAGTGTAAGAAAATCCTAATCATAAAAATGCCGAAAATGCCGCAAGTATCTCCACGAGAGGTGCAACATTTACATCATATCGGCCGTATCGCAATGTCACAGGAACCACTGGGCAGTTGATGTACGCAGATGTGCTAGAAATATCGAATACTTAAACTAATTTTTTATATCAGGGGTGCCATTTAGAATAGTTATAGTTTCCATTCATACCGTACCATACCGGATATTGGCAGAATCATGACACAAATTTGGATACAGGGTTGGATATGGGATGTATCGAAAATCATTATCGACTCAAACGAGACGCATTGGTTCTAGTTACCTGCTCAATGGCATCTACAGACTTGTGGGATAAAAGATTCCTCCCTTATTGTTTATGTCCAAATGTCAAAGTTCCTACCATGTAAAGAATCTTACCGATCTACCAAGAATACACAAATGGGGAGACTCACCAGAAACTTCAGGCCGCCATTTAAACTTCCTTTTTATTATTATGAGGTATGTTTATCCTATGCTTATTCCAGGCTTATACCCAAATTTGAATTTTAAAGTCTTCGTAATCTAGTAGGTAGTGTTTTGGCTCATTAGACGTTAGGCCACGCTTGACACCCCAAGTCAGACATTTCGAACAAAACGGAATATGAAAAATATTTCTTCGACGACTTACGTCTGCTGGGAGAAAACAAAAACTCTGAGAGTAATTAAAAATTGCCATGAAAAGTTTCTCAACAATCTACCGTTCGGAGTCGACTTTAAACTGTAGGTCATGGAACTCATGTGTAAAATTAACACACACAACATAAGTGGTGTGAGAAGGTATTTGGTAATTCTGACTGAAGGTTTCTAATGACTAATTAAATTTTTTAATAAGGTCAATTGGCAATTGATCCGATTTAATATTAGAAATATTTGATTTGGTTTACTAGTGGCTTTCAAAATTAGAACCTCATTTCAGTTCCTTGTAGTACAATTTTTTTTTAAGACTTCAAATGAAATCAAATAACAAACAGTTAAAGCACCATTTGAAAGTGTGACAGCATTTGAAATATTGCGCTTAAAAGCATTTTCGAATCTTCTGCAAGCTTTACTAATAAAAATGGAATTTAAAGCAATTTCTTTAATAACTTCGTTATTTCTTAAATCATTACAAGGAATGTTGTTACATTTTTAACTGTTTTTTTAATTATTCTGTATCGTTATTTTCATGATAAATCCACTGTTTATACAACCGCAATAAATTTATTCATTAAAATGTCCATCAACTTTCAACGGAAGTGGAAGCAAAAAAAAAAACAAGAAAAAAAGATTCGCATTTAATTTGTTGTTGTTGCAGTTCATTTTTATTTAACTAATCTTTTTAATTTTTTCTTCCTTTTTTGTTTCTTTCTTTGTAGTTTTATTTCACTGCAAGTGTAAATGAAATAAAAACAACAATAAAAATGAAACACCAACAGAGAGAATCGTGCTACTACGTAATGGTTGCTTTGGTCCTTATGAAGGACTTTGTGTACATTCCACTCGGTTACTGACAAACAGTGTGGTCATGGATACACACATGGTTACCATCATCAATTCTAAATTTTGTTGCAACAAGGTTTTTATTTTAAACCAATTTTTTTTTATTTTATTCTTAAAATTAAATATATGTACACTGCGCTACAATAGATGAGTGTTTAGCTCACGTGAAAGCGTTGAAAAAAACATTAGATTTGTGGTAAAAGTTTTAAATTTTGGCTCAATTTCGGTAGTAAAAAGTAACCTATGGAGTAGTATGATGTCTTGATGGAAAAATATAAATCGTCATCGTTTTCAAGAATAGAACATTTCACACACCAATTTACTTTGATTTTTGCGAAAAGATTTCTGCATGACGCCTTACAAAGTTTAATTGGTCCAAGTGTTAAAGCCGCATGATCATCCGCTTCGTTTTTTTTTTTTGCTAGATTTCGAGAAACTGCACGTTGATGTCGATTTTAGCGAAAAAAAAATATCTCATGTAGCTTATGTTCATTGTGGTGGGTACGTTAATAAGCCAAAATTGCTGTATTTGGGGCTCAGAAATACCACACGTGGTCTTACAGAAGCTAATGCACCCATTTACGAGTTACTGTTTGGTGAGGCTTAGACATCATTGGCCCATATTTCTTTGAAAATAAGGATGGCGCAATTATTACAGTCAATGGATAAACGTGATAGCCGATTTTTTTACCCTCTCTTCATGATATTGTTGTGAACGATGTTTGGTTTCAACAGAATGCTACAACTTACCATACATCTCATGCCACAATCGATTTATTGCGTTAAACGTTTGATGGCAGTTTAATTAGCCGAAATGGTGACCACAATTGGCCGCCAAAAGGCTGCGATTTGACATCGATGGACTATTTCCTATGGGACGTCATTTAAGAAAAGTATTATGCAGACAAACTAGAGACAATTGAGCATTTGAAGGCCAATATTCGTTAGGCCATTGCAGAGATACGACTCCATATACTCGAAGAAGGGCACGAAAAGTGGTTCGACCTAATGAGGTACTGTGAGGCCAGCCACGGCAGTCAAATTAATGAAACAATATTCCATTTCTTACCGAAGTAATTGTGCTTCACAACAAAAATATAAATTTCGCAAAATTTCAAATCGTTTTTATTTTATTGCATTTTTAAATTTGAACTTTTAAATGTCCCACCCTTTAGCAGCCATAATAAACTTACTGTTTGTTTGGAAAGAAGTGCCTTAAGATAGACATCATTAGTAATATTATTTGTAAATATATACCCGTGGAAATGTTTTCAAACTATACGATGAACAATTTATCACATTTATTGGTCAGAGACTGAATTGATTTGCCTACAAAAATCTTGTTAAATTTGAATTTACTATGCAAGTTTCATGCCGCAGCTTTGATTTTGAGCACAAGTTTTGCGTGATTAAGAGAATCTTGTTGCAGACAACTCTCGGTAAAAAACTAATTTGTTCAGACAAAAATTTTGTTCGGTCAACATGGGTGATTGCAGCATAAAGAATATCAATCGTTATACTGTGCCCAGACCTATTCTCATAGGGACAGAAGTTTATATATTTTCGGTATTTAAAAGAATGAAAAATTGTCGCGTCCTCCAACTCCAAAGCACATGTTATCGATATATTTGGTCGTTTACAATATTAGGAATACATTCTTTGAAAGCCTGCTGCACTGCCGCAAGGAATGTAAGTGTAAGGGGGTGGAGTATATAAAATGGAATTAAACCACAGAGTTTACCGCAATTGTCAGCGAACAATTGTAAGACCAACAAATTACAAAATATGTGAAAAATCACTAAAAATAAACAGAGGAAAACAAATAAAAAGAGAAAACAAAAAAGAATAAATACCTACACAGTCAAAAGTAATCTAAGAGTACATACACATGAGCAATAGAGTATTACATGTAGCATGAGGATAATAAATACCAAAAAAAAAAGGATAACAAAAGTAGTCACAAAACCAAACAAAAACAAGCAACATTCGATAAATGTGTTATGTATTGTCTAGATTCGTATAGTATTGACCAAAATATTCCAAACGGAATATATGCAGGCAGTCAAATCAGACTTCATTTTGCTTACTTTAAACTGAGATTCACGTTTCTCATTTCATTTTCTTTATTCAATTTGTATATACGATTTCAACGAGGATTTCTGAACTTTGACAGTTGAAAACTGTCATCTTGTTAAAGCTAGATCCGTTAAATTATTTGTCATCTAATCAGTTTGTCTTACCAAATCACAATGGACGCCCATAAACAAAGATATGTGCGGGCTGAATAGGCTCTGGAGCAGTTGCTAACTGACAATAATTTCCTTCCAAAAATTATTTTTTAGCGATGATGTCCATTTTTGGGTGAACGGCTACATGAATGAACAAATTTTCGAATTTGGAACAATGCCGGTGCACATGAAATCCAAAAGCGTCCAGTATATTCCTAAAAATTCACTGTTTGACTGTCGGAATTATTGGTTCATATTTCTCTGAGAACGATGTTGGCCAAGCCATCACTGTCAACCAACAGATTACCAACTTCTTTCAGGGTGAATTTAATGGTCTGGACACCAATGGCATGTGGTTTTGCTATGTGCCACACAGCTCATATTATATTGGATATACAGCAGAGGGCGTCCAATGAATCTCGAAAAAGTCGCTGTTTGGTATGGATTTTGAGCTGGCGGCGTCATGGGTTAACAAGAACGACATTGACCAGATCATCAACCCTAACAGCGAGCACTGTAGGTCGATGACTACCGTGTGCTTTTGGCCTAAATTGAATAATATTGACACCAACGACAAGTGATTTCAACAGGAGGGCGTTACGTGCCACATTTTATATTCTGCACGAAGGATTTGAGAGTATGATCATCCTACGTAGAGGTGACGTGAACGTGCAATTTGACCTCGTTAGACTTTTTCTTGTGAGGTTTTCTTAAATCCCAAGTGTATGCGAATTAGACACAAACCACAGCGTTCTTCAAACCCAGCATAACATAACGGATATTTGGACGATGTTGTATTCCACACATAATGGCATCAATATTCAATTCGAAAGGAATAAAAAATGTCGATGATATGTCACACATTTTGCTTTATTTAAAATTAAAGCTAGAAAACGCTTAATGATAGACCCGATATGTATGACAGTGTATTTAAAAATAGTTTACTTATTTTCATTTTAGAAGTTTCGAATAAGAAGCTATTTATTATTATGTTGCCTGGAACTGGATTAAATATCCAAAAAAAAATGTGAAAAGTTTTGTAAAAGTTTTAAAACTGAAATCTTTTACTCGTAAACAAATGATATAAAAGTCCTTTTCACTATTGCTTTTATTTTTGCTACATTACAATAGCTGTTGCAGCTGTCAGTGTCATGTGGTTAGTGAAATAAAAAATATTGTTTTAATTTCTTTTTTTTACAATTTCAGTTATTGTTTGTTTTTATGATACCAAACACCCCCTAACACTTGTTGGTACAATACTTGGCTGAATTCATAGTTGACTATTGTTGGTTCGTAAGACGATAAATGTTTTTTTTTTTAGAATTGTATAGTCCAAATGTTCTTTGGAACGAGCATGTATTGTATTAATTTAAAAATTCTTTGTTAATGTTTTCTTTGCATAGTTTATAGTTAAGTTAGCAAGAATTACTTTTTGCTGTTTAAATCATGACACATGCTAGTCATTATTGCAACAGCGAAAGCTTTCCATAATAGATAAATGAAAATGAGATTGATAAAATGAAACATAAATTATTATTTACTAATACAAGAGATACATAGACTGCAACAGTAAGAGAAAATTATTATTTGCAATATTATCACAATTAAAGAGTGCGTTCGAAAAAATTGTGAGCATTTTTCTACGTACGTACATAACTGGCCATTACAACCCTTCAGTCAGGATTACGACCTTGTTTCTCACTCCACTCATCTTATGTGTGTTAGTTTTATACATGAGAGGTGGGACCACTCAGTTTATAGTCGACTCGGAACGACAGATTTTTGATAAAGTTGTCATGGCTATTTTATTTACTCTTAGAGTTTTTCCCAGAAATCTGCTGAGATAAAGTCGCCGAAGAAGCATTTTTTCATATTTCGTTTTAACGTCTGACCTGGCGTTCGAAGCGTGGTCATACGTCTAATTAGCCAACACACTACCTACTAGACCACGGCGACTATGATTGAGAAAATAGTTACTCTTCCTTTCCTAGTCCTTTGTCTTAATAAACACATGTAAAGTTTGATTACAAAATAGTATTTTTTGAACAAGAACAAAGAGATTTTGATTATTGCAGGACAACATGGAAATGGAAAAAAGAAAGGATTTGTGAACTCCAAACAAGCGAGTAAAATAATAAAGATTCGTTCAAAACTTCCTAATATTCCCAAGAGAAAAAGGACGCAAAAACTGTGTGTAGTGTGCAGAACTTCAAGTGACGAGGCAGGGACACTAGACTGTGTGTGTTTGTGATTGTCTGGGTGCTTGTCTTTAATGCAAAAAGGAAGAGAGACTTATTACAACAGTAGTTCTCAAAAAAAAAGTAGTGACGATGATATTGCACTGATCATTTAAAAAAAAAACGAGAAATGTTTTAAAAATAAAATTGTCGCTCACGACCCGGCACCCCTTCCTTTATCCTATAACTATCTTTCCTGTATTCAAACACAATACACTACATGAACAGGAGACAATTGCTGAGCTTTAATCTCATAAAAAAAATTATCAACGCAGTGGTAGCGTTGAACCGAGAATATGAGCAGAAGTGTTATAACAGATTCAAAAACATCCATCAAACGACTCCTATTATTCAACATTTTGCATCGTAATCTCCATTTAGATTCTTTTAAGATCCAGTTTCTTGGACCATCAAAAAACAATATAAAAATGGGAATTTTTTTTAACAAAATAATCCTCACCGACAAAGCCCATTTCCAGCACAATGGCTATGTTAACAAGCAGAATTACAGCATTTAGGGTGAAGAAAATCCGAGAATTATCTTACATATAACATACATACAAACATACATAATTGGTCTTTATAACGCTTCAGTCAGGATTACGACCTAGCCTCTTTCACCACTTATGTTGTGTGTTAATTTTATACATGAGTGGCGGATCCTACAGTTTAAAGTCGACTCCGAACTACAGATTTTTTTGGGAAACTTTTTCATGGCATTTTTTATTTAGGTTCAGACTTTTTGCCAGAAATCTGCTGAAAGGCCGTCGCCAAAGAAATATTTGTTCATATTGTGTTTAGTGAACGATGTCTAACCTGGGGTTTGAAATGAGGCCTCACGTTGTTCAATATTTTTCATCATGATCTCTCTGTAAAGGCTTATAAGATCCAGTGGACCCTAGAATTAATACCAGTTAAACACTCGTAATGTCGGCAATTTATTTCTTTTGCCATCATAATACAAGATGAAAATGATAATTTTTTTAACAAAATAATTTTAACCGATGAAGCCTATTTCCAGCACAATGGCTACGTGTGCCAGCAAAATTACCGCATTTGGGGTAAAGAGAAGAAAAGTTATCTTAGAGCAACTATTACATCCATTACAGTTTTCTGAAGTTTCAGTTGAAATCTGACTTGGGTCAACGCAGATCACTACAGGGAGATAATCTGAAACTTTTTGTGGCAGAAAATTTATGTTTTAGACGTAGAAAATATATGGTTTCGACATGAAGGTGCCAGTTGTTACACAGCCAAGGTAAACAATGGATCTTTTGCAAGAAACGTTCGAAAATGGCATTCCTCGTAGAGGAGTAAATTGGCAACCAAAATTGGACGGTTGGGTACCTATAAATTTTTTATTTTTTATTTTTTAGGGGTTATTTTGAAATCGACAGTGTACAGTAAAGAAGTCGCCGTTGTCTAGTAGGTAATGTGTTGGCTTTTTAAAGGTCAGACATCAAAACGTAATAAAAATATTTCTTCGGCGACTTCCTCTCAGCATATTTCTGGCAAAAATTCCGGAAATAAATAAAAATTGCTATGAAAAGTTTCTCAAAAATCTGTTGTTCGGAGTTGACTACAAATTGTAGGTCCCACCACTCAAGTATAAAAATTTGCGTACATCTTATGTAAGTGGCATGAGAAGTTAGGCGTTACTCCAGACTGAAGGGTTCTAATGACCAATTATGTATGAGGGTACAGTAGTAATCCTACAACAGTTCAAGAGGCGACAGCCAACATTATTGAGGAGACAACAGTTTATTGAAAAACTTGAATGATAATTTTGATCAAAGATTAGGAGCTTGCCGGGCCAGTTGGGGGGATTAATTGACCGACATAATTTTTTATTTTTAACCGGAACCTATTTGCAATAAACTGAAATACAAATATTTTTAAAATTTGAAAATAGTGGACATAAATTGAAACTGATCATATTTCATTTCCTAGTACAGTTATATTACTTCCTTTATCATTGTGTGGCTATTTTAATGAACGAAAAATTCTTTACAGTACCTTACATTTGGAAAAGGAATTTACTTCCCTCTTCATTGTACATTGTTTATTACAGGAAATTTATTATCGGAAATAATTGACTGGCAAGCCTGAAAAAAATACTCAATTTCTCTTTGTCTATTCTTTATTACAAAAAGTATTACCTTTTAACAAAGGTAAGTAAATAAATCTTTTTCCCTTTATTTTCACATTTTTTAACTAAACTGATTAAATTAAATTTTTTCTAAAAAAAAATATATGAAAATATTTCACAAAAATTCTTTTCTACCAATATTTTTATTTTTTACCTTCTTCGTTTGCAGTCATTAATTCTTATATGGTCATAAAATAAAATTGAGTCTCTAAATGTTTATGAACCAATTTATTTCTGTTAAAAATCTACCATTACTCGTATGTGTACATATGTGTGTATGTGGCACTGAAGGCTCATATTAAGAAAGATGAATTTAAAAACATTTCAACATTTGGGAAAATATTATCACTCATATGTCAACATTTTTCTTTTCGTTCTCACTTCTATCAGAAACCTATACACGTGGTGAGTAAAGTTACATTGTAAGTATGTAACATAAGCACAGGCAAGTAACACAATGTAAAAAGTACGAGAGGTGTCAGGCGAATACCCAGCTTGTGAGAACGAGAGTAAAATACATGCATAATTGGAAATTACAACCCTTCAGTCAGGATTACGACCTAGCTTCTCACACCGCTTATGTTGTGTGTATTAATTTTATACATGAGCGGCGGAACCTACAGTCTAAACTCTACTCTGAATGTCAATGTTTTTGAGAAACTTTTTCTGGATTTTTTTCCAAGAGTTTTTGTCGGAAATTTTCTGAGAAGCAGTCGCCGAAAGAATGTTTTTTATCTTCGTTTTGCTGGAAACGTCTGACATGGGATTTGCACCGTGGCTTCACGTCTAATAGGCTAACACACCATCTACAAGACTACGACGACTCTTTTCAAATCACAATCACCATGAAAAGTAAATTTTTTGAAAAATATTTTCAAACAGTTGTTGTTTCTAAGTAGATTTGTGTGAACATTTGGCATTTTGTTTGTTGCATTTGTAATTCTAAAAATTAACAAAACTACAAGAGTCCTCTGAGTTATTTCGATTTCTTTCTTAATTTGCATTAAAAAGTCACTAAAACCATGTCGGTGGTATGTTTACTTTCCAACTTTCAGCCACCAGCGCTTGAAATTAAAATTATGTTGAGAGAAAGAGCGTAGGAAAAGCAAATAGAAATTGTGTCGAAAAATTTGTTGGTCATGCCGTACATAACATATACAAAAATATTGATTAATGAATTGCTTCTAACGTAGTGACAGTAATTGATTGTATCGAGACAAAAAATCTTAAAGTAAACCTTCAAAGTTTACTCTAATAAAAGTGAAGTTGACTTTTAAGGAAATTTTCAAAATCAATAATTTGTCAAGAATTTAAAGGAGAGAAACAAAATGGTGAAAATAGCATTTAAAGGATAACAAAATTTAAGATGTTTGGCTTTACAGGATAGAGGAAGATATCGTTCCAGCGATTTAGCTAAAACGCAGTACTTTTACAAGCGAATATGTTGCTATTTACTATCACAGATTACTTCATATCAATCGAAATCGCGTAATGCTCTGGTAAAATATAATTCTAATCCTTTAATACAATAACAACTACCACATGCCAAAATAAAATCCATCCATACCCTGTTTATGTTTTGAAAATCCTAAAGAGCATAATATTCATTCATTCATTAATTATTTAGTATTTTTAAGAGAAAATCAACACAAAAACCATCATCATTAATACTGCCCAGAAAGAATAAAATAAATAAACCTACGATTATGTCAGCTTAACGGATTTGAATAAGTGAGTGAATGAATGAGTGAGTGAGTGATTGGCATTTATGGTATAAGCGTGAATGCATGAATTGATATTCAATTTTCTTTTTTTTTTTATGGCACGCGTAATACGTTTAGAAATTAAAATATAATCGAAGATTACCTTAATTATTCAAGCAAATTGAATATTTAAACTGTACATTTGATTGACGCTGACACTGACACTTGCAATGTGGCATTCAAAATGTTTATGGGATAAACAAATAAAATTTATGTGATGGAAACTTGTGATCAGTCAAGTGGGCGTTTCATTTTGGAATTACAAATTTAAATTTCAAAATTAGATTAGGTAAGGTTAAGTTGGGTTAACAGGTAGCTTGCTGTTCACAGGCAAGTTCACTCGGTGGCACATTAAGTTATGATGTTTTCTTTTCTACAAAGAAAATGTCACCCTCTTACAAGGTGCATTAAAAAATTGCTGTCCAACCATGTTATAATGTAATTTTTTATTTGAGTAGAACATAACACAAGTATTAAAAAAGGGAATGCCCTGTGTTTACCACTTGTTAAGAAAATGAATGAGGAAGAATGTAAATATGAAAAAGGTATTGCCAGATCGCTAATTTTTCGACTTCATTTTTTGAGCAATTTTTTTATAACCAAAAAAAATTTTTTAACACTGTTCTAACAATGAATGTAATTTTTTATATTACTGACCATGTAGCTTTAGTAATGTAATGTTTCCTTAAGGTTACCCCACAAAACAATGAAAAAATTAACTTCAAAATTGGATAACTATACCAGGCGACGTTCTTAAATTTCATCTGGTAGCCCTATAAATAAACAAAAGTCATCTGCTTTACAGGGCATTATCAGCACTCTCGATTTATACAGGGCATAAAATGCAATGCCCTCCACCCTTGGCAAGTGCGAATTATTTAGAATAAAACATACTACCCTTTTAGAGGGCGAAACATTTTTAAGAAACAAACACAAAATTGAATTTTTTTTAAATAAAATGCTTTAATGTAAGCTCCGTTTTCAAGATATATTAGTGGTGGGTTTGAACCACATCGAGCTCCGTATAAAACCTAACAGTCCCCACCGTGTCACGTTCGCCAGCATGCTTCAAACCGATGACGTCTGTCCTGAAGTGCAGGGCACTCGCATAAAAGGTATTGTTGTTGGAAACGGAATTGTTTCCTCCACATTATGGCAGTTTTTGCAGTAATCCTGGCGAGACAGACCGACACTGCCAGCGAGACTATCAACAGCTATTGGTTTTCCTGCTGTCCAGTGCTAGACACAGCAGTTTTGAAGTTTGGCAACCAGATAAATTGCACCACCCACTGTTGAATTGCAGATATATCCCCTGTATCGTCATCTTTGGTCCTTACCGCATCAGTTCGTCCGACTTTTCTTTCTCCTCTATGCCGCAGTGGACCAGAACAAAGTAGATGCAAGTGTTATATCGACGTATACGGTGTGGAGAATCCATACAGCTCCTGACGCCTTTTTATTTGATGTGATGGACTCTTTGATTGCTGCTTGACTGTCCTCACACATGATCAAGTTCTAAAGAGGCAGGTTCCTGATTGCAGCCATGCAAGCATTTTGTTCCATAGGAAAAATCTCTGCCTGAAATAAGTTGGCCTGTTTAGGTAATCCACTTATGTATAAAATTAACACATAACATAATGACATAAGTGGTGTGAGAAGCCAGGACGTAATCCGGACTGAAGGATTGTAAGGACCAATTATACATGTTTATAAGTAATCTGATAGATCTAGTTTCAACAATATGGCGGTATCAACTGTCAAAGTTCGAAAGTGTCTACTGAACAGTGTTGAAAAATTCAGTACTTTGGTACTTTTTTCAGTACTTTTTCATTTCAAAAATACCGCAGTACCCCCTCGGCGTTTTCAGTACTTTTTATTATTACATATTTTATGTCTTGCGCTTTTCAACTATTAATGCATTAGCAACATGTTCAACGCAATGCTAAAGGTAGAATCAGCCTTTAGCCCCGGTTTGTCAAACGTTCACGGAACATACCTTCGTTTTTAGAATACGAAACGCAATTAAAACGCTTGCAGAACCGTATTGTTATATCGGTAAGCAATTGCATTGCTCTTCATATGCTAAAACGAACCTTCCATTGACGTTTGACTAAACGGGGCTTTTACGTTTTGTTACGTTCCGAATCAGATGTTTTTGTCTTCTATGTGAGGAGCACGAATAAGTCGTTAGTTTTTCTGTTCCGTGTCGTATGTGTATTAAATGTAAATAAGTAAACAGTCTAGTAGGTAGTGTGCTGGCTTACTAGACATGAACCCACGGTGAATCATCTATTAGAGACTTAATGCGATACATTCATTCTTTGCATTTGCCTTTCTTCACCTTCTAGCAACAACTCTGAGAGTGAATAAAATCTGTCGTTCATAATCGACGTTAAATTGTTAAGCTACTCTTACATAAACTTTATAATCCTGATTAAAAGTTTGTAATTATTAGACATCTCGGCGACTTCCTCTCAAAAGTCTTCGTGAGAAAATCCTGAGAGTAAATAAGATTGTCAAGGACAATTTCTCAAAAAAATCTGTCGTTTGAAGTCAACTTTAAACTGTAGTTTCCACCACTTATGGATAAAAATTGATGCACACAACGTGGGTGGTATAAGAAGCTTGGTCGTAATACAGGCTAAAGAAGCACGTTCAACGTCTTTGTTGAAGGCATTATTATACACTGCGTTCTGTATAAGCAAGGAAGCGCGCAAAGGCCAATCCTCATCGATTCAAATACAGCAGTATACAAACAACTAACACACAACATAAGTGGTGGTAGAAGCTAGGGCGTAATCCTAACTGAAAGGTTGTAATGACCTATTATTTATGTATGTATGTAGAACCAATCGATTTGTCATGAGTTTCATACTTTTCAATTTTAAGAAATAAAAAAGTTAAGTGGCTTACTCCACAGAAAACTTTTGATCTTCCATATAGGATAACATCAACAAAGAACATCATCAAAAGATCTAGCAGCGCCAATAAGTAAATTCACCACAGTCTAGTAGGTAGTGTGTTGGCTTATTATACGTTTCCAACAAAACGAAAATATTTCTTAGGCGTCTTCCTCTCAGCGGATTTCTGGCAAAAACTCTGAGGGTAACTAAAATTGCCAGGAAAAGTTTCTCAAAAATCCTTCGTTCGGAGTCGACCTTAAACAGTAGGTTCCGAACTTCATATATAAAATTAACACACACAAAATAAGTGGCGTGAGAATTTAGGTCATAATCCTGATTAAAGAGTTATAATGACCAATTATGTATGTATGTATGTATTTTTTTACAAAAGTACCATTTGATTCAAATAAGTACTCTTTCAGTTATAGTTCAGTACCATTTCAAAATTCCAATTTTGCAACTCTGCTACTGAATGACCCTGTAGTAAGAAGATACACTTACCTATGTCAGGAATAATGTAATCTATCAAATACTTACAACTGTACGGTCGTATAACGGTTACCATGTACCCTGATATTATTCTTTAGCAACCGTTTCCACAAAACATTCGCAAACGAATGAAATTTTTTAACGTTTGAAAAGATAAAAGCTTCAACACCTTTTCAAGTGATTTGTGAGACAAGAAGATCTGCTACACAAGTGTTGTACACTTAATCAGATTTGTTTTGACGAGAATAAAAATGATTTTAATAAATGAACAAAGCGTACCAAACCATACATATGTATGTACAAATATTTTTGGGAAAATATTTGCTTTTAATATCAAAAAAAAAAAAATTCTTTTCTGTTAAAAAAATAAAATTATGTTTGCAATGAGGAAAACAAATCAGTGAAATAAACAAATAAACTTCAGTCACAATATTTCAAATAATTTTTTATTTCATTTGTTTGTTGCATCAAAATCAATCACAGTAAGTTTAACGAAATGCATCAATACTTGTTTAAAGAAAAGAAATATAAAAAAAGATTCGAATCTTTTTATCAAAATAATATTTCGATTATTCGATCATTCAAATATCGTATACATGTCAACATATATACATAGTCGTATATATGTAAATATACTCTACATCGACATCAGTCATCATAGAGCTCAGAGACATTCCTCAACCTTGCGGAGATACGAAGTCATAAAATATCATTTTCTATTTTGGAATTTTATCATATTTTTGTTTTTGTATTTTATTTTTATTTGTTTTTTTTTTTTTGTTTTTATTTCTTCTCATATAGTTTACTGTACATTGCTCTGTATATTTTTCTTTATGTTTTCTTATTTAATTTGAAAACTGTAATGCATCTTCCGGTTCGTTTAATATTGCTTTCGATGACATGTTGTCATAGTAAGAAATCGTATTCTGTACACACGTATGTACATATACATATATTGTCTTCGTATTGAGATTAGGGTGTTCAAGAACAAAAACAAAAAAATCCAAAAATATAGTTGAAAAATTCAAGAATAATTAAAAATGTAAGCCAACAACACTTGGTAGATAGAAAAGGATACCTTATGGTAGTCAGGCGATTGTCGTAGCATTTGCAACCAACAGAAGCAATTCTAAGTTGACTTAATGCTGTCGTTAATATCTAAACGATAAGTACAGGGCCATAGTAATACTCCGCATAACTGTAGAGTGGATGAGCTGGCCAGGCGCGGTACAATTTACGAACGCTGAGGTCAATTTTCTACATTAGGCACCCCTTTGAAAACCTGCAGTTATGTATTCTATAAACACCACATGGATACTTTAGATACGGGCAAGGTAGCGTAACACAACCGGTCAAATCTAGAAGGAGCGTATACGAAAAGTTCGCTCAGCGTAATCATGGGAGTTATTACTGTGTATCAGAGTCATAACGCCACCTATGGAGCATTAGACTTGGGTTCATTTCCAACTACTTTGCAGGAGCCGTACAATCCAGGAAGGGAATCCCGCCCTGCTCTTTATCTTACTTACTTACTTAATTGGTCATCACAATCCTTAATCAGAATTACGACCTATCTTTTCTCACGCCATGAATGCAGGGACCTACAGTTTAAAGTCGACGACGAACAATAAATTTTTCAGTAACTTTCCATAGCAGAGTTTTTGCCAGAGTTTTTTCTCAGAGTTTTTGCCAGAAGACTACTGAGAGATAGTCGCCGAATAAATATTTTTGTTTTATATTTCGTTTTTTGCTCATGTCTAAGCTGGGGTTTGAACCACGGCCTTGCATCTAATAAGCCAACATAGTACCTACTAGACTACGGACACTTACATCTTACTTACTTGACTTAATTAAACATTTCAACCCATCAGTGAGGATTACAACATAGTTTCTCACACCACTCATGTTGCGTATGCTAACTTTCAATCATAAGAACCGGGACCTACTGTTTAGTAACGAGTCCGAGTGGAAAATACTACACCAAATATGGAGATGGGACAGGATGTAGTCAAATTTATAAAATCAAAAGCTTAAATTGGGCAGTTAATGTTGAACGCATGGAGGAA
Source organism: Sarcophaga subvicina (assembly GCA_936449025.2). NCBI lineage: Eukaryota > Metazoa > Arthropoda > Insecta > Diptera > Sarcophagidae > Sarcophaga > Sarcophaga subvicina. The sequence goes on along the minus strand of OW388081.2, from coordinate 105,203,723 downwards.
AGCAGACAGATAAAGTCTGCTGGTGAATTTCAGCATCAAATTAAAGATAAAGATAAATAGAAAGCAATTCGCCATAGTCTAGTAAGTAGTATGTTGGTTTATTAGACGTGAGTCCCCTGTTCAAAGCCCAAGTCAGGCATCTCAAAACGAAATATGAAAAAATATTTCTTCGGCGACTTTCTTTCAGAAGATTTCTGGCAATAAACTCTAAGAGTAAATAAAACTGCCATGAAAAATTTTCTAAAAACTCTCGAGTATAAACTGTAGGACCAGTCATGCATATATAAAATTAACATAAGTGGTGTGAGAATCTAAGTTGTAATCTTGACTGAAGAGTTGTAATGACCAACTATGTTCGTGTATGTATGTAGAGTATTGAATAATCTGAATCTGTCTTTACATTTTACAATTAAAATATGACGATAATAATTGATAATGGAAAATTAATCGGCTTTTTGATTTCGAATTTGAGTGCCCTATTTGTGACGCTGATTTATATATAAAAGTGAACAAGCTTGAAAACGTGTGAATACATGTATGTACACTTGGAGAAAAATTTACTCAAACTATTATTTATTTACTTATTTTTTTTTTATTTTATTTATTTATTATAATATAACCTGAGCAACTTCGACCTCATGCTTGGTGTAGTGTAATAGACTAGAGTGTCTGGTGGGAATCGAAATCATGACCCTCACGCTAATAGGCTAACACACTACCCACTAGACTACCAGGGCATCCAATTATTCAAACTAGTGGCTACCTTGCAACAACTTACAATCTTTGGTTATATACGCTAAGAATCTAAATGAAAATTTTTTTCACTTTTTTATTCATTGTATTAGTCCCAGCAAATGGTAAGAATTTTTTTAAGTATTTTTCCTTCGTTAAGGGATTATCATATATTATTACTGAAGTCTATTTTATCAAGTGAATAAAACAGCAAACGAATGACTGAACAACAGCAGCAGCAATGAACGTTAGCAGAATATAAAAAGTGTTAAAGACCAAGTTTTTTTTATACTTCTACCACCACCTCTTGCACTTTTCACTCTCACGCAGAATGTTATTAAAATACGCATTTGTAAACTTATTATGAAAAATTAAAAAGGTTTAGAGTTAGGGGGTAAAAAACAAAACTTTTATTTTGGGAACAAAAAAAAAAATAAATAACAAAATTAAAAATAAAAAAATAAAGTTTCGGCATCAGCATGATTTTATGTTCGCAGTTGTTGTTTATTTGTTTACTGACACTTTTTCTGATTTTATTTTTATGAATTATTTTATGATATAGTCTAGTAGGTAGTGTGTTGCCTTATTAGAGCTGAGGCCACGGTTTCAACCCCAGGTCAGACATCAACAGCAAAACATCTCCTGGCAAAAACTCTGAGGATAAATAATTGCCATGTAAAGTTTCTTACAAATCTGTTGTTCTGAATTGACTTTAAACTGTAGGTTCTGTTGTCTGTGTTAATTTTTATACATGAATGGCAGGATCTACTACTTAAAGGTGAGTCCGAATGACATATTTTTGAGAAACTTTTCATAGGAATTTTATTTACTCTCTGAGTTTTTGCCGTTGACGAAATATATTTCGTTTTGTTCGATTTGTTTGACCTGGGATTTGAATCGTGGCCAAATAAGCCAACTCACTACCTTCTAGATTACGGCAACTTATAACCCATAATACTGATTCAATTTCTAACCAGTAGTTCAAATTCAGTGAAAGAGACTTAAGTTTCACGTTCCAGAAGTAACAACTTGACTTAAGGGTGTGTAAGCGTGAAATTTAGATAGTTATAGCAGCCTATGTAGTTAATTAGAATCCTGTTATAAGCAGATCTAATCCAAACATACATATCTAAGTAATGGCTAAAGCCAACAGTTTGCTGACTTCAACTTGATTGTTGCAGGATTTATACATTACTTTGGAAGAAACTCATTAGGAAACTATTTTAGTATGGTGTAAGGAGCAATCTCAGGGCAATAGTAACAAGAATGACAGATTGCCTTCTGACATCGTCTAAATTTTAGCAGCGTTGTCTTAAAGCTGCTTTCTTCTAGACGATCGCATCTGAAAGCATTACCATTTCAGTTATTGCCTTGCAGAGCCAGAATGTCGTATTACACCTTCACAAAATAGGCTTTTTAATGACGAATAAAGCCAGTTAAAGTTTTAGGGTGCTATCAAGAACTTTCTACCTCGAAAAAGATTTCACACAAAAAATCATTTCAAGTTATCTGACCATGGGTGAACAACTGAGTTCATATTTCCTACAAATCAATTTTGCAGGAATCGATTCTCGGGATCTTATAAGAATCCGTGGTCTAGTAGGTAGTGTGTTGGCTTATTAGACGTGAGGCCTCGGTTCAAATCCCAGGCCAGGCATCTCCAGTTGAACGAAATATGAAAAAATATTTCTTCGGCGACTTTCTCTCAGCAGATTTTTGGCAAAAAAAAACTCTGAGAGTAAATAAAATTTTGCATGAAAAGTTTCTCAAAAAATCTGTTGTTCGGAATCGACTTTAAACTGTAGGTCCCGCCATTCATGTATAAAATTATGAGAAGCTAGGCCATAATCCTCACTGAAGAGTTGCAATAGCCAATTATGTATGTATGTACGTATGCATGTATGTATATTTCTTTGTAAACAGTAAAAGCTTGGTTTTCATTGGTTTTGTGCTCACATGCAATACATATAAATCTTAGCTAACGTACGTTAAGCAAAGGCAGTATAACCGAAAACCGTACAAACTATGAACTTTTATTTGTTTTTCACTAACAAAATTAAACACAGAGAATTCTAATATTTCAAAACCCTACTACTTACGACAGGTTCAGAAGTTAGTTTCAGAAGTTAGTTTCAAAAGTCAGTTCGAAACAATTTCTAATATTTTAAGATATTTTTCTAAAAGATTTCCTTGGACGCTAGCATTCATATGCAACGCTGGGTTTGAGTGAGAAAGTTTAAAAGTTGTATCTCGCTAAAGACGCCCACGAATCATATATTTTGAATGAAATTTATGCTGCTTAGGACTCTTCCCTTATGCGCTTCTGACTGAAGTACACGAATGCATTTATTTCATAAAGTAAAGCGAAACTAGAATAATAGCTGTGTGGTATTGGTGTTGATGATGGTGTGGTATGGTATGCTGGTCGCTGTTTGGTACTAGCATTTCCAATACTGGTCAAAATTATTGCGCAGAACATTTTTGGCCACGTACAATGAGTTGTGGTGAGAACAGAAGGATGGGGAAAGAGAGTAGTAGAGCTGGTTGAAGTAATATTAATGATTTTCTAAAGTGGCATTATGCACGATTAGTATGCTACGTTACTCACTCACACTCTGTCTGTGTGTGCACTTTCACATAACAACAATTTCTGTGTATAGAAGTATTGGAGTAATTCATTATGGTTGTTTAGTATTGTAAGTGTGGAGCATTTATTTATTTTCTAACAAACGAATGCTCTCTGCAGGATTGGTGGAATTGTTTACTGTATGTATTCCAAATAATATTATTTGTGTAGGAATTGATATAAAGTATGACTGCAAATAAAATTAAGTGGTTTAAGAAAAAAAAACCAAATTTTTCATTATGGTACGAAAAAGTGCAAAAGCGAGTTGAAAACACAACTACAACTATAATGACTATTTGCGCTAATGAGCAACATATTGTTGTTCTATTTCACCACAGAGAGTAGTAGTAGTAGGAGGAAAAAGCATGAAGGCGAGGAAGTAAGTGGAAATAAGTGGAAGAGTCTAAAATATTATTTTGTACTGGCGGAATTAGGTTATCATGGTAATAAAAATAAGAAAGAAAGAAAAAAACACCCACACATATTGTGGAATACCGGATACACAACGTATCGTATGAGAGTACAAACTTAGTGGTACAAGTGGAAATCGCCACCGCTTATTATTTTAGTTGTACCCGGGATATGATTGTGGTAAAGCAAAATGTTGAAAAAATTATAACAAAACATGCCCTACTGTATGTATTCTTAGTGTGTTACATACTACTCTGTTAGTAAATGACTGATTAAGTTTATTTTCTTCTTTGTTACCATAGTTAATATTTATATAACAATGAAGCTGAATTCCAATAAATGATAAGAAAATTTAAAACTGTAAGTCTAAAAAAAATTTGGGTTAACTTTTCTGTTTTTTGCACTACATGCGGGTTGCCTGACTAAATACTTTTCACAATACCCCATAATTTATCCTCTTCTATTAGAGTCATGACAGATACGAATACAGCATAAGAAAGAAGTTTAATTTTAATACAATTGCCTTTAATTAAAAAAAAATCATTTAACAATTAAATCCAGAAGTCCCATATATCCTCAAAAGATACAGGCTGGCCTTTAAAAGAAGAGCTAACTTGAGTTCTATTGTTTCTTTACTGAAGTGCTTCCAATATTTAAACTTAAACAAAACAATGCTAGTGTACGAATGTCATGGAAATATTTTATTCGTTTTAAAGACCTGTTAATTCCATTATTTTTGGAATACAGCATCGTTCAAATGTCCGTAACGGCTTCTCTGAATGGAATGCGTCTGAAGTCTACATTTTTCATGACAATGGCCCACAAATCAGACTGAATTTGGACGATGGTCGCCTTCAAAGACCTCTATTTCTGCGTTTTAACAAAAATCCTTTGGAAAACTCCACAATATCGTTGGCCAATCCATATCACTTCCAAAAGAGCTGAAAATCTAATCAATTCACTGATGCAGAATATTCAATTTGGCGTGATTTATTTAACGCCATTCTGCTAAAACTACTTAACGTTGGTGTCCAAATCATTCAATTGAGGCCAAAAGAAGTTGGTTATAATTGACGTCGTTGGTAGTGTTGGCCTAGAACGCCAGCCAAAAATCATTAAAAGTTCTTGGATCTCATGTGCATTGGTGTCTTTCCAAACTCGACAATTTTGTTTGTTCACGTAACAATTCATCCAGGAGTAGACCTCATTTGCTAAAAATGATTTTTTGATGTAAATTAGGGTCCTTTGCCAACTACTCTAGAGCACATTCGCTCAACAAACGGCGCTGTCTATAGTCGTCAATTGTGATATGTCAAAACGAACTGAATAAACGGCAACTAATTTGAGAGACGTACCTTCAACCAGATAGCTATTATCAACTGCCAATGCTTGGAAGTTCGCGTTTGACAACGCGATATAAGATTCCATAATTATACCGATTAAAACTGTCACTTATCCACAACGGCATTCAGTCAATTCTTAAACATTTTAACAGTTTTATCAAACTATAGATTTTAATCCAATCAACATTTACTAGACATAAAATGTCAATAACCTTTGAATGCACAAATGTCCAGATAGAAAAGATGCTTTCGAGGTCTATTTTTCCTGTTCTTCATTACAGCTTCGAATGAATGAGGTGCACCCAAACTATGGACATTTGCATCCAGACATCAGTGTCTCGTTTTGTCTGTTATTAGGTTTTAGATTCCATGTAGGTTCGATGTAAATCTTAAATCTGCCAGCCCAGATTTATCTGGCCTCTATGCAAATTGGTTTAGCTTTCCATCTGTACTTTACAAATGAGTAAAATCTCCGTGAGATCCTTTGCTTATCCCTCTAAAGAGCAAAGCCAATCATATATACGACTTCGATTGAATTATACGTTGCACCAGCCTTTGCAACACCTTAAAGGCCCCCTGTCCATGAACCCATAATGATACTAGATTCACATAGCGGCTGTCTTCATGTCTGGATAAATAGAATTACAGTAATTAGGCACTTTTAACATATCTTCTTAACTACACAATGCACAGTGTAGGGTGTAAACATGATGGTACCACTATAATAAGTGCAATCATTAGCTGATATTTTTAAATTGTCTTTAATAATGGCTGTGTTAGTTATACGTACTGTTCGCCATTTTAAGCGTTGGCTTATAAAAGCATTATTAGTTTCGTTTAGTTTGGTTCAAGTTATATTAATGTACATACATATAGTATGTGTGTATGTATATTATATATAGTTTTATAACATATTTTTTATGAATAAAAATAAAAAGTGTTAAACAGTTCGCTTGGTTAGTTGGTTGTTAATGTTTGTGCTGCATTAAAACGGCTTAAAACTTAAATTTTGACCGTGTATGTTTGTGTGAAAACGAATATTCATATACATGTTTTATGAAAAGTTAAAATTTGATCTATGGAAAGTTTGTTTGACTATATTTCATTAGATTTATTTAATTATTAATTAGAAGACAGGTACAAATTATATTTTAATTATTACGAGATAGTAGAACAGAGCCTCTGGTAGGAATCGAACCCAAGACCATTACACAAAAAGTATAGCACTTGACTACTAGGTCACTTAACAATATTTTTATTTTAAAGTATTGCACAATTACTGTATGAAAAGCGGACGCAAACTAAAAACAAATTTCTGTTTAATGTTCCATAAAAACCGTAAAAAATGTTTGAAAGTAAAGAAGTAAGCTTAGAGAATCTTAGAATGGAAGACGAATTGCGAATTGTGAAGCAATAATGCATTCGTGAATTAAACTTCTTGGTTCATATAAGATACTAGTCAGGGGATTCTCCTTGTTGGCATATATCGGTTGGGCCATGTATCGGTTTAAATTTAAACTAGCTCCACTGAGCGAAATGAATCGATTTACGATTGAGCAACGTTAAGATTTATTGGAAATTTATTCCCAAAACAAAAACAAGTGGTAGGAAATAGAAATAATTGCAAAAAAAATTCATATTTTCGGATGAAGCTCAAATTCATCTCGGTGGGTACGTTAATAAGCTTACAGAACCCATTACAAGTGACTGTTTGATGCGGCTTGTGGAACGAAGGCATCACTGACCCATATTTCTTTGGAAATGAGGACGCAACCTTGCGCCTATCGCACCATAATAAACGATTTTCTTATATCCGCTCTTCATGGTATTGACATGAACGATTTTTGATTTCAACAGGATCGCGCAACTTGCCACACATTTTATGCCACAATCGATTTATTGCGTCAAGCGTGTGATGACCGTTTAATTAGCCGAAATCGAGATGTCAGTGGGCCGCCAAGCAGCTGCGATTTCACACCATTGAACTATTTTCTGTGGGTCGCCGTTAAAGAAAAGTGTAATTCCAACATATCAAATACAATCAAGCGTTTGAAGGCAAACATTAGTTATGCCATTGCTAAGGTACGACCCCGTACATTAAAATTGGTCCAATCGAATGAGGTACTATGAAGCCAGCTACGGCAGCTATATGAATCAAATAATATTCCATTTCTAACCCGAACAGTTGTACTTCACAAAAAAATAATAACTTTGGAAAAATTTCAAATCGTTTTTGTTTTATTCCATTTTTATATTTAAGCTTTTAAATGGCCCATCCTTTAGATGCCAGACAGTATAATAAATCGTATGGTGACAGTAATTTTCATCTCTTCACGGTAGTAATAAAAGTAGTATAACACCATGGTAAAGCAATTACTTCTCCCTTTTGAGAATTTTAATCAAAAGATATAGGATTTGCTGATATGCTCCAATTAGTATCTGATTTCTGGCAAAAACTCTGAAATAAAATAAAAGAGCCATGAAAGCTGGCAAGAGTTTTTATAGAAAAATTCTTGCTTTTAATAAAAAACGTCAAAAAAAAGTGGCAAAGCAAATGCTTTTAATGTTATCGGAAAAAGAAGAATCAATTGATTGGAAGCGAATATTATTTTGTATTCCCTTTATTTATTTTATTTGAAGAAAAAAATTATTATTTCAGCCATTTTATTACATAAAAATATTATATATACGGTCTTGAAAGTAATAAACTTTTATTCTTATACTTTTGTAGACTTTTTTTATAAACTTATTCTAGTCATTTGCACAAAGAGAATACTCTGCCGTAGAAAAAAATCATTTCGCACAAATACAGTTCGTACCGACTGACCAATTTCTTGTCGTATGATTATTAACTATGTTGACAATTAAATATTACTCATACGTCATACGAGCTTATACAATTTAAAATGCATATAAAAAATAGAGAATTAAGTTAGTCAATTAATTTTCATAAATATTATATATCTTCAAAGAAGTGTGTGTGCGTGAAGTTACCGTAATCTAATAGGTAGTGCGTTGGCTTATTAGACATGAGGCCTCGGTTCAAACCCCAGGTCGCACATCTCCAACAAAACGAAATATGAAAAAAAATTTTCTGTCACATACTCTGAGAGTAAATAAAATTACCAAGAAAAGTAATTCCTACTATTCATGGATAAAATTAACACGCAGAAAATGGTTGGTATGAGGAGCTAGGTTGTAATCCTGACTAAAGCGTTGTAATACCTAAAGCTCACTTGAGCACACATAGCGGCCCGTTGTGACGCCACAGGTAAACGCAGTCCCTGTGCTGGCCGAGTTCCATCAAACTAGGGAAGAAGTTGCTCAGCGCAAGGGGTTCACATTAAAAGCACGTCTACCCTACGTTGGAAAACCAGGCTGAAAGTTTAATAGACGAAGCTATACCCATGACATCAATGGATGATAGCTCCGTTTAGCTGATAAGGATTAAAGAGCCAAGTAACTTATATATGCACCTCGCAAGAGACGGGCATTGACAAAGAAAAATGGATAACAGTTCAGGATAACAGAACAGGATTTAATTGGCCATATTCTTTACTTCTCTCTATCCTATGCAAAAGTCTAATATATTTTCAAAGAAGTCGTTGTTTTCAAATTCTACGAAATGTTACGGTAGAGAAATTGCCTGCATAACTACAAAAAAATTTATAAACGTAACTGCAACAAGTCAACGAAGAAAACTACTTAAATGAACTAGGAACTTACGGTTATAGTCGCGCTCTTTTTGGGTGTTTGTGGTTCACTTCTTTTCCCCATTACCATATCTCCTTCAATATCTTCTCGCTTTCCCTCTTTTTAGGACGTATTTCAACGAGTCTATTTGACCACTGGGTATTGTACTTGAACTAATAACAAGCACACGTGCTCAAACCTAACCTTTTTGAAAACGCACTTATTGTGGAAGCTAAAGTAGCATTACTGACATGTAAAATCGTTGCACCAGCGGAGCCAAACTGTGAAATTTTTGGATAAAATAGCAATACCCTTTCAAAGCAAGCCCTTCTCATTGACAAAGTCTACTCTTTTTTATTTTAAGCCTTTTTTCTGCATGCGAATTCGATCTGTGAATCGAAATATTCAATCAAAATTGTGCGTTTATCAATTTTCCGCATTATGAGCATCACAAGCAAACGTAATAATAAATTTTTTTATTATTTTCCATAAATTACTTGGCAGTTTCCTTTCCAAAGCCACAGATCATCATCAATGGCAATAAATTAACAATTATTTTTATGATTCATGAACTCATAACAGCAACAGCAACAACAACAACTGCTAAAAATGATGCCCCATTGACACGTGAACCCAGTGGCATATTATAATGAAATTCAAGTGGAATGAAAATGAAAATAAAATCGGCTTAAATATATATACGGAAATAGGAAATACAATAACGTTGACTTTAACATTCCAGCCATTACATATAACTGCGTAGCTGTATGTGTAATCATCTTTGCCATTGCATATCAAAAAGTGTTTGATGTACGCGTCTATGATGTATGCATTTGCATCAGTTTTTTTTTTAACGGATTTCTGTTGCAGCCAGCATGGATTTGATTACGTAGGTGGCATGAATTGAATTGTGAATATTAATGACGCCTATTAATCTTTCTTTAAAGCTTTTTACGTTTCTATAATTGCTGCTGGTATTGGTTGAGATGAGTTATTTAAAATTTTCTGGCTGTAAAAAGCAAGGTTACTGTACATATCTGTGATTCAAAATTTTGTGGACTTAGATTTCAATTTATTTACTCGCCCAGCATATGGGTGGAATGAATTTATCTAAAAAAAATGTATCACCAGATAATAATTGAGGTACTAGAAGGATACTCATTTAATGCGAAATTATCCTACAGTATGCCTATGGTGTTCGATAGTCTCCAACTCCTCCTCATCACATCATACCCTGCAATAGTCCAGCTGGGCTGTGTGTTCCAGATCCTAGTCAGCGATCTAATCTCGCAGCGTCCCGTAATAAACGTAATAACTAACCTCAAGCTGGCCTTATTCAAGCCCAGCAGCCAACCTGTTCTTACATTGTCTATAGCAGGACAACTAGAAACATGACAACCCGATCCATTCCCCAACGCCTCTGCTCCTTCCCCCTAAACCATCCATTGATGAGGCCGTAGAGGTGGCAGATTAGGGGATCAGGACCAACTAACAACCAACATCATCCTTAGGCGCTAGGTGTAAGGTTTGATTGTTGATTGATGGCATCTACTTGACACATCGTTTCATGAAAAAGTGACAGCGGAAGTTTAAAGAAATTTCAAATTTACATATCTCACTGAACCTTTGCCTCTGATATTACGGAAATTGCCAAAAATCTCTTTTTTATTATTTAATTTGAGGCCTATTGCCTGAACTTTTCAAATACGATTGAAATAGTTCAGAGAACAGCTCTGTTGGAGCTTTGCTTACTATCGACTGTTTGCCAATATTTGTTGACATTAATTTCATGCAGTGTGTGTGCATTTTAGATGTTCTTTCAATCGGCTTAAAAAAATATTATCATTTTATAATGCTTATTAGTTTGTTGTAATATTTTTTTATTAAAATATTGATAAATTGACCACAACTAAAAATATGTGTTTTTTCATTAATTTATTATCTGTTTGTCAATAAGGTTTTTTTTCTAAAAATTTTTGTACTTGTGGATGCAGAATATTGTTGTTAATTAAACCACAATATTTTCAACCACATTTATTGTAATTGACTTTATTTTCATACAACTTTCTTTGCCAAACATTACTATATACAGTGGACAGCAAAAGTCTTAGTACGGCAATATATTTTGACAAAAAAAAGGTACCCACAGAGTTAATACTTTTGCACAAATCCCGATATGATTTCAAGAGAGTATTTAGGAGATCATTTGAAAAAACGGTTACGTAATCGCTAAACCTCAAACAAAAGTAAACCGAAAAACTTGCTCATGGTGCCACCAGGAAACACTAAACAAAACTTGTGTATTCAATTACAAATAGGTTAAATGGAATAATTGACCGTAAGGAATATTCTACTAATATTCTAATATTCATAAATTATGAATTTTAAAATTACTCAGGGTTCTCCTTGGGGGTACCTATGGAGTGATCTGAAACTTTGTCTTATTTTTCTCTTGTTTTATGAAAAACATGAAAAAAAATTTTTGTTTTATAATAAAACAGAAATAAATTAATAAAATAAATATAAAAACTATAAATTTGTATACAAACTTTTGGCTAAAATTCATGAAATTCCTAAAATATATTACCGTACTAAGACTTTTGCTGTACACTGTATGTGCTCGTACGCTATTGTGTGCATTAAAAATATATTTTTAGGATGTTATTGTTTAAAAAAAATGGAAACAACGCCAACAACATCATTTTAGGTTAATTAAAATATTGCATAATTATATGTATAATATATTCAATATTATTTATTATTTATTAGCTGTATACATACATAAACACATACATACATAGTATGGTTTTCAATTTGCTATTTAAGTTGGCCACAGGCTTAAAAAAATATATTTTCTTTCAATTTAATTCTGTGAAATGTTCGGCTTTAAAACTATAAAAATTATAAATTATTTTCGAATACGTTTTTGCACAATAATCAGATCTAATTAAATGATACGGATTAATGGCTGTGCTAAGCCCTTTAATAATTTCTGCTTTGGCATGAAAAATTTTTTATGAGCTCTGCATCCATTAAATATGAACGAGAGTCATAAAGTCATAAAATCATGAAATGTGTGTTTCATCAGAATTTGCCGATGAAAAATTGAATGAAAAGATTTGAAAGTGGTTTAAACGAATTCGATTTGTTGCTCTCCTTTTTTTGTAATAAAATGTGTATCAACATGAAAAAGTATGTAAAGTACCATAATTTAAAGGGACATACATATTTACATTTTAACTATTATTTGCAAACATTTTGTAACATTGTCAACAAGGTCTAGTAGATAGTGTGTTGACTTATTAGATGGAGGCGACGGTTCAAAACTCAGGTCAGACATCTTCAACAAAACGAAATACGAATAAATATTCTTTCGGCGATGGCCTCTCAATAGAATTCTAGGCAAAATTCTGAGAATAAATAAGAATCGAAAACGAGGCTAGTGATGATTTATAAATAGATCCTCTATTTTCATGCCCAAAAGTGCGTACCAACATCCTGATATACTCACTATTTTTCTTCAAGAAATTACGATGTTGCTTTAGTTTCATTAAAAATTATTGATGTCCCAGGCCAGACATCAAAACAGCGATTCCTCTCAACAGATTTCTGGCAAAAACTCTTAGAGTAATTAAAATTGCCGTTCGGAGTCGACTTTAAACTGTAGGTCCCGCCACTCATGTATAAAATTAACACACACAACATAAGTGGTGTGGGGAACTATGTAGGTCGTAATCCTGACTGAAGGGTTTTAATGACGAATTATGTATGTTACGTATGTATATTACGAATTGCAATTTGATTTATTTTTCACTTTAATTGCAGATCTCTGCATAAAAATTTAATGGTTACGTTAGATTTTTTTTTTTCAAAATAAAAGAATAAAAATTTTTTATAATAAAATTGCATTCATTGTATTGCCATCAAATATGGAAATTTTAACAATTTATCTTCAAATAGTTTTTGTTATTGTGGCGAAATTTTAATGTAAAACCATCATGTAAATTATAAAAAAAATTTTATTTCAAAAACATCAATCATGTTTAAAATTTTATACACGCATGCCAAAATCTAAATGTTTGTTAACACAGCACGTATCAACCTAAAAATAAAAATAAAAAAAATTTAAAACAATTTGAAATTGTATTTTAATAATGGAAAATTAAATTATAATTTTGTAAGCATTATTTCATTAGTGGCTAAACCAAGCTTGCCAAATGAAAATCTAATTTTCTGTTTAAAATTATTTGGATTTAGAGTTTGGTGCTAATAACATGAGTTTGAAGATCTTTTTACATTTGGTGTAAAATTTTTATTTTTTTAACTCGATCATGAAAAATTTTTTTTTTTATGAAGTCGCCGAAGTCTAGAAGGTAGGTGTGTTGGCATATTAGACATAAGGCATAAGGAAAATATGAAAAAATATTTTTTTGGCCACTTCCTCTCAGTAGATTTCTGGCAAAAATCTGAGAGTAACTAAAATTGCCATGAAAAGTTTCTGAAAAATCTGTCGTTCGGCTTAAACTGTAGGTCCCGCCACTCATGTATAAGATTAACACACACATAAATGGTGTGACATCACCATATCCACATAATGTTGATTTTTTTACTTTAACTTACACAGAACAGTTTTGTTTATCGTTAAAAAAGGTTTAACATGCAATAAAAATTCAATGAGCTTAATGGTAGGGTATATTCAAGCAAGTAGCCGTAGTCTAGCAGGTAGTGCGTTGGCATATTAGACACGAAGCATCAGTTTAAACCCCAGATAATACTTCTGCGACAACGCTAAATATGAACAAATATTACTTCGGCGACTTTCTCTCAGCAGATTTAGCTTTGAGAGTTAATAAATTGTCATGAAAAGCATCTCAAAAAATAAACTGTCGTTCAGATTCAACTTTAAACTGTCGATCCGGCCACTCATGTATAAAATCAACCCAGGCAATATAAATATTGCAAGAAGCTGGGTCGTAATCCTGACTGAAGGATTATAATGACTAAATGTACAGAACTCTCTTCATATTTAATATGTAGATTCTCCAGTACACTCACTTATTTAAAGCCATGTGGTATTCATATATTTCAGAAGGAGACACGTAGAGCCTAGGCACTTAGTTCCCCTAACTAACACACGATGGAATCTTAAAGTTCTGCAAGGCAGCAGTATTGGATGAGCCATTATAGGAAGCCCTGCATATTTTACTAGCTCAACATTTTAATAATAATTAATAACATGTAAAATGCAATGTTAACACCACCGTAGGCTTAATTGCAACATGTTTTTCTCTTATTTTATAGCACAAAATCAAAATTCTCCATTCAGTTTGCTTATGTTGCATGTAATAATGTGCCTACGGATGATTAAATAATAAATTGATAGGAAAAATACTTACGTTTACGATATAATTTTTATTAAAATAAAAACAAGTGAATAATTTACAACATTACTCTCTTCTTCTCTCTACGTTGTTAGTATTTATTATAATACAAGCCACTCTGGTTTCGTTTCATTTGAATTTGCCAGTCATTTAGAAAATCCCACCTTTTTTTATTTTTGTGAAAAGTCATAAAGAAAGGGAAATTTTTTACTTTGATTTAATGAACGAAAAATAAATCATTTAATGAGAAAAGCATCAAACAACAATAACTCGTTCTATTTAAATGCCATCAAATCATTCAATTAATTTACTCAAACTTTAAAATTTAAAGGATTTCACGAAAAAACAAAATAAATAAATTATCAGACGAAATTACATGAGTTTCACATTAAATCATTAAGAAAATATATTTCTTAGGGAGAATACTAATGAAATACAGATAAAATGTTTTAAAATTAAAAGAAAAAACATAAGCGAAGAATTTTATAAATGCTTAGTATCTCTGGGCAAATGTAGATGTAGATGTAGTAGATACAGACAGACAGAAGATGATTGTATATGCAGAGACACATACGCTGACACGCTGTTGACGTGTATTCAAATATTTTAAAATATTCCCAAAAGTAAATTAATCGCTGTCATGTCTTAAGTAATTATTTCTCTATCTTCATCGGCAGCATCATCATCATCATCTGGTAGCTTTTCATTTAACACGCTCTACTTGTGACATCAATACGCACATGGCAGACTTACAACTGCTAGCTGTTGAGTAGTAATACTCTGAAAAATGTAAATAAAAACAATAATTTATTACTAATTAGTATTTAAATGCTGTTACTTTCAACCTCTTCTCATAGCAATACCT